>CM031240.1:80099204-80769078 GCA_018340775.1 Taxus wallichiana var. yunnanensis
GTCATGCGTACAACACTCGCATGCTTTTACAAAAATAAGTAATAATATTTTGTCCTAAATATATCCTTGCTTTAATCCTATTAATAGCTTTCTCCACACATGTGCTTTTATCTTTAATCCACTATTTCTTTCTAAAAAACCTTTCCTCGTTTGTCAAGTCATCCTACTTTATCCTTTGCTTCAAGTACTCAACTCTTCTTTTCTATTTTCAGCCATACTACGGAAAATGGCTAAGTCCTCATCCTTTTCTACCTGTGTGCGCGAGTCCTACACATTACCCTATCTTATGTCGGTGCATGCAACCCTCTCGCGTGCTACTCTATCCTCCGCATGAACGCATTCCACTACACATTAAGTTTGTGTTGTTTCAATACTTAGCAAAATTCTCCAACCAACATTAATTGCCTTCATTCTAAGCATATCCCTTTGCTATGAGACTTGCCTTGTGTTTGTCAATATTTATGTTTTCTCTTTAATTTTTCTTAAAGATCCTTCTACAACCAATTGAATTTTTCCTTACCGTATGTTATTTTTCATTAGGGACTAATATTACGCATTCATTGCATCTTTCTAAGGTTTTGACTCTAGGGCTTCCTAGATTGTAGAGGCATCAAAAGATTGAATTGTACTCATTAAGGCTAAATTAACCTCATCTCGAGCCATATTGTGAGTCTTTGGTCTAGTGGTGGATGTTTCTAGGACTCCATCCAACGTAACATTTCATATCACATTAGTATACCATTTTGGCATATATTGAGTTGTTTCTATGTGTGGTGGACATGCCAGATCATCATTGTCATTCCCATCATCATCATTAAAGCTTAGGTCGCCTTTTACTTTTACAACATGACTTATTTGATCAAGTGAGTTTGTGGAAGGTGGATCTAACTCACTCTTCTCATGAAGTCAACATTCTAGCAAATATAGATTTTTCTTGTTTTTGGATCCATGAGTTTATAACCTTATGTCTCTTCATTATCCCCTAAGAAAATGTGTTTTCAAATTTCATATCTAGTTTTTGTCTACTTTTTGGGAACATGTATGCTTTCATTACATCCAACAAATATACGATGAGTTGTGTAAGGTTTATCCCTAACCATGCTTCTTGTGGAGTCACTCCATTAAGAGTTGGAGTAGGAACTCTCTTTAGCTAATAAAATGATGCTTTTATTACTTTTGACAAATATGTTTTCTCCAAAACCGAATCATCAATCGTACACTCTACCATTTCCAAGATAATTTGATTCCATATTTCTGCAACACCATTTTGTTGTGGTATGTGAGGTGAAGGAAAGTCGACGTCTAATTCTATGTCCTTCCAAATATGATGAGACTTCATTACGGGCCTATTCCCCTCGATCTCGGTGGAGAGTTATGATTTTATATCAAATTTCAGTTTCCACAAATTCTTTGAACTACTTGAAGGTATGAAATTTTTAGTTTTTTTTTTTTTATCGTGAGGAAGTAGACCAATATTTTGTGTGAGCAACCATAAAAAATAGCATGAAGTATTGAAAACCAACATGACTAGGTCTCATTTGTTTGCAAAGATCGGTGTGCATCAAATCTAACTTTCTAGAAGCAAGAAAGATACTTTTCCTAAATGGTGCTTGGTGTTGTTTACCCAAAGTAGACAACTAGGAATTTTGTTAGTGTATTTATTGAGTGGAGGCAATACTCTCACCATATTGTTGTGGCTAAGTACAAACATGTATAAAAACTCACATGCCCATATCTTCGGTGCGAACTATGTCGAGTCTAAATCCTTTGTAAGAAGTTCAGCATTGTTTCTTGGAATAAAATCAAGTTGGAAAATATACTCAATTCCAAATATTCATGTTAAATTTATTGAACTTTTGATCTTATCTCTAATAAGGTATATATTTTTACCAATTTCTTTGTCAAGACCAACTTTCGGGTTGTGCTCTAGTAGGTGATTGATAGAGAGTAAGTTCTTGGTAATTTCGGGGACATATAAGACATCGTGACTTGCATTTGTTTGTTTTAAGGGGTAATGAGATATTGCCAATACCTTGGTCATAGTAGGAGTTATCATCACCCAATCAAGCATGGTTTTTGTTGTGTGTCTCTCAAATTCAAGAACCAATATTTTCTCCTAATCATGTGGCGGACCCAAGTTAATATACTAGATAGAGCTATGTGATGTTAATTCCTCACGTGATTATCAAACATACATGAAGTCCTCATTGGAAGTTTTATCTTCTTCGTTAATAATGATTCCTTGTTAATGTTGCTTCTAATCTCCTTGTTATGTCCCTAAGACTTGTTTTTTATTTCTATGATTATTTTTGGTTATTGGGATTCTTTCCACTAGATGATCCCTATTAAAATCCATTATAGCAACAATATTTCAATTCATGTTCGTTCTTACCACAAATGAGACACTAATTTTGGTGTTTGTGCCCTTTCTAGTTTTGTTGATTACTCAACTTCGGGGTTATTTTGATGACTTCATTGACTTTTTCATTTTTGATGCGAATCTAGAGCATGTTCCACATCTTCTGTCATGTGCGTTGATTCTTTTTTTGTAACATGTTCATCAACTTCCCAAATGTCAATGTTTGTCATGTGACATTCAACGTTGTCACAAAGATCATGTAGGATAGGAAAATGGTTTCAAAATAGTTCGAATGAGAGTATATGTCGTATGGTTAGACAAGAATGTGTCTCAATAACTTGCACTCCTAACTCTTCCACTCTATAAGGGTATAAAGGTGATGACTAAGAGACACACATGAATTGAGATACAATGGATGAATTTAAAGGGGCTATAACAAGCGCTAGGGTTGTATATCTAGAGGGTTATAATTCCCACACTAAATCAACCAAGGGATTCAAAGTCCCATAGTCAAGATAGAGGAGAGCACCCTATTATGATAACAGTAAATGGACGAGGTGGATAAGGCAAGCACGAACACTACGATCGAAATGAATCTTAAGAAGACGATAAGATAAGAGCACTATGCTAACTAGCATCAATGTATATATAACACTAAGCTAACATAAAGCAATGGGGAAGGAAATGAACTAATCTATGCAAATGACAAATAGAGTTAGAGCACTTACCTATGGGGTGGTCGTTGATGCATCTATCTCTCTAGAGAAGCAACACATCAAGAAAGAATCACTATTAGGTGGGGAAGGGGAACACCATTCTTGTCCTAGTCTCATTATAGATGATCTAGTAGTTCAAGTAATCTAACCAAGAAGAAGAGTATCCAATCCAATCCAAGATAAGTGCAAGATGAATGAAGAGCTGAGCGAGCAGATGCGAAGTTGGCACATAAGAGTAGAGCAGATGGCAGTTCCTAAGATTCGGGCTTCCTTCATGAATGTCAAGATATGGTAGGTATATATACGACGCTATCGCTTTGTGGCGATGGAGTCGGCTAGTTAAAAGTTTAATAATGACACCATCACCCATAGGAGATGGTGTCGGAAAAGGATGATAATGTGTCATGTAGAGTGAAAATAAGTGTCCTAGATAATGGAAAATGGATGAACAAGGTGCCAAATGGTGAAATGCAAACAAGGTGTCAAGCGTGCAATGTGTATGAGACATAAAGGGACAAGGATAACTAATGCAAGGAAAACTAAGGTTGGGACCACATAGTGATACTCTCTGTGTATACTGTCTCTAACCCATAATGATTACGTGAATAATCATTACCCATTCTGACAAGCCCCTTAAGGCACCCGCTCAAGAAATAGATGCATCAATGACCCTTATCTGCACAAAGGAAATTGTTAGTAACAAGTATGAAAGATGAAAAGTGAAAAATTAGGTGTATACACATGCCCCAGCTGTTGATCACTGCATGTCGCAATAGTGAAACATGGGTTGGTCAACGGAAAGACACATTTTATAACATCGATATCAAAACTAGATACAAAATGTAAAAACATAAAGGAGTAGCTGAAATGAAATATACCCACAAATGCATACTTGATAGTTTTGCTCGTGGCGCCATGTGTGGACACAATCAACACTGCAAGAACCTTAGAGAATTTTTTGGAAAGGAAACACTAGAGAATCATCAATAAAATAAGACATAAATCACCTGGCTAAGGGCCCATGGGATGAATATCGTATTGTAGTGTTGAGATGGTGTCAAAAATATGTGAAAATCAAAATTTCTCAAAAATATGTGTTTAATAGGTTAAAATGAAGGGTATGAGAATACGATCAAGATGTAACAAATGACACATTTTGTGGAGTTTGGCAGAAAAAATGACAATCATTTGAAGAATTAGGTTTATCACGACCAAATTTGAATAGAATATTTAGTTTTATATAATGATTTTGATTTTTATTTGCTTATTGTTATTTTGGAACTAAGAGAAATGAGCTCTAGAATTCCGAATTTGAGTGTATTTTGACGACATCGCACGAGTACGAGGTGGTGATGGAGGACAATGAGGCAGTGCACGTGGCGGGACTCGACCATTGGTATGTCGATAATATTTAATTTTGTTGGGTAGATTAGGCATTATTTAATCTTTTTGTTTTTTGGAGTCATTAATGCATCATTCTTGTCCAAACTTATATTATCGGGTAGGTTAGGAAAAAATACAAGTGGTTTTGGGAGAGATTCGAATTTCATTTTTTTATTTTTTCATTTTGTTGATTTTTGTGAGTCAAACTTATGAAAGTCACTACCACGTTTTGGCTAGATGACATTGGCCTTTTTTGTAACAAGAGGGCCGATGGCATCGGGATGGGGATACAAAGTTCTAGGGGGGAATTGATGATGTTTTCCATAAGGTTGATGGTATAGGGAATGAAAAATATTCTTTCCGGGACCGATGGCATTTAGCAAGAGGGTCGATGGCGTATGTATTTTTGTAGGTGCGGTGTCCCTAGATTTCACCTGAAATATGGGACAACCCTTTTTTTTTAAATCATTCTTTTCAATGTAGCGGTTCATTTTGTGTTTGTTTTGTCGAGAAGTTGTTTGCATTTCTCTAAGGTATCCCCAGAGAGTCATAAAAGCCAAATTCCCCAAGTACCCACATGCTAAAACTCACTCTATCCCTTCGCTAGGTTTTGTTTGAGAGAATTTTATTTATTTATTTATTAAATAAATAAAGTTCTTTTAAAAATAGATTGAGCTAAAATTGGAGGATTTAGGTTATATAAAGCACTTCACTCCATCATTATTACCATAAAACACTCACCTGGGGGAAGAATTTTTTGCGAGATCGAGCTAATTGGAGAAATTTTTGAGCAATTTCCTGCAGCTTCTTTTGTTTTGTTTTATTTCTTTTTGTCTATGTTTTGGTTTGTTTTCTCTAGCAATTCCTGTAGCCTATTCATTCTTCCTACCAGATCTTTCCCAGGCCTAGGGTTTTGAAAAGCTATCTAGTATTTTTAATTACTAATCTATCTACAGGCGATCAGAGCTCAGGATTCTTTCAGAAGATTATAAGAAGTTGCTTGGTCCAAAAAGGTGCAAAAATGGATTTTATGAAAATAAGAAAAATATTGCCATCAATGCGTAGAGCTCGAGAAAATATGCACTTTTAGAGAAAATGACACCTAAAACGGAGCCACAGAATGAAAGTTATGGCACAATCACAATTTTCAAGGCTGCCTTCCATGTCCAATTTCCACGCTACCTTACGTGACGAATTTTCACGCAATTTTAAAGGCGGAATTCATAATGCAAGTCACACTTTTGGAAAAGAGTTATGTTTTCATGCAAGTCACATTTCTTTGGAAGGAATCACTTAAGCTACCAATGAGAATTTTGGCAGTGGCAGGGATGCCGAAATTTCTTGCCTGCCTAACAAGTTACTTTTTCCCATCAAGTCAAATCACTTAAACCGCCAATGAGAATTTTGGAGGTGGCAGGAAGGCGAGAATTTCTTACTTGCCTTGCAGGGTGAAAATTCTCATTACGAAAGTAAAGTCACTTAAGTAAAAGTGAGAATTTCTTCTGCGTGGCAGGGTTAAAATTCTCATTATGAAAGTAAAGTCACTTAAGTGAGAAAGCGGAATTTTACCTGCCTTGCAGGGTGAAAATTCCCATTATGAAAGTCAAGTCACTTTAGTGAAAGGAGAGAATTTCTTGCCGCCTAGCAGATTGACTTTTCCCATCAAAGAGGTTTATTCACCCGTGCAAGTCGCACTTTTTGGAAGGAAGGATTTAAGTTATTAGTGGAAATTTTGGCAGTGACAAGCAAGCGGAAATTTCTCGCCTACCTTGCAGGGTGAAAATTCCCATTAGGAAAGTCAAGGCAAGTGAATGAGTTGAAGAGAAGTTAGGGATACATGCTAAAAATAAATAAAATAAATTCATAAAAAAACAAGCAAAAGCATGCAGACTTGGGTGCCTAAATTGAGTGAAGGAGCATGACTTTTAATTAATTAATTGCCAAAAATAAGGAAAGACAATTATTAAAAATAGCATGGAGATGGCTATATAAGCATGGGGTGCCATTAAGGAGAAGCAGTTAATTCTTTTTAATGAAGTTTGCAACCCCAAGCAGTTTTGATGCCAAGGAAAGGAGACTTTTGCATTAAAGTGTATTTTCCATTGCGAGAAGCTTTGGATTTTGGCACTTTGGGTTGGAATAGCCTGATTTTTGTTATTCTAATTGTTTGCATGTTGGTATAAGTGCCTAGGTATTCATCACAGGTGCTCATATTAGTGAAAGGAAGTTCAAATCAATGTCAGATATATTGAATATATCTTCCGAATCAGAAGAAATTGCCGGATCTGTGCAAATTGATCTAATTACAAAGGATTATGGTAGAATTAAAAGAAAAAGAGCTCAGACAAATATTATTCTAGGCATGATGAAGCATGATGAAAGAGAAGGGTCAACAAAATCATACATTGCTTTGATTTGTTGAAATTAATGATATAGACATAGGTCAAATTTATCATCGATTTAATTGACGGATGCAAAACTAGAAGATCATCTCTTATGCAGTGTGCTCATGTTTTATTAACTAAGCTATAAAGTGAAACTAATATCTACATAGCTTCAAAAACAAATGTTAATTAAACAATGAACCATCAAAATACGAGCTTAAAGGAAATGCGTGTTCAATGCATGAATGAAACTACATGCTAAACTATTTCCTACTCTCTATGATTGCTAACTTAAACTATGAACCTATGAAGAACATAAGCAATCAAAGTGGATTGTTGCTTGATCTCAAGGATTGAGAATGAAATCTCACCAAGAATGACTACAAGACCATTTTCGGTCTTCCCATATAACTCAATTTTGAGTGAAAGAAAACAAGATGGAGAAGCTATTTCGAACAATGGTGAATGGCTCAAGATCAAAATGCTTATAGTTTTCACTATTCAAAACATGGTGCAAGAAGAAAGGTAAGGAGGGTTATTTATATAGATTCCCTGAAGAGGCAACGCTGATAAAGGTAATACAAGATTAGGAACGGATAAAGTTGCTTTATAAAAGGTAATCTTGATTTAGAAGAGAGTTAATTTGTTATTAGTAAGTCATGGGAGTTGGGGATGTTTTAATTAATCAAAGGTGATTAATTAATAAGTAGAGGTAAGGTTATAGAAGCTAATTTTAGAGGAAAATTAATATGATTTACGGGATATAAGAGAGGAAATTAATCAAATAAATGGTAATTTTTTGATTTAGAGTTGAGTGTAATTAATTAATAATAATTAATTAACCCAAGTAGAAGCGGATATTAATTAATGAAAGGTTGTTAATTGACATCCTTAATGGTAGGAAGGATAAGTAATTAACGAAAAGTCGTTAATTAATGAATATGAATAGGAATGTTAGCTAATTAGCAGAAAAGTGCTAATTATTACGGAAATGACAAGAAAGAGGATAATTTGTGCAATCTTAGCATTAAAGCCCGCGTAAGTGGATTTTAGGTGTCTACAACGGAAATTAAAATAGCGCGATTATTCAAGCATCAACGCGTTTCCAATCACAACTCAATTTTTTGAAGATCCCGATACGACCAGTGGTGATTGCAATAAACATGCAAGATGCTAGCAATATATGAGAAAATGTTGAATTACATGTTCGACAAGTATATTCAATATCAGAACAAAAAGAAAGTGTAGGGTTTACAGCTGGG
This sequence comes from Taxus wallichiana var. yunnanensis, assembly GCA_018340775.1. NCBI lineage: Eukaryota > Viridiplantae > Streptophyta > Pinopsida > Cupressales > Taxaceae > Taxus > Taxus wallichiana. The sequence goes on from CM031240.1 coordinate 80,107,309, forward strand.
AAATCTTCTTTCTTTTCTTATTTCTTATGTTCCGGATGAAATTGTGAGATTAAATTTATTGGTTTAAAAACCAATACTTTTAAGTTATTTGAAAAAGGTTCTCTAAGATAAGTGGCGAGATGTGCCCAATTTTGACTTAAACTTGGATGCATGTCACTTAGAGGGGAATTCTAGGAGAAAAATTACAGATGTTTCCTTGACAACTTCCACATGTTATAGTTCATTGAAGTTTCCTATTTGTAATTGCCCTCTATACACTATAAATAGAGGAAGAACCTACGGGTTAAAAGGGCGAGAATTTGTAATCAACATTCTTGTGTTCTAGACTTTGAGCTGAAACCCTTGATATCTTTCTAAAAGTTAAGGAATAGAGAGGAGGCAGATTTCCGGAGAACTTTGTGTCAACAATGTATTTGTTTCTTATTTCTTTTTAGATCTTTGCATAAACTTTGTGTTATCTTAGAATCTGGATTTGAAACTTTCCTTTGCTTTTGAATTCTGCATTTCTAGATCTATTTGTTTTGTCTATGTGCATGTGACCAACTATGTCAACTATTGGTTAGGTTGCACATCTTCTTTCTTTTCTACTTGCATTCAATTATTTCCCTCTTCTGCATATATACATTTCTTACAGCTGCTTACTTGTTGCTAAATTGCCTAACTATGGTGCATGAGCTACGATGTTACGCCCTTAACCTATTGCTTGTATTAAGATATGAGTGGCCGACTTGTGGCTTACCATATCATTTTATTATATCATTTATACTTTCTCATGCTTAATAGGTCGGCCTTGGTGATGGCCATAACATATGAATAGTATATATAGGGGATTGTAGGTAGTATTTCATTATCATTTGAGCATTTGAGTCTTATTATATGGTTTGGAGGTTGCCCCCTCGAAGTGGCGAAGCTATTCTAATTGCATATTGAGATCATTATTATGAAATATTGTGTTATTTGGTGTTCTATTGTTGCTCATAATATGAATTATATAAGTAATTTCAAGTATAAGTGGTATCGAGCTACGATCCGGGCCAAAAGTAGGGCAACAACCCTAATTTTTGTTTACTGCTATATATTGTGAACCAAAGTGAATTGGTGGGAGATATTTTTACCAAAGTTGTAAAAAGTTTCAAGTAAGGTTCCTTGAAGATTTCAAATTTTTTTGATTTGATTTGCAAAAGTTATTACAAATTTAAGATTTTTCATAAAATCACTCCCTAAGATGCAAATTATGGAATATTTTCAAGTTCTTTACAGTTTGAAAGCTCTCAAAAAAATAGTATTAGTATCTTCCTATGTTTTTCTGTTCAACCGAATTTATATCGAAACCCTAAACCTTAAGGTTTGGCATCATGATGGGGCCTTCCACAAGAGCAAAAAAGAATTCGGTTACTCGGGTAAAACCCCAAATAAAGATGGGGTTGTGATTGAAAAGATGGAGTTAGAAGGGGTAAATATAGATTTATCAACACTAGGGTTTACCTCAGTTGATCATAAGGTGAGCCAACTTGAGTATGAGCTGTGAAATGTACAATCTGAGATGGCCTCTAAAGGAGACATAGACCAAATCAATCATCGGTTGGATGATATCATGCAACATGTAAAGGGTAAAAAGTATGGCCCAAATCGCCCATATCAACCAAGGAGGATCTTTAGTTCAAAATCATGGACAAAATAACCATGTTGGATCACTTTTCTAGCCCAATCAGAATCCAACTTATTTCGCAACCATGGAACATGATGCCGAAAGTGGATATGCACAAATTTGATGGTAAGGATCCCCTGAATTGGATAAATCAAATGGAGAACTTCTTTGAGTTACATCAAACACCATCAGGACAAAAGGTGACATTGGCATCCCTGTATCTTGAACTAGACCAATTCGTTTGGTATCGATGGTTATGTGCTCAGAGGCAGAAGAATGGTCTCGGTGTCACTTGGACAATTTTTACCGAGGAGTTGCAATTGCACTATAGTTCCAGTGTTTTAGAGAACTACTTTAGTCAATAACAAAGTTACAGAAAACAAGATCAATCAAAAATTATGTGCATAAATTCGAGAACCTATCCTTAAGGGTGGAGAATATTTAGAAGAGAATCTGAATGACCTATTTTTTGGGGGTCTTAAGGACCACATCGAGCATGAGGTACGTATGTTTAATCCACTCAAGCTTTCCAATTTTATTATCATGGCACGTCGAACAGAGGAAAAATCTCTTTGTAGTAGGAGGCCACCTCTCATCAACACCGAGAGACCGTAGTATCTCTTCCCCTTCATTTGCTAGGCCAATTAGTGACTCTTCAACAAATGGAAGAAAAGAGAGAAAAATGATTATGTTTTAACCTGTGATAGCAAATATGGACCAGACAAAAATGTGCTGAGAAGAAGTTGTTCTATATTGACGGAGGTAATTAGGATGATGAGGAAGCTGAAATTATAGGAGAGGGTGAGGAACCAATAGAAGATGAAGTAGAGGATCACCAACCTATAATTTCTTACCATGCATTGTCGGTATTAGTCTTTGAAACACTCAAGGTTATTGGCTATCTCAAAAAATAGAAGGTGACAGTGTTGATTGACTCGGGAGTACTCATAACTTCATAAATAGTAAGTTAGTGCCTTTCTCAATTGTTTTATTTAGCTAGCTCCGTAAATGCAAGTTATGATTGTGGATGGTGGGACACGGTCAAGTGCATAGGAAAGTGCCATAAGTATCAAGCTTTCCATGGGAGACTCACCTATGTTTGCTATTTCTATGGGAGGGGCAAATATTGTTTTGGGTGTCCAATGGCTCACAACCTTAGGTACTATAGAGATGAATTTCCAAGAATTGTTCATGCAATTTCATTCAGATGGAAGGACAATACAATTGAATGGGATGGTAGCTAAGTCTCCACAGATTATTAGCTCTCATCAGATGTAGAAGGTTCTCATAAAAGGAGTAGATGGATTTATAACAAAGTTATTTTCCATAGAAGTACAAAATACAGAGTCTTCAATGCCACCCAATCTTCAGAAGATTGTTGATGCTCACTCATCTATTTTTAATGTGATTCCAAAGGGACTACCACTAGTTAGGAATCATGATCATGCCATTCAGTTGATTCCAGGGAGCTAAACACCTAACATCAAACCATACGAGATACCCATACTCCCAAAAAGTGAGATCGGTAAAATGGTTTAGGAAATGTTGAAGGCGGGTATATCATCGAGCATAGCAACAGAGTGCATATTCTTCACTAGTGGTCATGGTATGTAAGAAGGATGAAACATGGAGTATATGTTTAGATTACCGAGAACTCAACAAGTACACTATCAAAGATAAGTTTCCTATTCCAAGTAATTGATGATTTACTTGATAAATTACATGGTGCTATTTATTTCTCAAAATTAGATCTTCGTTGGGTACAATCAAACTAGAATAAAAGAGGAAGATGTTCATGAAACAACTTTCAGGATTCATGAGGGCCATTATGAGTTCTTGGTAATGCCTTTTGGTCTTACAAATGTGCCCTCAACCTTTCAAAGCTTGATGAACACTTTGTTTTTAGGCCATTTAAAAGGAAATTTGTATTAGTTTTCTTTGGTGACATATTGATTTACAATAAGACATGGGAAGAACACTTACAACATGTAAATAAAGTGTTGGAAGTTTTGTAGAAACATACTCTCTATGCAAAGCCATCCAATGTTCTTTTGGTGTGTACAAGAGGTAGAGTACTTAGGTCACATTGTATCCCATGAAGGCGTCAAAGTTGATCATCCGAAGATCAAAGCTATGGTGGAATGGCCAAGGCCCAAAACTCTGAAAAATCTTTGTGGGTTCCTAGGACTAACGAGGGCACTACGAGAAGATTTGTGTGGGGATATGGTAGAATAAAAACCCACTCCTTTGCATTACTAAAGAAGGATGCCTTCCATTGGACAGATGTAGCCACTAAATCCTTTGAGCAGCTGAAGGAAGCCATGTGCAACACCCTAGTTTTGGCTACTCCCAACTTCTCAAAAACTTCATTGTTGAATGTGACGCTTTAGGATTAGGATTGGGAGCAGTTCTAATGCAGGAAGGAAGACCAATTGCATTTGAGAGTTGCTCATTCAAAGGAAAATATCTCGCTCAAACACGTCTATTAAAAAGAAATAATGACTATTCTTCATGCGGTCAAGCAATGGAGGCCCTATCTCATGGGTAGACACTTGAGGTAAAAGCTGATCATGATAGTCTCAAATATTTTTGGAGCAAAGGTTATCATTTGAGGAACAAAAAAGTTGGTAACAAAATGTTGGGTTATGATTTTGAAATCATATACAAAAAGGGTAAAGAAAATGTAGTAGGCCGATGCGTTGTCAGGAAGGGATACATCCGCCATGATGCCTTACTATGTGGAATGTCCATGTTGATGGCCAATTTGGTGGATGAAGCAAGATTGGAATGAGATCAAGACAAGGATACACAATCTCTAATACAAAATATCAAGCAAGGATCTATGGCGTCTAACAAATTTGAGTGGAAAGATAATGCCCTATGGTATAAGGACAAGCTATACTTGAGTAAAGATTATGAGTTGAAGCATAAGATTCTTGCAGAGCTACATGCCTCACCTGTTGGAGGACACTCTGGGTTTTTGAAGACATCATAGAATAAAAAGAGAGTTCTTTTGGGAAGGACTCTAGAGGGATGTACAAAAGTTTGTATCTGAGTGTTTAGTGTGCCAACATAACAAAGGGGAAACAATTAAGACACTAGGTCTGTTGCAACCCTTACCAATTCCTAGCCAGAGATGGGAGGAGGTCTCCATGGATTTCATCACCGTATTGCCTTGTTCAGAGGGTAAAAATGTTATTTTTCGTGATTGTGGAGAGGCTCACAAAATATGCCCATTTTTGTGCCCTATCACATCCATTTGCAACCAGTACAGTTGCATTTATTTTTTTGGAGACAATTCAAAGGCTACATGGAACCCTAAAGATAATTGTAAGTGATCGTGATCCTATTTTCACAAGTAATTTTTGGACGGAATTATTTTCATGATTGGATACTCGGCTAGCTCACGATTCATCTTATCATCCTCAAACTGATGGGTAAACGGAAGTGGTCAACAAATGCTTAGAGGGGTATCTACGTTGTTTTGTATCAGATAAACATGTAAGGTGGATTAAATGGCTACCACTTGCAGAATGGTGGTATAACACATCTTTTCATACCTATTCTCGAATGACCCCATTTTTAGCATTATATGGTTACCATCCACCTTCTATCACTTCCTCCTTGAGGGTGCAAACTAAGGTCAGAGATGTTGAGGAACACATTCAACATCAACAACATGTTTTGGCTAGTTTGAAGGAGAATTTAGCATGAGCACAAAATAGGATGAAACAACAAGCAGATCAACACCGTAGTGAAAAACATTTTGAAATTGGTGACTGGGTTTTTGTATGTCTCCAGCCTTACAAACAGATGTCCCTAAAACAACAGAAAAAGGACAAAAACTTGCTCCCAAATATTATGGCCCTTATCAGGTTCTACAAAAAATTAGCAGTGTTGCTTATAAACTAGAGTTGCCTCCATCTTCACACATACACCCAGAGACAAAGTTACCAGAACTTGACGAGGAAGGAAGAATCATTTTGGAGCCGAGAGAAGATTCTGCAAAAACGTACTAAGAGGTTGAGAACTAGAGACATTAAAGAATATCTAATCAAGTGGAAGAATCGAGTATAGAAGATAAAAACGGGAGGATGAAGCTTTTACGCAACAACATCCAGGATTATTAAGCGTTGAGGATAATGTTGGTTTGAAGGGAAAGGGCATGCTACGTGCTTAACCTATTTCTTGTATTAGGACATGAGTAGCCGACTTGTGGCTTACCATATCATTTTATTATATCATTTATACTTTCTCATGCTTAATAAGTCGACCTTGGTGATGGCTATAACATATGAATAGTAGATATAGGGGATTGTAGGTAGTATTTCATTATCATTTGAGCATTTGAGTGTTATTATATGGTTTGGAGGTTTCCCCCTCGAAGTGGCGAAGCTATTCTAATTGCATGTTGATATCATTATTTTGAAATATTGTGTTATTTGGTGTTCTATTGTTGCTCATAATATAAATTATATAAGCAATTTCATTACATACGCAGTTAAAATAAAACCAACAGATAGATATTAGAAAATATAATTGACAAAATCTTACAAGGGAGCCTTATAGGTAAATGAGGGAGATTTATCTCATGATTGCCTAGGTTTTCATTGTGCATAAAATCTAGCAAATAAGGTGTAGGTTGTAAATTTTGAATGTTTATTACAAATTTGATTTTGTAGACTTCTAATGCATGTTTATTGTCATTTAATGCATTCAAGTAGAGTGTAAGATCCTCCCGTTGATAAGTGTGGATGTATCGTGGCTTATTGGTTTGATTTTCGGATCGAGTCGGGAAGAGGTGACCTAGTTGTAGGGTTGGGGATTTGGGGACATCATGTTGATGTCTAGGATACCATTGGACTTAAATATATTACAACTATTTTTATCCACATGGGATACATGATCAAAACATCTTTCGGTGGTGGACGGGACAAGAGATGATTGTGATGGCATTGGAGGGGATGTACATGGGATTCTATGGTTACCCATTTGAGGGACCCACATGTATTTTGATTTGAGCTCGGATGATGCAGAGCGAAGAGCCTTAGCCGTATGGGATACTGAGAGCGGGATATATGATGAGAGTATGTTGTGTCTAACTCAACATAGTGCAGGTTGCATGAATTCTAGTTATCCAAAAAGTGGTTATGGGGATTGTTGTGTCATAGATAGTGTGTCACAAGGTAGATGGATCTATATCATTGTTATTGATAGTAGTATGCGGATATTTTTTTAGATCAATGGGTGTCATTCGGTTGGGGCACCACCATATGGGTTCATTTGGTGCACGATCTCTATAGGGCTAGGAAGAGAGGTCGGACGGTCGTGGGACCCATCACATTATTGACCACATGGATATATGAGAGGTTCCCGATGTATAGGTGATAGGGACACCATTAGAAGTAGCGGTAGCGGTCTCGAGAGTGCTTTAGTGGGCACGGGGGGGCCGACAATGAGATCACTCGAGCATTCGACCACTAGCACAAGTGGGTCCGAACGATGTTACATGGAAACCCCACATAAGGAACATGGATCAGTGACATAGTGATTTAATTTAATTTGTATTAAATTTAATTGCAGAGTAACTATTACTATAACTAATGTGTAAATGATAAAGTATAGTAGTGACACAAAGAAACTAAGATTTAAAGTATAAAACCCTAAGCAAGAGAGGGAAATAGAAGAACTTAGTTGATTTTGAATAAACATGAAGTGATTTGAGCAAGGAGAAGTGATGAACAAGATGTAAGTAGCATCGTATCTGACCTCTATAAATTATGGAGCTCACGAACAAACATGTGCAAGTGCGCCGTAGCATCTTAGGGGTGCTGCACAGGCACTAATAATTGGATACGGGTGCCCATGACCGCGCATGTAATAGCTCGGACACGATTGTTGTGTCACAAGAGTGTCACATTATTCTTTGTTAATCGCCGATAGTGTCTCTTTGACCATCGAAGGTACCTATAACCTGTAAAAGAGAATTTCACCTATATAAGCCCACAAACCGCATCAAACCTAAAAAGGAAAATATAGAATGCGAGTCGGATTGACACAGGCGGTCCCCGAGAGTGAACTTACAACCGAGCGTTGCACTACATCTCTAAATCTATGTAGTTCTTGTGAGTGTGTGTAGAAATTGTGCCCTAGGATGCCCTTGTGCAAGTTGCACTTTATAACGAGCTACACTTAGAATGTAGAAATGTAGTAGAATGTGTGGATGGAATAAAATGAACTTCCCCTTCCTATGTTGTGTATGCGAGTTGATGCAACCCTTGTCCCTTGAATGGATGTTATATGGATGCCTTTAGAGTGGTTTAGTGCTTTTGGAATGCAAGCTTAGGTGATGATAGTAATGCTTAGTGCTTGGTCCTTTATTTTGAAAACAACTATGTATTTATATGATTTCCTTGTTTGAATTTCTTAATTAACAACTGGAAGGTAGACCCATAAGTGAAAAAGATGTCCAAAATATTAAAAAGACCTAAAAAGAGTAAGGTGAGAAATGGTTAAAGGTGCCTAGAGGGGACAGGTTCGCTTTCAGCGCTTCTGTCCCTAGCTCGGTCTTTGGTGTCTGAAGCTATAAAAGATAAATCAATAAAGGTCCAATTGGGATGTAGGGTGTGTAAAACCAAATAAAAAATAATAGACATAGAAAAGAGGCCAAAGATAGCTGTCAACCACTATTTTTTCTTAGGAATCATGTAAATGTTAACATGATTTTAGGACCTATAAATGTACCCAAGTGCGTGATTTTGTGTCTACACCTAGTTGGCCTAGGACAATGTACTTAGAGGCCATCACAGAGGTGACATGGCATTATGGATTTTGAGTGGAGACACATGTGGTGAGCAGGGGTTACGAGGTAGTTTGGGTGACCACCGCCCATGATGATACCACCATTTTCACCCTACCAACATCAACATGTTGGAGACTCCATAGGAGCAAAGGTGAGGGTACCTACATTACGACCCCATAGGATACGACAGTAGGAGCACATGGTTGGAGGAAGCGTCGATGTGTTGGGGATGCTCATATCCCACCACATATTATAGTCGTGAGTGGTTCAAAGGAGGGATCTAATGGAGGATATGTCGATACAGGTCCACAGGTCGGGGGGTGCAGGTGGAGATGGTCCTAGCACCAAAGGAGTAGTATGGCATCCAACACCATGGATGAGGGATCATAATATGTGATGGACAAGAGGAGGCTACTTAACGTCGATTGGGGTCCAGATGGTCATGCACCGGAGATAGACATAGACCACAACGTAGAGCGTACACAATATTAGTGCTCCAAGATAGGTGGGCACAATACATAGGAACAAGACCTTTTCATGGGGAGGAGGAGGATATATCAGGTGGCCATGGAGATGGTGAGACTATCGTAATGCGAGCCCTAGGTAACAATGTATGTGTGTCATGATTTTATCATAGATGATTTTTGAGAAATGATTTTTGAGCCATATTGCTTATTATTGTGAGTAACATGTGTCATTTTTTGGTTTTGTAGAGTGGACGGTGGAGGAGTGGCACTCCCTGATAGAGAGTGCCCACCATGAAATCTTGGAACCAATGTTGGATGTTCAGGATAATACAATGATGGTGGATGCATCAACATCATTGGTGGAGATCTAGTGAGCTTACTTCATCTAATTGGAGAGCCATTCAGACACTACACGAGATATCGGGATGCACATGCGTTATCGCATCTACCAAGAGCATAGATGTGATGTTGTGGAGTCATTACAAACACATACAACTCTAGTTCAAGAGTAGGAAGACCACATATCAAATGCCAGAGAGAGAAGCGGAGAGGGCTACTTCGTTGGAGATACAACTGGTGAGAGCATAAGGAGAGGCCTTTGAGCGCAATCTAGGCAAAGCGAGTCCCCGACCAGTATAGAAGAGCTACCATCACAGCCCCATCAATCCAAAGCATTCATAGAACCCCACAAGGGGTGAGGGTGCTTGAGCCATTTTGTATATGGGATAGATCCATGCATTAATTTTGGTATGATGTTGTTAATGTATAAAAACTTATTCGAGATACATATAGATGATGATTTTTGCGATAGTGGATGTTTTGTTGTGTATATGTTGATTTGCTTATCATTTTCCTTCTTTTTGCATGTATGTATGTAAAGTAATGATACTCATGATACTTAGGAATAATGATAATGTGATTATATAGGTAAATTTGGTTGGAAGTGGATCGATTATATAGCCCAACCCACAAAATATGAAGAAGAAAGAGGCGGAACAAGGCCAATACATCAAATGGTAGGATGTTAGGGCATGATTGGATATATAAATCTAAGCAAGGCAATAACTCTAAGCAAGGATGCACATAATTCCACGGTGATCCAATAGGAAAGACCAAGGCGAATCAAAAGCCAAAATAGGTGGAATCATGATTGAGACACTCCAACAAGGAGAAACTAGGGTGTACATGGTGATAATCTTTATCAAAGAAAATAGCCAAAGCATGGATGTAATGAGATATTTAGGAATTTTGTGAAAAACCCATGGGGGATCGAAATCCCAAGTGAAGGTAAAAGGTAGTTTGTAAAAACCCAAGTGGGGGCTAAGAATCCAAGTGACACAAAGTGTTCATGAAAATGAAGGAAAGTGAAATATAAGCAAAGTATTATAGATAACTAGTCATGAGGGGCAAAAAATCGCAATGTATCGGTGATGATGTCATCAAATTGATTCAAAATGTGAATTCTAGCATGAGTCATGAGGTCATCAATAACATGTTGTGTAATAGAGACTTGTCGATGAACTTCGGACCATGTGGAAAATAAGGTGTCATCGATTTTGTCCTCCATCCGAGTGAGAATATCACACCGAATAGCATCCATAGTGGGACGGAGATCAAGGCAAGGTGGTGGTCCATAAGTAGGTTGTGGTATTTGGTCGAGGGAAGGTGGTCAATTTAAGAGGAATTGGTCCCACACTTCCAATTGTAGGAAGAAGTTTCAGGAACTTGATGCTTGATACATAGAACCTGAAAATCGGTGTCAATGTACATGTAATACCCATGATGAGATAAAAATAAGGGTCTAAAGTTGAAGGATGTGTAGCCTTTCTAGTTTGATCATGTTTGACCTGAAATTTGAGCTTCTTTATGTGGCATCGATGGGATCTATAGTCGAAACATCATGCCTCGAATCCTACCTCGTGTCATGTGCATACGTGGCGTCATAGAGGACTTAGGATCCATAAGGGCAGAGTTAGGGGAGGTGGGTCTCATAGGCTACAAAGAGCTAGTGAGAGTATCTCGAGGAGGGGGCCGATGCAATGGAGAATATAGTGGAGATGGAGCAATATGTTTCTCGGTCATCGAGGCACAATAGATAGGATCATCACTCATCATATTGTTGGCTTCGTAGTCAAAACTAGCTAAAGAACCAACCATCTGTTTTTGTAAGAGAAAATGGGTCGAATAGGTAAATAGTAGTATGTGGAGTGTAGGTGATGGAGCAACCGTCGAGTCTTAGGCAACGATTGGGAAGAAGTATCAACTACGCTCAAGGATTCCTCTTGTTTAAGGATGACACTCACACGCATGAGGAGTCTCTTTAAAAGCAGAATTCCCTATCACGAATCTAGGCATATCTAGCTAGGTGAGGGTCATATAAAGCTAAACTGTCGTCATAATATGATGTGGAAGCATCCACCGCACAATAATCGACTATGGTCTCTAGTCAGACCACATGCTCTAGTGGGGGTTGCGGTGTATGTGAGATGAATGTTGGGAACCGAAGGCTCCTTCTTGCAAGAATGAGGCCACGAGGAAGGAGGTAGTTGGGATATGATAAACTTAGGAAGATTGGAAATATTGATTCTAAGCGTGACCTCATCGGGCTCATCGTCATGCATCTCCAAGAGATTGGGAGGGGTGTGCCTGACCAATTCGGGATGACCGACATTTCCATGAAGAGAATCTATATGATAGTTAAAAGGTTGGTATCTCGGAAGGGATTAGGAGACCATTCTTCCAGTGTTGGGAGATTGTATGTTCTTTTTTGTTGGAGCATATCATAGTTCCAAGGATTATAATCTCCATGAATCTTATAAATAGCTCTTGATGAGAAAACTTCACACATTGACACATGTGAGAGAAACAATGACACACATATGATGATTCTAAGGCCGCCCTAGGAGAATATTATAAGATAGAGGAAAATTGAAGACCATGACTTTGACGTGGACAATCCTAGGAGGGACGGTGATGGGTAACCAAATACACCCCATAGGAGGCATCTGTCGGTGATTGTATCCTTGAAAAGTGGTTTGTGTAGATTTTAAGTTATCTATAGAATAACCAAGATCTTTAATAAAGTCTAATGAGGCCACACATGTGTCGAGATCCTTCATCAATGAGAGAAAACTTGACCATAATGTGACCAATCTGAACTGAAATGAAAAGGGGCGAATCATCTCATGCAGAAAGAATTCATCCGGGATCATAAAAGCTATAGGAAAACAAATGCAAGAGTGAGCATCCATGGTGAGATCAATATGAATGGAGAGATCCTCACATTGCCAATAGATGATTTTCTCTAAGCCATGCAATGTAGGAATCTTCCCCAAAGAGGGAGGAAAGAGAACATTCATATTGAACAATTCCATCATGAGAGGTTCATGATGGTGAGGCAATGTACGCATAAATTTTAAGAGGGGACTTGGCCAGAAGCTAGAAAGCTACAACTTCAAGAATATCCACCACGTCATGACTAGACTATGTAGTAGAGGCGAGAGTGTTGGGAATCCTGAGAAATAGAGCTATAAGAAGTAAGTATCATTAAGGATACTTCTGAAATTGGTTTTTTCTCAATTCTTATGCCATCGGCCCTGCAACATTCATTTGCACAAGGGCCGATGGTTTATGTGGCTAGAGAGATAGATCTAGAAACCATCGACCCCTGTAGAAGAATTTCCACGAGAGGTTGATGACGTCTAGTGGGAGGCATATTTTTACTTTGGGAAGCCTAGTTTTGAGGTACAAAGGTGTATATAACCCTCTGAGTCCGAGGCTAGAATACTACAAGATATTCAAGTTTTACATAAGCTTATGACACACTTTACATCATTAATTGTAACCATATTTTTATGAGGACAATCCATGTCGACTACATTATTAGTAGCATTTTATTGCTTCTTAGAACTCTCATCTACATTGGGATTAGGCATGGGATTAGATAATATTTGTAGCTTCTTATTAGATTGTTTGATGACTTCATGACGATCCTTTTGTTGAGCCACATCATGGGGTTTGACCACCTCTATCAAATGCTCCCGAATGATGGCATCATAGTCAAATTGGGGACTTAGGAAGAAGTCGATGGAAACCATTCATAGTGCATGAAAATTTTCATGAGAGTGACCCCAATTAACATGCCACCAATAGAATTTACTTTCATCATGCCAATGTGGAACAGTCGAGAAGGATCTAAGATCACGGTAAACGGATTAGGTAAGCGACATTTGAACTATTTCTTACTCAATGGTTGATGATAGTTGGGATGAATCTTGTTGCTATTAGGTTGTTCATCAATGTTGAAAATAGTCCTATTTAAAGCGGTAGTGAGAGGAAGAGTATCAGAGACTCGCATCGTCATCTATCGCATTTGTGTTCTTAGAGCATTGGAGGATTTGAAATTATTTATTAGATTGCTTCTTAGGAGGAGATTTTTCGAATTCCCTCATGAGATAATATTGCCTTTTGACATGTTCAAAAATTCTAGGACGTGGGAGAAAAGGACCTCACCTTATATTGAAGGCGAGGTTCAAGAGCTCAAAAGAAAAGTTGGAAGAGGCTATCATTCAACATATTATACTCTAACCATGTGGATAGGGTCTTCCAACGCTTGATAAAATATTGTGCTGATTCATTTTCATATTGTTGGCAATTGATGAAAGCATTGATATTTTTCTAAGTAGATCATGATATTGAAATTTGTTTACAAGGTTGTCACCAAAAACTCTAGCTCAACTATGGAATTAGGAGGTAAAGTATGATACCAATACAAAACATATCTAGTGAGAGTTTTAGCTAAGAGTTTGGTTGTAGCATATGAATTGGTTATGATCCACTCCTTGTAAAGATTACCAAAGGCCTTGATATGAAGGGTGGGATCAATAGACCCATCGTAAGAGATAGAAGGAGAAATACCACTAATATCCATGTTAGCAACATAAGGTGCTAGAGGCTCTTGTTGGACTGAACTTAAGACCTTGTTTTGGATAGGGGTTGGGTAATGGGCAACCCATTAGGCCCATTTGGAAAAGGAGGGGGCGTGGTGCCCCAAGAGCCCATTATAGGGTGATTGACTAATTGAACTATGTTGGTTTGCATTTGAAGCAATTGAGCCATAGTAACAGATTGTTATTAGATCATCCTCACAATAAGTTGGAGAATGATATTTGTAGGGTCATAATTAGAAGCATTCTTAGATGAACCTACTTTGGGACCTTTCCCTTTTTTTCCCTATTGTCAAGTTGTTTGGAGACGAACTCAAGAAGGCGTTTACTAAGCATTTTTCTAATTCATTTTTGTATTAGGAAAATGAGAGAGAAACTTATGAATCTCAGGAGGATGATCAAAGATATCATCATTTTGGTTTTCTTCTTCATCATCCTTAGGTGGGCCATTGCGGCGGGTAGAAGGCTTCTTTCTAGGTGCTCCTACAACACAACAATCCATGCAAAAAGGGAATTTAGCTTCAGGATGGTAGGTCTTAGAAAATGTCTGCACAATAGAATCAGAAGACCTTAGACCTAAATACTCCATGATGTAGTGATGATTTGGCTTAGAATAGGTCCTTAGATCAAGGTTACAGACATAATTGGTCATGCAAACTAGTTTACATAGGGGCTAATTGTGTTTGGGAACATATTTGGGAAAGTAGAAGGGATAAAATTTGCAAGCAAGTTTGCACAGGGACCGATGGCGTTGGAAAATAAATTTATTGAAATAGACAAGATCACCCCGAGCTATGGTGTTTGTGTAAACCAGTTTTAGGATTTTTCTAATTTTGGAGATTTGAGATGAGATCAATATTGAAGATGGATTATTTTAACGAGTTGTGCTCGATTAGAAGGTCTATAGGATTCACATTGGGTTCACCAGAAATGTATAGTGGGCCAATAATGTGTCTCAATAACTTACACTCCTAAGTCTTCCATTCTACAAGGGTATCGAGGAAATGAGTAAGAGACACACATGAATCGACATACAATGGATAGATTTAAAGGGGCTACAATGAGCGCTAAGGTCACATATCTAGAGGGTAATAATCCCTACACTAGGTCAACCTAGGGTTTCAAGGCCCATAATCAAGATAGAGGAGAGTACCCTACTAAGATATTAGTAAATGGATGAAATTTTTATAGATCGATAGTGAGTAAGACAAACATGTACACTATGATTGAAATGAAAGTTAAAAATCTAATCAAATAAGAATACTATGCTAACTAACATCAATGTACATATAACACTAAGCTAAAACAAAGAAATGGGGAAGGGAAATGAACTAATCTATGCAAAATGAAAAAGAGAGTTAGAGAACTTACCTATGGGATGGTCGTTGATGCATCTATCTCTCTAGAGAAACAACACACCGAGAGATAATTGATATTAACTAGAGAATGGGAACACCGGTCATGTCCTAGAATCACTATAGATGAAGCAATGAACCAAGAAGAAGAATTTCCAATCCAAACCAAGCCAAGTGCAAGATGAACCAATGGTGAGCGAGAAGATGAGAAGTTGGCGTAAAAGAGAAGAGAAAATGGTAGTTCCTAAGATTCGGGCTTCTTTCCTTCATAAATGTCAATATATGGTAGGTATATATACAACACCATCGCACGTGGGTGATGGCATCGGCTAGGAAAAACCTAACACCGACACCATCACCCATAGGCGGTGGCGTTGGCCATGGATGATAATGTGTCATGTAAAGTGAAAATAAGTGTTGTGGATCATGGAAAATGGATGAACAAGGTGCCAAATGGTGAAATGCAAGCAAGGTGTTGGGTGTGCAATGTGTATGATACATAAATGGACAAGGATAACTAATGCAAGGAAAACTAAGGTGGGACCACATAGTGATATTCTCTTTGTGTATTATCTCTAACCCATAATAATTACATGAATAATCATTCCCCATTCTCACAGGCCCCTTAAGGCACTCACTTAAGAAATAGATGCATCAATGACCCTTATACCTTGCACAGAGGAATTTTTTAGTAACATGTATGAAAGATGAAACGTGAAAAATTAGGTGTATACATATGTCACTTCCACCTCCAATGTAAAGAGTGACACTCTCAAAGTTGCAATATGCCTTAAAAATTCTTCCATTTTTCACCACTTCTTTACTTGAGTCTGTGTAGTTGAATTTGGAGGTAGAGAATTGTATTATGATTCTTGGCCTTATACACTATTTTGAGTTTATCCCACACTTCCTTGGAAATTGTAACATCACAAATGTGGGGTTGTACTTCATATAAAACTCCAAAAATATGATCCACTTGGATTTTTGGTTGTCTTTATCAAACTCTCGTTGAACAACATTTTCACGTCTAACTAAGGAGATGTCAACTACAATTTAAATGTATTAAAACTCAAGTTGTGTTTTGATTTTTTATTTTCTTGGCAACATAATTGTGTCCTCTCGGGATATGTGAATCGACAAAAATAATTTTGGAGCATTTTTAGTGATGATTGGAAACTTAGGTAGATGGATGGGTTCCTTATCACTCCAAACAAAATGCCCTTTCTATATACCATCAGTTCGATATACCACACCTCTCAATATACAAGACCTTCCAATTACCCATTGATATGTGGAAGAAGCTCTCCCTGTATACATACTTGTTGGTATGTGGCATAGACGTTAACACACATGAGAGAAGTGAAATGTGTTACTAAGATAATATGTGAAAAGGTTTCGTCGATCAATTACACTTTCTTAGTGTTTGAAACCACATGTAAATATTTATGGCGAATGGGAAATAAAGGGAGGATTGAATGAATGAATGTGTCCTTACTTATTCCCAAAAATTCATAGGCATGATGCCGTGATGTTGTTGTAACTCTATTAGATGATGGATGTAGTAGTTAAAGATGATGGCTTTGCTTGTGAGTATGACCCAAAGGTGACACTAATACGAATGATGCTATGAGTTTGAAAAACTCATGATTTGTGGACCAAATTGCAAATAGAACAATAATACATATTTCAATTTTTTTTTACAGATTTACAATGCAATTTTGTAATATAGGAGTTTTTTTGTTCCCCATTGAATTATGTCGTTGTTTTGTTTAAAACAAAAAAGCCCCCACCATTGATCTAAAATTTGATCTTAATTATTCTTAATTCATAAAATTTTCAGTATAAACAATTGTAAATGAACTTTCTTGTCAAAACCACAACAAAATCTATATGTTTGGATGACATATTTTGATTCCTCTTAGAAAATAAAACTTTCAAAAAATTGGCACTCGATTTTGAGTTTGTATGCAAAAAGTTACGACCTTTGGAAGATAGATGACCTTTTTGGTTACAAAACTACCCATGAAAGCAAAGTGATGGTTTTTCAGAACGTTGGGTTGCATGCGATAGAGGTTTCAAAACATTTGGTTTATAGATAGCGGTGGTTTTACCACACATCTATAGAAACATGGAATTGAAACAACTAAAAATGTTTCAACTTCCACCATTTGTTTCTTGGATTTCTTGATAGCTTCTCATGGTAGAGGGAATCTTTGTAGGTTTGTTGGGTGTCACTTAGCATGGAGTCATAGAGAAGTTATGAAATTGGATTCCCATGTTATT
This sequence comes from Taxus wallichiana var. yunnanensis, assembly GCA_018340775.1. NCBI lineage: Eukaryota > Viridiplantae > Streptophyta > Pinopsida > Cupressales > Taxaceae > Taxus > Taxus wallichiana. The sequence continues at coordinate 80,124,810 of CM031240.1, forward strand.
TTTTATGATTGGGGTCTTGGTCAAGAATTCATTAGTGATTTTAGAAGAAGTGAGGGACAATTCCTTAAAGTTTTAGAGAAGTGTTGGAAAAGTGTTAATACAATTTTTGTAAGTCTTGAGAGAGGGAGAGAGTGAATATTTTTCTCTAAATGCCATTAATGACTATACCTTGTATGAATTTTTGAATTACATAATGAAAGGGGAGTGTAGTAAATCGACCCACTAAGGTTTTTTCCATTCTTGGGTTTCTCTAGGATAAGTATCATGTTCACATGTGTTTATAACATTTCTTACTTCTCATTGTGTGGTTGATAATGTGGAAATTTATTTCCAACTCTTTAAAGCTATGTTTTATATACAACTAATTTGTAAGCTAGGATTCACAAAGGTCCGTATTGGAGAGGTCTAGTGTGGAATATCCATTGGCTTATAGATCAAATTGGTATCAAAGAGAGTTTATATTTATATTGTAAAAGGTTTTATAACACTTTCTATAGTTTATATTAGGTTGTTCCATTTTGGTTTGGTTATCGATGTTGTAGTTTTATGGTCGAACAAGTGTTTATAGGAAAGGTGTCCTATTTTCCTTGAAGAAGATATTTCCACCAAGAAGTGGAAGAAGGAAGTGAGAAGCATGGCATGCTTGATGATGTGGAGACCTTCATAGTGGAAGAACAGATTCTGCAAGTTAGAGGAGGAGGTTGTAAGTGTTTCTCTTTTAGTGAAGAAGTTGGAGAGGTTAGGGTCCATCATAAATACTCTCATAGAGATGCTTTGTGTTTCCATAAAGGAACTGAAATTAAATGAGGAGGCTCTTGAACATGATAGGATTGAATAACCTCAATTCAAGGTTTAACAAATGATTGAAATTCGGTTGTATGATGCAAAGGAGAATGCAGAGAGGTTAGACCATTGACTAGCTTAACTTAAGGCATACCGTGGTTTGTATCAAATTAATAAATGTCAGCAAATATCATTTGCAAGGTTTAAGTTACCTAAACATTAACTTGGTTTGAAAGTTATTTTAATTGTTTGGTTATGAAGAATTTGTCACCCCTTAATAAGTGGGATGAATTTAAATTTTGATTAAGAAAAAATTCTATCCTTTTTCTATGAAGAGAAAAGACCTATCATTTGGCAATCTATAAATCAAGAACAAGAACAAAGTGTGCAAGATTATACTAGTGTGTTGATGAAGATGACAATGCAAATGGTTCACGAAACCTTTGACCGGGACATATTGATGAAATATGTTAGGGGATTACATATTGACTTAAGGAGGTGGTGTTATTAGCTAAGTCCAAAGATCTTGATGAGACATGTTCTTAAGCTCATTATCCCGATATGAACAAAGACAAGGGTTTATCTCCCTCTTCGAGATGATGATGATGAAGGTGAAACAAATGCAACTTGTATTTCGACAAATAATGTGTAAAGAATTGGGGATATTTTGATGTGAATGGTCATATAGAGGATAATTTTTGAATTTGCATCCTTTTATCAACAATAGGAAGAAGAAATTTATGGCATTGGTTTTGGAAAAATAGGGTGGGTTTAGCCAAGATGGGGATGAGAGAAATTGTATCACCTCCCTTCAAAGAAAGGTATGTTTTGTCGGTTCCAATGAAAATGATACACAAAAACGTAATATTTATAAGCTTTTCCATGTCAAAGTTTAGATTAAGATGAAAAAATAGATGCTCTTTTTGATCCATGTTGTCAAGAAATTTTAATTAGTAGAGAGATGGTAGATAAACTTGGGTTGGAAGTGTACAATCATCCTAATCCTTATACATTAGGTGGGTGAAGCATGATTCAATGATTAAGGTTTCTAAGCAATGTAATGTCAAGTTTGGTATAAATGAACATTTCATTGACAACGTTGTTGTGGATGTAGTACCTATGGATGTTTGTGGCATAGTATTTGGAAACCCCTACATGTATGAGCATGATGCAATCTTCATGTTGAGGGAAAATCAATATCAATTGATCAAGAATGGGAAGAGCTACATTATTCATTCATATGAAGGGAAATATCATATCTCCTTGGTAAGTTCAGCTCAAGATAACAAGTTGTTGAATGCTAGTGGAAAGATGTCTTTTATCCTTTTGAAAGCTAGGGGGATTGATTGGTGTAAACCACTACATGACATGCCTTATAAAAAAGGGAAGAAGTTACTACTTAGTTGTATTTTATCTAGTTGCAATCTTCAACCTTCTTGGATGGAAGGAAATTGACCACACAAGAGGGAACAAACATGAGAATGTTGGAGTTCACAAGATGCACCTCTAAGAGAGAGAAGAGATGCGGGGAGGAAATTTCATCACTCAATTTTTGTGAAGCTTTTAGGGACTTAAAAGCCTCAAATTGAGGAAATCTCATCACTCAATTTTTTGTGAAGCTTTCAGGACTTAAAAGCCTCAAATTGGGGAGGTATGATCCAAAATTGGATATGAAATATGCCCAATTCATGTAATTTACATTGTAAACACTTGTAAAAGACATTTCTTGTAAAATCAATAAAAAACCTATATCTTTTGATGACATATTTAGATTCCTCATAGAATAAAACACACTTTCAACAAATGACACCCGATTTTGAGTTTGTATGTAACAATTATGGACCTTAGAAGATAAAGGACCTTTATGGTTCCAAAATTACTAGTAGAAGAAGAGTGGCGGTTTAGCAACCACTAAGGCGAGTTTGAAACAACCGATTTATAGAAATTGGGAATTTTTTTGATGCATCTAGGAAAACATGGAATTAAAATGATTACAAATCACAACTTCCACCATTAATTTCTTAGATTTATTTGTAGTTTCTCACAACAGAGGGCATGTTTGTAGGTATGTTGGGTGTTTATTATCATGAAGGATTCATAGAGGAGTTATGAAATTAGATTCCAATGGAATGTTTTAACAAGTGGGGTCCTAGTCTATAAATCATTAGTGGTTTTTTTAGAAGTGATGGATAATTATTGAGATTTGTTGTTAGAGAAGTGTTGGAAAATTTTTAAGAAAGCTTTGCAAGTTTGGAGAGAGGAGAGAGAGTGAAGCTCGCTATAAAGGGTATTATTGGCGTATTTTGTATAAATTTTGAATTCCCTTGTGAAAGGGAGTGTAGTTTCCTCACTCATTAGAGTTTTTCCCTTCTCGGATTTCTCTAGGATAACTACTATGTTCACATGTGTTTTTTGTAGTGCCCACTTCCCTTTGACACTTTAAGATACTAATTTTGATACTATTAATCATATTATGGACACTACTATGTTTTGTTTTAGTATGATGGTTAGATGTTAGATCATGGATTAGTATTGATCTGGATTCAATTATTATGCTTGATGATTACTAGAGACATTTTCTATATGTGGTTGATGATATACTGTTGTGACATGGACATATTATAGATGTTGATTTAGACTTATGATATTGGATATTTTGAGTAGATCTGGTATGGTAGATTTTGATGATGATATAGTTGATTTATTTAATTAAAAATGATAATGTTGAATTATTGATATTGTTGTGATTTGTGTGTTTGGATGATTTTGAGATATTGTTTATATCATTTTTGGATGTTCTGATATGGCCATGAGGCCGAAGGAGGTATTTGCATTTTGTAGGTTAAAAATCACAACAATGTCGGGGGACTGGAGACTAACCATATTGAAATTCGGGTGAAATCAACAAGGTCACCATGACAACTGTGTTGTGTTGTGTATTGTGTTTTGCTAGGAATTCCCATGGGGGGATTTCCATTATATGTGACCATGGGATATGTGTTTTATTTATGTGTTCTTTTTATTATTGTTGTATGTGTATTTTTATTTGTAATGTGTTCCTTTTTTAAATTAATTTAAATGTGATAGTTTTAATGTGAGATCATATAGTTAAACTTTATTTAAATTTAATTGGGACATGGAATGTAATTAATAAAGTTGTTGAGTTTAAATAATAATGTTGGAAGAGTGTGTAAGTTAATATGTAAGAATGTGTAAGAAATATGTAAGAGTCTTGTAAGACATATTTTGGAATGTTAAACACTCCATCTTTTATGAAATTCGAATTTGACCTTGGAGGCCAAATTTGGAGGCTTGTGGGACAAGTTAAACTTGTCCCACACCTCTTAAAATGATCCACCAACCATGCCTATGGTTTGGAGGTTAAATTTAGGCATTTTTAATGCTTTTTGAAGTGACAATTTGTAAGTTTTAATTGCACTTCCCTTACATATTTTTAATGCAGTCCTTTTGAAGTATGGGTCATTTTGGAGTGTGTAAGTCATTTTGTCATTTTTATTTATTGTGTTTTGGTGAGGATGTTGACTTTCCTCTTGGGGTTGAGGAAGAATGATGTGGCATCCCACAAGGATCCACATCATCCTCTCCTCTTCCCTCTCCTTTAAATTCAAAGCTTCTTGCTCATTTGAGGTTGTTGAAACTTTGTTATTTTCCTCTTGGGGCGCATTTTTTTTGGTGCTGTTTCTTTTGGAGCTTGTTTGAGAAAGAGCTTGGAGTCTTTTTGCATGCTTATACTTTGCTGGTTTTGGACTGCACTTTGACATTGTGGAAATCTTGTGAGCTTGGAACAAACTCCAGTATGGAGAGGTAGGATCTTGAGCTGTGTTTTAATTGTTTTTCCTTCTCTTGCATGCATGTTTAAATGGTGTTTGTGTTTGCATTCTTGGCTGGTTGGGTAGAATGCTTAGGGCATGGTGTAGGAGAAGGCTATGGGGATTTCATATGGGGGGCATAAGGGATTGCCAATGGCACTGTTTTATTGAGGAGGGAGTTTTGGTTTTGGAATCCACCTTGGAAAAGAAACTTCTTGCATTTCTTACTATGGGGGTATAAGGCATAAACTTGGGAGGGCATAAGGAGGGGTTGGGAGATATAAAGTTTATGGGGTTGATATGTTTATTGGCGGTATGCATTTTGGTGGATGCCCAATTCCAAATTGGGAGGCATAAGGAGTTTCTCATAGTTCTTGCTCTCGTTGGCTTTCTTAATCAAACCTATGTGTTGTATGAATTGTTTCAAATGTAGTTGGGAACTGATGTCTTATTTTGAATTATACATCTTGTTGATTGTATACAATGTGAATGTTGCTTGTATGTGATAGAATCCTTTGTTGCCATGTGTTGATATTCATGCTCCATTTCGATATGGTTGGAGCTCGGGGGCCAATGGGGAAGGATGAATTCTCTTTTCTCATTGGATGTCTTGGTTGGGTGGAGAGTGTTGCCTTTCCCCCTTCCTTGTTGTGATCAAAGTTGCAAAGAAGAAGAAACAAACATGCTGCTGTTTGGAGAAGGAATTTCACAGTTTGACAGTCATTCCCTTTGAGAAATTCAATGTAACATTTCCCACTTCGAGTGGATGAGTGTATAAATGTTGTAATGTGAAGTTGTTGCATTGTAAATGGAAGATGAATTTGAATTGAGAAATGTACAAGAAGAATTATACTTCTTTGTTTTGTTTTGGAAAGAAAATGTAAATGATATTCCATATTTTGTATTTTGTAATTTGAAACCAATTCAAATTGGAAAAGAGATGAGATGTAAAGTTGTCAATTGAATGTGAATAAAGAATTGCATTAGTCCCTCTAAATTGCAATGTGTACATGATTTGATTTGCTGTCAAAAAAATGATATCTCTGTTTTTTGGAAAAGAATAAGAAACAATGTTGTATATCTCATGTATTGTATTTGAAATCAAATAGAAAGGAAAGTTGTAAATTTGTATGGAGGATCAATGAAAGAATGCATTCCTTTCTCAAAAGTGTATTGCACATTTGATTTGAATTATTGTTGAAAATTGATTGTTGTTTGAAAAGAAAAGAAAGAAGCATGCATATGGAATGAAAGATAGTGTTATATTAATTACAAAATTGTATATTGAAATTGAAATCAGAGATGCATTTTTATTTAGAATTGAATGGATGATCTAACAAGCATTGTATTTGACTAAGCTAGAATCATGCACATTCAAAAGACAAATTGCTAAATCAATTTAAAAGAAACAACTCACTGTTTTAAAACTAAAATCTGGCAATGCACATTTTAATTAAAATGAGCAGTTTAGACTTATACTTAACAATAAGTTATGAAACCTTTAGATTCATACTTAGGAAGACCTAAGGAACTCAAATTCACTATAACTTGATTATGAAAGAACCTCCAAAAATTAATGAATTTCAAATGAGAACTTATATAGTCATTTTTCTGGCGGGCTCGCAACCTAAAATTTTCCTGGTGGGCCCACAACCTAAAAATTTCTCGTCGAATTGCCCTTAGGATTTTTTTGAAATTTTGACCTCGGGAAAATTTTCACTTTTCCATCCGCGCGGCCCATGACCAATTAGAGGGTGCCATGTGTCCCCTTGTGGCTACGCCTGTGAGGCGCAGTTGTTTTAAACTTTTTACTTTTTTTTAAATTTTTGGGAAAAATTGACGTTTTGGCCCGCCGGCCCACATCCAATCACAGGACGCCACATGGCATTTTGATGACGGCAGAGGAGGGAAGGAAAATTTTCCTTTGGAAAATTTGGTTTTGGCTTTGGGAAAAATTCCCAAGTTTTTCCCATGGCCCGCCAACCCCGCGTCCAATCACATGATGACATGTGGCAGATCGGACCTCGGTGGGAGCGCAGAGTTATTTTCTCCATTGAGATTTTAACTCCAAAAATCTCAATTTCCCTTTTTGCTCCACTGGTCCGCTCCTCCCGCGACCAATAAGATTTTGACACGTGGCAGGGGTTTTCTCCTTGGTGGAGGCACGCGAAAATTTTCACCCTTGGGCTTTTGGGCCTAAAATCTCCATTTTCACAAATGCTCCACCAGCCCATGTTTTTTCGGCCAATCGGGAAGCGCCACGTGTCCCCCTCCCTAAGCCCACAGACTCCCCAAGGGAAAATTTCCCCCTAAACTCGCATCGGCCCATATCTTGCAAATTATGAGGAGTTAGGAGGACTTCTTTATATGGTTGGAAAGGTGAGAAAATTTCCTATCCATTGGGAATGGTTTAGAGAAATTTTAGAAGCATTAATTATGAGAAAAATTCAGTTGAAACTCTGAGCTTGTTATAGAGTGGGTATGGGGGTAGATTTCTCCCTGAAACCAACTAGAACATCTAACCCTAAAATTTGAACCTTGTGAGCTTGATATTAGTTAACAAAGGAAACCTGTGTTTTGGTAAATGTGTTTATTCGAACGTGCCGTAGTAAACTGTTGTCTGGCAACTCGGTTGTGTTTACTTCTAATAAAAAAAATTATCCTATAATTTTCTAACTAACCCTAGGTTGTTTCTTAGGTCTCAAGTGGTTGTTTGAACAAGCACTACACTTTCGTATCAGAGTAGTGGTTCAAAGGATTGGAGCATTGGGCACACTAGAAAACTTGAGACATGAAAACTTAAACCTAGCCCACTGAAACCTAGAAAACAACTTAGCAAGAATTTGTATGTTTTTAGTAAACATGGAAGTTGTATAACTTAGCAAAATGAACTAACTCTCGCTTTGGTATGTGCAGGAGGCTCAGATGGAGTGAGAGGAACCTTCACAGAGACTCAGATTCACCACCACCACCACCACTAGATCAGGGTGTAGCAACCATTCTACCTTAGATTCTACAGACCCTTCAGGATGTTAATGCTGCTCTACGTGGAGGATTAGGTGGAGGGAAGATAGCTAGTCATGATAGAGCTCCTTCTATCGAGGGTCAGGTACCCCCTCTACTTAGCGAGGAGCATATAAAAGTGAACTCCCATGCGGAGTTAGCTAGAGTAGATTCACCACCTAGGAGATAGGGTGACGAGTTCCGGAGCATAGAGAGAGGTCTCGGAGCCCTAGGCTTAGGGATGAGCATGCAGAGAGACCTAGAGGCCGACAAACCACAACAACGGATCACATTAGGGAGATCCAAGCTTAGGCCCTCACACTACTTAGGTGATACAGGTGGATTTCAAACAGAGGCCTGGCTAGTGAGCTTGAGCGGTTGCTTCAAGCTTTGTCCTTGTTCTAGCAACATGAAAGATCGTGTTGCGATCCATCTACTTGAGGATGGAGCATGAGTATGGTGGAGGACGAGAGGAGCAGAAGCTCCATATGGATTCATAGACAGGTGACTTGGGAGTCTGTTTGAAGAGAGATTCAGAGCAGAGATACCTATCACGGAGGTTCATCCAACAGAGGATTGATGAGTTCCATGACCTCGGCTGACAGCTACCCTTTCAGTAGTAGAGTATGAGAGTAGATTTCTAGATCTACTTGAAAGTATGTAAAGTATATGTAGGATGAGCGAGTGCGGATTCACAGCTCATTCGGGGCTTGAATTTGGACATTCGAGGTGCAAGTATGGATTCACTATCCACAGACTTAAGCAGAGGCCGTTGAGAAGGCCTATGTTGCAGAGGAGACTTGGGGTAAAACCCAACAGGCTAGAGACCGAGTTAGGAGCCGCATTCAGCAGATGCAAGATCATAGATAGAGAGGTTGAGTACCTCTTCTTCTTAGTGGGAAACATTCTGTGACAAGATCATCCTTAGGCCACAACATCAACAATATCACCCCACCCATCGTATAGACCTCCACAAAGAGTTGATGAACAGAGAGGTCAAAGCATGGGGCCTCCTCCTAGGGGTCACATCAGGACACGGGGTGGACCTAGAAGTTAGTTAGCTGGAGATCGCGGCAGAGGCCACAACTGACCACAACCGGATCATCAAGATCCACACCACAGGATTCTAGGGCACCTACTGGAGGTGCTGTTGCTTGGAGAGGATCAAGTGGTTGCTTTGGATGTGGAGTAGCTGGACATTTTGGAGAGATTTTCCTCAGAACCCTAACAAGGGTAAGGCACCGGTTTTTGAGTGACAGGTTGGTGACATGGGATGCAGCCACATGATCTATGTAGTGGTTTAGAATTGCTAAGTAGAGCACCAGAGCATAGTCATTGAGACCACAAGTAGCATTGGTGGTATTCCTACCTCTGTATTGTTTGATTATGGTTCTTTTGATTCTTTCATTGCACCATCTTTAGTAGAGTGATGCAGGATGGTGGCAGTTAGGCAGGGTCTTAGTTAGGATATCGAGATGGCTTCTGTAGCCAAGATATCAGTAGACTCCTTAGTTAAGGAGTGTGTTGTGGATTTGGTACCTTTCACCACCACCTCAGATCTCTATATTCTTCCTTTGGGCTCGTATGGAGTCATTTTAGGTATGGATTGGCTATCTACACATAGGGCCAGGATGGATTGTTATCATAAGATTATAGCTTGTGCAGATGATTTAGGAGTTGAGTCGGTGATCTTGGGAGTTAGGACACCCGTTTTTATTCACACCATTTTCGCTATGCAGCTTAAGTGGTGTGCGATGGGGTTCATCGGATGTATGCTATTACGATCGGTGATAGGTTAGAATATGGGTCTAGTGGACCATCGCTAGATGATCATCCCATCTTGAGAGAGTTTTTGATGTTTTTCTAGGGGAGCTACAGGGGATGCCACCCCCAAGTGAGATTGGTTTCCATATAGACCTAATTCCTGGAGCAAAGCCTATCTCACGAGCACCTTATCGGATGACCACCCTAGAGCTCTGTGAGCTCAAGTTGCAACTTGAGGGCCTTTTGGAGAAGGGCCTTATCCATCCTAGTGTATCCCCTTAGTGTGCACCGGTAATCTTTGTGAAGAAGAAGGATGGATCATTGCAGTTGTGTATTGATTACCACCAGTTGAACAAGGTAACGATCAAGAATCGTTATCCTCTTCCTCGCATTGATGACTTGTTTGATCAGATGAAGGGAGCCACGGTGTTCTCTAAGATTGATCTCAAGTCGGGCTACCATCAATTTAGGATTTTGGAGGCAGACATTCATAAGACCACCTTCCGCACGAGATATGGGCATTATGAGTTCAGCGTGGTGCCTTTTGGTTTGTCAAATTCCCCCGCAGTGTTCATGAGTTTGATGAATGGGGGTATTCATAAACTTTTAGATCGCTTCATGCTCATCTTTCTTGATGACATTTTTATATACTCACGTACACATGAGGATCACGAGGGGCACCTTCGACAGGTTCTTCAGTGTCTTCGTGAGTAGTAGCTTTACGGGAACTTGGAGAAGTGTGCTTTCTTCTAGATAGAGGTGTAATATTTGGGTCATATCATTTATGGGGAAGGTATCGTAATCGATCCTTCCAAGATTAGAGCCATTATGGATTGGCCAACACCCACTACTGGTGACCAAGTGCGCAACTTCATGGGTTTAGCAGGTTACTACCGGAGATTTGTTTAGGACTTTTCTCGGATTGCACACCCTATCACTTCCCTTCAGAGGAAAGGGAAGAAGTTTGTTTGGACAGACAAATCCAAGCAAGCCTTCAGACACCGAAGAAGTGCCTCACTCGAGGTTCATTTTAAGACACCCCTATAAAATTGAAGGTGGAAAATACCTGGCGAATATCCCCGTAACCAGTTTCAGCGAAAGGCGAATTTGACAGTATTCAAAAACAAAATTTTCGCCTGGTTTTTCAAGGCTAAATCAGTGACGTGCGACAACAGTAATCCGTAATGACGCACGTCACTGGCGCGACAATAGCTCCTGATGACGTGCGACACTGGAGCGACACTAGATCGTAATGACGCGCGTCAGTTGAATCTATCGACGCGCGACACTGTTATCTATTGACGCGCGACACAGTCACAAAATGACGCGCGACATTGTCCGCTATTGACGCGCGACATTGTCCTCTATTGACGCGCGACATTGTCCTCTATTGACGCGCGACATTGTCCTCAATTGACGCGCGACATTGTCCTCTATTGACGCGCGACACTGCAAACAAATGACGCGCGACATTGTCCTCTATTGACGAGCGACATTGTCCTCAATTGACGCGCGACATTGACCTCTATTGACGCGCGAAACTGTAAACAAATGACGCGCGACACTGTTTTCTATTGACGCGCGACACTGTAATCAAATGACGCGCGACACTATAAACAAATGACGCGCGACACTATAAACAAATGACGCGCGACAGAGCCTTCTATTGACGCACGACACTGCTTCCTATTGGACGCGTCATTAGAAGCAAATGACGCACGTCAATAGGGGACAGTGACGCCCATTTTTAGGTTATAAATACCCTTATGCCGCTCATTTTCTCGTTTACGTTTTCCCGTTCTTGAATTTTTGCAGGTCTAAATCTTTGAGAAAGACGCATTTACAGCTATAATGTCGACTTCACATGCTTCCCAATTGCAAGTTCAGCAAGAAAATGAAGAGAATCCAAGTCAATCGATTTCCAAGATAACCTACAGGAATCCCTTATGCCCTCACATCCATACGGCTTTAAGGATGTCTCCAGAATATCAAGCTATAATAGAAGAGTGTGGATTTACAGGGCTCGTTAATATGCCCCATTTCGAAACAGATCCGGATATTTTGAATTACCTTCTGTCATGCTACAATTCAGAGGACGGTATATTTTATGTGACTCTGAGCGATGGCCAAATGTTCCAATTCACTATTGAACCGAATGACATACATCGGTTTACGGGCCTTCCTATCAGAAATTTACCAACTGTTACAACCAAGGCAACACTCGTGGAAGAAAACAAGAAATTTCTCGAATCAAAGTACGGTTTCCATGTTGATTGTAAGTATAATTCGTTTTAATTCAAAATTTTTATTCTGTTTTTTATTCTGATACAATTTGCTGTTATAAATTGATAGTAATTTTCACTGTTTCGCATTTGCAGCCCATGTTAATAAATCCAGGCGTGGTGTAGATACACAATCAATTGCACACCACTTTCTTGCTGCACTTATTGCATTTTTTCAAGCCAGAATTGTTATGCAGGGTCGCCAAACAGATATACCAAATTGGGCCATTGCATACATTTGTGCCACTATCTCAAAACAAAAATTCGATTGGTGCACATTTCTATCCAAAAAAATAAGAGCTGACATATCAAATTCGAAAATCTCAGAAAAACCTTTCATTTACTCAACAAACTATCTCCTCGGCTTCTACTATGAGGCACTTTTAAATTTAAAAGCTAAAGAAATTCCTACTTGCTCTGATGAGGCTTTGATGAAATTCTCAATTCCATTTGCAGAACAACAGGTATAAACTATTTAGTTTGTAATTGTATTACAATTTTCTTCATTACAGTGCACAGTTATTAAAACTTAAATTTTAATGTTTTGCAGAGAAGATATCTTGAAGCGATTCCCAAAAAAAAAAAGATGTCGAGAGGAAGAGGCCAACTACACGCGGAGGCTTCGGGGGACTCCCAATCTGAAATGGAAGCTCACTCCTCTCCAGACCCTCAACAGTTTGAACTCGTTAAACGCCAGAGAAGTAATACATTCTCGTATATTAATTACAAATTCCAAAGTTGCAGATTTATTTTTCAATTTAAATTTTAGCAAAATGAATTGACAACATTTAATATTGATGAATAGCAGGGACTATGGAACCTTCTTCCCCAACTCACTCCGTACAGTCGCATGCATTGATATCTTCTGAACAGCCACTGAGTACAACTCCTACAAGGCCACCCGTAGCACCGAAAAAAACAACCCCTCGACAACAAGGTACAACTTTTCTATAGAACGTTTAATTTCGTAGTTTTGACTTTATGAATTGTTTTAATATTTTTCATTTTTTCTTGTACTTTTCAGCACATGTCAGTCATGATCAAACCATGGCACCGACACCCACTCAACCATTAATTTTTAAAATGCCAACCAGAGGAACAGTGAAAAAGACCATTGGTAAACGCATGCCTTTTGCTCCGGCCCCTAGTGGGACACTAAACCTTGACTCCTCGTTTCGAATTCCAACTCTCTCACTTGGTGGCTTGCCCAGTGCAACGGGCATATCTGTTTTGAACAATATAAATTTAGATGAAGATTATTTGGGCATTGATAGCAATGACCCAACTGGTTTTTTCGATACCCGCGAGATGATTCAAGGGCAGCAGGTATACTTCAGTCTTCAAATTTCAATTTTAATATGCTTTACAATTTTTAATTACATTCTGATTTATCTAAATCTAAATCTTCAGTCTTCAAATTTATTTATCTAAATCTTGATTTATTTTTTCAAAAACAGGATCAGCCCACCCAAAGACAGAAACAAGGAGCAGTTGATCTTGGTCATGGTGAAAGCCCCCACACTTCTCCAGCAAGATCGTCTGCATCAGATTCAGATAGTGAAGAGTTTCCACCTTTTCCTTTGGAGAACTTAATTGGTAATGATTGTCAATCCCATGTCAGTGAGTTTATTATTCCTCAAATCCAACAGCTTATAGAATGGGAGAAAAGGGCTAAAATTCTTATCAATGAGATTATTAGTCGTTATGAAAATTATTGGCAACGGGATAGTTTATACGCTGCAGTCCAGAATCAACCTGCGAAGATGGATTCCTTACTTACCCAAGTAAGATGTGGGAATGTCACGTTTAATAACGACTATAAAGATGGCATTTTAGATAAGGCACTAAACAAATTGGAAAATATTAGTGCCGAGGCCCAGGCATATTTTAACAAATGGTCAAAGGACAAGGATTTGGTATCAATCGCAAATGCCGAAAGAGATAGAGCGGTTGTAAGTACTATTACATTCTAACAATCATTTTTGTTAATTTGAAATTTTGAATTTACATTAATATTTTGAATTGACGTTACTCTTTTTGTGCAGTTGAAATATGAAAATTTGAAGAGTCAGGCGAAGGTTTTGCAAGTTCACTTGGAAACAAGAAAAACGACTTATCCGCATGACAAAAATTTGAAGCAAAATTTTGTTTTGGTTAACAAACAAAACAATACACTAAAGCGGATAATTAAAGAGCATGGTCTCGACCACGACATCTTGTTCAAAGCCAAAGCGATTTTGCTGATCCAAATTTTTCATCGCATGGAGATGCAACAAATCAAGAAGAAAGAATTATAAAAAATCTGGACAGTGCTGCAGAAGATCTTATAAGTTCAGGGGTTATTTCTGGTGTTGGGGAAAGAGGTGCAGCCAGAGTGGAAGAAGCTGTTGGGGAAGAGGGAAGAGCAGAATTTTCTAAAGAAAAAGAGGGTTTTCAAAATTAGAAACTTTTATTATTGACTAAACTTTTAATATTGAATTTGAAAACTTCAACTATTGAGTTTGTACTATGCTATTTCAATTTAATTATATGGTGATTATCATGAATTATATGTATGTTTCTTGTTTACTTGCATTGTCATGAATAGTATGTGGACGTAGATGATGAATGATGACAATTGATAATCAGTGATAGATGATGATGAAAGACTATGATCGATTTAATGTGTATAATGTAAAATTTAGTGCCTAAATATCTTGTGGGACTTTAATTATCTTGAAAATTATGTCGTGGGACTTTAATTGTATCTGTGGGGTTATACTGTATGAAAGTAGACTTAAGGTCTATAGTTGGTAAAAGGTAGATAGGTTAAGAATCTGTGTTTGTACTATTGATGTTACCTTGTCATAAGATTTGTGCATAGTAAGGAAGAGTATAACACATTGTTTCTATATGTCATTATGTGGTCTATCATGGTGTTGAGACAAGAATGTATTGCTACTACAAGAAGATGTATTGTGTAATAGAGGTTATACTTCTGATTCATGCTCAAAGTAGGGAAAAATGAGTATCTACAAATGTTATAAAGTTGAGAAATCTCATATTGATGTTACCTTGTCATAAGATTTGTGCATAGTAAGGAAGAGTATAACACATTGTTTCTTAAAGGATTCTTAGAGGTCAATGCAAGGTTTGACAGTGGCTCCAGGAATGCGTTGATTCAAATGCTCATCTATCTTTGCATCATAAGGTTATTGCCTATAAAGGTTGTGAGTTAATGAAAGTGTGAAAGATGATGTGATATGTGTAAGGTAATTGGAAACAGTCTCTTCCAGTACAAGAAGATTCATGGTGTATGGTCAGGTTATCTAAGATGAGCTTTGTAACTTTGTTTGACCTGATGAGTGCAGTGGAAAAGTTTAAACAAAAAAAAGATCTTAAGAAAACTGATGGAACCAAGAAGGGGAAATTAATTGATGTTCCCAAACTTGATGCAAATCAAGCAGGAGGGAAGAATTCTGATCAATGTACTTTAATATTAACGGAGGGTGACTCAGCCAAGGCTCTTGTGGTTTGAATCAGGGAAATGTGAATATTGAATTTGGTAGTATTGTGACATGTTTCGACATCACTTTCCAATTTAATTTTTTGTTATTTTAGTTATCTTTATCCTATCAGGTGGCAGGAATATCTATTTTTTGGGAAGCTACCACTCACCAACAAATGGAGAATAAAGAGATAGTAAATAGAAAAAAAATCCTTGGTCTACAGGAAGATAAAATATATTAAAAATAAATTAATATAATTCTAAGAAATCAAGAAAGAATCATCACTGGTAAGAAATTAAACATAATTGCAAATATGCTAGGGTTTAGCTTACCTCTTGCGTATTAGATTGCTGTGAAATCATCAAGGGTAACGTGCTAGATCTTTGTTTCACATGACATTGTAGATGGAGGGGTGAGTTGCTTGACATTGTCAGTCCTGAGAAGTGCCAGCAACATCTTTAAATATATAGACCAACAATATCTTTAAATAAAAGTAAATATAAAGAATTAGACTTGTAATGTCTTTAATGATAACAAGAGCTGAAAAAATGTAAGGTAACAAACAATAAGATTATGTTGAAGAAGATACCTATTTAAAATTGAAATCATCACCGGTAATGTGCTAGATCTTTGTCTTAAAAAATTCAACACAAAAAATTGATTAGTAGATAGATGGGTGAGTTGCCTGACATTGTCGGTCCAGAAAGTAACTTCCTCGGACGGATGTCAACCCACGTTTTCAAAAAATAAAAATTTTGTATTTAACTAAATGTAAATACATACACCTGTAACATCTTTAATTATAACCAGAGCTGAAAAAATGAGCAGTAACAAACAATAAGATTAAGGGGAAAAAGATACCTGCTTAAAGTTGAAATCATCACTGCCACTGGTAATGATATAGATCTTTGTTTTAAAAAAATCCAACACGAGAAATGGATTAGTAGATAGATGGGTGAATTGCCTGACATTTTTAGTATATAGACCTGTAACATCTTTAATGATAAAGATAAAAGATAGATAAAGAAGATACCTACTTAAAGTTGAAACAATCCATTATCAATAGCTTCATCAAAGTCGATGTTGTCTTCTGTAGAATGTGACGAAGAGCCAATTACACTCTCAAGGTTGGGAATATTTGTACTTGTAGCTGTATTATTTACATCTCTTTTTTCGCAAAAGGAATTCCAGTGAGCAATTGCTCTGTCAAAAAATGAATAGTAACAAACAATAAGATTAAGGGGAAAAAGATACCTGCTTAAAGTTGAAATCATCACTGCCACTGGTAATGAGCTAGATCTGTGTTTTAAAAAAATCCAACACGAGAAATGGATTAGTAGATAGATGGGTGAATTGCCTGACATTTTTAGTATATAGACCTGTAACATCTTTAATGATAAAGATAAAAGATAGATAAAGAAGATACCTACTTAAAGTTGAAACAATCCATTATCAATAGCTTCATCAAAGTCGATGTTGTCTTCTGTAGAATGTGACGAAGAGCCAATTACAATCTCAAGGTTGGGAATATTTGTACTTGTAGCTGTATTATTTACACCTCTTCTTTCGCAAAGGGAATTCCAGTGCACAATTGCTCACAAACGGAAAGGTTTCGAGGAGTATCGTGAAACATACCACCTCATGCAACTTTCGATTTTTATCCAACTGTTTCTCGTTTTGATTTTATAAATGACAATGCACCTGAAAACTCTTTCATCCTCCACAGACCCCAAAATCATTATGCGGCATAATTCATATAGTCGAAATACTCACCGATATCTTTTTGTAAGATAGAAATTTGATAGATTCCTCTCCACATGACCTTGTAATAGCACCACTTTCGAGAAGGCTGATCTAAATTCTTATATTGGTTCCTCATTGTTGTTGCAAAATTGGTTGATGAAACTTTAATAAATCGGCATTCAGTATACCTTTGATTTCCGTACCCTTGAGCTCTGACGTCTTTGTAAATTGTTCCATTATTGTACCCATTGATTTATGGAAATGCTTACTGACAAAGTCTGCACGGCCACCTTCTGTATTCCAAAAATTCGGATTCATCACACCCATGGCTTCCAGAATTTTATCTTTACAGAAACGTTCCCTAATTTCTGATGACAAGGTTTCTGAAAAATTTTTAAGCTTTATTCTTGTATCAACTATCACAGACTCAAACAAATTACGTGTCACAGGAACATCTTCTCGTTCCGATCCTGTAATATCTTGACGTCTTTGCAAAATGTGCATTGGTATTTCCCTCCCATTAACAGAGATGCATAGGTGATCGTGGATATTAAATCTCAAAAAGGTGTTAGGATTTTTAAGATCTAATAAATCTCTCCAATTTTCAAAAACAGGTGCATCAAAACTATCCTGGGAACAATACAATATATCAAGACTTTGACATACCATTTTCCTCATCCGTATAAAATCCACAATATAGATCAATCTGCCCTGTGCATGCTTCATCGAGTGTATTGATTCCTTTAACATTGGAAGAATACCAACTAATGTAAGCAAAGTCTCTAAATCGTTAAGCGGAACAACGGGTCCTTGCCCTATCAACTTCATGACGGTATTTGTGCATGAAACCAACCAATGAAGGATACTCCTCACGAACTCTGCATCTTTGGTTCATACAAAGAGATCCATCTAGTCTCCACATCCTTTAGAAGTTTTTTGCCATCTATAATTCCAATTGCAAATTTTTGGAACTCGAGAAAACGCTTTGGGCTGCTTGACATATAGGCATGAAGTTCTCTTATGAGGTCTTCTAATTTAGCAACATTTTCATGGTTGCTTACCATTTTATACGCTAAATTCATTATGTGAGCCATACAGTGAATTGGTAGCATATATGGGGCCACTGTTGTTTGTAATCTAACACATAGCCCTGTTCGGTGACCCTGCATGACAGATGCACCATCTGCTCCAACGCATACCAACTTCGTAGCAATTTCATAATCAGTCATACCCGAACATCTTTCAAATGAGAAACAACTATTTTATATAGGTTTTCAGCATTGCAGTTTTCAACCATTTTCATAACACCCAATAGATGAGGAGTCCTTATATGATTTTCTAAAGTATATATGTGGATACATACCCATGCGGTGTTGTCGACTACTGTCACTTCATCAATTGAAAGAGAGATAAAGTTTGCTTTTTTTACATTCTCTTTCAAATCTTCCTTCTCTATCATCGAGAGGCATTTTGCCATTTCCCATCCACTACTCTCAGACCAATGAGACTGAGGTACATTCAACATTCCGTTAAATTGATACAAAACTTTGAAATCAAGGAAATCTGACATCGCCCTTCCTTTTTTAAGTATTTGAAAAAGAGTAGAGAATTGTATGAATTTTGCATGTAGATTTGTTTCTTTCATCTTACCAATATGCGATGTGATTGTTCCTCCCTTTTCCAACAGAGATGTCCGTGTTTTTACGCTCCGCCTCATATTCCGCTGCGTATCTGACATGCATGCACTCCTTTTCAGTTTTCCACCTATGTGTTTTGATTTTCTGGCCATCCGCCCCTGTTACAGTTAAATATTGTTTTCCACAATGTTTTTCTATTGTGTCCAGCTTCAGTTGCATTTTTTGTTGCTTTCCCAATTTCCACGTACATATTGTACATGTACATTCACATGGGATTTCTTTAGAATTAGATGATTGTACGAGTTCAATAAATGGAAATTTAGATGCCCAATCAAACTTGTATGTCCTGCCAATGGTCCACATATTCTTGTTTGTTTTCAATGCTTTACTTTTTTGAGTAGAATTTTGAGCAATATCGCAATCACCTGGTTTCCTCTTTCTTGGACCAGAGTTTGATATTGATTTCTATCTTCCATTTTGCTGAGTGTTTGTATCTGTGATATCTAGCTGCACTTCTGGTTGCACCCCAACAGGAACAATATCTTCAAGATCTGGCATATTATCGTAGGTTTCATTTGTTTGACTGTGATACTGTGTAGAATGCATGTCCACCTCAATAATGCCTTCCACACAGTCAGTATTCTGATTCTTTTTGGTGGCATCTATATGATTGGTATTTACATTATCTGTATCCGCAGGGTTTCCAAAATACTTGAAGAGTGATTTCTGAGATTTCTTACTTACTTTTAGGTTATTCGGTTTCTTTGAGCTGGCACCTTCCATTATTCTGAAAAGAGTGTTGCGTCAGCAAAAGAACCAAGAAGCGACTCTGTCCAGTCTCTGAGGTCTTGTCGCGCGTGAACTGTCTGATGTCACGCGTCAACACTTCCCAAGTCGCGCGTCAACACTTCCTCTGTCGCGCGTCAACCCTTCCTCTGTCGCGCGTCACTTCTTAGCCCAAGTCGCGCGTCGTCAAGATAGCTCTTTCGCCGCGTCAATACTGACTCTTGTCGCGTGTCGATAGCTCTTGTCGTGCGTCAATACAGCTCTTGTCGCGCGTCAATATTGCCCTTGTCACGCGTCAACACTGCATTTGTCACGCGTCAACAATCACAGGATAACAGTAATATGAATCTCTGGTGCTCAAGGGTATGCGAGTTCAAATTTCACAGTATTGGTAATTTGGTAAGCTACTTGAGGTATACTACCCGACGAATCACATAGGTTTTTATAGGAGATGTTTTCAAATGAAGGCGAAGCCGACCCCCCAAAAAAAATATACTTTATATTTTAGGCGAACAGGACACCGACCCACTCCGAATAATTCGCCTTTTCAAATTTTCCTAAAATGAAATTTTCGCCATATTACGAATATTCGCCGCTAAAATTATCCCGGCCTCACTACAACACCCATTATTGCAGTGCCGGATCCACAGGGTGAGTTCTTTGTTTGCATAGATGCTTCTTTAGCAGGGCTTGGAGGTGTGTTGATGCAAGATGGAAAGGTTGTAGCTTTTGAGTCTCGTAAACTCAAGGATCATGAGCTTAATTATCTTACCCATGATCTTGAGCTTGTGGCAGTTGTGCATGCTTTGGTTAGATGGAGGCATTTTCTTCTTGGACGGAGATTCACACTCAGGACAGATCATTTGAGTCTTCACCACCTCTTCACACAACCCAATCTAAACGCTCGTCAACGGCATTGGATGGAGTTGCTTTGTGAGTATGACATGGAGATCGAGCATGTGAAGGGGAAAGAGAATGTGGTAGCATACGCTCTTAGCAGATGGAGACATGTGGTTATGGCCACTACAGTGAGCACAGATTTGTGGAGCAGGATTCTTCAGCAGCTTCCTCTTGACAGCTTCTACATTGTGGCTTGAGCAGAGATAGAGTCGTAGAGACCCCTTGAGGGGAAGTTTGATGGTTTCACCTTAGAGGCAGATGGTCTTCTCAGACACAGAGGCCGGATATATGTTCCTAGAGATGGAGGCTTGAGGTAGGACATCTTGGTAGAGGCACATCGTGCACCCTATTCAGCCCATCTTGGGGTGAAGAAGATGCATGCCACTTTGCGATAGTTGTATCACTGGAGAGGACTTCGTCGAGACATGGCTCAGTTTGTGTCATGGTGTTTAGAGTGCCAGAGGGTTAAGGCCGAGCATCAGCATCCAAAGTAGGTCTTCTATATCCTCATGTCATACTAGAATGGAAGTGGGACACCATTTCCATAGATTTCATTGTTGGACTACCTATGTTGAGATATCACCACGATGCCATTATGGTCATGGTTGATAAATTGAAAAAAGTGGCTCACTTTTCTCTAGTGAAGACAACTTATACAACTAGAGCAGTGGCATAAGTATATTTGGATGAGATTGTCAAGTTACGGGATCCAACGGAAGATTATTTCGACCGCGATCCTTTGTACACTTCACATTTCTCGGACTACCATGCAAAGTATGTCCTCGGGCGAGGATTAACTTCAGCACAACATATTACCCGAGATAGATGGACAAACCGAGTGAGTGAATTAGATTTTGGAGGATATGCTTAGGGTGTACGTGATGGATCGAGTAGTCTAAGTGAGGAGGAGTACACGTACTTAGTGGAGTTTTCCTACAATAATAGTTTTCGAGTTCTATAGGCATGGATCCTTTTCAAGCATTATATGGTAGAGTGCAGGACACCCCTTAACTAGGATAGGTTAGAGGATAGAATATCTCTTGGACCAGCTCTTTTGTAGGACAAAGAGTAGCGAGGTAGTGTTGATTAGGCAGAGATTGCATGAGGCACATGACATACGGAAGAAGTATACGGATCAACATAGGTTTGATCATAGTTTTGATGTGGGCATGAAGGTGTTCCTTCATGTTAGACCACGTAAGAGCCCTATCTGTTATGGAAAAGGTTCTAAGTTAGCTCCTAAATTCGTTGGTCCCTTTAAGATCTTGGAGCGTATTGGCCCTTTGGCTTATTGTCTAGCATTGCCACCTGACTTGTCTCACGTACATGATGTGTTACATGTTTATGTCCTTAGGAGGTACATTACAGATCCTTCTCATGTGTTGGAATGGACATCATTCAGAGGTACTGAGGATCGGGGCAGGGTGATGGTGGAGCCGTCGTATCATAGATCATAGGACCCTGGACCTTCGAGGTAGAGAGATTGATTAGGTACGGGTGTAGTGGGACAGGATCGATGAGACTGCAACCACTTGGGAGGATGTCACAAAGTATTACGAGTGTAGTTTCCACATTTGTTCCAGTGACTTCTAGGAGGAAGTCAAGTCTAAGGGGAGGGGGATGTAGTGCCCACTTCCCTTTGACACTTTAAGATACTGATTTTGATACTATTGATCATATTATGGACACTATTATGTTTTTTTTAGTATGATGGTTAGATGTTAGATCATGGATTAGTATTGATCTGGATTCAGTTATTATGCTTGATGATTACTAGAGACATTTTCTATATGTGGTTGATGATATATTGTTATGACATGGACATATTATAGATGTTGATTTGGACTTATGATATTGGATATTTTGAGTAGATCTGGTATGGTAGATTTTGATGATGATATAGTTGATTTATTTAATTAAAAATGATAATGTTGAATTATTGATATTGTTGTGATCTGTGTGTTTGGATGATTTTGAGATATTGTTTATATCATTTTTGGATGTTCTGATATGGCCATGAGGCCGAAGGAGGTATTTGCATTTTGTAGGTTAAAAATCACAACAATGTCGGGGACTGGAGACTAACCATATTGAAATTCCGGGTGAAATCAACAAGGTCACCATGACAACTGTGTTGTGTGTTGTGTATTGTGTTTTGCTAGGAATTCCCATGGGGGGATTTCCATTATATGTGACCATGGGATATGTGTTTTATTTATGTGTTCCTTTTTATTATTGTTGTATGTATTTTTATTTGTAATGTGTTCCTTTTTTTAAATTAATTTAAATGTGATAGTTTTAATGTGAGAGTCATATAGTTAAACTTTATTTAAATTTAATTGGGACATGGAATGTAATTAATAAAGTTGTTGAGTTTAAATAATAATGTTGGAAGAGTGTGTAAGTTAATATGTAAGAATGTGTAAGAAATATGTAAGAGTCTTGTAAGGCAGATTTTGGAATGTTAAACACTCCATCTTTTATGAAATTCGAATTTGACCTTGGAGGCCAAATTTGGAGGCTTGTGGGACAAGTTAAACTTGTCCCACACCTCTTAAAATGATCCACCAACCATGCCTATGGTTTGGAGGTTAAATTTAGGCATTTTTAATGCTTTTTGAAGTGACAATTTGTAAGTTTTAATTGCACTTCCCTTACATATTTTTTTAATGCAGTCCTTTTGAAGTATGGGTCATTTTGGAGTGTGTAAGTCATTTTGTCATTTTTATTTATTGTGTTTTGGTGAGGATGTTGAATTTCCTCTTGGGGTTGAGGAAGAATGATGTGGCATCCCACAAGGATCCACATCATCCTCTCCTCTTCCCTCTCCTTTAAATTAAAAGCTTCTTGCTCATTTAGGTTTGTTGAAACTTTGTTATTTTCCTCTTGGGCATACATTTTTTTGGTGTTGTTTCTTTTGGAGCTTGTTTGAGAAAGAGCTTGGAGTCTTTTTACATGCTTATACTTTGCTAGTTTTGGACCATAATTTGACATTGTGGAAAGCTTGTGAGCTTGGAACAAACTCATTATGGAGAGGTAGGATCTTGAGCTATGTTTTAATTGTATTTCCTTCTCTTACATGCATGTTTAAATGATGTTTGTGTTTGCATTCTTGGATGGTTGGGTAGAATGCTTAGGGCATGGTGTAGGAGAAGGCTATGGGGATTTCATATGGGGGCATAAGGGATTGCCAATGAGACTATTTTCTTGAGGAGGGAGTTTTGGTTTTGGAATCCACCTTGGAAAAGAAACTTCTTGCATTTCTTACTATGGGGGGCATAAGAAGGGGTTGAGAGATATAAGGTTTATGGGGTTGATATGTTTATTGGTGGTATGAATTTTTGTGGATGCCCAATTCCAAATTGGGAGGCATAAGGAGTTCCTTATAGTTCTTGCTCTCGTTGGCTTGCTTAATCAAGCCTATGTGTTATATGAATTGTTTAAAATGTAGTTGGGAACTCTTTGTCTCATTTTGAACTATGCATCTTGTTTATTGTATGCAATGTGAATTTGCTTGTATGTGATAGAAGCCTTTGTTGCCATATGTTGATATTCATGCTCCATTTCGATATGGTTGGAGCTTGGGGGCCAATGGGGAAGGATAGCTTCTCTTTTCTCATTGGATGTCTTGGTTGGGTGGAGAGCATTGCCTTTCCCCCTTCCTTGTTGTGATAAAAGTTGTAAAGAAGAAGAAACAAGCATGCTGTTGTTTGGAGAAAGAATTTCACAGTTTGACAGTCATTTCCCTTTGAGAAATTCAATGTAACCTTTCCCACTTCGAGTGGATGAGTGTATAAATGTTGTAATGTGAAGTTGTTGCATTGTAAATGGAAGATGAATTTGAATTGAGAAATGTATAAGAAGAATTATACTTCTCTGTTTTGTTTTGGAAAGAAAATGTAAATGATATTCCATATTTTGTATTTTGTAATTTGAAACCAATTCAAATTGGAAAAGAGATGAGATGTAAAGTTGTCAATTGAAGGTGAATAAAGAATTGCATTAGTCCCTTTAAATTACAATGTGTACATGATTTGATTTGCTGTGTAAAAAAATGATATCTCTATTTTTTTGGAAAAGAATAAGAAACAGTGTTGTATATCTCATGTATTGTATTTGAAATCAAATAGAAAGGAAATTTGTAAATTTGTATGGAGGATCAATGAAATAATGCATTCCTTTCTCAAAAGTGTATTGCACATTTGATTTGAATTATTGTTGAAAATTGATTCGTTGTTTGAAAAGAAAAGAAAGAAGCATGCGTATGGAATGAAAGATAGTGTTATATTAATTGCAAAATTGTATATTGAAATTGAAATCAGAGATGCATTTTTATTTAGAATTGAATGGATGATCTAATAAGCATTGTATTTGACTAAGTTAGAATCATATGCACATTCAAAAGACAAATTGCTAAATCAATTTAAAAGAAACAACTCACTGTTTTAAAACTTAAATCTGGCAATGCACATTTTAATTAAAATGAGTAGTTCAGACTTATACTCAACAATAAGTTATGAAACCTTGAGATTCATACTTAGGAAGACCTAAGGAACTCAAATTCACTATAACAGTTATGAAAGAACCTCCAAAACTTAATGAATTTCAAATGAGAACTTGCACAGTCGTTTTTCGTCTATTGCCGAAAAATGTAACCTCAAACAAATTGGACAATTTGACTTCACTAAAACACTCTAAACCCTCCCTAGACCAATCCTCCATGTCTGTTTGACATGTTGAGTGAAGGAGGAGTTCAAAATTTATCAAATTGAGAAGTTGGAAAACTGCCAGTTCACAAATTAAAAGCCTGCAGATCCTTTTCGCATAATTGACCCTTAAAAACTTATCAAAATGTAAATTTTATGTTTCTGTGCAAATAGGGCATCAAGAGCTTTCCGAAAAGTCCTCGTTTTCCCAAAATGAGCTTTCTAGCTCAAGTTATGGCACTTTGAAGTTTTTGTGCCTTGGCGGGAAAATTTGGGAAAATTTTCCCTGGCGGGCCCGCAACCCAAAAATTTCCCGTCAAATTGCCCTTAAGATTTTTTTGAAATTTTGGACTTTGGGAAAATTTTCACTTTTCCCTCCACCGGCCCATAACCAATCAGAGGGCGCCACGTGTCCCCTTGTGGTTATGGCGGAGGCGCGGGTTCTTTTAAACCTTTTTGCTTTTTTTTCTTAAATTTTTGGGAAAAATTGATGTTTGGCCCGTCGGCCCGCGTTGAATCACAGGACGCCACGTGGCATTTTGATGACGGTGGAGGAGGGAAGGAAAATTTTCCTTTGGAAAATTTGGTTTTGGCTTTGGGAAAAATTCCCAAGTTTTTCTCTGCGGCCCGCCGCCCTGCATTCAATCACGTGACGACACGTGGCAGATTGGATCTCGGCAGGAGTGCAAAGTTATTTTCTCCATTGAGATTTTAACTCCAAAATCTCAATTTCCCTTTTGCTTTGCTGGTCCGCTCCTCCCCATGACCAATAAGATTTTGACACATGGCAAGGGTTTTCTCTTTGGCAGAGGCCGGCGAAAATTTTCGCCCTTGGGCTTTGGGCCTAAAATATCTATTTTCATGAATGCTCCATCATCCCGTGTTTTCCCACGTCAATCGGGAAGTTCCACGTGTCCCCCTCCCTAAGCCCGCAGACTCCCCAAGGGAAAATTTCCCCTGTAAACTCTGCGCCCATATCTTGCAAATTATGAGGAGTTAGGAGGACTTCTTTATATGGTTGGAAAGGTGAGAAAATTTCCTATCCATTGGAAATAGTTTAGGGAAAATTTTGAAGTGTTAATTATGAGAAAAATCTAGTTGAAACTCTGATCCTGTTAGAGAGTGGGTATGGGGGTAGATTTCTCCCTGAAACCAACTAGAACATCTAACCCTAAAATTTGAACCTTGTGAGCTTGATATTAGTTAATAAAGGAAACTTGTGTTTTGGTAAATGTGTTTGTTCGGAACCTGCCAGTGGCAAACTGTTGTCTGGCAACTCGGTTGTGTTCACTTCTAATAAAAATTATCCTATAATTTTCTAGCTAACCCTAGGTTGTTTCTTGGGTCTCAAGTGGTTGTTTGAATGGGCACTACATTTTTAGGATTTGTTACTTATCATGTGTGTGTTTAATAATGCGCACATTCATTTATAGATATTTAAATAGCTCTATTTTGTATGCAACCGAGTTAGATTACAATCACTTTATAAGACATGAATCATAATGGTCGGTGTTGGTGAAGTATAGTGTGGAATATCCACCTAGGTTATGAATCATCCTTTCAAATGAAAATTATTTTTATTTTTTATTTTTTCCACAAATAGTTCAAAAAGATATGGGTTCAAAGGTATATTTTCAAAAAATCCTTGTTTTCTTTCCTATTTTTCACTTCAATTCTTTTTTGTAAATGTGGGCACTTTTGTCCTCTTTTCAAGAAATCCCCCTTTGAATTTGCTCACATTTTTAGTTGAAATGGTATTTCAAAGAGATATTTGTAATAAATATTAGGTTAGGGAGTTGACCCCTTAACTATATATCCCTAATGTTTTATTCCTTTGGAAAAAGTATTTTAACCAATCAATCAATGAGGGCCCTTTTGTTTAGAATAACAAGACTCACTATATAAATTTTAAAATTGTCATGACCACTTGAAAAATGGAACTATCCATTTAGGGAGGGAAATACTTGATTTCAAGGCCTCATACCTTGGAAATACTTAAATTGAGACTTCTTACCATTCAAGCTAGACAATGTATTGACTAATATATATAAGAAATCTTTATATACATTTTAAAAACACGGGTTGAGTTAAAAGGGAATCTTATCTCACCCTTTTTCCGGGGAAAGGCACTAGTTGGTAAACATGCACAAATAACTAAACACCTATTTATGAGGGTGGGGTCCATTAAGTGGACACATTTTCATGCATTAATATAATTGATGGGACCTAATAAATGCATAAATTTTCACTACTTTGATGTAGTTGATATATTTAATAAAAGTTGCATAAATGATACATTTTCCCACTCGAAACATGGTGATGTGACATATTGGGAACATTAACACATATTAAACTGTTTAAGGCTTCAATTTAAGAGCCATGTTACAAAATTAAAATGTCAACATCATATTCATATGTACTAAAATGGACATAGCTAGAAGTGTCAAGATTCATATTCATAAGTACTAAAATGTCAACATTATATTCATAAGTAATAAAATGGACATACTTGTTCATATTTACAATAGTTTCCCATTATTTAAGTGTCATAAATCCACTTTTATGCACATAATGCAGAGTTTGTCAAGTTGTATTGTTCAAATTAAAAGAAAATTTATACTAAAAGACCTTTTCCCTCCTTGATTTATGCTCATAACTACACCGTCTTTTCCACCTTCACCTCATTAAAGCCAACACCAACAACACATTTGTAGTAGACTCACCATTTTTCTAAAAGATACAAAATTAATGTAAAGTATTAACTATTCCTCTAAAATTTGAATTATCCCTCCAAATATCAAGTTTTGAATTCAAATGTGATCTAGTCTTATATATTGAATGAATAAGGTTATCAATCCATTTGTTTCAACAATTGTGAGCTCATAAGCGCATACAACAAAGTTGTGAGATCTCAAATTCGGATTTCCATGGAATCCATGGAATCTAGAGATAAATGAAAGTTGCCTTTTTAATATTAAAGGAAGGCATGAACATGTGAAGAATGTCGAGAAAATGGACAAAATGTTTACTATGTGAAGAATGTCTACATAACCAATGAATATGTGAATCACTTACCATAACAACTAAATAATATTTGAATATAAATAAGTGTTGTGTTTGTTTACGTAGTTAATATTTGAATATCCACGATTAACTTTATATTGAATGACTAAAAATACACTAGAATTATTGAACATACATTTGAATATACAATGTAACTTTTCCATTTTCTACTACACATTCAAAATTTTAATGTGAATTGAAATTGTTGGATTTACATTAACTACACCGAGTTAGTTCAAGTGCATGTTCTTATATTCAGTATATATTGAGTTGTTTCAATGCATGTTATGAAAGTACAATGCTATTATTGAATATACACTTATATTAGTGAATATACTTTTTGAGTTCAGTTACCATAATAACTAACAAACGTGTTCTATTATGAACTAATGTTTTTTCAAGCATGCATGTTAAACTAATATTTTTCATTGTATATTCACTTATTTTAGTTCATTTTTTAATCCTCCACTCATCACAAACTCTGCTAATACAATGTAGTAAATGCACATAAAAATAGATTTATTTCACGTGTGTTTCCTATAGTTTCAAAATACAGTGTTGTTATTGAATATGCAGTTCTCTTATTGAATATACACTTATATTTTCAAATTTACTTTTTATTTTACTATAACGATTGATAGATATGTGTTGTTCTAAATAATGTCTTGATATACATTGAATATGTGAAAATACATTGAGTGTCTATCAACATAACAATTGAAGAATATATGAATATACAAAAGTGTTGTGTCCTTTTCTCTAGGCATTTAAAATCTAAAAAATACCTTGATTTCAACGTTGAATACACCCACACCTTAACATAAATTAGAACATAACTACTCTATGATCACCAACTATTATCTCTACCATAAGCACTTGAATGACTAAATATACATTGAATATATGCTTGTAATTATGCTATGGAAAATAATGTGTTGAATTTTTTTACAAATGTTTATACAGTGTATATTAAGTAGTTTCAATATATGTTGATGGTTTGTATCTCAACCTAAGCGCATTCAAAATTTTCATATGCATTGAAATAATTGAATATACACTTTATATGTCAACTGAATACACCCCACCGTAACTGAAATTGTTGAATATAAACTAAAAATGCCTCCACCCTATACACTAAAATGACTAAAAATACAATGAATATACTTACATTCTTGTGTATATGAGAACATTTTCAAGAAATACCAGGATTACAAACATATTTTTAGTCTACATTGAGTTATTTATGTGCATGTTCTTATTTAGCCTTCCAATCACCACGAGCTCTAGTATTTCTAGTCCACATTGAGTTATTTCTATGCATGTTCCTATTTAACCTTCCATTCACCATGAACTCAGCTGGAACAATGTAGTAAATGTCATAAAATAGGGTGTTTTCATGCATGCATGTTGAACTATTGTATACAGTTTACACTAGAATGTCTTGAACTTACATAACATACAATGGTCTAATTTTGTCATCTTCTACTATGCATTCACACATTGAATATACACCTTTGAATATATTGTTGTTTGTTTGAATCACCTAGTTGGTCATTAGGTGAGCTATGATTTTAGAGCCTTTTTAATCAACTCTCTATGGTTTTCATGCAATGAGTACATATGCAAGTAATACCAAGATTGCAAGTTAGTATTATATTTACTATTTGTATATATATACAATAATTAATGAATATATATTGAATATATGACAATAATTTTGTAATTTCAAACAATGCATTCAATGACAAAATTATAGGCATATAGTCAATATATATTTAGTAATTTTAGTGTGTATGCATATTCAATGTTCAAATCGCCACAAACTCTATCAATTCAATGTATTTACCACTAACCTTCAAATTGTATATTCAATGGTTTCTGTGTATATGTAATATGTGAATTCAATATGATTTTGGAAAATTTAACACCGAATACCCCATCAAAAAAATTATTCACATTTAAAATTTTTAAATTTGAAAACAAATTGGAAAATAACCCTTCTCACGTAAAAGCACTTGTAACCACTTAGCGTGCAAACAAAAATCTCTCCACAACTAAACCACAACACATTTAATTCACATTAGTTCACCGCTTATCACTCTACAAGCCTCTAATGTCATTCGGAACTACGTGTTGATGTAACATTTAATGTTGCCATGAAATTCTCCACTTTTTATTTGGGAATGTGCATAAGGGAATGAGAAGATGAGTTAACTCTTGTTTGCATCTTTTCTCTATGGGTTTTATGTAATGAGTGCATTGGAAAGCAAAGATCGGGATTACAAACGTATGCTCATTCTATATGAAGTTGTTTTAGTGCATTTCTTGTTTAATCTGTGTTTGACAAGCCTCCTTTGTCACATATTTGAAATGCATTTTTCATACAAGCACTATTTACATGACATTTCAACCTATTTGTAATCATGTCAACTTTTTCATAATAATTACAAGCCAACATGGTATTCAAAAGGATAACAAGAAGGAGGTAGTCATGAAAGGACCCTAAAAGGGGTGTGAAACATAATTATATACCTAACTTAGAGGAAGATTTTGTTGAAGAAAAAAAAAAAAAAATCATATTAGTCCACATCACGAAACAAAGCTAAAACCAACACCACAAATGGAGGTAGTTGATAATGTTAGCTAAAAGTGCACAACAACATCTAAAAAAGTTATCCTGGGAACTAAGTGGGTTAATGAAGATGTAGTTGAAGCAACAAGAGATGTTGAAGACAATAGATTTTTCATTAGAGATAGTGTAGAAAAGAGGGAGTCCCAGCAAGTTCCTTATCAAACTTGGTTAAATGATATCACAACTACGAAACACAAAGGTCCTCTAACCATTTTAACAAATCAAAAAGAGTATGAAATTGTACAATATTGTAAAGACATGGTTGATATGGGTCATGGTCTATAAATAAAATCATTAAAAGCTCCTAAGTAACACATATGTGAGGCAAAGACTAATCCATTTGTTGATGGTATACCTCCACGAGATCTTAGTGGGTAGGAATCATAAACATGCATGGAGATTTGTCTTTAAGGATTGTAGAAGGCCTTGATCGTTGCAAAAAGACATGCTTAGGCCTAACATGGTTTCTACATTTTATGAAATCAAATATATAAAATAAATCAATATGGACCACAAAGGATATGGAATTGCGATGAAACTGATGTGCAAGCTAGTAGGAATTATGGGGTGAGGGTCATTACAAAGATGTTCAATATAAGTGTACCCCACATACTCCAAAAGAGTAGAGAGTGGATCACAATAATTTTTGTGTTAATGTAATAGGGAAGAGTATACCATGCTTCTACCTATTTAAATCACAATTACAACTAGCTAATTACATTTCCAATTGTGAGCATGGTGCATGTATGGAAGCCCAACCACACACATGGATGAAAAATGAATCATTTTTGAATTATCTACACCACTTTGCTAGATCAGTTCCATGTGGTGTTTCACCATCACGTAAACATTTAATCATATTTGATGGCCACAAAAACCATGTAGTGCATAGAAAAATACAATAGGAAAGTGCATTGGGCATATATCTAATCACGTTGCCTAAAAACACCAACCACAAGGCTATACCAATTAGATGATAACATGTTTTTCACCATTTAAAACGTACTTCAAGAATGAAAGATCCAAATGGATGGTTAAAAATAATAATACAATATGTGAGAAGATAAAATTGGCGGATCTTAGTAGCAATTATTTCAAGAGATCATTAACTCCATCGTATATAAAAACTAATTTTAAGAGGAATGCAATATGGCCTCTTAACTAAGATGTATTGATAAATGACATGCACTTGAGTGATGCATTGAATGTTCAACTCATAAAGGAGGAAACAATAGTGGAGAGCATTATTGAAATGAATTGTTATAATAGAGATTAAATCGAACAATATATCAAATATAATGGAAAGTCAATCTAATAATAAGCTGATAAAAATCAGCAAGCAAGGGTATATGTGACCGAATTAAATCATCAAGACAGACTACAAATTTAATTTAGATTGAGCAAGGAATTCAAGTCGAAATTCATGTTCAATTTGAAGACAACAACACACCAAATCATGTGAGTCATACATGAGAACCTGTCATAGCCGATGACGAGATGAGTATGCCAACACTAGTTATGCCAATGAGGACATTTCACTTTCCATGTCATCCCCTCCTCCTAACATGCCAAGTGGAATAGTTCACTACTATGTAGAATGTAATGAATGGAAAAATGAAGATGATATTCATTTGGAAGTTGTATATTTGAATTTCTCAAACAATTGTTCAAGACAAAATAGAACAAACATGTAATGCATAATCAAGAAACCATGTTAGTGACTAATGATAGAACTTTCTTAATCTTCCAATTGAAAGGGTTAAAGAGAGATCGGAAATGTAAACAAAAGGACTCCAATGTTGAGCATGCAGTCAAAAATTATCACATCAAATGACTACTTAAAATTTCTTGATGAATAAGAAACATGGAGGAAAGAACTAGAGGAGTTGAAAGCGGTGAAGAAAGAGAAACTCGAGGAGAAAGGAAAACAAAAATCATTACACAAGACAAAAGGGAACCAAACAAACTCATAATACAACTTAAAAAGAAAAGGAAGGAAATGGAGAAGATAAAACAACAAGAAAAAGAGAAAAAGGAACATGAGAAGATACAATGGGAGAAAGAGAGGATAAAAAGGAAATGCAAAGGTAAATACGTTTGCAGATAATGCAATTTTCTTCAACAAGTACACCAAACATGCAATTTCATACTTCCATTCCTATGCATGTCTCTTCTTCTAGACAAATGCAATCAAGTTATGTAAGCAATCCATAATTCCTTCATGAAGCTCAACCAACATGCTAATTACACGCAAATGGAGAATATAATAATAAAAAAAAAAAAAAGTGAGACCATATACAAAAATGAAGAAGAATTAAAATTTGGTACAATTTAGATGCATGTGGTATGAATAATTGAATTATGTAACCTTTTTATATGAATGGTATCCATATATGTAACCTTTTTTGAATGCAAAAATTTATAACCTTAATGCATAAGATCAAAGACGTTATTTATGTAGTTTTTTGTGAAAATAATTGGCCAAACATCTAATTTTTTATTCCATCCTATCATTATATAAGAAAAAAATTTGTAATGTGTACAAATATGAATTATCTCCTTATAGGAGTATTTTTGTGTAAATTTTTTCCTAGAATAATGACGAAAAAGGAAAATAGTTCATCGCCTAAGTAAGGTCATAAATTACCTTACTTGTAAAAAGAATCCTTAATATTTCCTGTAGATTATTTGTGTTAAAAGATACATTTGTGACATTCTCCCATATCCTCCCAATTGGAAAATCCTTTGTAAACCTTTTTCTATCAAGGAATTTGAAAAAATTGAACCTAGGAGAAATGAACACATTTCGCAGGAAACACCAAGATTGTCATGCCACACTAGAAACAAATTTCCAAAATACATGATTTGTTTCTCATCAACAATAATACTTGGGCCCATGTAACAACAACACAATTCCTAAACCATAACACAACATACATCACTTCACATGCATCTTCACGACAAGATGAAAGTGATGCCAAAAATAAATATAAGTGAATATGTATAACACACCAACCCATCCGGTAGCTTGTAAAAGGGAAAATGATGCCACCACTTCCACTTATCCCTCCACTAAGGAAATAATACTAACCTTTGGTTCCTCCCAAAATCATGCTACCACACATGAGAAAACCCTTATCCCTCCACACTTATCCCTCCACTAAGGCTAGTCTCTCCAACCTTTGTTTCCTCCCAAAAATAAGCAAACCCATACACCATAATAACACTTATCCCTCCATTATGGAAATAAAATTCCCCAACATACACACATACATAAACATACCCATGAATGCAAGATATAACCACCATCAAATAAATGAACATGTGCTCTAATGAGAAACCAAAGTGTAATAAAATATCCTTAAGTTAAAGAGAAAACAAGAAGAATTTTTCACCGATAACAATTTACACTACCAAGTCTACATACAAGACTTACAAGGGAATATGTCGTCATTGCAACTACCACTTATCACTCCACTAGGAAATCTTGGCTATCCTTTGGTTCCTCCCATTAAACATGCAATAAAATATAACAAATATACACTTATCCTTACTTGAGACAACACTTATCGCTCCACTAAGGCTAGCCATGAATCCCCTTGGTTCCTCCATATGAACAAATAACTCCTTATTCCTCCCTTCACTAACATCACACTTATCCCTCCATAAACAATGATGTACCCCACCCCCATACTTTCATACATCCACACAAGAAAAAAACAATAAAACAATTTCACATTGGCTCCAAAAGAGTGAAATGAAAACAATAACCATAAACCACAAGGGAGAGGTAGAATAAGGACGTTAGCAACCAATACATACATACATACATACATACATACATACATACACACACACACACACATACACACACACACACATACATTTGATCACAATTTACTCTTTTTATTGAGAATTGGTTAAATGATAATAATATTCATAGACACGTACAACCTCACGAATGAGACAACAATAAATCAATGCCACATTTGCTTCACACAAGCGAACACAATACAATGATAGGACTATAAGAGAGACAAATAAGGGATTTAAGGACAATGTACATAGGTCCAATGATTTGTGTTTTCATCACTAGTACCTTTGTGTTAAAATCATTGTATTATCCCACATGTGACACTTATTAAAATCATATGTTGAAATTTAAAAATTTTGTGTTTCAATTCATCATGATATTTAATTTATAAGAGTACACTCATTTTCTTCCGTTTATATTACAACCATATTAAGCAATTTATTCAATTTTATATCATTTAAAGTTCACACGAGTCATGTAGCACTCGTTACAAGTAGGGAATTCATGTTCCCAAGAGACATGTCCCAACATGGGAATGAGTCATTTAACTGTTATTAAACAATGTAAGGTTGACCATTGTGATAAGAGATAATGTAAAACCACTTTACGTTTCAAATCTATCTTATTAGGTACTATTAGATAGTGGAAAAAGGTTACATGTTTTACATAATCGATCAAAAAATATTTGACTTATACCAAGAACTTATCTCATTTCTAAATTTTCAAATTTCCCATTTCATTAATTTTTTTCAAAGGATACATTCAATTTAATCTCATCGTTGTTACAATAAATTATGTCATTTAACCGTTTGGTTTGTGTCATTCGAAAGGTGCACATATATCACCTACCATTTGTTTCAAGATGAGATTTATCTTAGCAAGATATGTTCTTCCACGTGAAACATTTATTATAATTTTATTGGTAGTAAGGGGTTTTTAGTCAAGTTTAGAATTACAACTTAAAGCTTCCAATTACCCATTCCACAACATCTTGTTAAGAAAAAATCAATAGTTGGAGTCAAATACGAGGTTTTATCCAAAAATAACCTCTTAAGAGGTCTTGGGGTTAAGTTGAGTTCCAATTACATCAATTAGACCTCACCACGAGATTAACATCAATATTACGACACTATTCTTTTCCAGTTAAACTTTGCACATCAATATTATATTGTTATTTGTTAAAAGAAAGGTGAGAACACTATGGATTTAACATACTACTCAAATTTCATGTGGTACAAAATAAATGACCATTCACTTGTTATTCACAACATCTACAACCTGCCATAGGGTCAAATTTAGACACATAACACATACCCATCCCACAAGGACCTATACAATTAATGACATTTCCTTGTCACAATTCTAGTTAACACTTTCCATTTCCAAAATTATCACAAGGGACACAACTCTGATGGTTGACATCAAAAATAATTTCCATAACTCCAACCAAAATTGACCTCAAGGGGTTTTAGTATTTCATTCAAATCATACTTAAAGGGCTTAAGGATGAGTTTATTATAATATACCAGATCCACAACCCACTTTAGGGAAAACACAAGGGAACGTTTAGGCATTCTTATCTCACAAAAAAATTTCTTGAACCCACAACGTGATGGCTTACCCGATAGAGTGAACTTACAACTGAGCGTTGCACTAAATCTCGAGCTCTATGTAGTTCTTGTGTGTGTGTGTGTAGAAATTGTGCCCTATGAAGGTCTTGTGCAAGATGCCTTGATAGTGAGTGATATCTAGATGTATCAATTTAGATAGATGTGTGAATGGAATAAAAGAAACTCCCCCTCCCATGCGTTTATGTAAAAATCCAGTCCTTGTCCCTCGAATGAGTGCTAGATGCATGCCTTTTATGCTTTTAGAATGCCTTTGGATGCAACATTAGGTGGTGATGATAAATTATTAGAGTTTGGTCGTTTCTTTTGGTCACATAGCTTTGTATTTATATGATTCCGTTGATTGAATTTTGTAATTGACAACTAAGAAAACAAGATGCCAAAAAGATAAAAGAGGCCAAAAATAGGCGAGCAAGATAAAGAGGTTGGGGTGCCCGACAAGGGCACCTAGGAGATGGTGTCGGAGTCAAGAAAGATAAAGAAATGAAGATTAGATTGGGATGTGGGGTGTGCAAGATCAAAGAGAAAGACAAAAATGGACCAAAGATAGTATTCAATTACTAGTTTTCTTGCTTATGAATTATATGAATAGTAGTATATGATTAGGACCTAGAAATGTACCCAAGTGCATGATTTTTTGTTTACACTCACTAATGTGGGACATGCACTTGTAATCTACTTCACTAGCCCTCCGACCCTATCATATGCCTCCTTGGTCTGCTTTTTCTCCCCCTTTAAATCCTCCTTTAGTTGTTGAATCTTGCGCCTCTTATCCTTTTTATCCTCTACCCCGAGCCTCATGGTAGAAACCTTATCCAAGTTCATGTTCATGACCTTAGTTGTCATCTTATTTAGTGCATTACATGCATGTTTGTTAGTTAACTTCGTGGGGCCAAAGATATTATACACTTTTCCAGGATCCTTCTTCAATGTTAACTTGGAATGGGACCTATTGCTTATTTCAAATTTTGGCTCTTCCACATGAGTATGCATGCTCCATTATAACATTTTTCTTATGCGTAAGATCCCTCCTCCCTCATTCAACAGGTCCCAACCAAAAAATATTTCCTTATGAACCATAGTTTGAAAGCTAGCCCCAACACCTTTGTAGGATTATCAATAAATGACATATGTGGTGACTATGGAGGTTATCGCTTCCTTATAACCTTGGACTTGGTGCGTGTTTTCCTTGTTGTAAATGGTCATGAATTTTATTCTCTAGCATCACCCTTATCTTTCTTGATGAAAAAACTATCATCACCCTCTCCTTTCTTCTCCTCGGGCTCTTCCTCTTGTGCATTACACCCTATCTCATCGTGCACTCGTGTTTCTTCCCTATGCAGGCTCCTATCTTTCTCATCTTTCTTACCTTCTCAAGACTCTTCAAGATCGAGTCTTCCATGACCGCTTGATCCTCTATAGGCCTCTTGATCAACTCTTGCAACATGTCTTTGTTTAAAGCGGCCTCGAGTCCGGTGCCCTATGGTTATACTTTATAATCTTACATTATTTAAGTTGCGAGGTCCATTCTTGTGCCACACCCACCTTAGGAGGGTACTACATTTCGACAACCAATTCTTGGGTAGTTCCTCTACTTCCTTCTTTCCCTTTGGTGCCCTGTATGATGCCATTACTTATTACAAATTTGAACTATAAGATCAATTGAATTGTGCCCTAGTTTTTATGAGTAACAAAATTAATTTATCTTCATAATTTTGTGTCATGTGTCTAATCTTTTGAGTGCTCATGTACCCTACTCTCATGCCCTAGATACTTAATCTTCAAGCTCTATAAACTCGGATTCGTGAATCTCAAGCTTATGCTAGCCCTAGCTCCACAATCTCTCGATTCGTAAACCCTAGCTCCATTCAATTTTTTCCTTACACCTTTCCTAAGCTTCCACTTCCTCTACTAATGGAGCTCCCCAACCTGTAGGCTTTGCACTCTGCTCTAGTTTTATTTTGTGGCTTGAATTGCTTTGCCACACTCATCACTTAGCACTTAGTCGCTCGGTTTCTCAATCACACAAATCACTTTGAATGCAAGGTAAAAAATGAACTTGTTTTCCCCCTTTTTATAGCTTTCCTGCACTTAATACTCCAACAACTCACTTTTTGGCTTTAAAACACATTTTCACCTTTTCTTGCTTTTGTGTCTCAAAACACTTTTTTGTTTTGTGTTTTAAAGTCACAGCTTTTCTTTTCTCCACACTTGTCTCTTTCATGCAGGATAGTCGTAACCTTCGGTGCACCCCTACTTCCTAGGTTAAAGTATTCCTTACACGTAATTTCTTGTGCTACACACTATCTTCCTCTATGCCACATTCCGGTGTAGTTTATCTTGTTTCTACCTCCCTCGTGTTACATTGCGCGACTCTCCATACACGTGGTTTTTAATATAAACAATATATTTCCCACTAATCACCTATTTTCCTTTAACTCCATTGTGTATACAAAATGTTTTCTTTCATGCACCTATCTCGTACCCATAAACCAACTCCAATAGCCATTTTAACATTTCATAGCTTTGTTTTCATGTACACACACCTATTTACACCACACTTAAAAGTATGCGCAGTTCTCGGGGCATCAACTTAACAAATTTTAATCATCTCCTATTTGTGAATTTATTTATTATAACACAAAAAGAAAAACAAAACATGAAAGGGAAATCTAATCTGAGTGGAAATATTATCTTATTATAAACATAAAGGAATCTTATTTATATTAGGGATTCATCTTACTCCCATTGAAGTAATCGAGCAACATGGTGTCATCTAACACTTACAATTGACATACACCTAATTCTAGTATATTGGTTACTACAAAGGGTCCCAACTAATGGAATTTCAACTTCCCTAGATGGCGCATAAACTTGGAGTCATACAAAAGTACCATCTTTCCAACTGCAAAAGACTTTTCTTGATGTTCTTATCATGTTAAGCCTTCTGTCATGCTTTTTCTCTCTTTTGACTCCAAAGCGCAATGCCACATCATTCATCCAATTGCATCAATTTATCAATGCGCTCATCAACTGCTTGTTCATCATCCAATCCTCCTGTGTGTAATAATACGGGAGGGTAACATAAAATCCACATGTAATATATCCTTTTTGACAAACACCAATTGAAAGGGTGTATCCTTGTTCATCCTTTTATATGTTGTTTTATATGCCCAAAGTACATCTGATACCTTTTCATCCCAATCCTTTCTTCCAACATCACATATCTTTGTGAGTGTTTGTCCCAAGATCTTGTTGAAAGCTTCAATAGTGTCATTTTCCTAAGGGTGATAAGGATTAGTCTTATGGTGTGCCACCATAAATTCTACCAATAAAATTATAATGGTCTCATTCAAAAAGGAGTTCCTCTATCACTTGTTAGGCTCAATGGACATCCATACTTGCTGATAGTGTTTTCCCAAAGGAGCCTTGTTGTTGTTTATGTTTTGCAATATTTTCTAGGCACAACTTCTACCCACCTTGTTAAATAGTAAGTACTCTAATGATTTAGTGTGCCCCTGTCCCCGCACTTGAGTGGTGCAATAGTTCATACAAAATCAATTGCCCATTTTAAAAAATGCTTCATGCTTGTTATAGGCCTCAAAGGAATCTCATCTCTATTTCGGGTTTTCCAAGTCTCTAATAATTATCACATGCTTTGACATAAGCCTTATTGTCCTTATATAATGTTTCCCATCATAGATCAACTAAAAGGATCATGTGCTTGGTCCTCCCCGTATAGTGTCCTATTGTTGTTATGCCTACATGAGCCTCCTCCATAATGGCTTCATGCTCATGCTCTAGAACACATCTGTGCAAGACCTCATCTTTTCCCATGTTATATAGTTATCCTCTAATAAGTTGGTATGGCGTGGATCAAAAAATAATTTGATTCTTTTCCAATGTTTACATTCCTTCGGCACAATCCCAAAGTGCGTAAAAATACTATAATATCCTCCAAATCAGCTAGCACATAGTTCAATCTAAACAATTATGCATCAGACATATTATCTTTAATACTTTACACGTCCTCTCTAGAATTTATCCTTGACAAGTGATTAGGTCCCAAATTTCTCTTGCCTGGTTTTACTATAACTATGAAGTCAAATTCCTAAAAAAGAAGTATCTAACAGCTGATGCACCCTTATAAAACTAGTTTGTTGAATAAGAACTTTAATGTCGTATGATCTATGTAGAAGATAAATAATGTGGCTAATATGTATTTTCTAAACTTATGGAGTGCATAGATAATGTATAATACCTCATTCTCCGTAGTTGTGTAGTTATGCTCGGTGATGTCAAGTTCTACTTGCAAAGCATATGGGATAATCCACATTTCCCTCTCTTGATTGCATGAAAATGCACCAATTTCCATGTTAGAGGCATCCAAATATGGAAAGGTTTGTTCTAGGAGGGAAAACACAAGATGGTCGTAGTGGTAAAATTCTTCTTCAAGGTCTCAAATGTCTTATTGTTGCGTCACCCCAATAAAACTTTCCTTTGGCCTTGAGCAATTCTTCCAGGGGTATAACAATCTTTGCATATCCTTTAATAAACTTCCTATAATAACCAATATGCCCCTAGATGCCACACAATTCAATATGATTGGTAGGTTCTTCCAGCCCCAAAATGACTACAATCTTAGTTGGGTCTACTAACAATCCTTCCTTGAAAATGATGTGCCCAAGTAATGTACCAAAGGGGGTGGAAAATATACACTTCTTAATGTTGAGAGAGATGCTAAGTTTCATGTATCTCTCAAACATTAGCCTTCGATTGTAGCAATGATATTTTACCAACCCATAGATGGTCCAATTATCCATATAGACCTGTAAAAACTTATGGATGAAGTCTTGTAATGCATGAACAGTGATGCACGAGAACACCGTTGGCGCATTATTCAAGCCAAAGGTAATCACGATATATGCAAAACCTCCCCCTTGATGGCGAAAGTGGTTTTTCCGATCCATGCATTTAATGCATACCTGATGGTACCCTGAGAATCCATCTATAAATGAATATATTTCACGCCCGCAACTCCCTCAAGGATATATTCTATAAATGGCATAGGAAAATTATCTATAACACATGACGCATTGAGTACTTTGTAGTCCACACATATCCTGATTTGGCCATCTTTC
The DNA here is from genome assembly GCA_018340775.1 of Taxus wallichiana var. yunnanensis. Lineage (NCBI taxonomy): Eukaryota > Viridiplantae > Streptophyta > Pinopsida > Cupressales > Taxaceae > Taxus > Taxus wallichiana. Next base: position 80,166,010 of record CM031240.1, read on the forward strand.
TTTATACTAATCACCATGGGGCTGACCCACTCAGATTCCTCAATAGGCTCTATGATCCCTGACTTAAGCATCTTATCAATATCCTCTTTCACCTTCTCACACAGGTTCGGGTTCATCCTATAAGGCTCTTCCAAACTGGACACACGCCTTCTTTTAACTTAATATTCCTTTCTACCAATGATGGATGTACACCCTTGAGTTCATTGTAACACCTTAGGAAAAAGTCCCGTATGTCACACAATAGCTTGATGATCTTCGCCACCTCTCGGGTTCGACCAATAATCTCCAATAATAGCCTCCTTAGGCATATCTTCAATGTCAATATTCACTTTTTTAGTCTTCATAGGTACATGGTATGCGCATGCCTACTCATATGTGTAATCCATCACTGGCGTGCACACTCTGTATGTTTGATGTCCAAATATTCAACTTCCTCATCATTAATGAGGTAAACCATCTTCCCATTTTCTTTCTCTTTCCACATGTGTCCTATTTGGATCTCCTCTATTTTTATTGCATCCTCACGTGCCTTAGGCTTAGGTTCTCCCAAGAGTTGAACCATAAGTTCTTATACCTTTGTGCTATCTCCCAACGTGATGCACTTCATGATATTCAAGGCCTCATGTATTGGTGGCTTATTAGAAAAATAATCAAAAGTGTGAGCCATACCTTCAGTCATGTCACGCAAAATTGCAGCTTTATTATTTTATCTCGACATGCACATACCATGCATGTGTGCATCCACGCAGAGTAGAGTAGAACTTATGTACCCAAAGAGATGGTGGTATAGCCTCTTTCCCTTGCACCAATTGTCTCTCAAAATTATGGATGTGTACTAAAGGAGCCTTCTCATCATACTCATGGATAAGAGAAGGAACATTTCTCTAAGTAAACCTTGTTAAGAAGGCCAGCCTTACCTCACGTCAAACCAAAATATTGTCTCCATGTGTCTCCCACCGGTGTCTTTAGTGTCTCACGTAATGCATAGACCATCATATTTTGTCTATCTCATTCGTTTTACCACTAGTCCTCCATCACGCACAATAAAGAGTTGGGTTTATATTTCCCAAAGTGTACCTTGGTAATCGAGTCTTGTCCAAATGCTTGATCATACATGGCCTAATCATCTTGGTGAGTATTTCCTTGACCTCGTGACTGTTATTTCATAAGTTCCATGGGTGCAATTGTCATAAGAAACATTGGTAGTGTCACTGATAGATTACACATATTCCCAATGAAGTATGCCTTCCTTAGATGGTTCTATGTTCCTAGGGTCACGCATTATATATGCCTATATTCTATTTAGCTTCTCCTCATTGATATGTTCCGTATAAGGTGTAACCTTTACATCATGCAAGGGTATAACCACAGCTCATCTTTGTTCTCAAAATTGATATATCTTTTGTTGAAGCGTAAATATGTATTGTGAGAATAGCACCGAGGACGCCAAAGTAGCGTTGGGAAGTTATTTGCCTCAGAAAGTTCCAATACTTCAAAATCACCTGTAAATTTGGCTCCTTGAATAGTAATTGATGCATCCTTTAATACTCTAATGGGCATGGCCCTTATTTTATATTTCATGTAAAACCCATTAGAATATGGATGCGTTGTGGGCTTCCCATTTAGTTCCAAACATCCATTTTCAATACATTGACCTTTACACCTGTGTCAATTAGAATGGTACTCACCAACCAACCATCTATCACTGCATCTAGTGTAATCTCTTTATCATATTCATGGTCATGTGGTGGTAAATTTACATGAAGTATCCGACACTCATGATCAACTCCTATGCCAAGTTACTTTCTCTCGTAACCATTCTCCCATCAAAGGAATAATGTTCTCTCAGTGCAACATCTTGTACACTTATTTCAAATCATCCAAATCATGGTGAGGAAGTTTGACACTCTTTATGCATTCTCTCTCACGTGCATGTTCTTTCAAGCATTGGATCTTGCCCCTGTAAATCCTCGATAACTCCCATTATCTCATGATATAAATCCTTCGATGAGATGCATCTAGATAATTAACATGTATCACATCGTCTCTCATGATAAGGGGTTTTTCTTTAAGAGGCTCCCGCACATGCTCTGCTTTTGCACGTGTAGTGACTAACACAGGTTGAAGTTATGAATTTTATGTCTTCTTAATTGCCCATTTTTAATGCTTCACCCTTAATCATCCCTATGCCTTTGTCCTTCTTTTTTGTTCTTACACATATGTTCACAGAGGTCTGGACAATCCTCAACCTTGTGCACCTTTCCACAGTACAAGCAGACCTGATTCTTAGGGCACTCACGTTGATAATGATATGGTGATCCAAAAGTATAACACGTACAATGTGTGAACCTTCCTCTACCACCAAGGCCTCTGCTATGATATCCAACTCTAAATCCACCATCTCCATTGTTGCAACACTCACTAGTCTATCCTTCTTGCACCTAAGAACTATTTTCCACCATGGTTTGTCGATATCTAGTATCACATGCCTCATGAATATGGTCAATCAAATGGAATTCAACTATATCATGGGTGTGTGCATCAAAAATCTTACAATACATATAAATATTCTTTTGTGTTGTCAGCTGCTACAAGAGGGGAAAATTCTGTACATCATGATTCTTGTGGCAAATATCACAATATGTAATAACAGTGTGCACACATTCCCGGTGGACAACTATCCTTTGTATCTCATTCCACCTTGTAATCAGTACACCATAAACCACTACGTGTCTCATGCACCAAATTAGCAGATAACTTCTCCAAATACATAGCCATAGCTCTGCTATTTATGTCTTGATAAATGGGCTTACTCCAGTGTTTACACTCCTAACTCTTTTTAGCACATACTGATTACCTCTAGGGCCTCACATGGACCAATAAATGTTTTATGTGATAAATCCCTTCAAAACGGAGTCAACAAGTCTCCACCAACCATTGCGCATGTTGACTCTAATGAATATCATAAGATAGTTTGGCTAGAAAAGTCTTAAACTGAGCATCATAGTCCCTCACACTTTTAGACAAGCCTTGGTTGATGTCCTTTAGTGTGCTAATGTTTTGTTTTTCAAACTTAGGAATGTGGAATTCAACTAAAAAGTAAACATGCAATGCATCATAATCCACCGTAGTCTGATGTGGATCATATTTTCTATACCAATTGTGTGTGCACCTTGAAGTGTGGTGGTAAACTTACTTTCCTTCATATTAAAAGATATTATTCCCTTATCTCTCCATAATAACTCACACTTATACACATGCTCAACGACATCTTCCATAGATATATACTACTATAGAAGTGAAGAGACATCTCAAAGAATATTTGAGGTGTCTGTTGCTATGGTTGTTGAGGCTATAAAGGTTGTAGTAGATGTTGTAGTTGGGCTCCTTGTCCTGAAATGGGACTAGATCTTGTACCTCCACTAGGATTTCCTCCCCATAGTGGCTGACTTGAACCTCTTGAGCCTCTTGTCATGACATGTGGTCATATAGATGAACTCCCTTTCGCTCCAGCTTGTTATGTTGAACTAGACATCAACCGTTTTTGCTATAGAATCACCTATACTGCCATGTGCTTATCCTTAATTTGTTGTGCCTTTTGAGTGGTAACTAAAATATGTCTACCTATATATTTTACCCAATGTGGAGATCCTCTTTTCTCACCTTCACTATGATTCTCTTCTATAACTATGTCCTGGATTTGAAACACCTTGTGCGCAAGGGCTAGGTAAGATGCACGCCTACGCTTCTCATTCTGTTCTTAGACTCGTTCTCATCGGATGCCAATGGGGTCTCCCTACTATGCTTTCCTAATTTCCGGAGGACATGATCTTGTGGTCCCTCACCTTCTGTGGGGCTCTCATCACTTCCATTAGTCATCACTCTTCTCAATCTTAGCGCCTCATCAACTACCCTCTGTTGTGCATTGTTATACCCGAGTTGTATTTCTCTCTTTGTATTTCTTCTACCAAGGTCTCGACATCCTTCCTAAACCTTCTTCTTGCCCCCGCATGTAGTGGGGTTTAGCTTGCCATAGGTAGGTTCTCCATTCCTATTTCAAACATCAATATCTTGATAGCTAAAGGTGTCACATGCAAATAAGATCCTCTTGGCTCGTGTAAAAACAAAAACTCGCTTCCTCTAGGAAAGAGTATGTCGAAATTATGTACTCCAAGTTATAACTATGTATCACACCTTCCCACCAATTATCTACAACTCTAGTCCATGGCTCATCCAAATCAGAGAGTTCTCGATAGTCTTCCTACCTCCAATTTTGCTTCCTTCCTATCCGGACACCTCGTTAATCGCGTATGATGACAACTATTGGTGCTCAATCCAATTCCTTGGATCGAGCTGGTATTTTTATATAATATTTGAAGTAAAACTGATATGTGTGCTTCATATTTCTCCCCATGCTTAAAGTTCATTATGAGTAAGGGAGAAGTATCATTTTGTAAGAAATTTTGTGCCTTAGCAAAATAAAAGAAAGGATTCAACAAAATGTCGAGGACTAGTTTAATGGACTGGTTAATCAAAGTATGAAAAGCTACACACTTGCAAGTGATCAAGATATGTCTACATATTTCACAAATAACCTACAATCAACAACAAATGATCCAAAATTCTCTAAGAATTTGAAGCTACAAAGGCCCAAAAGCATGTAACCCGACCACGAATTATAAAGATGTTATCTTGGTTAAAACGACAAATTTGGAATGGACTTAGCCATTTTAAAAATATAGGGACGTTAAAATAGTTGTAAAAATTTACATCGCCAAGCAATTCAAATGCCCGTGAAGCAGAGGACACATGGGAAGATTACGGGCCTCTAAACCGTTCAAATTTTCATGGACTTCAAGTATGTGGAATTTATCAAATTTTACAAAGATTTGGGTCTGAGTAGTCCGATAGGATAAGGGACAATACGTGGAAACATTTTAATGAATCTAATGAAGAAATATACCTATGATAAAATTCACGGTGGGAAGACCCAATCCCATAACCAATGAAAGACAAACACAAAAGCAAAAGAGCTCGACACTACAAAATCTAAAGGTTTGTGGAACTTTCTCATTGGTTTGTGTTCTCGCACTCTAGCAAGACTAACATTTCCAATAGCGTGGAGCTTTCTCATTGGTTCACATTTCACACTTTGACAAGGTCCTTATAAATAAAAGTAAATTGTAAAGTATCGTGGAACTTTCTGATTGGTTTATACTCGTACCTTAAAAATGTCGACACATGCAAGGTGCATGGATATTTTCAATTAGTTTATGCTTCGCATTTTAAAGGTCCTTGTAAATGAAACTGAATTGTGATAAATGTGGATCTGTCTCATTGGCTTACGTTTCATGAAAATTATTCAAGATTATCAAATATTTTGATAGTGTGAAGAGCGTAGAGCTTTCCCATTTTCTCACATTTCACATCAATCAATCAATGTTATTAATAAGTCTGAATTGCAAAGGAGCATGGATATTTTTCATTAGCTCATGTTTCATAATGGTGAGTACAAGTAAAATAAAATACTAACATTGTAAAAAATAATTGATCTTCCTCATTGGCTCACATTTCGAGGAGGGAAGTCAAGTAAAAGAAAATTTTGGCACCATGAAGGATTGTGGAGCTTTTTCATTAGCTCATGTTTTGAACGGGTAGTCAAGTATGAGAATAGTTTGAGAAGGTGAAGATGAGTGGAATTTTCTTATTAGCTTGTAGAGAAAATAAAATGAAAAGCAATGCACATGTGGACGAAAGCCAAAGCCGATCAAAAGTTATCACATGTCACTCTCCTAATCATCCCAATAGGTAAAACTTCAAATAGCCATAACTTTCAATCTAGAACTCCAAATCAAGCAAAATTGGTTTCTTTAGAAAGGTATCCTAGATCTCTTCAAGTAGGCATCATATAATTCAAGAATTGATGTCATTTTATGAGAGATAATGATAAAATAAAAAGACAAAAATGCACCCTGATAAAGATTCACCTAATTGTTTTTGCATATGTGGCAATGAAGGCATGAATTGATCCCAAAATACCAACAGAAACATTAGACATTTTAAGTTAGACAAGTTGCATTCCCTCTCTATATCAAAATATATTTCTTTGTGAAAAAGGAGAAGATTCATTTATGTTTTAGGGGGAAAAATTGAATTTTAAGAACTTAATTTTTTTATATAAATATGGGGGCTTGTCCTCATATCTAAGGGAGCTAGTTTTTCTATTCTCCAAAAAAGGATTTAGTTTTGGTATTATGATCAAAGGGGCTTACTATTTCTAAGGTCGAAGAGATATAAATGTGAATAGTGCATGTTTCCTTTGTGAAATGCAAACAAATTTTTGTTTCCCATACTTGTGTGTCAAGGTGGTTTCAATGTACAACCATTGAAAAATTGGGAGCATTATTTTGATGTTCCTTGTTAAGAAAGTCACAATCTAAATGAAATATGTCCACTTTTGAGTTAAATTTCCATGTTTCGAGTTTTGTATGTCAAATTGTCGATTAGTGATTTATATTTTCTGCTATAGTCTTGTGTTTATTGCTTCTCTTCGACGTATTACATGGATCTTTCCTTAATGGTTATCTTTTGGTCATTAACTCAATATTGTGTTGTGACACCACAACCAATGAAAGAAAAACACGAAATAAAAAGAGCCCAACACCGTAAAATCAAAAGGTTCGTGGAGCTTTCTCATTGGTTTGTTCTTCGCACTCTAAAAAGACCGACATTTCCGGTAGATGGAGCTTTCTCATCGGTTCACATTTCACACTTTGGCAAGGTCCTTATAAATAAAAGTAAATTGCAAAGTATCGTGGAACTTTCTATTTGGTTTATACTTCACACACTCGACAAGGTTGACACCACAAGGTGCATGGATATTTTTGATTGGTTTATGCTTCACACTTTAAAGGTCCTTGTAAATGAAATTGAATTGTGAGAAGCGTGGATATTTATCATTGGCTTATGTTTCATAGAAATCAATAGAGCTTATCAAATATTCGAGAGTGTGAAGAGCTTGGAGATTTCCCATTGGCTCACGTTTAGTAGAAAATCAATCAAGGTTATCATTAAGTCTGAATTACGAAGGTGCGTGGAGATTTTTCATTGGCTCATGTTTTACGGTGGCGAGTATAAGTAAAAGAAAATACTAACATTGTGAAAAGTGTGGAGCTTCCTCATTTGCTCACGTTTTATGGAAGATAGTCAAGTAAAAGCAAAGTCCGCACCGCAAAGGAGCGTGAAATGTTTTCATTTACTCATGTTTCCCAAGAGGTGGTCAAGTACGAGAACAATCTGAGAAGGTGAAGATGCATGGCATTTTCTTATTGGCTCGGATATAAAATAAACACACACATGGACAAAAGTCGAAGTGAATCAAAAGCTATCACGTGTCACTCTCATGTTCATCTCGACATACAAAACTTCAAATGGCCATAACTTTTGATCTAGCATCCAGATCAATAAAAATTGGTCTCATTGGAAAGGTATCCTCGAGATATCCAACTTGGCAACATCCGATTCAAGAATGGATGTCATTTGGTGGGAGAAAATGACAAAATAAAAATACACAGATGATACATGGCAAAGATCAACTAACTATTTTTTGCATATGTAACAGTGAAGAAATGAATTGATCCCAAAATACTAATAGAAAATAAGATATTTTCAGTTATACAAGTTGCATTCCTACTCTAATTCAAAATATCTTTCTTTGTGAACAAGGAGAAGATTCATTTGTTTTTTTTTTTTGGGGGAAATCAAATTGTAAGAACTCAAATTTTTTTGTATAAATATGGGGACTTGTACTCATATCTAAGGGAGCCAATTCTTATGTTCTCCTAAAAGGAGTTAGTTTTGGTATTCTGATCAAAGGGGCTTAGTATTTCTAAGGTCAAAGAGATATAATTATGAATAGTGCATGTTTCCTTTGTGAAATGCATATAGATTTATGTTTCCCATACTTTTATGTCAAGGTGGTTGCAATGTACAACCATTGACAAACTTTGAGAGGCATTTTTTTGATGTTCCCTTATTAAGAAAGTCAAGATTTGAATGAAATATGTCCGCTTTTGAGTTAAATTTTTGTGTTATAAGTTTTGTATGTCGAATTGTTGATTAATGAGTTATATTTTTGTTGTATTCTTGTGTTTATTGTTTCTATTTGCCATACACTAGATATGTCCTTAATGGTTGTGCTTTGGTCATTAGCTCAATATTTTATTGTGAGCATTTACTCTACAATATTAGACTTAATTGTAAAATCCTTACTCTAACCATTTTGTGCTGATAGATTTTTTTATCCTTTGAGTGTATCTTAGGCGTACGAAAGTAGAAGTAATAAATACTTCATTAGAATGTTTTCAAGATCTCTTGTGTCGAGTATTTCAAAGATTGTATTGAAAATTTGCATTTGTTGAGTATCAATGAATGAAAATTTTTCTTTGTAGAAATTTTCACTACTTAATCCAGTTTTTAGTGCTTTCCAACATTACAATCTGCTCTAAGTGTTAAATGCTTGTTACAAGGAATCTCTTAGCCTATAATCCCCCCTTTTTCAAGTTACAAACACCATAATTGATCTCACCCCCTCATATTTACTCCCATTCGTTCCATTTACTACCTTGATTTCTCTAGATATCACTAAAGGTTCCTTCTAATCCTTTCATTCAAATGCAAGAGGAACCAAACTTTACTATCTATAGTGACCCGTGTTTGGTATAGTAAGCACATACAACATATTTTGTGACAAATTGTGAGAGTGAGTGTTGTTTCCATGGCCATGCTTATCCTAGACCGATCCATCATTGAAAACAAGTTAGGAAGAACAAATAATTCATCCCCCTCCTTTGCATTTAGGTTACAACACGGGTCCTCTCGCCATGGTTCAAGGCAGGACCAAGAGTAGTAGGAAAAGGAGATCTCTTTTGTACATGCCCATCAATCATCCTAAGGCTTGATTCCAAGGAAGTGTTAGACCCCTCCCTGACTATAAAATGATATATTATCCGATCTACCACCATCCTAATCATCCTCCTTCCTAAAAAAATTGTTGTCAAGCCACTAGGGTGTGTAGAATTGAGGACTAACACACTTCTAGTGCAGTTATCGAGGACATAAAATTTATCTTATTAGATCAAATTTTTAGCTGATTTTTTCATGTTGTAAGAATTGCTAGTATTTCTTGATATAAGTTGATAGGTAGTTTGTATTTCAAAGTGTGAATTCCCATCAACACACTTTTGGTGCCATTTTCGCGGATAATTTACTCCGAGCAAGGTTCAAATTACTTAACTTTGTAGAGATTTTCCAAAATTAGGAAAAGATAGACCATTTTGAAAATATTGTCCAAAATTTTCTCATTATAAGAAAGCTTTCCATAAAACTTGACTCCACTAGGGAAAATATGGGAAAATTCATAAACAACTACAAAATCTCAACCTCCCACTTTGTGAAGCTATCATTTCAAGAGCTTTTTTAGTTAATCTATACATATAAGGTACAATGCCTTAGTGGTAGCTCTGTCTTTCAAATAAAATATGGGTATACCAGTGTAAATCATTTACACCTTATTGATTAACTCTCCCCTTTGCAAAGATGGAAGGAAGAAGATCCTTTTTCAAATCTGATCCTACTAGAAGATTATTCCCAGAGCTGGAGAATACACTATAAAAAATGAAGCATATCTAGAAACCATTGGGTGATCAAAATTCAGAAGAAAATATTATTCAACCTATTGAATTTGATCCACCTTTGGTGGAGGATTACTCTAGCACACATGACACCTCTGATTTAGGTAGTCCTCAAGATAATTTACATTCATTCTTCCAAGAAGGTTCAACATATACAAGTAACAAAGGTATTCTTCATCTCCCTTCTTTGTTGACTCATAAGAATCAAGTATTTTGTGAAACTGAGTCCCTAAAGGATTCCATTTTGAAGATCATACTCCTCTACCTCAAATTTCCCTAGTTCCCCACCTTTTCAACCCTCCTTTTGAAAATATTCCACCAAATAATATGGAACAACCTCCACCAAGGGCTCCTTTTGTAGTTACCACTTATAGACCAATAAGGTTCCATGGAATGGTGGGATATCCCAATGAAGTACCAAATGAAATTAGAAGTAGGTTTCCTAGATTTCAAGGGAATAATGCCATAAGTGGGGATCAACATCTTAGATTTTTTCAAAATTTAATGGATGACTATGAAGTAGAGCATGAAGATTTTTATGTTAAGTTATTCATACATACATTAGAAGAAGATGTTAGGGAATGGTACAATTTGCTACCTACAAATTTAATTGATTCTTGGTTAGAAATGAAGAATGCATTCAGACTCAATATGGTGATAATATTGACCCTAGGTTTCTCTTATCAGAGTTTGAAAATATCAAAAAGAATCCTAATGAGTATGTGCAAGACTTTAATACTAGGTTCAATAAAACTTTGACTATATTTCCTATTAATCTAAGGCCTAGTGATGATTCTTGTTTGATTAAGTACTCAGATGCTTTTGATAAAAAAGCATCTTATTATCTAAGGGACAAAAATCCTAGAACTCTAAGGTAGGATTTCTCTATGGCTGTCCAAATTGAGAAAAATATTAAAGCATCTGGGAAACCTCCAAAGAGGGAAGGTGTCAAGCTGATTAATCTAGAGAAGCCACAGGAAAGTAAGGTAGTGGACCTAGAGGAGGTGGTTAAAACTTTGGCCAAAGTAATCAAAGAGATCTCATACAAGATTTCTAGAGAAGATAAAGGATTGGTTTCAAATCCTCAATTTTAACACCATGGCCAATGATAAAATAAATTTGGGAATAATCTCAAAGGGGATCACTGAGATGAGGATAAAGGAAAAATACCTATGGGTTCAAGAAATAAGCAACAAGCTTTTAGAGAGAATAAAGCAGTCCCAGATCCATTGACAACAAGGGTATCATTAGTAGAAGAAGACCACATCATTGAATGGTGTGATAAGTGTTTATTTCCACACTCCCCTTGTGAGAAACTTGTTGGAGATGATGATGTGACTGATGAAGCTGGTTTTGATGACATATGCATGATGGAGTGTCCAAAAGATTCAATGTAAGGAGCCACTTCAACTGATCTATTATATGTTAAAACTATGGAGGAATTTTGGGCTTGCACAAATCAGGTATTCTCCCTCCCTTCTATTGTTAATGCTGATATAGATATGGCTCAATCATTTGAGCTTCCAAATCATGACTTTGAGTATTTAAGAGATTTAATGATAAAAAAGTATGATGGTGGAATCCCTTTTGAAGAGGATAGGAAACTATTAATGAATGTTGTGGTTGCTCAAGAAAAGGAGTATAACCTTAGGAACAAACAAGTCAAAAGACCTGCCCTTGCTCCTAAACCAAAAATGCCTCTCTTGACCAAAATCCCTAAATATGCTCCCAAAATAAATATGCTTGACAAAGGTCCATTTATCTCTTCAAAGCCAAGCACTTCTGCATCTACCTAAAAAATAAGGTATAACATCCCATCAGAAAATATAGTCACCCTATCCTCTAATACAACCCTACCAAAGTATGTTATATGTGATATGGCTCAAATTCTAAGTCAGATAAAGATTATTGTCCCTATTACAGAACTACTTAGAATTCTAGAACACTAAAAAGAGCATTTGAATACTTGGGGTTGAAGGATGATATGGTTTTCAAAGAGAGGGGTACAAATAATGTGGTGACTCTACCTGTTATAGCTGAAGTTGAGATAAATGAAGAACCAAAGAACATGGAAGAACCCCCAGAAGTATATTTAGGAACATCCTTGGTAGAATCCCAATTGGATGTGGATCCTTTCTTTACTACTTTGATTATCAATGGGTAGCTTCTTCACAATTGTATGTTTGATTCAAGAGCTTCATGTAATATCATGCCTTTAGAGGTCATGAATGAATTGGACATCAAGATAACAATTTTTTTTGGGAGATGTTATGCCATGGATTCAAGAGAAGTACCTATTGTGGGGTATGTTAGAGGTTTAGTAGTATAGTTTGTTGCCTATCCTGACAAATATTTAACTATGAATACAATTATAGTTGATTGCCTTGCTAAATGGGGTATGTTGCTATCAAGAAAGTGGGTTGCCAATGTAGGAGGTAATGTTCATATGGACATGTCTTATGCCTCTATACCATTAGAAGGGAAACTAGTCAAATTGCATGGAGAAAAGAAAATGCTCCATCTTATTGAGGATCCCATGAATGCCTCTTATGAGGTATTGTTTATTGATACAAATTTGGGTAACTTCATAGGTAGTGCAGATTTTGAAGATCATTGCATAGATGTTAATGCACACCTTGAAGATGTCAATGTCCCCTGGACCATGACTTTTGATGGAGCATGTTCCAATGTTGGAAATGGAGCTGGAGTGGTTCTAACTTCTCCAAATTAGGTTTCTTTTAACTTCTCTTTCAAATTGAAGTTTGAATGTACTAACAACATTGCTGAATATGAGGCATTGATCCTTGGCTTAAAAGTTGCATGGAAACATGGGATTAAGAATGTTATTGTCAAAGGAGATTCAAAATTAATTGTAAAGAAAGTCAGGAACTTGTATGCAACTAAAAACCATAGGTTGAGACAATATAAGCATGCAGTTTGGGACTTCATAGAATTATTTGATTCCTTCAATATCCTTTATCATGAAATGGCTTAGAATGCAAAACCGAGAAGTGGTTGTCTTAGCCTCTTTTTATGATAAGGAAGTTGTGTTTACTTATTATAACCATGAAGTAGAGTCCTTGGTCGGACCATTAGTTCTGAAAACATTCAACATTGGCATGGTTTTGAAGATGATGATCAGATTCAAAGGTTTTTAAAGTGTAAAGATGAATTCACTGATCAACTCATTGATCTTGAGCCAATGATTATCTTATGTGATGAAAAAGAAATCCTATTTGGGAAATATGTAATACAGAAAAAAAACACTATCCCTAGAGGACTGGTTAGTCTTGAGTCAAATTTTAACAATACTGACAGGGTCATGAGCAAGCTTATCTATGCACCCAGAGATGTTGAAGAATGCAACTTGGATACTTCTCAAAATCCTAGAAAGGTTTGGTTGGGATGTAACATGAGCAAAAAAATCAAGCTTATGTCAAATTGTTGAAGAAATACCAGGATTGTCTAACATGGTCTTATCCAGATGATCAAGTATGATCATTGTATTGTTTCTGATTTCATTTGTGTTGTTTTTGTTTTTGTTGTTGTTTTGTTGTTGTTAGTGTGAAATCACAAAACCCCCAAATGAGTTATGGATATGCTTTTCTAAGGCATACTCATTTGGTGTGATTGCATAACATTGAACTTTCCCCAAGGTGTGGGACCTTGCAAAAGTGGGAAAGCTCTCTAGAGAAAGCTGGTTCTTGTTCTTAAACTACCTGCCACGAGCTAATCCAGTGCAGGAAAACTAAATCTAACCTAATCTAGCCATTCCAAGGAACCAAGGAGAGAGAAAGAGGGAAAAATAGATCCTACACTAAATCGGTGATACACCAGCAAAGGAAGCGATATATTCTATTGAGGGAGAAAGAAACAGAAAAATGGAGATGAGGGAGGTCAGATAGAAGTGACATGGCCCATATCTATAAATCATCCATTAAACTCCATGAAACATAACATCTTGCACCTGCAAATGTGAAATACATGCACAAAAACCAAGACTAAAAGGGAGAGGCATGGAGAAACAACAAAACGATGCAAAGGGTTGAAGAACACCACAAAAACACATTTTTATTGCTCTAGAAGGTGCATAGACCATTACATTTATGGAATAGAGGAACAAATACATTTTCTAGGCGTGGGAGAAGGTTCATTGCTCAAAAATGGCATCGAGAAACAAATTTGACAGAGTTTCTCTATGCCTAGAATGTCTCTCTTTTTCAAATGAGAAGTGTTACAGTATATATAAAAGGAAAAAAGAGAGAAGAGGGAAAAGTCACATCCTACTCCAACCACCATGAGATACGCATTGAATCCTGCCTTGAAATCTCAACCACTGAATATCAATGCCTTCTACAAATCTGCCCACAATATGTCACTTCTGGTTCCCCAGCAAATTGAATCGAATCAGATTTGGTAGTTGAAGAGATTGGATTATGCGTTAATGGCCTAGAATACTTTTCTTTGTTTTACCTACTAGGGACTGTAAAAATGAATTTTTAATCCTTCCATGGCGTAGAGGACGTTAAGACACTTCCAACGGTGTCAAATTTGCTATATTTTGAGCCCGAGTCGAAAGATATGCCCCTTTGAAGTTTTGCATCGATTCTGTACAAATGGGCAGGAAAACAATTTGAAAAATGGGTCCCCCTTTTGGATTGGGACACGTGGCAGCCAGATTGGGACAAAAATTGGGTCTGTGGGCTTAGAACTTAACTTTTCTCCTTTTTGCGAAAATCACAAAATCCAGAAAACTCCCGCGGCCCTGAAGCTTTGCATGGACACGTGGCTCCTTTTGGTTGGCTAGGAAATGCACTTCCATATTTGCTTTTATGCCTTTTGGACAAAAGGAAAACTTTCACTTTTTTCCCCGACTCCCTACCTTGGCTTTGACTCGGGTCTATATGTTGACTTTTCCTTGGCGGAATCATGGGCCATTTTGTAACTTTTACTCCTTTTGGGGCAAAGGGTGAAAACTAACTTTTCCCCGACGCCCGCCTTCCCTTGGGACACGCATCAGTCTGGTGCTTGCTTGGGAACCTTTTCTCTATTTGACCCTTGAATTAGCACCATTGAGACACTTGGTAGCCTCTGCCGGCCTGGCTTATGCATTGACTATTCAACTAACTCTGCCCCCTTTAAGGACACGTGGAGGCACCACACTTGTTTATAAACCTGACCCAAAGTTTGCCTTTGGAAGAGCATCGAGTTGACACTTTTCGGCCTCTGCTGCTTTGTGGAATTTTCAATGGTCCCTCTTACTTATTAACTTTGGGCTACGTGGCAAGCTCGTGCTCACTTGGGTCTCTACCTTGGGACCAACTCTTGGAGATGCGCTACGCTAACACTTGGCACTCTCCGCTTGCTCATTTATACTTAGCCAATTTTTGAGGCCCGCCCTATCCACCTTTGACTCTGTTTGACCATTTGACCCTGCCTCCATTCCGCCCTAGGACATGTGGAGATGCGGTGCTTGTTTGAGCCTCTCTATTTGGGTCCATCTTTGGAGAAGCACCGTGAGGACATGTGGTCTCTTCCGCTGCCTCCTCCATACTTAGTCAATTTTGGACCCTTTCTTGAACTGTTTCAAGCTTGAGGACTTTGAATCTTCATCATTCTTCCTTCTTCTTGCTTCTAGCTCCTTTGTAGCATCTTCCCTTCTTGTCTAACTCTGCTATTTTATAGTTTTACCTGCCTATAACTTGGAGAATGGATTTAAGATGTAGAAACGGCCCGATAGAGTCATTTTCTTTTGTACAGGATCCTTTGATCTCTCTTGGCCTCTATCACTTCGTTGCTGAATCTTTTTGCAACCAATTTGTAGGATTTGAATGAGTTTTCTCGGGTTCCTTCTATGCGGGGTCATGGTTCGATCCAATATTTAGCTCGGGAGTGAAATATGGATATGATTGTTGTTTCCCTTTTTATGCTCGGTCTACATTAATCACATTTGAGACATGGAATTATTCTAGTATGAATGTAATGTGTCTTCTTAGAAATCCTTGAGTGTTGTCTCCCGACTCCTTACCCAATGGATTAGGTATATGGTCTTTGTTTCGTTATTGTGGCACCCACAAAGGATGCCCATCCCCAAACATGAGCCATTTTTAGTACTCAATCCAGTTCCTTAGATCGAGCTCATATTTTTGTATAATCTCTCGAAGATAAATTGATATGTGTGCTTCATATTTCTCCTCGTGCTTCAAAGTTCACTTTGAGTAAGGGAGAAGTATCAATTTGTAAGAAATTTCGTGCCTTAGCGAAATAAAAGAAAGGATTCAAAGCAGAAATGTCATAGGATTTGGTTAATCAAAGTATGAAAATCTTCAGACTTGTGGGTGATCAAGATATGTCTACATCTTTCATAAAGAACTTGCAATCAACACCAAATGATCCAAATTGCTCCAAGAATCTAAAGCTATAAAGGCCCAAAAGCATGCAACCTAACCATGAAGTATAAAGTCGTGAAATTGGTTAAACGACAAATTTGAAATGGACTTAGCCATTTTAAAAATCCATGGACATTTGAATGGCCTTCAAATATCTACATCGCCAAGCAATTCAAATGCCCACGAAGTAGAGGACACATGAAAATATTTTGGGCCTCTATAAACCATTTAATTTTTGCGGACTTCAAATATACAAAATTTATTGAATTTCATAAATCTTTGAGTTTGAGTGCTCTAGAAAGACAAGGGAAAATACGTGGCAACATTTAATGAATCCAACGAATAATACTACTTAAGATAAAAGTTTTGATGCAAAGGCTTGACCCTGCAACCAATGAAAGAAAAACATGAAAGAAAAATAGCCCGACACTGCAAAATCCAAAGGTTTGTGGAGCTTTCTCATTGGTTTGTGCTTCACACTCTGACAAGACTAAAATTTCCAGTAGTATGGAGCTTTCTCATCGGTTCACATTTCACACTTTGAAAAGGTCCTTATAAATAAAGGTAAATTGCAAAGTATCATGGCACTTTCTGATTGGTTTATACTTCACACCTTGAAAAGGTTAACACTACAAGGTGTATGGATCTTTCTGATTGATTTATGCTTCACACTTTAAAAGTCCTTGTAAATGAAACTAAATTATGAGAAGCGTAGAGATTCCTCATTTTCTTATGTTTCACAAAAATCAGTCAAGGTTATCAAATATTTTGACAAAGACGAAGAGCGTGGAGCTTTCCGATTGGCTCACATTTCAGAACAATCAATCAAGGTCATCAATAAGTTTGAATTACAAAGGAACATGGAGCTTTTTCATTGGCTAATGTTTCACGGTGGCGAGTACAAGTAAAAGAAAAGACTAAAATTTTGAAAAGCATGGATATTCCTCATTGGCTCACGTTTCGCAAAGGGCAGTCAAGTAAAAAAAATTCTAGCACCGCGAAGGAGCGTGGAGATTTTTCATTGGCTCATGTTTTGCAGCAGGTAGTCAAGTACAAGAACAGTCTGAGAAGGTGAAGATGCATGCCATTTTCTTATTCTCTCACACAAAAATCAAAAGAAAATAAATTCACACATGGACGAAAGCCGAAGCCAATCAAAATCTATCACGTGTCACTCTCCTATTCATCTCGACAAACAAAACTTTAAATGGCCATAACTTTCAATCTAGAGATCCAAAACAAGAAAAAATGGTCTCATTGGAAAGGTCTCCTCGAGATATTCAAGTTGGCATCATCTTCCTCAAGAATTGATGTTGTTTGGTAGGAGAAAATAAGAAAATAAAAATACAGATGCACCTGGTAGTATCATCTAACTATTTTTAATATGTGGCAGTGAAGGAATGAATTGATCCCAAAATAATAATAGAAAATAAGATATTTTCAGTTAGACAAGTTACATTCCCTCTCTAATTCAAAATATCTTTCTTTGTGAAAAAGAGAAAATTCATTTGTTGTTTTGGGGGAAATTGAATTGTAAGAACTCGAAAAAATTGTATAAATATGGGGGCTTGTCCTCATATCTAAGGGAGCTAGTTCTTATGTTCTCAAAAAAAGGAGTTAGTTTTGGTATTATGATCAAAGGGGCTTAGTATTTTTAAGGTCGAAGAGATATAATTATGAATAGTGCATGTTTCCTTTGAAATGCATATAGATTTCTATTTCCCATACTTATGTGTCAAGGTGGTTGCAATGTACAACCATTGAAAACTTTGAGAGCATTATTTTGATGTTCCCTTGTTAAGAAAGTCAAGATCTGAATGAAATATGTTCATTTTTGAGTTAAATTTCTATGTTTTGAGTTTTGTATGTCGAATTGTCAATTGATGAGTTATATTTTTGTTGTAGTATTGTGTTTATTACTTCTCTTTGTCGTACACTAGATCTATCCTTAATGGTTGTGCTTTGGTCATTAGCTCAATATTGTGTTGTGAGCATTTACTCTGCAATATTGGAATTAATTATAAAATCATTAGTCTAACCATTTTATGTTGATAGATTTTTGTTAGCCTTTGAGTGTATCTTAGGCATATGAAAGTGGAAGCAATAAATACTTCATTAGAATGCTTACACGAGCTCTTGTGTTGAGTATTTCAAAGGTAGTGTTAAAAATTTGCCTCTCTGTTAACCATCAATGAATGCAAATATTTCTTTGTAGAAATTATCACTACTTAATTTAGTTTTCTATGCTTTCTAGAATTGCGAGGCTATTGTAAATGTTAAATGCTCACATCAAGGAATCTATTAGCCTATAATCCCCCTTTGTGAAGTTACAAATACCATAATTGATCCCAACCCCTCATATTTACTCCCATTCATTCCATTTACTACCTTGATTTCTTTAAATATCACTGAAGGTTCCTTCTAAGCCTTAATTCTGCATTCAAATACAAGAGTAACTAAACTTTATTATGTTTAGTAACTGTCTCAGTATATTAAACATGTACAACATATTTTGTGACAACTTGTGAGAGTGAGTGTTGTGTCAATGACCATGCTTATCCTAGATGGATCCATCATTGAAAAAAAGTTAGGAGCAAAGAATTCACCCCTCCTCTTCATTCAGGTTACACCGTGGGTCCTCTCACCTTGGTTCAAGGAAGGACCAAAAGTAGTAGGAAAATACCATCTCCTTTGTACTTACACCTCAATCATCCTAAGGCTTGATCCCAAGGAAGTGTTAAACCCCTTCCTATCTACAAAATGATATATTATTAGGTCTACCACCATTCCAAGCATCCCCCTTCCTAAAGAATTGTTGTCAAGCCACCAAGGGGTGTAGAATTGAGGACCAAAAACAACCACTTTGGTATAATTCTACTAGGAAAAATCTAAAGAATGTCTAATACAAGCAGTCATAGAGATTGTTTTCCACCCAATTTTGCACATTGAAATCAAGTCCAGTGTTATATATCTAAGTGAACGTGTCTTGACCATCATATATCCAATTCTCAATATTCTCTAAAGACAACGAGTAACGCCATCTACATGCAAAATCCTAGTAGAAAATTTTAAAAAGAGGTCTCGTAACAAAACCAAAATGTATTATTTTATTACCCAGGTGTAGCTATGTGTGTTATCACCTCATCCAAAAAAGGTTAAAAGCTCACCTGAAGCACACACAACTGTCAGGTCCCTCCTTTGTTATGATTAGCAAGATCTTAACATGCATGTTCAATAACTATAACCATAACAACCATTCACATATGAAGATACATTATAGCATGACACCTCAACAACACATACAATAAGGAAGATTAATTAACATAAATAATAATCAATACTATTTGAATCCCCATAATACCATACTCAGATCTAGTCAATTTAGCAATCCATATACAATTGTTCATGGTAAACATTAATTCATTGCATAATAAATCAATTGATTACATCATGTATTGGTTACAGTCACCAATTTTCCATGCATGCATATAGAATCTAGCTACATACTCCAAAACACTACTCAATACCATTAGCACTTGAATCTATAACTCATAACTCGCGGACTAATCTCTACAAAGAAGTATTACCCATATATACGGTGGGGACTTACCCTTCATCGCTTAAATGCAGCTTCCTAATAATAGTTGTGATTAACAATAGCTTGCATTCCTTTTACAACTTGTGCTAATAATATTCTACGTTATATTTACATTAGATCTTACATGCTTTAATCCACTTTAATCCTATTATTAGTTTGCTTCATGTGGGTTCTTTATCCCTGTCTCTGCACGTATTTTTCCTAATTATAGATCCTTTGTGTGCATCCCAAGTTACCATGACTTTGTTTATTTTGGATCTTTTCTTGGACGCCACTCCATCTCTACTTTGTTATTTTTAGTCATGTTCGGAAAATCAGCTCAGTCCCAAATCTTGTATGCTCATGCACGAACCTTCACGCACTAACTATTCCTTCTTATGCATGCCCCTTTGTGCACCCCTCACCCGCGGTCCCTAACCTCTGCGCATGGCTAGTATTTAGCCATGGCTAGTACTTAGCCATTCAACATTGATTAGAGATCTTTGTCGGCAAAGGTGTCATTAGTGGTAGCCATGGGAGAAGAAGAAAAAGAATGCGTACAAACAAGGTAGGGCTCGGGCGATTGGTTCACTAAATGATTCAAGTTAATTTGAATTAAATATATATTTCAGAGTAACTATTGTAATAAATAATGTATAAATTCTAAAATGCAGTAATGACACAAGGAAACTAGCATGTACAAATATAAAACCCTAAGCAAGAGAGGGAGATAGGAATACTTAGCCGATATCCGTACAATATGGAAGTGATCTAGGAAGGTAAAACAAAAAAAAATATTGTAGACAACTTCATTGATGCTCACTAGAAATTCTAGGATGTAGGGATGATGAAGGATACAGTGCCTACAATAAGGCAGGGGCACTGGTGATTGGATATAGGCGTTGGTGTCCATGTAAATGCTCGAGATCTAGTTTCTTCTGTGTCCCAAGAGGTTCATTGTTGATTCTTATCTGTTGCTTGATATTCACTACATGATCGCCGAGGGTACCTGTAACCTACAAAATAGAATATATAACTGCACATGTCCACAAACCACATCAAATTTAATAAAAAATATGCAGAATGTGGAGTCAGAATGACATCAGTGGTCACCCAAAGAATGAACTTACTGTTGAGCATTGTATTACATCTCAGACTCTATGTAGTTCTTTTGTGTTTGTAAAAATGATTCCCTAGGATGCCCTTGTGCAAGTTACACAAATGATAGCGGGCTAGATCTAGAATGTAGAAGATGTATAATATGTGTGGATGGAATAAAATAGACTTCCTATGTATGTAGTGTATGCGAAGTGATGCAACCCTTGTCCCTTGTATGGATGTTAGATGGATGCCTTTGAAGTGTTTTAGTGCCTTTGGAATGCAAGATTAGGTGATGATAGTAATGCTTAGTGTTTGGTCCTTATTTTTGAGAAGTAACTAAGTATATATATGATTCCCTTGTTTGAATTTTGTAATTAAAAACTGGAAGGATGACCCATAAGTGAAAAAGATGCCCAAAAGATAAAAGATACCCAAAAAGAATGAGTAAGGTAAGAAAGGGTCAGGACCACCTAGTATGGATAGGAGCGCCTTGGTGCTTTGATGTCCTAACCGGGTGCTAGTGTCTGAATCCATGAAAGATAAATTAGTCGGGTTCCATTAGAGATGTAGAGTGCATAATACCAAAGAGAAAACAAGAAACAAAGAAAAGAGCCCAAAGATAGTTGTCAACCACTAGTTTTCTTGCTTATGAATCATATATACATTAGTATACTTTTAAACCTAGAAATTTACCCCAAGTGCGTGATTTTGTGTCTACAACAGATTTGTAGAGTCACTCTACCTATTCATATGTATGTGAGTGTGTGGTGTAGATTTTGATTTTGGGTATCATGTCCTTTCTTTAGTTGTTCTTGGTTCAAGGCACATCTTTTTTTGGAAGTAGATTGAATTATGTTTGGTGATTTATTGGCACTTTCGACATCATCTTTGACAGAATCCTTCAGTTAGATTTTGAGCTTGCTCTCCTTCTGAAGGTAGTGATTATATTGAATTATAGTGTTAAAGAATCCATTGATAATGTCCTTGCATGGAGCTATTTTGTTGTATCACCATTTCATTTGATTTTGAGTTTTGTGATCGAGCAGTGGATTCAAACCACAACACAAACCAAACTTCTTCTTCATCGAGTATGAGTTTTAAAGCCATGCTTCTTTGGATGCCTTACATAAATATTTCTCTCTATATGTTTTTGTTTCTTTTTTTTTTTTGGGTACCTTGCGGTGACTTTTTTTCATCCATAGTAACTCTATTTACCTAGTTATTATAAATGAGTACCTTATTAGGCCTTTTTATTTGGACTCATATTTGGATATGTCTCCTAGCTTTTCTCATTTTTCACTCCCAATTTTACACTTATGGGAGGGTGTTGGAGTTGACGTGTTCACATTGCTAAGTGGTTCGGGTTATTTTCCCAACCTACTTAGTTTTTCCTTTTTCACACAACTCATGAGGATAAGCTTAATATGGGAGTTTGTTTTATATTGTTGGGATTTCTCCATATATTGTGCACATACCATTTGGAGTGCACAATAATAGTAGAGATTCCTCTTATTGAGGAGATTTCCCTTATCACTTTGTGATTGGGAAATCCTCCTCATAGGCCTATTTAATAGGCATTCCCTCCTTGTAAATTAAGAATCTAGGTATTATACATTTGTGAGTTGATAAATAATATGGAGACTCATATATTGATCCATTTCTTTTGTGTATATGTCTGAGCTTATGTTGTATTAATGGTGGTTCTGCAGGGAGTGATCCTTAGTTGAGAGTTTTCTTCTCCGACATTAATGTTATTCCAAATTATTACCCATGACTAATCACAAGCAAAGAATAAGATTCAATTATTAAATTAAGGATAATGTTAAAAATCTAGTTTGCTCATTTTTACCCAAATGAAGAAAAAAATCATTAAAAAGGAATATGAAGCTAAAGAAAAATACCTCAATGGAATAATATATTGGATCGATCAAGTGCAAGATTTAATTTAATGCAAAAATCCAAAATTAAAAAAATGGTGAGGAAGTGAACTAGGTGACAATTGAAGAGAAACAATGTTGTGTTTTGTATTATGTGGATTATCAAACACAATGGAAAAGATATGTTGTGTATGATAGGAAGAAGCTGTGAACATAATGACAATTTTGTTGTGTTTGAATAAGACGACCGACGAACATAATTACAACAATTTGTTATGTTTGTATAAGATGGTGGACGAATGTACTTCAAAATTTAAGGTGTTTTAAAATAAAAAAATTAGAAATAATGCATTAGAAAATTAATCGAATAGTGAGATATACTTGAACTAAAAATCATATTGATTCTCTCACTATGGAAATCTACATTAAACAAAAATAATAATAAATAAATAAAAACTTGGTAGCCAAAATCAAAATTTTCATCGAAGAAGACGAAAAAAACTAACAAATGTCACGATATACATGTGAATATATGAATCTATCTTTGGCTCTGGGATTTTGATGCACATTTTTTGTGGGTAATGTTTTTGTTTCAAAATTATTTTATTTGAGGGGCTTTCATTTATATTTTAAAAAAGGGGAAAACATATTATAAAAACTAACATGGGTAAGTGCTCGCATTTTAATTTGTTTGGCTCAGGAATCACCAAAGCATAACATGTACGCATTACATAACACATACATGTTACATAACACGTACACATTATGCCTACTATAAACAAAAAAAAGAGGCCTAAGCCTCTATCATTTTACCTCCCTCAAATGTGAGTTTTAGAGCTTATTCGTGCCCTCACGTTTTTTCATTCAGCTAGATCTCAAGCTCAAAGGATCATTTCTGGATCACCGGGAAGATCTGAATCGATGATGGTGCCACGGAGAAGAGGTAAGCACAATTCTTTTCTCAAAATTGCATTGAAATATGATAATTATATATTAAAATTTGAATTGAATACATATTTTTATTGTTATAGTTAGAGGTCAAGGGAATCAACCACAACCAAACCTTGTTATTCCTAACATCCCTCCCGAAACTCCCACAATTGCTCAACATCCCTCAGGTATTCAAGAAGATTTAGCAGCGTAAATAGTTGAAAACAAAATTGAAATTGAGGATTTAATCAAAACAATGAGGGATGCACACTCTACAAACTCCCGCTCCTCTCTTGCAAACACATTGGAGGCATTACTTGTTCAAATTGACGTGGAAACGGGGAAAATTGATTGTTGGACAACTTACAGAGAGGGTTGTAGGGTTTATTATTCCAACAAATTTTCATATGTGGATGTAAAAAAAAAGAAATTTCAAAAGAACTCATATGCGCCTTATTCATAGACCCCCGCACTAATTTTCCTATTCCATTGACATGTAAATGATTTCCCATCCATTGGTGCAATAATAATTTGATTAAAAATAATTTTTGGGACCGATGGTGGATGGTGTTTGATTTTCCACCTTGTAATAACAACGAGGTGCCACTATACTTTCTAAGGAAACTCTATTGCAAGTTTATCCTCAACGAGATCCCAAATTATTTTGATTTCTAAGATTTCTAGGCCGAGGAAAAGGATCTGCACAGGATCGATCAGGTGCACAACGTGCACCTATTTAAGCAGGTAGATTCCCGCACGAAGCCCCCTCACCCTGAGATTTTCCCTCAAGCAGTGAAGGAGACAGTAGAGATTGATACACTCCACGTGCTTCAGGGGCTATCTGCGACCCTTGTTTGACATACGAGGGAGATTTCTAAGCCAGATGCTTGCGAGAGGTACACAGAGTATTCCCTCAGGGAGTACTAGCATGAGGCCACATTTTTTCTTGTCATGTGGTAGCATATGTTTGGGGCCCGAGGAGGACGATACTTTCATGCGTACTAATTTTGGTGCACTTGGTGCTAGGGGTGAACATGATAATGTCACTATGTCAAATGTCCTTTTGAGTGAGACATTTGGATTACATTCATCAATGTCACCTTTGTAGGTAAATTTGTTATGTTTTGTTATGTGTGTTACAAAAAGTTTGGAGTACCTGATTTACTTATATATGTTAAAATTTTGAAATAATTGTATTTGTACATGTACATGCATTGATATTATAGCGCGGGGGAGGTGCATCTTCATCCCGACTACAGGCGGCGAGCACCATGCATACACATACATTCACAGAGGTAATTTAGAATGTTAATTATGTAAAATTTTCACATACATGTGTGTGTTGGTGTGTATATATATATATATATATATATATATATATATATATATATATATATATATATATATATTAGTTTTGAAGTCAAGTATATGTATGTTCTTGTATGTCCATATAACTCACGCGATATACATGTTTGATAAAGATGTTGACTTCACTAGACACCCCACCATCTTCTGTAACAAGTAGATAAAGGTGTTGCGCTGCGATTTCATCTCGTGCAACAACTCAAAGAGGTATTCAAACAAAATGTAAATTTTGTAAAATTTCTCGTGTAATTCATATTATGTTAAATTACATGTTAGCAATGTCTTTCATTGTAGAATTATTAAATTATGTTAATAATTTCCTTCATTGTGTGTATGCGGGAGTTACCCATGACGTGTAAGCAACCATGTTCATTTGATTCACAAGCGTGGTGGGGTAAAAACAATAGTTATATATTGATAAAATTAGTTAAAATATTGTCATTATATAGATATATGTACTTAGCTCTATTTTCGCTAATTTTGATGTTAGATTTTATGATCTTATGTGTATGTAGGGAACTTCAACCCCTTTATTTTGAATTCAAGTGAAAAAAACCTCCATCTCATTGTCTTCGTACCCCCTTTAACCGCAAGAGCTCCCGATGACTCATCCGAGTGTGAGATGCAAATTCGGCGCGATCGATAACTTGCGGTAAGTTTGTGTATATATGTAAATACTTTCATTCTAGCATGGTCTTAAATACATGTTCAAAACATATATAAATTAAGTTTTGACAAAAAAATATTGTTTGCATTTACAGGCTCATCTACAGGTGATTATTCAGCAAAAGAGGACTCGAAGCATGGGCTCGGACGATCCAAAGTCATCTCATGGATCTCCATCTTCGTCTAAGGAGGGGCTTCTTGAGTAAGGCCAAGAGAGGGATAGATTTTGATGAATAGGAAATATATATGTCTTACATGACATTGTTTTTGTATGCCTATGTGCATGGCATTGTATGTACGCCTATATGGCATTTGAACTTGATGGTATATGACCTATTTGGGCATTTTTGTATTTATTATGCACATTAAAATACTATTTGGAACTTGATAATTTTGTATGAGACCTTACATTTATGAGATTATTTTCGCATAAATCTAATATGATGTGCACTTGACAATATTTAAGACATTATGGATTATTTTTTCATTTATTGGTGATGTACATGTACTAGCATTTTCAATGTATAATATACATCAAACTTTGGAAATCAATATTTATATAATGTATGTAGATAAAGAGTTACCTAATCGAGTAATTATTCACTCAATTTATCAATGTGTATATGTGTATTTACCTTACTTGTGCTTCTTCTTGCTCATGGTCTCTTAGTACTGGTTCCTATCTTATCATGCACTTACTACATTCTTCTATGCTTCATAGTCTTCTCCCCTGTTAAAACACCCGAAATTCATCACAATTTGATGCCTTTCATCTGTTGATATTTTGAGAATGTCTCTCCATATACATTACTCCAATGCTTGAGAATGTCTCAGATGCAATGAACTTCTAATTCGGACACTCAATGATTCTTGAATGTATAATCCTGTCCAATTCGTGTTACTACCTTTAAATCTGTAGGCATTTCAAGTTATTTGTAAATCACATCACACCCTTCACTATGTTTGATGACTACCCCTTTCCTTTTAAGGTGCTTTTGAAAGCATCCATGGGTTTATCATAACATAAATTATCAATGAATGGAAGGTCACTAAGCCATAGGCCAGCTGACTCCCATCCAGAACTAAACAAGAAAGATTTACTAGGTGATTGATAACTCTTGTGTGTTCTTAGAAATACCCCTATCAAATTCATTCTTAAGCCAATCTAGTCATTCAAGGCTCTTAAGTGATTACGCCGGATGGGGTAGCCTTACACTAACTCAAACTGCACTATTTCGCGTGTTTGCAAACAATAGCACAATGAGAGAACCGGATGGAGATGGAGAAAATGTGAGAGGATTTCATATAGGGCCTCGATGTGGAGGTCTCGGATTTGACGAGAAGTCTCAGAGGTGCCATGGAGTTTGAGAAATCACTTGTCGAAGATATTGTGTGTTTGGGCATCGGGGCTCTTAAAATACTACGCCTTGACGAGGTAGCCCGAAAGCACGGGAGCGTAGGGAACCAAAAAAATCCTCCACTAGTGTTCACCAGGCCACCCCGACGTGTTGGCATAGTTGGTTCGGTCCCACGAGCTTCTGTTTGCAAACTACAACGTTTAACAACCCTACACTGACTCAGACTACACTATTTCAAGTGTTTGCAAACAATAGGACAACGAGAGAACTAGATGGAGATGGAGAAAACCACGAGAGGATTTCGTAGAGGGCCCCGACATGGAGGTTTTGGATGACGACGATATGTCTCTAGGTGCCACTTGAGTCCAGAAATCACTCATCAAAGATATGGCGTGTTTGGCCTCAGCCTCTTAAGGGACTACGCCCTGATGAGGTAACCCAAAGCATGGGAAGTATAGGGAACCAATTTTTTTTTACTAGGCCATACAGATGTGTTGGCCCAAATGGTTTGGTCCCACAAGCTACCGTTTACAAAATACATCTAGCAGCCTTACACTGACTCAGACTACACTATTTCACGCGTTTACAAACAATAAGACAACGAGAGAACCAGATGGAGATGGAGAAAACTATGAGAGGATTTCGTAGAGGGATTCAACATGGAGGTTTTGGATCTAACGAGACATCTCTAGGTGCCACGAAGTTTGAAAAATCACATGTCGAAGATATGGCGTGTTTGGGTCTCAAGGCTCTTAAGCGACTACGCCTGGATGAGGTAGCTCGAAAGCACGGGGAGCATAGGGAACCAAAAAGATCCTCCACTAGTGTTCACTAGGCCACCCCAATGTGTTGGCATAGTTGGTTCGGTCCCACGAGCTTCCGTTTGTAAACTACAACGTCTAGCAGCCCTATATTGACTCAAACTGCACTATTTCACGCGTTTACAAACAATATAGACAACGGCGAGAGAGCTAGATGGAGATGAAGAAAACTGTGAGATAATTTCATAGAGGGATTCAACATGGAGGTTTTGGATCAACCGATACATCTCTAGGTGCCACTTGAGTCCGAGAAATCACATGTCGAACATATGGCATGTTTGGGTCTTAGGGCTCTTAAGCAACTATGCCTGGACGAGGTAGCCCGAAAGCACGTGGATCGTAGGGAACCAAAAATAGCCTCCAATAGCATTCACTAGCCCACCCTGACATGTTGGCATAGTTGGTTCGGTCACGCGAGCTTCCGTTTGCAAACTATAGCGTTTGATAGCCCTATACTGACTCAGACTGCACTATTTCACACATTTACAAACAATAGCACATCGAGAGAACTAGATGGGGATGGAGAAAACCACGAGATAATTTCATAGAGGGCCCCAACGTGGAGGTCTCGGATCTGACAAGATGTCTCTAGGTGCCACGGAGTCCGAGAAATCACTCATCAAAGATATGGCATGTTTTGGCCTCAGAGCTCTTAAGCGACTATGCCCGGACAGGGTAGCCCGAAAGCATAGGGAGCGTAGGGAACCAAAACAAATCCTCCACTAGCATTCACCTATCCACCTTGACGTGTTGGCATAGTTGGTTCGGTCCCACGAGCTTCCATTTGTAAACTACAATGTCTGGTAGCCCTACACTGACTCAGACTACACTATTTCAAGTGTTTGCAAACAATAGACAACGAGAACAGAATGGAGACAAAGAAAACCGTGAAATAATCTAGTAGAGGGCCCTAACATGGAGATCTCATATTAGACTAGACGTCTCTAGGTGCCACAGAGCCTGAGAAATCACATGTCGAAGATATAAGGTGTTTTGGTCTCAGGGCTCTTAAGAGACTACGCCCGAACGAGGTAGCCCGAAAGCACGGGGAGCGTAGAAAACCAAAATCAAGCCTCCACTAGCATTCACTAGGACATACAGATGTGTTGGCTTAGGCGGTTTGGTCACACAATCTACCGTTTGCAAAATACAACATCTAGCAGCCTTACACTGACTCAGACTACACTATTTTACACGTTTACAAACAATAGGACAACAAGAGAATCGGATGGATACGGAGAAAAACATGAGATAATTTTGTAGAGGGCTTCAACATGGAGGTTTTGGATCTGACGAGATGTCTCTAGGTGCCACGGAGTTCGAGAAATCACACGTCAAAGATATAAGGTGTTTTGGTCTTAGGGATTTTAAGAGACTACGCCCGAATGAGGTAGCCCGAAAGCACGGGGAGCTTAGGGAACCAAAATGAAGCCTCCACTAGTGTTCACTAGGCCATTTGGATGTGTTGGCTCAGACGGTTTGGTCCCACAAGCTTCCGTTTGTAAACTACAGCCTCTGACAGCCTTACACTGACTTAGACTACACTTTTTTACGCGTTTACAAAAAATAGGACAACGAGAGAATCAAATGGAGATGGAGAAAACCACGAGAGGATTTTTTAGAGTGTCCCGACATGGAGGTTTCAGATCTAACGAGACATCTCTAGGTGCCACGGAGTTTGAGAAATCACTCGACAAAGATATGGCGTGTTTGGGCCTTAGGGCTCTTAAGAGACTACGCCCAAACGAGGTAGCCCGAAAGAACGGGAGCATAGGGAACCAAAAAAATCCTCCACTAGCATTCACCAAGTCATACGGATGTGTTGGCCTAGATGGTTTGGTCCCACAAGCTACCATTTGCAAAATACAACATCTAGCAACCTTACACTAACTCAGACTACATTATTTCACACATTTACAAACAATAGGAAAACAAGAGAAGCGGATGGATATGGAGAAAACCGTGATAAAAATTCATAGAGGGATTCAACATGGACGCGTTTCAGATTTGACAAGACATCTCTAGGTGCCACAGAGTCCGAGAAATCACATGTCAAAGATATAAGGTGTTTTGGTCTCAAGGCTCTTAAGAGACTACGCTCGAACGAGGTAGCCCAAAAGAATAGGAGCGTAGAGAACCAAAACAAATCCTCCACTAGCATTCACTAGGCCATTTGGATGTGTTCACCTAGATGGTTTGGTGCCTCAAGCTTCCATTTGCAAAACTACACCTCGCTGACCTTACACTGACTTAGACTACACTATTTTACGCATTTGCAAACAATAGGACAAGGAGATAACCGAATGGATATGGAGAAAACCACGAGAGGATTTTGTAGATTGCCCTGAAATGGAGGTTTTGGATCTAATGAGACATCTCTAGTGTGCTTTGATTTCGAGAAATCACCCGTTGAAGATATGGCATGATTGGGCCTTAGGGCTCTTAAGTGACTACGCTCCAGACGGGGTAGCCCAAAACCACGGGGAGTGTAGGGAACTGAAACAAAGCCTCCAATAGTGTTCACCTGGCCACCTTGACATGTTGGCGTAGTTGGTTCGGTCCCATGAGCTTTCGTTTGCAAACTACAGCCTCTGGAAGCCCTACACTGACTCAAATTACACTATTTCGAGCATTTGGAAACAATATGAAAATGAGAGAACCAAATGGAGAGGGAGAAAACTACGAGATGATTTTGTAGAGGGCCTCAATGTGGAGGTCTTGGATCGATGAGACGTCTCTAGGTGCCACGGAGTCTAAGAAATCACATGTCGAAGATATAAGGTGTTTTGGTCTCATGGCTCTTAAGAGACTATGCCCGAACGAGGTAGCCCGAAAGCACGAGGAGCGTAGGGAACCAAAAATGAAGCCTCCACTAGCATTCACCAAGCCATTTGGATGTGTTTTCCCAGACGGTTTAGTCCCATAAGCTACCGTTTGTAAAATACAACATCTAGCAGCCTTACACTGACTTAGACTACACTATTTCACGCGTTTGCAAACAATAAGATAGTGAGAGAACCGAATGGATATGGAAAAACTGCGAGAGACTATCGTAGAGTTCCTCGACATGGAGGTTTTGGATCTGAAGAGACTTCTCTAGGTGCCACGGAGTCTACGAAATCACTCGTCGAAGATATGGCATGATTGGGTCTCAGGACTCTTAAGTGACTACGCTGAGACGGGGTAGCTTGAAATCATGGGGAGCATAGGGAACCAAAACGAGGCCTCCACTAGCATTCACCTGGCCACCCTAACGTGTTGGCATAGTTAGTTTGGTCCCATGAGCTTCTGTTTGCAAACTACAACCTCTGGTAGCCCTACACTGACTCAGACTGCACTATTTCGCGCATTTGCAAACAATAGGACAACGAGAGAACTGAATAGAAAGTGAGAAAATCACGAGAATATTTGGTAGAGAGACCCAACGTGGAGGTCTTGGATCTGACGAGACATCTCTAGGTGCCACAGAGTCCGAGAAATCACTTGTCGAAGATATGGCGTGTTTGGGTCTCAGGACTCTTAAGAGACTACGCCCGGATGGGGTGGCCCGAAAGCACGGGGAGTGTAGGGAACCAAAACGAATGCTCCATTAACATTCACCTAGCCACCCTGATGTGTTGGTGTAGCTGGTTTGGTCCCATGAGCTTCTGTTTGCAAACTATAGCCTCTGACAGCCCTACACTGACTCATACTGCACTATTTCGCGTGTTTGCAAACAATAGCACATCAAGAAAACTAGATGGAGATAGAGAAAACTGCGAGAGGCCTTTGTAGAGGGTCCCAACATGGAGGTCTTGGATCTGATGAGACGTCTCTAGGTGCCACAGAGTCCAATAAATAACTTGTCAAAGATATGGCGTGTTTGGTTCTCGGGGATCTTAAGCGTCTACGCACGGACGAGGTAGCCGGAAGCACGGGAGCGTAGGG
Organism: Taxus wallichiana var. yunnanensis; assembly: GCA_018340775.1. NCBI lineage: Eukaryota > Viridiplantae > Streptophyta > Pinopsida > Cupressales > Taxaceae > Taxus > Taxus wallichiana. The sequence continues at coordinate 80,197,713 of CM031240.1, forward strand.
AACTAAAAAAATTCTCCATTAGCAATCACTAGGCCACCCCAACGTGTTGGTGTAGTTGGTTCGGTCCCACGAGCTTCCATTTGCAAACTACAATGTCTAGCAGCCCTACACACCGACTCGAGACTACACTATTTCGAGTGTTTGCAAACAATTAGACAACGAGAAATACCTCTTGAAAATCATAAAGAGTCAATTTGATTACCCAAAAGTATTTGGAAGAAATTAAAGAGAAGATACGAGCAAAAAAAGGAAAAATGGGAAGCGTGGAAGGATCACAACTTAAGCGGAATGGAAGATCTATGTGATATTGTCGATAGAATCATGGATAATCTTAAAGAAAACATGCCAAGTTGATTATTTTTATTAATCTCATCCGCTTCAACTTCACAAATCAAACCAAGTAGTTCTGTTATCGCCAAATCACTGCACCCCCCGAATGGCCAGGATGTGAATAGGACGTTCGGTGTGATTGGGACACATGGGATCACCTCTCAAGCTGTGGGACTTGGGCTCGAGGTGAACCTCCGGAGAAGGCCGGCTTCCTCTTCCTAAACTAAGTGTTGTACTACTCCTAGTGTAACAAAAATGATTATCTAGTCCTACGCTAACATTTTCATGGGGTTTTAGGGAAAGAGATTTACAGAAATGAAACTATACTAGGGATGGTGATGCACCGAATAAAGGGTGTCTTCAGATTCAGGAAGGGTTAATTTGAAGAGGGTGTGTGCACCACAGGTCAACTTCACCTACTGCAACTTAGAGAGGGTACAGGATACCACAGACTAAGAGACACGCGTTCCCTTTGTTAAACTTTATCAGACCGAGAAATATACCAGTTTCCCAGTGAAGAAGGATGAACTCAAGAAGGGTGAACAGACACCACAACTCAACTGCATGCAATACTCCACCACTCGATAAGCACGTAACTCCAAGAACCTCGCATAGAAACTTAAACTTCGCATTAAGGTACGTGCAAGTACGAGAAAGGCACAAAGAAGCATAAAAGGATGAAAGGACCGAGATTAGTCACAAAACACACACTTTTATTGCTTCAATAACATGCACAATGCATCATACATTCAGAAGAGGCAATAGTTGCCATTACAGTCTTGAAGAGGAGGCTTGAAAGTTCTCTCAACACACAAGAACAACTTGCAGAAGAGAGAGGACCCTTGAAAAGTATACACTTGCCTGAGATATCTAACTGTCCAACTTGTCTGAACTGTTGGAACCCTTTGAAATGAGCTTCCAACTTACATTTATAGAAAAATATGTGAGAAAGAAGAGGAAATGGTCATAATTACATTCCTAAAATGAAGGCCCATGATGTATTTATTGCAGTTAGTTGAACTACCTGAGAAGGTTCCATCATGGGTCATTAATTGCCTGATGACCAAGTCTTCTCAATTAATTAAAAGAATATTTAAATAAAATATTTAAATAATAATAATAAATATTATTATTAAAATATTTAAATAAAAATATTAATTTAATTAACATAATGTTGGGACCCCCGTTGACTTGAAGAGGAGGGGGTCCATGTGGATAGAGTCGCACAAATCTCAACTCGGTGAGCTTCGAATCCTCTAACTCGGTGTTGCATTGATTTTGAACCCCACACCAACTCTTTCCTCGTCTTGGCAATCGGGCTCTTTTGCATTGAGTCCTCCGAATGGTGGGCTATCAAACTTGATTCTTACGCGTTTTGCTCTGTTAACTCGAAGCCATTTATGCATTCCTCGTTCAAACTTCATGAAACATCACCACGAGCTCCCTGCGAAGTCACTGAGCTCTTCATCCAGCAAACGATCTTGCCTTTCCTGGGCTCAAACTCACTTGAATACCGAGCTTAACCCGAAATCTCTAAAAAGAATGGTTTTACCACAATGCTCACGGTTCTTCCTTATCATATAACACTTGTAGTAAGAATGTTTTGGATTTTCCATAATAAGCACAATTTGTACCTTCCAAACGATGAGAAAATGCCATTAACAATAAAGACCTAATGCTGCCATGATGATGACCTAGGCTTATGCCCATAACATGTCGATAGACACCCTTGAGACTGATTTTTTGGCCAAAGAGCCCTTCGGTATTTTGGCAGTGCACTCGGCAATCTCGGCTCCAATCAACAATTATGCCACTATTGGGATCTTAGTATGGCATAGGTAATGTGAGCTACACAATATACTCATTTTTCCATAAACCAAAATGATCCTTCATGTTACAATCTGCAACACGTAAAATAAGCCCTTCAAAAATACATTGAACAATGGGGCAGCCAAGAGGACCTTGGAAAAAATGTATAGAACAACCATATGAATTCTTCCTTAGTCGTGGATCAAAGCTAATAGAAATAAAGCTAGATAAAATTAGCTTGAAAGCTGCAGTATAATCATTCATTGTTGAAAACAAGTTTCTCTCGAACACAGTAAAAGAATATTTTTATTGTCTGATTGGACGTACATAATGGAAGGGTATAAATATTGCTTCTGCCCTCAGAGTTTCTCAAAGAGACCATTTACGAGTAACAAGGATGCAACATGCAAAACGGCCGACCAGGTATTTCAGACATTCAATTCGCTTCTAGGAGAAAACATGCTGAGCAATATGAATCGTTTCATTCTGCACCGTTTCAAACCTTCATCTCCTGGTTCGGGAAAATTTTATGAAGCCTTGAATGGCGTGACTCCAATCTGTCATACACGGCAGTGAATGTTTGTTTCCTGTAGTGCTTGCTGGAAGCATTCAAAAGACTTCTCTTTGTCTTTGTGCCACTGCTGCCTGTGCGTGGGAGTTTCTCACCACAATGTTATGCGTGGTAAGCAGAATGTGTAGAGCCTCCTTCGCCCATCTCTGTTCCATACAAAACGGCCGACTAGACAAGCACGTCAATCCTATTAAACACCTCCAAAGTGCCTCATTCCCACGTTCTCGACTCACCTTCCGTGTGACTCACACGGAGACTCGGACCACTCCAAGTGCCGGGGTTTTCATGACGGATAGCCATCATATTTTTTCCACGCTTGGCAGTTTGGTCGATTTCTCCCCTACGCGGAGTGAACAACTTGGAATGCCATCTTGATATTTCCCATTTGGCATACCAGCTCACGAATTCCCGCATAAGCTGCTTGGCCAAATTAATTCACGGGCCCCGGCCTCAACTTTGCCGCGCAAACTTGGCAATTTGACCCGATTTCTCCATTCACGGAAGTCTGACCATGGCTTTCCATCCCAAAATTTCCACTTGGCGGTGCTGCTCCGAATCTCCCCCGCGTGGAATTTCTTCCTTGGCTTGCCATCCATGAAAACCCGCTTGGCATTGCTCGCCTTATTTCCCACGTCCGGGATTGGAGTGCAGAGTTTTGTTATCATTTGGCCATATTTCATTTTGGACAGATGGCCACCGACTTCCACCTTTCCGCTCAGCATGAGGAGATGTCATTTTCTTGGTGCAAACATTTCAGCTGTAGCTTGTAAGGTGTGATAATTGATGAAATGTTTATGCCTGACTACTTAGTGACTCGTTGAAGATGCTCATATAATTGCAAAGCAAATTATGCTCCATGAATATTCTGATATGAAACAGTTCCACCTCTATGAGATCCACTTCCATGAGTTGCATCGTAAAATAAATTTAATCAAGTCTCCCGGTAACACCCTTACTGTCACTTAATCAATTTTTTAAAAAATATCTTGAAGGAAAAATCCTGAATTTGAGGATGCATTCGATGTTGAACAGATAAACACATAGTTGGATGACCTGCTTGTTGGAAGTGCTCAAAAAGGCTTCTGCTATAACATGTCAACTGCCTGTGCACCAAATGCTCGGCCGAGGAAGGTCTGAACAACGCCAGCGAAAATATATATACTGTATTCACTAATACCCTGGCCCGGCATTCTTGCTGTCTCTGTGGGCTTACCATTGAAAAATTATCTCGAGTAGTCCTCCCAGTTTTGCATTAATCAATGAGCCCTAGAATTGTATCCTAGAAACCATCTTTAATGCATCCACACGAAACGAGTTGCCTTGAATTATCCATCATGCTCGATGAGTCCCATTGATAGGGCTCCATCACGTATCTCTATTTACGCAACGATCTCCATTCATTTTATGGCACTCTTGATGCCTTGGCTTGCGTTTGAATCACCCTAGCTCTGCAGAATGTGTCCTAAAAGAAGCTCACCACATGATCTCCAAAATGAACGAGTCACGAAGATGAGCCGAACTCCTTATCTCTGCCTTCGCTTCCACCTGTGGCTTGAACCTTTCCAATTCATTGAGACTTTATTGATAGCTCGAATTTTGACTCTCCCTGACTTGGCCTTCACTTCTGCATGCATCGATCTCTTCATATGCAATTTAGGAATTATTTTTAATTATTGCATCTTGATAATAACCGAAGGTGGGTTCCTGGGACTATTATTTCATTTTGAACATGACAGGAACCCCTTGTCCAATCTTGCCAAGTGTGCAAAATTGGATAACATTTTTAGCGACCTCTCGGGGATGATTTCTGCTAAGCATGATTCTAGTAGCCTTAAGTCATCCATTGGGCATGGAGTCTATGTTGGAATCCTGAAAGTAGTATGATTTTCTTTGACACATCCCGGAATATCCTTGAGCATTTCCGATATCCCTGGACCTCCTTGGAATGCTAAGCATGAAGTATCTTTGAATCACATTGAATGCTTGACATCAATGGAACATTGCGAAAAAAATTGAATGAAGTAGATTTTGAACTGTTATGGAAACCTTGAACCTTTCTTCTCCTTGACACCTTCCAATGATGAAACAATGTGCAGAAAACACAAAACACAACAACAAGGAAAGCAAAACAACAACACGCAACAATGTGCATAAGCACTTTGAGGATGTATCCCATTCACATGAATGGGTAGTTCTTCTCCATTGAGATGTATCCCATTCACATGAATGGGTAGTTCTTCTCCATTGAGCCTAGATAGACGAAATGAATTTGCCTCTTTGCAACTTGTGATGATGTATGGCCCACTCCAAAGAGCGTCAAACTTGGCATGCTTGCCTGGTTTGGCCCTGTCTTCATCCCATTTGAGAACTAAATCTCCCTCTTGAAAATGCCTGTCGGACGCCTTCTTGTCAAAAGATTTCTTAACTTGAGCCTGATGCTGCTCCAAAGTTTTCATAGCCTTGTCTCGTACTTCCTCTAACTCCATGAGTTCAGAAACCTTACTGTCAGAGGATCACTCTCTATAACTTCAAGTTGATGAGCTAACTCCAAAGAAGGTAACTCCAATGAGAGTGGGAGTTTTGCCTCTCTTCCATATACAAGAACGAAAGGAGAATTTCCAATGGCCCTTTTAGGTGTGATTCGATCTGCCCATAAGGCGGTCTTAAGCTGTGTATGCCAAGTCCTCTTGTTAGTTTCCATTGTGCGCTTAATAATCCTTATGAGGTTTTTGTTGCTAGACTCAGCCAATCCGTTTCCTTGCGGATAGTAATTGGATGAAGTTTTGAGGTATACCCCATTTTGAACAGCCCATTCACTCAATTTCATACCAAGAAAAGCCAGTGCATTGTCTGAAATGACTATAAACGGAACACCGAATCTCGTCATTATACCTTCCAAAAAATCTAGAACTACCTTTTCATTGCTCTCTTTTAATGCTACCGCCTCTGTCCATCAAGTAAAATAGTCTATTGTGGTAAGGACCCACTTATGTCCGTCACTAGATGGAGGATTAATCATTCCGATGAAGTCCAACCCCCATTGAACAAAGGGTTGATCCACTTGAATTGGATGCAATGGAAGAGCTGCCAGCTTCTGCTTACCTGTGAAAAAGGCACATTCCTTACATTTCCTTACCCAAAGATGGGCATCCTTGAATAAATCGCCAATAGTAGCCAGCTCGCATGATCTTGGTAGCTGTTGTTCATGCGGAATAATGTCCTCCAGATAGGCCATTATGAAATTCTTCTAGTATCTTATTGACTGTTTTGGTCCTATGCACCGAAGGAGGACACCGTTCAAATCTTTTCGAAAGAGAATGCTATCTACCAAAACATATGGGATAGATTGAAGATGGAAAGTTCACCTTTGGTTTTTATCCATGTTTGTCGGGTATGCTCCTGAGAAGATGAAATTCTTCATTTTGGATAACCAATCAGCTTGATCAACATCCTCATCAGTATTTAGGAGTGTCACGTCCTCATTACTTTTTGATTCCATGTCTGTTGCAAGTTGCTGACATAAACCCTTACCTCTGACAAGTTTAGTGACTTTGATGTGCACGTCATACTCCATTACCTTTGTGATCCATCCAAACACGCTTTTCGTTCATTTCTTTGTTCAAAAAACTCCTTGACACCTGGATGAGACACCATCAGATGAATCTTGTTGTTGGACAACATGTGCTTGAATTTCTTCAAAGCTCGAATAACCGCAAAGACTTTCTTTTCAATGAATGAGTATTTGAACTCATAGTCTTTGAGGGATTGACTGAAGAAAGCGATTGGTTGCTCCATCAGGTTGTTGTTTTGTTGGGTGAGGATCCCTGAAATGCTCTCTTGACCTGCAAAAGCATAAAGGATAAAATCTTTGTCAAACCTAGGGTTCACAAGCATGGGAGCTTGAGAAATGGCTATTTTGATAGCTTCAAAGCTTTCTCGTCCTTCCTTTGTCCATGAGAATGGCATGTTTTTCTTTAGCATGGCTGTCAGTGGTTTAGCCAATGTCGCGAATTGAGGGATGAATCTCCACACGAAATTTATGGTTCCCAGAAAACTCTGGAGGCCCTTCTTGTGACTTGGGAGAGATAAGGACATAATTGAATGAATCCTGGCTGGATCGATTGATAATCCTTCTGCTGAAACCACATGCCCCAACAATTTTCCCTCGTGTACTACGAAAATACATTTCTTGGGGTTAAGTGAAACCCCAAATTCCCTACACCTTTGGAAAACTTTCCTTAGATGCATGATGTGATCTTCTACATGCTGAGAGTATACAGTTATATCATCAAGGTAAACTAAAATAATATCATTGATTAGTCCCTTAAATGCCATGTCCATGGCTCTTTGGAAAGTAGCTCCGGCATTGGACAATCCGAATGGCATTTTATTGTAGGCATACGTGCCCCACTTGGTAGTGAAAGCCGTTTTGAATTGGTCAGATTCTTGGACTAGGATTTGATTATAACATGAATATCCATCGAGCAAAGAAAATATTTGAGCTCCTGCCACTGTTTGAAGGATTTGCTCCATCGATGGAAGTGGATAATGGTCTTTTAATGATGCACGATTCAAATCCCTGAAATCTACGCATAACCGGATCTCTCCGTTCTTCTTCCTCACGGGTACCAAATTGGCTACCCATGAGGAATGCTTGATGGGAAAAATTATACAGGCCTCAATGAGCTTGGTTAGCTCCTTTCTCATTAGTGGCTCAATTTTGGGATTAATTGGTCTCTACATTTCGATTTAATCAAGCGGCTTAGCATTAGGATCCAGTTCGATGGTATTTTGTGCTAGACCTGGATCAAAACCACGCAGATCTTTATAGCTCCATGCAAAGATGTCATGATACTCTTGACAAAGTTTGATGAAAGATTCTTTCTCTCCAGAAGTACACACTTTTCCGATCTTAAGAAATTTTTCATTTGATACTTCAACTTCCTCAAAATATTCTTCTCTGACCACCATGTTAGGGCTTTGTCTTGTGGCTTGGTCATCTGAATTGAAAATGGATTCCAAAGTGACTAAACCTTTTGGTAACTTGTTGCTTTTCAATTGAATAATTTGCTCACCATATGACTCCTGCAACTTATCTTGATTCTTTGCAGCAAACTCCGCCTCTTCTTGTAGGAAGAGGACAATTTGGTTGTCACTATCGAACACTTGCCAACTATTCACATTATCAGGGACTAGCTGGTCGAACCACCATTTTAACAAATTGCTGCCCTTCCTTCATGATATCAACTGGTATGTTGTATTGTGAACCAATTGTAGCAAGCCTATCCGCATCTTGATTTTGACCTCTAGGAATTGCATGGATCCCAAAAGCTTCAAAATCTTCAATCAGGTCCCAGACTCGATTCTTATATGATCGTAAAAGATCATTTTTGGATGCACTACGTGCCGAAACTTGATGAACAACTAACTCACTGTCTCCAAAAATAGTTAGGGCCTTGATTCCCTTCCTTTGGGCTAGCTGAATTCCTTGCACAAGAGCCTCGTATTCAGCAACATTGTTGGTGCAACTGAACTGCAACCGGAAAGATGAGAAGTACTTATCTCCCTCTGGAGAAATTAACATAACACCAGCACCGGATCCATTCTTACTTCTTGAGCCATCGAAGAACAATTGCCACAATCCTTTAGAATCACTTGGTGTTTTGACAAGTTGTGGTATGATCGTATCTTCTTCATGGATACAGTAAGTACCTAATCCTGTTTCTTCCAAGACCAAGAAACCGGCCTTCTTCTTCCGCAATACATCAGCGTAGGGATCATTGATGATCTCTACATACTTCATCTAGCAAAGTATCAGGGACTTCTTCAACAAGGGTGGTTGGTTCATGATCGGCATCTTCCTCTTCGGGATCGCCGATGGTGTAATTTCCATTTATGGGACTAGCAGTGTAGGGTTCTACATGATTATGGCAGATTGGTTCTGCCCTTATAGTTACTTTGGTTCCGTATCGAGTCCTGAGAATCATATGCGACCAATCGGCTGATAGGTAACCGCCCATCTTGGCAGTGAAATCCCGTGATAGGCAGATGGCAAAGAGAGGAGGGAGATCGATGACCGATATGTCTTGGGTGAATGAAAAACTTGGGCATGCATGAATGGTAAGTTGAAGTCCTTTGATAACCCCAATAGTCTTAACAATTGTGCCATCCAGTTGAACAACCCCTCTTGCAACTGGCGCATATTGTATGCCTAGTACATTTGTAATTTGTTTCGGCATGACAGAGCTACTGGCACCAGAATCGATCATGCAATTATGTACCAGGTGGTCGCCAATGATCAGGGAAATGTAGAATGGTGGTGGTTTGTTTGCCGTAGGAATGATCTTCCCTTCCGGTTGACACAAATTTGTAGCATTTGTCACTCCATGGCTTGGTGATCCGCTGGTTGTACTAAAACTGTTCAGAGCTTCCCACAACAGGTTTCTTTGGGAAGGGATCGAGAGTGCGTCCCACATGGTAACGCTCAGATTGGTTTTCTTCATTTGTTCTACTATGCTGAAGGGAATTGCTCCAACTTTGATGACACTTTTTTGGGCATTGGGGTCCTCCTTTGGAAAATGTTTGTTGGGTACCGTGATGCCTGGAGAACCATCTTTCCCTGCGGTGTGGCTAGCCGGTGTTTCTGGTGATTTCTTTCCCGCATTTTTGTCAACTGCCATTTGAAACCCAGGTTGAGAAGTGGACGCTAGATCAGCTTCGAGAGGTTGAGGCTCCATTGCTCTCTTTTTGGAACGAGTGTTTGCTGCCACTGATGAAGAATCTATATTCAATCTGCAAAAATCTTCTTCTTGCCAGTTTAGTAACGTGGATTCTTCAGGTGCCTGCGGTTGATCTGCTGCTTCTTGCGTAGATGAATTGTTTGTTAACTCTGAAGGGGCAGATACACTTTGAACCATAAGGGCCTAGCTAAGAACCCCATTGGGACAAAGATTTTGATTGTGAGGTTGAGAGCAAGGATAACACCATTCGTAGTCTTGAACTAGATTATTTTGAACAGGTACTATAGCTCTAGATGAGCTAGCTGCAAGAGGGTTCTGAAAGTTCAAAGGCCTTACATTTGCAACTTGACTTGTAGTTTGATTTCAAGGCTGATTGTTTCCTTGAAAAGGAGGACGATTAGCCTGATACTGCTGATTTTGTGGCTGATACGGACGATTGTATTGAAATTGTTTCCTTTTGAGTGCAACGAGCTCATTTCCAAAATTTTGTAGTAGTGACTTGACTTCAAATAGGTCATTTGAAGAGGTAGAGGAAGATTGAGATGGTTGCCTGGAGTCTACTGGAATAGGAGCAATGATAGGCTGATGATTCATAAGATCTGGAGAAAAGGGCATTGGTGGTCGTGGAGCTATCTTTCCAGCCTGAATCAAAGAATTCTCTGCACTTATGGCAACTTCGTAAGCATCAGGAAGTGTAGTCCCTCCCATGGACTGGATCATAACTGCTACATCACTATTCAAGGCTCGCAAATAGTACAAGAATGCATTATGTGCGAAGGCTTTGACAGCTTGGAATCCTATTCCAAGTCCTATGGAATCGGAAGTTGAAATCACTCATGTATTCTTGGGAAGCTCTCTTTATGGTAGTAAGTTTTCCAAAAGTGATAGGTGATCACTTTTGTCTTCAAAGTGTTTACATAGCTTTTCTCCCAACTCGTCCCAAGTGGTTATAGTGCAACACCTAACCCGCATGAAACCATTGAAGCGCTTTTCCCTTGAAAGAGGTAAAAGAAGTCTAAGCTGCAATGTTGTCTTCGGTGATATTATGTACCGCACTGGATCTTTGGCTACATCAAAGATATGCTCTCTTTGGAGTAACGTGAGTTTCCCAGTGTAGAAGGGAAAACTTTTGAGTGCCGCAATGCAGTATCGGGTCACGTTGAGCCAACACGAGAGGACTGCTTGCATTGAAAGGGGGAAAAACTTGGTTCCTCGCCATAGCAACGAAAGGTTGATTGTTCCTGGGTGGAGGAAATCTTCCATAAGGAGGAGTTGAATGACCCCTACTAGGTAAATCTGCAACTGGGGATGTGGAAATGCCTCTTCTGCTTCTCTTTAGAGGAGACAAGGAAAGATCGATATGCTGATACTTTCCTTTCTTTGAAGAAGCTCTTATCTGAATTCTTCGCATAAGTTACTGCACTGAGATTTGGAATCCAGAGATATAGAGTCGCCAGGTACTTTGACTTGTGTAAGTGAGAAGAGAAGTACCAACTCTGTCCCACCGGGCGTGCCAAAAACTGTTGTGTGTGGTCGCACGGTGGCTTAAGATTTCCTGTTTGATAATGAGACACCTTTGAAAGATGGATCTCTAACTTTTGTGATGTCCCACCGGGCGTGCCAAAAACTGTTGTGTGTGGTCGCACGGTGGCTTAAGATTTCTTGTTTGATAATGAGACACCTCTGAAAGATGGAACTCTAACTTTTGTGATGTCCCACCGGGCGTGCCAAAAACTGTTGTGTGTGGTCGCATGGTGGCTTAAGATTTCTTGTTTGATAATGAGACACCTCTGAAAGATGGAACTCTAACTTCTGTGATGTCTGTGATGTCCCACCGGGCGTGCCAAAAATTGTTGTGTGTGGTCACACGGTGGCTTAAGATTTCTTTTTGATAATGAAACACCTCTGAAAGATGGAACTCTAAGTTTTGTGAGGTCCCACTGGCGTGCTAAAAATCTGTTGTCCCCAAATCACCGCACCCCGAATGGCCGGGATGTGAATAGGACGTTTAGTGTGATTGGGACACATGGGATCACCTCTCAAGTTGTGGGACTTGGGCTCGAGGTGAACCTCCGGAGAAGGCCGGCTTCCTCTTCCTAAACTAAGTGTTGTACTACTCCTAGTGTAACAAAAATGATTATCTAGTCCTACGCTAACATTTTCATGGGGTTTTAGGGAAAGAGATTTACAGAAATGAAACTATACTAGGGATGGTGATGCACCGAATAAAGGGTGTCTTCAGATTTAGGAAGGGTTAATTTGAAGAGGGTGTGTGCACCACAGGTCAACTTCACCTACTGCAACTTAGAGAGGGTACAGGATACCACAGACTAAGAGACACGTGTTCCCTTTGTTAAACTTTATCAGACCGAGAAATATACCAGTTTCCCAGTGAAGAAGGATGAACTCAAGAAGGGTGAACAGACACCACAACTCAACTGCATGCAATACTCCACCACTCGATAAGCACAGAACTCCAAGAACCTGCAATAGAAACTTAAACTTGCATAGTGTACCTGCAAGTACGAGAAAGGCACAAAGAAGCATAAAAGGATGAAAGGACCGAGATTAGTCACAAAACACACACTTTTATTGCTTCAATAACATGCACAATGCATCATACATTCAGAAGAGGCAATAGTTGCCATTACAGTCTTGAAGAGGAGGCTTGAAAGTTCTCTCAACACACAAGAACAACTTGCAGAAGAGAGAGGACCCTTGAAAAGTATACACTCTTGCCTGAGATATCTAACTGTCCAACTTGTCTGAACTGTTGGAACCCTTTGAAATGAGCTTCCAACTTACATTTATAGAAAAATATGTGAGAAAGAAGAGGAAATGGTCATAATTACATTCCTAAAATGAAGGCCCATGATGTATTTATTGCAGTTAGTTGAACTACCTGAGAAGGTTCCATCATGGGTCATTAATTGCCTGATGACCAAGTCTTCTCAATTAATTAAAAGAATATTTAAATAAAATATTTAAATAATAATAATAAATATTATTATTAAAATATTTAAATAAAAATATTAATTTAATTAACATAATGTTGGGACCCCCGTTGACTTGAAGAGGAGGGGGGTCCATGTGGATAGAGTCTGCACAAATCTCAACTCGGTGAGCTTCGAATCCTCTAACTCGGTGTTGCAATTGATTTTGAACCCCACACCAACTCTTTCCTCGTCTTGGCAATCGGGCTCTTTTGCATTGAGTCCTCCGAATGGTGGGCTATCAAACTTGATTCTTACCGTTTTGCTCTGTTAACTCGAAGCCATTTATGCATTCCTCGTTCAAACTTCATGAAACATCACCACGAGCTCCCTGCGAAGTCACTGAGCTCTTCATCCAGCAAACGATCTTGCCTTTCCTGGGCTCAAACTCACTTGAATACCGAGCTTAACCCAAAATCTCTAAAAAGAATGGTTTTACCACAATGCTCACGGTTCTTCCTTATCATATAACACTTGTAGTAAGAATGTTTTGGATTTTCCATAATAAGCACAATTTGTACCTTCCAAACGATGAGAAAATGCCATTAACAATAAAGACCTAATGCTGCCATGATGATGACCTAGGTTCATGCCCATAACATGTCGATAGACACCCTTGAGACTGATTTTTGGCCAAAGAGCCCTTCGGTATTTTGGCAGTGCACTCAGCAATCTCGGCTCCAATCAACAATTATGCCACTATTGGGATCTTAGTATGGCATAGGTAGCTGTGAGCTACACAATATACTCATTTTTCAGAAACTAAAAAGATCCTTTATGTTACAATCTGCAACACATAAAATAAGCCCTTCAAGAAATACATTGAACAACTGGGGCAGCCAAGAGGACCTTGGAAAAAATGTACAGTAACAACCATATGAATTCTTCCTTAGTCGTGGATCAAAGCTAATAGAAATAAAGCTAGATAAAATTAGCTTGAAACTGCAGATATAATCATTCATTGTTGAAAACAAGTTTCTCTCGAACACGTAAAAGAATATTTTTTATTGTCGATTGGACGTATATAATGGAAGGGTATAAATATTGCTTCACGCCTCAAAGTTTCTCAAAGAGACCATTTATGAGTAACAAGGATGCATCATGCAAAACAGCCACGGGTATTTGAGTTGACCTTCACATTCAATTCGCTTCTAGGAGAAAACATCTTTGAGCAATATGAATCGTTTCTTCTCGCACTATTTCAAACCTTCATCTCCTGGTTTGGGCAAATTTTACGAAGCCTTGAATGGCATGACTCCAATCTGTCATACACGGTAGTGAATGTTTGTTTCCTGTAGTGCTTGCTGGAAGCGTTCAAAAGACTTCTACTGTGCTGCACGTGCCTGCTGCCTGTGCGTGGGAGTTTCTCGCGACCAGAATGTTATGCGTGGTAAGCAGAATGTGTAGAGCCTCCTTCGCCCATCTCTGTTCCATACAAAACGGCCGACCAAAAACCACGTCAATCCTATTAAACACCTTGGTGCCTCATTCGCACGTTCTCCGACTCACCTTCCGTGTGACTCACATGGAGACTCGGACCACCCAAGCTACGCGGGGTTTTCATGACGGATAGCCATCATATTGTTTCCACACTTGGCAGTTTGGTCTGATTTCTCCCCTACGCGGAGTGAACAGCTTGGAATGCCATCTTGATATTTCCCATTTGGCATACCAGCTTTGAATTCCCGCATAACTGCTTGGCCAAATTAATTCACGGGCCCCGGCCTCAACTTCGCCACGCAGATTTGGCAATTTGACCCGATTTCTCCATTGACGGAAGTCTGACCATGGCTTTCCATCCCAAAATTTCCACTTGGCGGTGCTTGCTCTGCTCGAATCTCCCCACGTGGAATTTCTTCCTTGGCTTGCCATCCACGAAAACCCGCTTGGCATTGCTCACCTTATTTCCCACGTCCGGGATTGGAGTGCGAGTTTTGTTATCATTTGGCCATATTTCATTTTGGACAGATGGCCACCGACTTCCACCTTTCTGCTCAGCGTGAGGAGATGTCATTTTCTTGGTGCAAACATTTCAGCTGTAGCTTGTAAGGTGTGATAATTCTGACAGAAATGTTTATGCCTGACTACTTAGTGACTCCTTGAAGATGCTCATATAATTGCAAAGCAAATTATGCTCCATGAATATTCTGATATGAAACAGTTCCACCTCTATGAGATCCACTTCCATGAGTTACATCATAAAATAAATTTAATCAAGTCTCCCGGTAACACCCTTACTGTCACTTAATCAATTTTTTAAAAATATCTTGAAAGAAAAATCCTGAATTTGAGGATGCATTCGATGCTGAACAGATAAACACATAGTTGGATGACCTGCTTGTTGGAAGTGCTCAAAAAGGCTTCTGCTATAACATGTCAACTGCCTGTGCACCAAATGCTCGGCCGAGGAAGGTCTGAACAACGCCAGCAAAAATATATATACTGTATTCACTAATACCCTGGCCCGGCATTCTTGCTGTCTCTGCGGGCTTACCATTGAAAAATTATCTCGAGTAGTCCTCCCAGTTCTGCATTAATCAATGAGCCCTGGAATTGTATCCTAGAAACCATCTTTAATGCATCCACACGAAACGAGTTGCCTTGAATTATCCATCATGCTCGATGAGTCCCATTGATAGGGCTCCATCACGTATCTCTGTTTACGCAACGATCTCCATTCATTTTATGGCACTCTTGATGCCTTGGCTTGCGTTTGAATCACCCTAGCTCTGCAGAATGTGTCCTAAAAGAAGCTCACCACATGATCTCCAAAATGAACGAGTCACGAAGATGAGTCGAACTCCTTATCTCTGCCTTCGCTTCCACCTGTGGCTTGAACCTTTCCAATTCATTGAGACTTTATTGATAGCTCGAACTTTGACTCTCCCTGACTTGGCCTTCACTTCTGCATGCATCAATCTCTTCATATGAAATTTAGCAATTATTTTTAATTATTGCATCTTGATAATAACCGAAGGTGGGTTCCTGGGACTATTATTTCATTTTAAACATGACAGGACCCCCTTGTCCAATCTTGCCAAGTGTGCAAAATTGGATAACAAGTTCCAAAAGCAAAGATACTTGGCAAGAAAAAATGTAATGAAGTATTGATAATTGAGCTTGAAACTCGTTTAGAATTGTAATTTATTTGAAGCTCGTTTGAAGCTCTTCAATACTAACATGGAAAAATTGTTAGGGCCCTTTGAAAGCTTCTCGCGTTTTATCCATATCCATCCAGGTTATCTCGTCGCCCTATTACTTGCAAATTCGTGAAATAGTGTAGTCTAAGTTAGTGTAAGGTTGTTAGATGTTGTATTTTGTAAATAGTAGCTTGTGGGACTGAACGTCTCAGGCCAACACATCCAAATGGCTTGGTGAATGCTATTAGAGGCTTCATTTTGGTTCCCTACGCTCCCCTGTGCTTTTGGGCTACCTTGTCAAGGGTGTAGTCGCTTAAGTGCCTTTAGGCCCAAACACTCCATATCTTAGATGGGTGATTTCTTGGACTCTGTGGCACCTAGAGATGTCTTTTCAAATCTGATACCTCCAAGTCGAGGCCCTCTATGAAAGTCTCTCGTGGTTTTCTCCATTTCCATCCAGCTTCTCTCACTTTGTACCATTGTTTGCAAACGCGCGAAATAGTGCGGTTTGAGTCAAGTATAGGTCATCGAGGATGTAGTTTGCAAACGAAGCTCGTGGGACCAAACCAACTACACCAACATGTTAGGATGACCAGGTGAACGCTATTAGAGGCTTTCTTTTGGTTCCCTACGCTCCCTATGCTTTTGGGCTACCCCGTCCAGGACGTAGTCGCTTAAGAGCCCCGAGGCCAAAACATGCCATATCTTTGACAGTGATTTCTCGAGACTCCATTGCACCTAGAGACATCTTCGATATGAGACCTCCATGTCGTGGCTCTCTATGAAATCCTCTCATGGTTTCTCCATCTCCATCCGGTTCTCTATTTGTGCTATTGTTTACAAACGCGTAAAATAGTGCGGTTTGAGTCAGTGTAGGGCTACTAGACGATGTAGTTTGAAAATGGAAGCTTATGGGTCTAAACCAACTATGCCAACACGTTGGGTGGCCAGGTGAATACTAGTGGAGCATTCGTTTTGGTTCCCTACACTCCCCGTGCTTTTGGGCTACCCTGTCAGGGCGTAGTTGCTTAAAAGCCTTGAGGCCCAAACACACCATATCTTCGATAGGTGATTTCTCATAATCCATGGTACCTAGAGATGTCTCATCAGATTTGAGACCTCCATGTCAGGGTCCTCTACGAAATCCTCTCATGGTTTTCTCCGTCTCCATCCAGGTTCTTTCACTATGCTATTGTTTGCAAACGCGAGAAATAGTGCAGTTTGAGTCAATGTAGGGTTGCCAGAGGCTGTAGTTTGCAAACAGAAGCACATGGGACCAAACCAACTATGCCAACACATCGGGGTGGCCTGTTAAATTCTATTGGAGGCTTCATTTTGGTTCCCTATGCTCCCCGTGCTTTCGGGCTACCTCGTTCGAGTGTAGTTTCTTAAGAGCCCTGAGACCAAAACACCTTATATCTTCGACATATGATTTCTTAGACTCTGTGGCACCTAGAGATGTCTCATTAGATCCAAGAACTCCACATCGAGGACCTCTATGAAATCCTCTTGTGTTTTTCTTCATCTTCATCCGGTTCTCTTGTTGTGCTTTATTGTTTTGCAAACACACGAAATAGTGCGGTTGAGTCGGTGTAGGGTTGCAGAGGTTGTAGTTTACAAACGGAAGCTCGTGGGACCGAACCAACTATGCAAACACATCAGGGTGTCCTAGTGAAATCTAGTGGAAGTTTTGTTTTGGTTCCCTACATTCCCCATGCTTTTGGGCTACCTCGTCCGAGCGTAGTCCCCAATGACCCCTCTGACCCAAACATGCCATATCTTTGATGGGTGATTTCTTAGACTCCGTGGCACCTAGAGATGTCTTGTCAGATCTCGAGACCTCCATGTCGGGGCCCTCTATGAAATCCTCTCGTGGTTTTCTTCGTCTCCATCCGATTCTCTCACTGTGCTATTGTTTGCAAACGCGTGAAATAGTACAGTCTAAGTCAGTGTAGGGCTGCCAGAGGTTGTAGTTTGCAAACAGAATCTCATGGGACCAAACCAACTACGACAATACGTCAAGGTGGCTAGGTGAACGCTAGTGGAGCATTCGTTTGGGTTCCCTACACTCCCTGTGCTTTTGGGCTACTCCATCCGGGCGTAGTCACTTAAGAGCCCCGAGGCCTAAACACGTCATATCTTTGATGGGTAATTTCTCAGACTTCGTGGCACCTAGAGACATCTCGTTAGATCCAAAACCTCCACGTCAAGGCCCTCTATGAAAGCCTCTTGTGGTTTTCTCCATCTCCATTCAGACTGAGTCAGTGTAAGGTTGTCCATTGCTAATCACTTGAATAATATAGGTGGTTCATACAATATAGGTGGTGAAATGAGAATTTTTGTTTGTTGTTCCTTTCTAATATTTAATTTCTCTTAGATTCACTTGGCTTTGAGAATAATAAATTCTCTACTGACAGTACCAACCACGTGGAGGTGGAATCTTTTTTGGCACCACTAACCTACATAAACATGTTAGTAAGCAATTAAATAGAATTTTAAATCATACAAAATTTAAACTAAATCATTTAAGTAAATATTCAAATTAAATTCATGAAAAACATACCTTTGCAAATTCAATCCAATGAACCGCAAGGATCAACTCTATTCTTGATAGTAGCAAAAATTGCTTCATGATCTGATTCACGAACCTTCTATAGATTTTTGTTTGATGGCCGACCTCGATATTTGATCAATTTAATATTTGTTGCAAGGACCAAATGTGAATAGTGAAGTATCTTCCGATGTACTTCATAGTCTTCAAACAACTAAATGTTTGAATTTTTGATAGGATATCATCGAAGCCAAGTTCCAGTGACTACCACTGATCCAATGGGATACTCAAGGTCTTCACCATCAATGATTGTGGAAGTCAATTTTTTCCCTCTACACAATGAGATAAGAAGTAGTTTGTTCCCTCTTTGTTAAATTCTATTGCAATAACTGCAAAAACATGCCCTATGTATCATAAAGTAAACTATTCATCAATTTATAAATTCATGAAGAACATACCTTTGCAAATTCAATCCAATGAACCGCAAGGATCAACTCTATTCTTGACAATAGCAAAAATTGCTTCATGATCGATTCACGAACCTTCTATAGATTTTTGTTTGATGGCGACCTCGATATTTGATCAATTTAATATTTGTTGCACGTAAGGACCAAATATGAATAGTGAAGTATCTTCCGATGTACTTCATAGTCTTCAAACAACTAAATGTTTGAATTTTTGATAGGATATCATCGGCCAAGTTCAGTGACTACCACCGATCCAATGGGAAACTCAAGGTCTTCACCATCAATGATTTGTGGAAGTCAATTTTTTTCCCTCTACACAACGAGATAAGTAGTAGTTTGTTCCCTCTTTGTTAAATTCTATTGCAATAAGCTGCAAAAACATGCCCTATGTATCATAAAGTAAACTATTAGGTCAATTTATAAATACATTAAGAGTTGACCATTTAATAATTTATAAATCTAAAACATGGCATGTACATATATGTATATACATTGTTGCACTAAATCGAGACTTGGTCAAAGTTAGGTGATGTTGTCATTTGATATGAAGACCTTCACGAGTTATAATGCTCATGGAACTTGATGTGTGTTGAATGGAATTAGAGGTCTAGAAGTCCATTCATCCACCCACCGCTATGACTCATAATCATTCCATGCAAAATCAATGCATAATATACAAAAACATGTCATGCACCTAGTATAAATAGTCCAAACATTTGCATCTGAATTACGAAATGAGTGCATATCACTTGATCCTGCAACTATCATACAATCTTCAAAGTTTGCCAAATGTTGTTGCTCTATCAACCAAAATTTTTTACAAACCGTTGATCTCTCTTGAGATTCATGGCCCATATTCTTGACACACCAATCAACAATAGTTTTTACATCTGTAAATTTAGCACCATCCTTGAACTTTAACTCTTCTCTTGCAAGTGCTCTTTTCACACATGCTCCTACACCATCATGCTCTCCTTTTCCATTCCCTGCCTCAGTAAAACTCTAAATATGTTGTACATTTGTTTCTTTGTGCATCTTGCTTAGCCAATAAAACATCCGTGCATTCTTGAATTGTGATGTGCAGTTTTCCGACCAAATGTAATATTGATCGAAACTAGTGTTCCTCTCATTCAAGTTCGCATAAAACACCTGGAAACACGCTTTTACATATTCTATAGAATGTGTCTGATCATCAATAACGTAGAAATGATACTCTTTTAATATTTTTCGATCTTGCTCAGTGCTTTCTGGAGAGTGCATGAATGTTATATGCACGAAAATAGAAACTTGCATTGAGTTATAATATTGAGACTGAACCTCCATTTGTGGCTGCAATGTGTAATTCTCTGCAAATTCAACTACTGAAACAATAGTACCAAGTGGGAATGTGTCCTTGCTTAACTTGAATTGTTCATCCAACCATCGAGCTCTATGTGTGTGTCTTGCATACTCATAAAAATTTCCTCTCTGAATTTGACCATATATTATGATACAAGTAATTGTTTTGTAACAAGCTCACACCTCTTAAATTCTTTTCCATATTTTAATTGATATGCCACTGATTTATATTTGGTGAAATCAACCAATTCTTTTCTTATTGAATATGTATTCTCCTTGTGGATACAAATTTTTAGATTTGGCAAGCCACCACATACATTGCACATTCCATCCAAACATGCTTTGTTATACAAAAAATTGTCTTGTTGATTTTTCACAAAATATTGTCAGAATAAATTCCCTTGAATATTTTTGTGGGACATTTATTCCACACTCCTACAACATGATGTCGGTATATGTAAAACACTACGTATTTGACAAAAAAACATCATAATGCATTGAAAATTCAACTTCTGCAACAAGTGAGTGCGTGAGTGAGTGATTTTCACATAAAAGGGTTTGCTCATTTCAAAGAATCTTTGGCTAATGATAATTTGTGGATTTTCATTTTTAAACTTAGAGAACAATTTTGTTTGAGTCATATCTAAGAAATGTTTTGCACACGATTCACGATTACAAGAACCTATTCTTCTTTTTACTGTATCTCTTCTATTCGGTGACACCCTTGTGTTCTCATTCCAAAATTTTACAATTAATTCTTTTAGAATATCAGATGTATTCTTGTCTTTTTGTGGAAGTTTGTTAGAGAAATCCCAATAGTTAGTGTTATTGACTAACTCAATACATTTATGTCTCTTTATTGCTTTCATTAGTGTTTTTCTGTTTAGCTTCAAAGCACTGCTTATTTTTCTAATCAAGCGTTTATTAATTGTTTTATCACTTACTATACAATTAGTTAGTGCACGTTGTGTAACATTACTATCTTTGGTGCGTCTTTTGCCACCTACAGTTTGGTATGCTTTATGTATGTTTTCAACAATTGACACATTTTGATCAACAACATTAGATGTTCTTAACCTGTGGTCTTCATTATAGGTCTCATCTTAATTAATTTCATCAATGAAAAAATAATTTACATCTTTGTGTGTCATTTAAATTCTCAAAGTAATTATCCCAAATTCCACTAGCTTTTCTTCTCGCATTTCTTTTAGACTTTTTGTTAGGCATTGGTTTTATAATGTTTTCATCAATTTCAATTAAGTGAATTAGTTTTCTTCATGAAATGGAAGGAGGTGTTCTTAGAGGTGAAGATTCATTTATACGGTTACTTTCTTCATTTAGTGTTTTCATACAAATTTTGGGGTTAACACTTGGATTCTCAAGTAAGGGTTCAACAATTGGATTCATATCAATTTCTTCATCCATACCAACATTATCATTCAATTCAATATCATTATTCTCTACATTTTCATTATGTATTTCATCCCAATTTTCTAATACATTAGCTACATTTGATATAGTGGATGCGCCTTGCCATGCTCAAAGTTTTTGCATTCTCTTCAATTTATTTATTCTGTTATCTTCCAATTGATCGATGTTTTATTCTTGACTTTCCTCTTGTCCTTAATTCGACGTTTATCGCCCATGATTAGAAAAAAACAACTAGTAGAGCAAGGGACAAAATGAAATACTAAAAAATTGTGCAAGAATGTAGAGAATATTGCAGACAAAACATAATGTTTGCATATTTTTTGTGAAAGAGATGAAAGAGACGTTGGGGGCACAATATATAAAACGAAGATATGTAACGCGCGACGTTTTTACGTTTTCTCTTTTCCCAAGCCATGCCTCAAGGCTTGGGATCTAGTTTGGATCCCCAAGCCTGAGGCATGGACCTGCACAAACACAACAAACAACAAGTTTTTATAAGAAAATATAAAAATGACACTTCCTCTATGATAAATCAAAATAAAACAATTGATCCATTTAAAAAATTATACCACAACGTAGAATGAGTCTCTTCTTTCTAAAAATATATTTTTTCAATTTTTTTGACTAATATAAGGTTTCCATATTATTTATTTTCTAACTATGTCTTTTTATAGCTATTTTTGAAGTGTAAATATGTCTATCTTTTATGGTGTATCTTTTTTTTGGGTGATCAAAATTAAAAAAAAATTATACTAGCCCAAACTAGGCATAATTCTATACATATTAAAAAATAAATCTATTTTTCGATATTTTTGAGGTAGTTAGGGGGCACTGGTCGAGCTCTATTATTTTTCAAACATTAAATTTTTGTACTAGAAAAATCATAAATAAAAAATATTCTCTAAAAAATCTAAAAAAATGGAGCCCAAACTAGATGCTCCTAGCTATCTTTCTACCAAAGGGTTTTCAAAAATACTAAATGGTGCTCAAAAAATGGTGGGGGCACGAAAGTCACTCTATTATGTTTTTTTAACAAAAACAAGAGCATTTGTTGGTATTTTAGTTGTTTGACCCACTTAAACTTATCCATTTTCAATAAAATTTAATAGCTTAGAAACTAGACTCAAAATTCTACGATTCATATTTCTACAACATCTTCCAATTTTGAGTGTAACTATTTTGAAAAACTCATACAAGTTGAAGTTTTTTTCTTCAGAAAAATGCGTCCACTTAAGACCCCCTTTTGGCCCCCAACTTGGTGCACTTACCCAAATCTCAATATTTAATACTTGAGTTAGGGTATGGTTGACAAAAATATTTTCCGATTGAACGTTGTTATTAAAAGTAACATGAAATACACAATAAAATAACATAAAAGAATATTTCATTTAATTGAGTGAATATGATATATTTCGGGGTGGGTAATGTTTTATGCTCGTCTCCTTACTAATAACGCACTAAAAATGTTTATGGTGCTTGAGAAAACATGCCACTATGGTAGTGACACACATGGGTAAAATTTTTAATAAACTACTTAAAATTCTTGTGAAATCTCTTTACTTACGTAAATACATAATTGGGTTAGTCACACATTGGAAATAATTGTGATATGTGTCATCTATAAGGCACACACTTCACCGCCCAAAAGATTTTCCGATGGGGAATGTTTGGCAAATTATAATCACCATTCCTCCTCCATTCTAGCAAATGCTTAAACGCTATTTATGTATTAATTGGGTATTTTTTCCTTGTGATTATTACCAAAAATACACAAGGAAACAATGCCACTATGTTAGTGATTATTCAAGGTGGTCATCTTAAACGACTTAAACACACACGAGTTAAAATATTAAATAATAATAATAATTTAATTTATTTGTTCATGGAATATTTTAACTTAATATAAACACATGATTGAATCGTAATTCAGTTAATTCCTACATTGTTAATGATTGTGAGTCAAGGGTGACTTACAAATCACTATAATTTTTAAAAACTTTATAAATAAGGAAAAGTCTAGAGAGTGAGAAGCCTAAATAAAAAATTAACTACTCATGATAATCATCTTAAGATGATTTAAACATACTGATGAATAAAAATCCCACAAATAATATAATAAGGAATGAAATGACTTTGAAAGGGATGATATACAAGTGGCCAAAAATTAATCAAATTAATAAGTACAATATTAAAATAAATAAAAACCCAAAGATAATAATCACCAATATTCTATTGTATTTATATAAAGATTCATTATTGGGACTATTTACTTATGGCTCTCATCTATATGTATGTCTAAAAAATTATATTTTCTTGTATTGGTTGTTATCAACATGGCCTTTTGATTCATTTCACTTAAGTTGGGTATCTTCTTGGTGTGACAGAGTATATGGAGCTAAATTATTAGGTTTCTTTTTCATTCAACAAGTATTATGTCATGTTAACTATTGGATTTCTAAAAATATAGTTGAATATAAATGTTGGAATCTATAATTTGTAATTTATATTTATGCTAATTGGCATATTCTTATTATATGGAGGTGTTGGCTAGATTTTCTGCATAGCACAAAACCTAGGCAGTCATGAGATAAATCTCCCTCATTTACCGGTGAGGCTCCCGTGTCAGATTTGTCAATTAAAGTATGTTAATATCTAAATGGGGTTTTACTTTAACTACTCAGTTCATGAACCATAACTGAACAGTTCTGCAAAGCAAGTAAGCAAAGTTGTTTAAGAAAGGAAATATTTATAGAAGAAGGAAGTTATGTAATCACAAAGAAGAAATGGGGAAGATGTGCATCCCAATCAATAGATAGCAAAGTTGATTGCATGCACATAGAATAAACCAATAGATATAAACACATAATTCTAAGAAAAGGTAGCTCTAGATCTAGATCTAAAATAACACAAAGTCTATTAAAAGATCTAAGATAAAAACAAGAAACACAATACACCGTGACAAAAAGTTCTCCGGAAATCTGCTCCTATATATTCCTTTGCTTCAAGTGGCTCTCAAGGGTTTTCAAAGACAAAGTGCTGGAACAATAGGTTGTTGCTTACAAATTTTGATCTTTTAACCTAAAGGTTCTTCCTCTACTTATAGAATGTAGAGGGGCAATTACAAGTCGGAAGCTTTTAGTTGAATTGGCACATGTGGAAGTCGGAAAGGAAACAATTGGCAATCTCCCTCCTGGAATTCCTCTTTGCATGACATGCATGATTTGCAACTGAAAATAGAACCTTCTATTTTACACGTCTGCCACCTATCTCTAAGTAGTTGACTTCTTCAAGTAATGGCTTTTAAACCAATCACTTAAGTTGTATAATTTAATTGATCGCTCAATTACTTTTTCGGAGGAAAGAAGAAGGAAGATGAAAGTTGCAGTCTTGTCCTTTTTCGTGTCTACACGCAATCGATTCAAATTGGATCCGGAAGCAACAAGTGGAATTGGATACAATGGATTTTGCCTTCACCTTGTCTTCTCTTTTATCCTTGAAGCTTTTGTAGTTGTTCTCCAGTACATGCATCAATGCAATGTTTGTCGTAGATAACTCATCATCATTATTTTTAATTGCATATGAACAATTAAAAATTCTGGAAAGCACTCCGGATGAACGAAAATTCAATGAAGGCTTCAATTGGAAGATGGGAGCATTTGCACAAGATCTTGGAAGGAATTTTACAACTATGAGATCGGATCGGATCTCGCATATGGATTTACATCTGCATCTCGATATGGATCTGCACCTACATAACAAACTCTTACAACTAGGATGTGGATGGAAAAGCTACAGCTCGAATAATTCCACTGCTTTTAATTTACATGCATGAGTGAAGTTTTTCCTGCACACATGAATGCGTCTTTCCTGCTCTGGATCTGTCTATCAATTCAGCAAGAGGTTCCGAGCCTAGATCCATGTCTCTAATATCTATAAATTTAGAAGTGATGCATGACTCCGTTGTGCTTTCTTTTTCATCTTTTTCACCATAGCTTTGTCTATCTTTGTCTGAACAATTCTTTTTCTTCTTATTTTTTGGAATTCTTCAAAACGAGTCGGTGCAGATCCGGATAATTCTTGATTCGGAGGATATATTCAATGTATTGGACATTAATTAGAGCTCCTTTTCTTTAAAAAAGCACTGTATCTAACTCCTGCAATTAATTCAGACAAAGATGGCAACTGGAGCATGCACAGTGAATTTTAATCACAAAAATCTGCATAATTCAAGCCTGCTGCCCCAAAATTTGACGTTTTATTTGCATGCAAAGCAAACATGAATTTTACCAACATCACCTGAGCACCTGTATCACTTCTACAAACAATTATGTAGACACAAATCAGCCTTCTTCAAAGCATGCACCAAAACTAGAAGCTTTTAGCATCAAATCCACCTTCCTCTGAGCAAAATCCTTCTCCAAATGGGGCGCACTTTTCCTCTGGGCTGCACTTCTTCACCTGTGAATTAATTAATTCATCCTTATGGCAGCCCATGCTTATATAACCCTCATAATTCTATAATTAATAATTGCCCTTCCTATTCCTGGCAATTAATTAATTAAAAATCATGCTTTTCTCTTTAACTGATGTGTTAAAATAGCATGTTTAAGGACAACCATCCATTAAATTAAATTTAATCAATTTAATCATCCACTCTTCACTTCACTTAAGCTTCACAGTGTGCTTTGACCATAGCCACTGAAAATAGAATTTAATTTAATCAATTAATACTTTAAAAAGTATTATTTCCTTCTCAAAAGGGGTTGCATTAAATAAATTAAATTTATTTAATTTTGGAATTCTATTTTTAAATTCCTTTTGTCCACTTCCCTTTGTTGACTTTTCCACAAGTCTGGGTGCCAAAATTGGGTGAATAAATATTAACAAATATTTATTTAATGCATTATTATTCACCCAAGGTGGGTTGCACTTTTTAGCATAATAGAATTCTATTTTTAAAAACACATGGCAATGGGAATTTTTACCTTGCAAGGCAGCCCCGGAAATCCCATGATCCACTTAAGTGATTTGACTTTGACAATGGGATTATTTACCCTGCATGGTAGGCAATAAAATCCCATGATTTCACTTAAGTCACTTTTCTTTTATTTCACCATGGGAATTTTTACCCTGCAAGGCAAGCAATAAATTCCCGCCTGCCTACTGCCTCTAACTTTCCCACTGCAGCTTAAGTGAATTTTATATCATGGGAAAATGTACCTGCTGGCGTGTACAAAATTCCCGATTCACTCGCCGCTTCTATTTTTCCCACTGCAGCTTAAATCCTTTGTTTTCCAAAAATGCACCCAACCCCAGTAGGGCTTTTTAGTGCACGACTTCACTTTTTCCCAGTGAACCAGACCTCGATGGTGACTTCCTTCGGGCATAACGTGCGTATATGTTCTTCGAGTACTACTACAGGCCAAGAATCGGGCTAACCCGACAAAGGATTTGATCTAGAGAAATTTCATAGAAAACGAAACGGGAAAACACAAAAACACGAAAAATTGCTAAAAGTTACAAATAAAGCCCAGAACTTATTCCAAGTTAAAACCCTTCTGGTATATAGGAATAATGGTATGTTCGATCACAACAGGGTTAAAACGGAGCGCAAATTGCCTCAAACGGGGCTTAAAATAATTAAATATAAATTTCCCACAGATAAATCCCGACGACAAAATATAACAATTTTGGGCATCTGGGTATTTGGCGAAAATGGCTAATATGGCTCTTTGGGAATATCTTGACGCAATACAAGAACTTTCAGACAATAAAAACGTAAAATGACCCATTATTTTAAAAGTACAATTTTTTTAGATAAGGTAGTCACAGATTTCGGGATGAAATCAGGGGGACACCAGGAGGGTCCTACTAAGAAGATCGATAGATTGTGTTGACATACAACTCAACCGTAGCCAACCATGTTACGTTTCCATTCATTGTTGTAGATCATAGATGACACACAATTTTTTTCTTCATATAGACATCATAGAAGCGTCTTGAAGAAGAGGCTAGAAATGAATGGTAAGAGTAAGGGAAGTTAAGAGGCTTCAAACAATGGCGGAGGAGGGATGGGAATTGCTTGGGTATTTCAATTGGGATGGTCATCTCCCTTCGCTACGTAAAGTAGATCCCCGCCGAATTTGATTGTGTTCTTCGCGCCTCATGTTGTGTGTGAGAGGATCTGTGAGAAATATAACCGAGGAGAAGTAACTCAAGGGTTTGGACATACAAAACTATGATGATAACATTGATTATGATCTTTCTACATTTTTTTGTCTCTTAATGAAGAGGAAAAGTTGGATGACAATGACATGATCTTTCTTAGCTGGGTATATCATAATCTTCTTTTCCTCTCTAATTATTACTTTAATTGTTCTTGGTCAGGAATTCATGTTGATGGCTTTGCTTTAACTTTTCATGGTTAATCAATAATGATATTTTGAGGAATAGACACGAAAATATTTTGTGAATTGCCCATGGCAAAGTTGATGTTGAACCCAAAATCACGAGAGGAAGGTCCAGGACATGGTATAGGGCATGGTGGGAAAGGGAGGAACGTGGGTGATTCATACATATGCAAGTTTCCCTGTATGAAAGCAACGGTTAAGGAAAGGTTGTGAATGCATCCACCGGGTCCCCTCCTTTTGTGGACCCGCCTCTAGACCTAGTACACTAACATGGTTAATGGGATGTTCTTGCACTTTCCACCATTTCCCTTTGGGTGGCTAAATTGTTGTATCATTTATACTCACTTCTCTATCCACAACATCCCCTAGATTTGGTTGAGGTTCTCAAGTTTTCTTGTGAGATGGCATCTTTGCTTCATCTTGTTCCCCTCGCAAAGGGTGTCACTCAAAGACTAATTTGTGTTATCATCTATTTTGTATTTTTGTGGAAGAGGCGATGAGGAGCATTGCAAATTGTAATAGCCACATCGAGCAACTATAGTGGTCACGAGGGAGGAGAGGGAAACAAAAGCAGAGGCCACGGAATTGTTACATGTGTAGCATCATTTGACCATTAAAGTTGAAGCTTCTCCCGCGATACTAGAGCCATGGTCAACATGTGGTTGCTTACACATGACTCAAGAAGTCAAGTAGTTTCAACTAGAGAGATTCATGTTTTTAGAGAGGGGAGAGAGAGTGGAGGACATGGAAAACGATGTGAGGCTTTTCTCCTTCAAAGACAAAGTTATACTCGAGGAAATGATGACCATTGGAGTGTTTAGATGTAGACATGTGTGATATTTACAACATAATGAGACATTAGGGAAGAGCAAGGTGGACATCACCATATCACATCAAATAACTACAATTATTCTCTACCATCACATGTATGTTTCATTTATATTGTTACAAACTATTACATCTGTTTTCAAGAATTATATTGTGTGCGAAGTACTACCCCCATTGCATGGCAGGTGGTTTTTCTCATGTGGGTTTTCATGTCAACTATTTGAGGTGTAAAGCTTATATTTTAGTTTTTCGGTTTTACTTTAACACACATGTTCAAGCCAAACAAACATCATAACCTTTCTCTTTATCAAGCATGTTTACACCGCAAACATCTTCGTCGTATTTTTGCGAAATCCAAAAATATATACATTCCGCGTGGCATTGCTAGTCTTATTTTCGTTTTTATTTCAATGCCAACTCTTTGGCGGAATAAAAAAAAAAGATGCGAGGAGAATCTAAAGTTTCTTGTTTTTAGGCAGGTGTTTGGAAATAAGGGGTTTCGTATAGATAGCCTCGGCCTACACCTCATTATTATTCTGAAACCTCGTTGCACACATTTTTGTGCATGGCTTGCACCCGGTCGAAACCGGCAATCTCAATATTCTTTGACAAATTATAAATGACTGTATTCAAGGGCGGCGTAACGTGGAAAACGGTTCTCATCTTATTAAAAGCATGATCAATATTCGCTCCGAAATCGAGCTTTTCGAGTATATATTTCAATCTTAATTAACGCAACCCAAAACAGAAGGTTTGCAGTTCGGTGAATAGAAATCAAGCATGGATAACAAGGCAGGTAGCAAAGTGTTGATAGTTGGAGCGACAGGATACCTGGGAAGAAAGCTGGTTACAGCTTGCTTAGCTCATGCCCACCCCACCTTTCTTCTTGTCAGGCCTGATTTTGTTTCAAGCATCCACAAATCACAGCTTCTTACTTCCTTCAAACAGGCTGGTGCACACCTTGTTCAGGTAATAAATATATAATAGTAATTGTAATTGCAATTATATAAAGAGAGCGTGGGTCTCATCAGTTTTGTGCGTGCTTGTTTTATATGTGGATCAGTACAGGCTTCATTCGATGATCATTCTAGCTTGGTGGATGCTGTAAAACTAGTGGATGTTGTCATATCTGCAATGGCAGAAAACCAACTTCTTCAGCAGCTTAAATTGGTCCGAGCTATCAAGGAAGCAGGCACTCTCAAGGTACAAGTTCCAGAATATCAGAAATTATATATGTAATATAACTTGGGTGTGATACTAATTATAATTGCTTATAATGTTTGGAATGCAGCGTTTTCTTCCATCTGAGTTTGGAATGGATGCAGATAGAATGGAACATGCAATGGAGCCTGCTAATTTAATATTCAATCACAAAGCAGCCGTTCGTCGTGCGATAGAATTAGCTGCAGGGATTCCACATACATACATTTCTGCTAACTGTTTTGCAGGCTATTTTCTTGCTGGGCTTGCACAGTACAATCATTTTGTGCCTCCTCTCGACAAAACTGTTATTTATGGAGATGGAAATCACAAAGGTATAATACAAATTTCCTTGTTAAAGCTTATCTGCACAGCTACCTCTCTACAGTATTTATTTTCTTTTGTTTATATTTTCAGTTATTTGGGTGGATGAAGGAGACATTGCAACATATGCGGTGAAAAGCGTTGACGATCCCAGAACACTGAATAAAACTGTGTATATACGTCCGCCACTTAACATTTTATCCCTCAGAGAGGTTGTGGAGGTGTGGGAGAAGCTTTGTGGAAAGGTTCTTGACAAGCCTACCATTTCTGAAAGAGTCTGGTTAGCCTCAATGCAACAAGGTAACTCAAATGAAATGGTTTTTACTTTATTAAATTTAAAGGAAGCTAAAATTTAGAAAAGAGAAAACATGATTAATTTTTAAATGTTTATTTGATTTTGGATAATGGCAGGTGAATCAATGAGTTTTGAAATGAAGGTGGGCATGGCAATCTTCTACCATATATTTTACAAGGGAGAGCTAACTAACTTCGACATAGATGGAAGGAAGCAATTAGAAGCAACTGAGCTATATCCCCAAGTTGAATATACATCTGTGAAATCCTATTTAAGTCGGTTTGTTTGACACATCAACCAGATTTCAATGATACTTGATTGGTCTGGATTGAATTTATATTTTTCATGATTTTCAAAGGAGGCAAAGTTTGTAGTTCCAAAGATAATTAGAGCTTTCGCAAATAACTAAAGTTTGGTGCTGTTTTGCACAGAGACGTGCCTTCTCTATTCTAATATGGATTACAACACAAATAATATTGAACACTTAAACTTTGTAATTGGAATAGTTTTAATAGTATGTACATTTTATTGTTGTAAAGTGTGTTTATTTAAATTCATTAAGTTTAAATATTAAATGTATTTGTAAGATTGACTAGTCAATTAATCAAAACTAAATAAACATGACCCTTTTAATTAATAGTTTTCTACTTATTTATTTTTGTAGACCCTCGTAGTTTGGCCAATGCACTATTACGACTAATATTGCGCTAGTTGTGTTTCTCCTCGCATACCGACGATACACCGCTGGTTTGATCTATCTAACTTTCTTCCTACGACATCCCTTTTGTCGTTTTCCTCTTGTAAACCATTTAAACAAGCTATAATAGCTTCGTTATAACTACATTAGCTTCCTACTTTCTTCCAGTCCACTTCTACCACCTTCGACCTATCAATCCATTCCATTGGATTGATCGACCTTCAAAACTCTCTCCAAACCCTAATCACCTCCTAAACATGTTTAACTAAGCTTAAACATGGTTTGTCACTCCCTAAACCTAGTCAAAGTAAGCTTTGACTTGCTAAAAGTGTTTTTTGGAATTTAGTGTTTGTCCCACATGCACTAAAGTTTCCCATTTTCCCAAATGGAAAACTATATATAGGGCTAGACCCCCTCTCTCATTTTCAAGAATTCCTCCCTTCTTCCTAAGCATAGATTATAGTATTTTGCATCTAGGTTCTAGATTTCATTTCTAGATTTCATTTCTAGTTTAGATATTGAGCTATTTACTTCATTTTTTGTATTGCTAATCCAATTTATAGGGTAAAGGAGAAGAACCATTGGCTTAAAGGCCTATAATGGGGAGATCTCTTTCTCTTAATCACTAAAATTGATTGCCTAGGACTTACTTGGTTCATTATTTTAAGCTTTCAAAGAATAGAGGTAGTTCTAATTAGCTTAAATTTGTGTGTTTACTTCATAATGTATGTTAGAAAATATTGCTCATTTCTTATCGATGATCCACCGATTTGTTGCTTAAAGCCTTTGGGGATTCTTTAGGAATTTTTACCCCAAAATCCATGGCTTTCACAACTTTTCTTTGAACACATTTGGCACGCCCGGTGGGACACTTATGTCCATCCTCCATTAATGGAGGTCCTTTGAGTTCTTCAAAGTCATTTTTCAAGTTTTTTAGTTTAAATCACTTGTTATTTCCTCTTTTTCTATTTTAAACCTTGGATTAATGAACTCTATTTACATGCATTTGTGGGTTTAACATAGAAATAGGAAGCTTTGACTAATCAATAACTTGTTTGCTCTTAAAATTTTGAAAATCCGTGTTTTTGCGCTTTTTTTTTACGGCAGGTGCACATAGGTGTTTTAAGGTGGTGCATACACGTTGATATATGCGCGTCTCGTGGGAAAGGCCACGTACCCATTAGGGTGTCCTTTGTGTTTATAAAAATTTTCTCTATAGGGATGCGTCCCTGTCTCCGTTGGCCTGTCTGTGTCTCTGTCTCTCTGGATGCATCTGTGTAATTAATATCACTGTGTAAAATTTTGCTGATTTCTTTTTACTTGGGCCATGTATCCATCGGTAGGAGCGTGTGTGCATTGAAACCCTAGCGTACCCGTTGGATTGGGGCGTGTAGGTGTTGGTGACTGTTTTTGATCTTAATATACCCGCATAGGTGTTGGTATAGGCGCGTACTCGTTGGTTGGGGCGCGTACATGTCGGTTTGGGCGTGCAGGTGTTACTGTCAAAATTAAAAAAATTTACAATCTATTTTAGCTGTTTCTCTGACATTTTTTAAGCAGGTTTCTAAAGGTTGACAAGTTTAAAAACAGGGCTAACTCTTTAAAATTTCAGTTTACATGATTAAGTGTTTTTCATTCCTTAGCTTAAAATTAGGATTTGTGAAAGATGTGTATGCTCTCTCGCGCTTTCCAAAGCAATCTTGGAGATTGAAAGCACTTGCACAAAATCTATTTTACACGTTAAAAACACTTTTAAAAGGATAATATAACATTTTTATGTGCTTTTAGTAGGATTTCCACTTTGCGTATGCTCCTCCTTCGCACCTTTGGGCAATCTTAGGAATCAAAAGTAAGTGTGAGTTCTCTTTTACCTCAATTGGCAAACCAGAAAACTACTAACCAGCTTGTTGTCTACAGGACCTAACGTTGGCCAAAGAAAGGTGTTAAAACGAAGCGAAAACTTCTAATACATGTGTGTTTGCAGATTTCCAAATGGTGTGCCACTTTTGAAACCACATTAAAGATTAAAAAAAGATAAAAAACACACCATATTCGATACATCGTATTGCAGGTTTCGGAAAAGGGTAAGTCCTCTTTCGCTTAATCGAACGTAACCCCTTTGGCATAACGCCTTAGGCTATTACAATGGGGGTGGTTCCAGGAACCCCAAAGTAGTCCACCGCTGAGTAACCTCGTGGATGAAACGGGAAGCTCCTCGCTTACCCACTTGACTAGTACACCTTGTGAGATAGTGTTATCGGTTGTCCGTGTGGTGACCCCCGTGATAGTACATGTAGACGCACTAGTTGCCTATTGTTCTTGAAAGGGGTAAAGTAAAGCCGAGATACTCCTAACTATTCAGTGTGAATTTTTGGGTAAATCATGCTTGCTTAATACAACCTTGTAACACCTAGTTGAGAGAGCTTATTAAGGAAACCATTTTGTCTGGAGGCCAACTTTACTAGTCCATTTGTGTCGTTTGCCATCATGAGGTGATAACTTGTTTGGATTCAACACCTTGTTTGTCGAACATGGTAACGAACCCATTCTAAGTTGGATCTAAGTATTTTTCATCACGAATTTAGACAAACATATTACTTAGCTTAGATTCCTTCTCATTTTTTAAACGAGGTGAAGCTCGCCGAGTGAAACTAAGTCTATTTTCACATATTCTTGATCTCGCACCCATTCGCTCATACTTTCCACATTGGAATTCGAACAGAGGCATACTTTACATGTTGTGTCGAGATAGTGCTAGCTACTTTTTGTACGTTTACACTCATCCATGTTTTCATGGGTGGGGTGTTAAACGACTAAAGCGTGTGGGTAAGTTTTCAAAATCTTTGCGATCCTACGATCTTGACTTCAGGATCTTCGTCATTTTTACGGGTCGGTTGTGTCATTTTGTCTCTCCTAGTTTGTCGACTTTTGCTTACATTTTTCAGTCGTTTAGTATTGACATTTACATTGCATCTCCCATTCTTTGGGCGCGTAGTATAAATCCCTCTATTACATGGTTACACCGCCGCATCATTGCAGAATTCTTGTTATACCTTATACTTGG
Organism: Taxus wallichiana var. yunnanensis; assembly: GCA_018340775.1. Lineage (NCBI taxonomy): Eukaryota > Viridiplantae > Streptophyta > Pinopsida > Cupressales > Taxaceae > Taxus > Taxus wallichiana. Next base: position 80,231,901 of record CM031240.1, read on the forward strand.
TTTTAGTTCGAGCGTCATTTAGGTTTTCTAACGAGTGTTGATAATGCATTATATATATTAGCATGATGTTGTCTTAATGTCAACGCCTTGCTTGCTTGGTTGAGATAGCTTGATAGTGTTGTTACATTACATCTAATTGTGACTTCCACTTTTCAATACACGGCTTGTTAATAGTACTTGAGTCGAGTTCTAGGTATACCTTGTTAGAGGACTTTGTCAATATTGTCTTTGATATTCAAGCCTTGTTAGATTTCTAACTTTGGCCCACATATCCAGTACAACATTTTCATTCATCTTGGTATTCTAAGTATAGGTTTGACATAACGCGACTTGGGTAAGTGATACATTTTCATCTGTCCATATTGGTATTCTTTGAAAACCAAGTAAACATAGTGTTGCATCCGAGTATCGGCTAGTAGTGCCTAGAATTTTCAAAATGGCAACAAAATCTAGTGAGCTTAATACAGGAGCTAATCCTTTCGATGATTTCCCCTTTAGTGGGAACAATTTAGGACCGCTCTTCTCTCAAGTCAAAGATACGGAAATGTTAATCGATCATAGTGGAGGAGATTCATACTCTTCAAAAGAACAACAAAGGTTAGACCTAAACAGATTTGACAAGCTCTTATATTATAACAAAGATCAAGTACTCGCGAGATTCTTGGCATTAGGAGCTAAACTTCCACACGAGCGCGAAGAAGAAACAAAGGTCGTCAACCCTAACATAGGAGAGCAAAGATTCATCTTAGACATATATAATCCTTTTGATGTGGGATATGCATCCACTTCTGGGAAACATAAGGCCGCTGTTGAAGGTGAAACATCACGTAAACCTCGCTTTAAGGCCTCGTGTAAAGTAAAAACTGAGTGGAAGGCCTCCCCTCCTCCGAAATTCAATGAAGAAGAGGATCCCCTGGTTGAGGAGGAGACCCTCCAAAAACAGATCTTGAAGTTGAGTAAGAAATTAGTGAACTTAGGTGCTTCAAAAAGAAACATAGGTAAAGACAAAGACAAAAATAAACTTAGCGAGTTTCAATTTGATCCGCATACAGACTATACCTTTAAGGAAACTCGTGCTCAAAGGTCAATATTCAATATTGCCTCCTAAGGAGAAACTCATTCAGGATGAATTGAAATCTATAAAAGATATGATCACAACATTATAACAGGGAAATATAGGCCAAAAACAGTAAAGTATCTCTACGAAGAAATATGTCCTTATCCCTTTGATAAAGACATGCTACTGCAGCCCTTTCCTAAACATTTCACTATCCCAAAGCTCGACAAGTACAAAGGCAAAGGTGATCCCCATGATCACATCAAATATTTTTACATGGCTTGTCAAGAGGTCGCCTACAATGATAATTTTCTGATACGACTCTTTCCCGTAGTTTGGGAGCTTTGGCGATTGAATGGTTCTGTAGCATACCTAAAGGATCTATAACAACGTGGCCGACACTAGCAGAAAAATTTGTGCGACACTATTCTTTCAATATTGAAAATGATATCACAATGAATGACCTTTGCAATGCAAAGCAAAAACCTAATGAGACCTTCGCGGGTTTCTTACAATGATGGAGAGCGCTGGCTAGTCGCTTCCCTTGTGCTTTACCTAAAAAAAAATTAGTGAGCATTTTTGTTCCTAATTTAAACTCAGAGATAGCCTTCCATCTTTAGATGCATTTTGGATCTAACTTCAAGGAAGTTATAGAGAAAGGTAGCCAAATTGAAAAGGCTCTTATTACCAAAGGAACACTTAAACCCTTTGTCAAAGAAAAACATGAGGCCAAATCTGTAGACAAACCTAAGTTATTTAATAAGAACAAGCACGTTGTCGGTGATGGACTTACTGACTCCAAAAGAGTCCAAGTTGTGCAGATAGGTCCACTTTTGAAGCTTTCGCAAGGACCTCATCCCAAGGCACATAGAAAACGTACGTTCACAACGTTGAGCGAACCCTTGACTGCTATATTAAAACAATTAGATGATTCTAAAATGGTAGAGTATCCAAGTACTAAAGTACCATTCCCAGAAAATGCTCCAAAACCTAGTTGGTATAAATACCATGAATATTGTGACTTCCATCGTGTCAAAGGACACAAAATAGATAGATGTCTATGGCTGAAACACTTCATACAAGACCTCATTAAAGAGGGCAAGATTGCCATAGAATCACCCCCGATTCAGACAGGTCTTAATGAAAAAATGGGCATATATAAAGAACCTTTTCCCAATCACATGGATAAAAAGAAAAGGAAACCAGATCACGAGCAGGCCTCTAATGACTATCACACTGCTTCGTATGTTTACCCTAGTAATGACAGTCCATTCGACTCCCTTATAGGTTGCATCCGTTCACCTGATGAATGAGTAAACACAATCTGAATTCTTGAAAAGAGTTGTGCAGTTGGAATGCGACGTGCTCACTTAATCATACCTGATCCAATACCAACTACCCAAAGCTAATATAATTTACTAGACCAGCTAGAGAAAACACCAACTAAAATATCCATTTTAAACCTTCTTAAAATCTCTCTCTTGCTCATAAGGATATATTGTACAAAACATTACAGAATTCTGGTGTCTCTACTCGTGTAGATCCCACGAACTTGCAAGCTATGGTCGCCCACCTTGAACCCGCTGATCATATCACTTTTGATCGCAACACTATCTGCGTAACAACCCTGAGCATAATTTTCCTCTCTATTTAGAAGTGGTGGTTACCCGTCGTAAGATTAAAAGAGTGCTTATGGACGGGGATCTGGTCTAAACATATGCACATTAAAGCTGGTCAGGTAGCTAGGCCTTTCAGAAATGGATCTGGGAGCTAAGACCATCACCATCACAGTGTATGATAATGAGGAGAGAGAATTCGCAGGTACTATTATAGTGCCCATGGAAGTAGGTCCAACCTGTCATGATACGACCTTCCATGTCCTGGATTTAGATCTCCCATATAACATGCTCTTGGGACGTCCATAGATTCATGCCATGCAGGCTATCCCTTTGACATTTTATCAGTGTATCAAGTTATGCCATGAAGGGTGTGTAGTCACTATCTCAGGTGATCCTGAGCTGTTCACTCACTATCGGGCGTTTCATAGTTTCTCTCATGCAGCTTATGAGTGTCCTTCGTGGATGTTGACATCCCTCTTAAAATGGAAGCTATGAAGAATCGGGTGGACTCATAATTGCTCATACCTTATAATCAGGACTTCCCTTCTTTGGTAAATCCTTTTACATCTTGGGAGGCCACATCTTCAAAATATGGCTCAGGAGAACCATTTACTCTTGAACAAGCATTATTAATTTCAGACTTATTAATGTCACCTAGGACACAGGGTAAGCCCTATTTTCAGTTCAAAAGTACACGAGAGCCATGTTCATAACCATTAGATAAGTTTGTTCATAGTGGCCTCCTGTTTGAAAAAAAGATGCTGGAGGATCCCATTAGTAAGGTGCCAGAAGGAACCATGGCCTCATGCCATCAAGTGCCTCAGTATACTAAAGGACACCGCATGATGTTTGTCATGGGTTATAAAGGATACGGATGCGGAGCCAACGCACAAGGTTGTCTAGAACCTATTCCTACTTTCCATTTCAAATTTGACAAGCATGGTCTTGGGTTAAAATCCCAGGATGCTCAACCCGTTGAGGTTGATGCTACCTTTTCTGAGTGTGAGGACATTTCATATAATGCGGATAGTGATACAAGTTCCCAATGTAGCCTCTACGAAGATTTGGCTTCCACGAACCTATTCTCGGAGTCACTGTCCTTACCCTATCTCGAATCCATCCCTTTAACCGATTATCAAGTCACCCTAGTTTATCCCGAACTTGTAGATTGGGACCAATAAATTTATGTACCACTTGATATCTTTGAGAATGATGAAGCATTCATGGAATTCATGGGACTCGTGGATTTTCTTCCTCACTGGGGACCACAAGAAAGGATTCCAAATTTAGTTAAACACATGTGCATACTTTAGAGAAGAGGTAGAGATGTGTGGCTACTTGGGTAATAATTATGTGAATACAAGTAAAAATACTTCAGAGCAGCCGAGTACAAATAATAAACGAAAATCTCACAGTGACAAACTCTTTGAAACACTTATAAAAGAACAAAATGAAAGGCACGTGGATAAAGTAAATTATCCATTTGAGGATGATAAAGAGCTACATCAGGAGGTTGATCTCACCCTCCCTCCTGATCCTACCAAAATGGAGGACACATCTAAGATGCTCATTGAGGAAAACATTAGTGTTAATATTGGTTCAGAGGATTTACCCAGGATGATCAAGTTGGGGGCTTCGCTCTCAGCTCAGAACAAAAAACCTTTGTGGAACTCTTAAGAGAATACGTTGATATTTTCACATGGACATATTCAGATATGCCCAACTTAGATCCAGCACTAGTTGTGCACAACCTTGTTGTGCACCCAGACGCCAAGCCCATTAAACAGAAGTTGAGGAAGATGCATCCTACAGTTGCATTTCTTGTGAAAGAAGAATTCGAGAAACTCTTGGCTGCAGATTTTATCAAACCTATTGATTACTCGGGATTGGATCTTCAATATAGTTTCAAGACAAAAGAAACCCGTTGGCATTAGGATCTGATCGACTTCCGTGACATCAATAAAGCATGTCCTAAAGATGATTTTCCTTTGCCAAACATAGATATGATTGTGGACTCTACCACTAGCTATGAGATGCTATCCTTAATGGATGGCTTCTCAGGGTATAATCAGATAAGGATTGCAGAAGAGGATCAACACAAAACTACCTTCATCACTCCATGGGGAACCTTTTGTTACAAAGTCATGTTGTTCAGACTCAAAAATTCCGGGGCTATTTATCAGCGCGCTATGATTGTCATTTTTCATGATATGATGAACGATATTATGGAGGACTATGTGGATGACATATTAGCTAAATCAAAGAGCAGAGGAGAACACACAGAGGTGCTTAGACGTATCTTTCAGTGCCTTAGGGACTATAAGGTTCGTCTTAATCCTAAGAAGTGCGTCTTTGGTGTATTATTAGGAAAAATCTTGGGATTCATAGTATCAGTGAGAGGGATAGAAGTGGATCCCGCCAAGGTCACTGCTATTATGGACATGTCTCCACCCACCATTCTTAAACAAATCGAAGTCCGCAAGGAAAATCTAGGCTTTTCACCATTTAATTTCTTAGCTTTCATGGATAAATGTCATCCGTTTACACATCTTTTGAAGAAAGATGTTGCTTTCAAGTGGGGGCCCAAATGTCAGAAGGCATTTTCTCTACTCAAGCAATACCTTGTAAATCCACCTGTGTTGATGCCCCTACTCATGGAGAGCCTCTCCTTCTATATATTTCTGCTATCCACCCGCTATTGGTGCACCGCTACTCAATACGACCTTGACCATAAGGAGAGAGTTGTTTATTACCTTAGTCGTACATTGATTGCCTATGAATTGAACTATCCATAGATTGAGAAGGCCTCGCTTGGCGATGCGTCTATACATTTTAGAAACTCCACCATTACCTCCTTAATAATAAAACTAAACTTATTTCCAAGGTTGACCCTCTTAGTACCTCTTATCCAAACCCGCCTTAACAAAGTCCGAATGGATAATTGGATCATTATTTTGAGTGAATTTGAGATAGAGTTTATAAATTAGAAGTCCTTAAAAGGACAGGATTGGCAGATCAGTTGGCAGAAGCACCTTTACCAGGACGGAGCCTTTGTGTCTAGATCTCTCAGACGCATCTGTGATGTATATCGAAGAATCCGTGGAATGGCAAGTCCATTTCGATGGATCATTTACTTTTCATGGATCAGCAGCAGGATTTGTGCTTATTACTACCACAGGAGATATTATACCAAGGGCATTCTGGTTGGGGTTTCCTTGTACCAATAACATTCAGACTATGAGGCACTCATTGCTGGCCTCAAGCTAGCTATCACATAGAATATCAAACAGTGCGAGTTGTTGGAGATTCTCACTCATCATTAAGGTGTCAATGATGAATACAAGGTTAAAGATGAAAACTTATTCCCTATAAGAAGTTGGTTGAAACCCCAAGGAATATTTTTCATATGTCATATTTGAACAAAAACCTGTGTCTCATAATAGATCTGTGGATGCCATGGCTACCATTGGCTCTCTCTTGTGCATCTCGCTTTGACGAGAGTAAGATGCCTTTCTTTATGGAACACTTACGAGATGCTTTGGCATATGATATGCTTGAATCATATTTAGCATGTGAAGTTGTTGGTCCCCTATCCCCATGGTATGACCCTCTTTACCAATACCTACAAGATGGAACCTTCCCACTGACATTACCCATTAGAGAATAAAGCCCTTATTCGCTGCATAGCACATTATACCCTCCTAGGAGGAACACTTTATCATCGTGGCTATGACGAGAACTTTCTTTACTATCTAAATGTTATGATTTGGTGCATGTAATTAAAGAGTTACATAGTGGTATCTCGTGGGGCACACACTAGTGGCATGGTGCTCAAGTAGAAACCGCTGAGAGTAGGCTACTATTGGCCTACCATGGAATCCAATTGCTGTAACTTCGTGAAGAAATGTGATCTTTGTCAAAAGTATGGTAATCTCATACATGCACCAAAGCATAGGCTTTACAGCCTATTGCAACGCCTTGGCCTTTTTCAAAGTGGGGTTTAGATCTCATAGGGAAGCTCCACCCTTCTTCATCAGATGGTCATACACACATCATAACTGCCACCGAGTATTTCACTAAATGGGTGGAGGTTGTTCCTCTTACCTATGTCACTGGTGTGCAAATATCCAAGTTTATCATGAACCATCTTATATGCTGTTATGGTATCCCCTCGGCCATTGTCACTGATAATGGTAAATATTTCAAAAACAAGACAAGAAAAGTATTATGTCAACGCTTTCATATCCAACTTAAATGCTCCACCCCTATTACCCTCAAGGTAATGGGAAAGCAGAGGCTACAAACAAAACTCTTGTGCACGTTACGGAGAAAATGGTTAGTAAAAATGGTCGTAATTGGCACTTGCAAATCTATCCGCCCTCTAGGCTTATCAAACCTCCATCCGCACCCCTACTGTGCGACTCCTATTCACTTGTCTACATGCAGATTGAAGCCATCATACCTTTGGAAGTGGAGCTTCCTCCCGAGAATATCTCTCGGGGACTACGTCGAAAAAGATGAAGACTACATAGTTGCTCGCCTGGTAGAGTTGGAACTGTTAGATGAACAACGTATCAGAGCACTTAATGACCTTAAAGTATATTAAAATCAAGTATCCAGAGGATACAACAAACACATCATTCATAGGGAATTTGACGTAGGTGATCTCATATTGAAAGAAAATAAGAAGAATACCACCAAAGACAAGGAAAAGAAAGGTAAATTTGAGGCCAATTGGCTCGGTCCCTATGTGGTGACCGCTAAATATGGATCAGGGGCATATAGACTTGCCTATTCAAATGATGAAGAGCTTCCAAAGCCCATGAATGCCATTCACCTCAAGCGCTTCTATGCTTAGGCATGGCTAGAATATTGAGATAAGAAAATAAAAAGTAGAAAAAAAAGGAAAAACAAGCAAAAAATGGAAAAATTGAGAAAAAAGTAAAGAAAAAACAAGTCATCCTCGTGTGAAACCCACGCAATTATGGCGCATGGGCATGTTATTTTGTGAAACCGGTTTCGGTGCTCAAGGAAGGTTTCTCGTACACAAGTCACTCTTGCAACAGATGGGTAACTCTTGCCACTTACTAAATTCTATAGTACTCGGCTAGGTCTTAGGGATCCGACCTCAAGCTCCTCTTGCAGACTCGTGATTTGGTTTACTTACGCTATATCTCGTGTGAAGGATGTGGCCTATTTGTATATTCCCACATAGCGCTGGGGCACATTCACATTCCACTTCATCGTACATTAGCACGTGGCATTTACCCTTTGTATATTCCCACATCACGTTGGGGCATTCCACATTTCCTTAAAGTTTGTACATTGCTTTCAAAACATGACGTTAAAAGTAAAAAAACATTTGAAAAGGATACACAAAAGCCTAAACATCTAGAAAAGTTCTCTTCTCGGGGGATGCAGCTACGTTAGTTTCACATCATTATCTTAGGGAAATGTAGACAATGACGTAAACCGTAGTCTTAAAATTTTTTTATCCTTCATGATAAACTCAAAAACATTAGAAAATATGTCAATACTATCCATGCAAAAACAAGGTGGTAGTTAGATTTATTTTATTTGTTGGTTTGTATAGTTTTGATGTACTTAGCTTGTTATGTTGTTCATTCTTTGAATGATTCTTTGCTTACATTATATTAGATCTTGTTAGGTTTAATTGTATGTTCATGCCGCATTAATTATTGGGACTTCTATGCTTATAAGTAATTTTTGTATATTTCTTTGATTGCTATGTACATCGGTGGAACTCATTTTTGCTTGGATTAAAGTGTTAGATTAATCTTCATTTTAGTTGCATTGCATTGTGTTACATGTGTGTGTTGGTTTAGTTTTGTTAACTTTTGCTTGTGTGTTTGTTTAGCACAGTTGTTTGTTATCACATCTATCATATATCATGTCATCACATTTATCACATCATTTACTACATCATATACACAAAAATGATAAGTAGTACATCATGCATGTATGTTAAGCTAATCATCACATATCGTATCATCAATGGGGCCAAGAGGGGTTGCGCATAATCACTAATCTATCCCCCCGCACCAATATCATCTAGTATCATCCCAAAATGCTAGCCATATGAAATCAAACATCTCATAAATCAAAAACACATGATATCAAATACACGAGTATATCATCGCTATGAAAGAAAAACATGTACATCTCTACATCTGAAAGTATGTCACATACATGAAGAGGAAAAGATACAATATGAACATCAATGAAACATAATTAGCATGACAATATATCACTGCATGACAAGATATACAAGAAAGTGTCCATATGGTACATGTATAATAAAAAAATATCTCGTGTCAAAGTCCTAGTATATACAAAATGCTATGTCCATCTCGCCATATAAAAGGGGGGGGATCAAATACTAAGCTCGCATACGAGGCATGGTGGTATATAACAAAGGTACCCACATCGATCAAAATCAGGCCTTCATCCAGAGGCATCCGCAAAGAATCTAAATAATATATACATGGGAAAAACCCGCCTTCATAAGAGGCATATAGATCCAATACGTACATATATATCAAGGCATGAGTAGGAGACTCAGCCACAACTCTCGCACTCACTGGGGCTGCTGGGACCATGTCCTGGAGGATGAAATAATGGAGGCTGTGATGGGCCTACCCCTGAAGAGCCTACCAACTGTGGGGGAAGACCCTGTGTACCCCTTTGTTGTTTACTCGGCTGTGTGGCCGGCTATTGTATTGACTTGGCTGACCTTCGTGATCTAGAGCCTGTGTGAATCACATCAAGTTGGGCATAAGGCATCACTCGCTCTTCTGCTGGAACTACTCGGAAGTAGGTTGTCATGTAATAAAGAGCCTTGCCTGTGGTCCTAATAGTGTCACGTATCAAATCATCATCTCCTATGGCTAAGGCTTCCCGTATATCGGCATCATGCTTGCTATCAATCAACCTCTATCGGCGCTCATCCCGCCTAGCAAAGAACAACCTCTCAATCCCTCTATAGTGTAACACTCTATAGCTCGACACGGTCCTGGTCTCTCTCCATCAAATAGGTTTGTCCCTCGGCCTGCACCTGGTCATGTTGAACCATGACGCTGTAATCTGGATCTCGTGCTCGGCCTAAGGAACCCACTATCGAGCGCCTGCGCCGCCAACTATGCAATCGACCCGCCATATGGCCCTACCACCGTCATGTACCGAGACCTATCCTAGTCTCTCTCGGCAGATCAAAACTTGAACTTATACCTGCCCGATCTCTCTGTGGCCACTTGTAGTTGTATTGCTATTGCGCCTGTAATCGTTATCTTGTAGTGCAACAAGTTGTCCATCACCACCTCCTAGGGCCTGAGGAGGTGGACCCTGTTGTGGTAGAACCTACTGTAATGGGACATATATGCCCATTGGAATGCCTACTAGAGGCAACGAACCAGCTGGGGCTTGGTGTGCCTATCTAGGTATAAGCCTAGGACCCTGTACCTACGGCTGTGGGGCCCCACCTCTAACTCGATGTTGCGCATCGAGGCCACCCTCGTCATCTGAATCATCATCATCAGTACCACCTCTGGTGCCATCGTCATCACTAGGTGACCCCACTGCGGGAGGCCTCACGCCTGCCTCATATGTTGCCCTCGAAATGGTTAACTGTCTCGGAATCACACCATGGTACTGTGGTGCGTACTCACGATGTGCACCCTAGATCTTGCACTCCGCCTCAAAGGTACCCATACAACGAGTACCACTGTGTAAAAGCGGCCTGTGCTCACAAAGACTATCTGTGGCCCCATGTCAAAATACTCATGCGCCCTCCGCACATACATACCACATATCGTGCCCCGGAACATCTGTGTGGTGCCAAACATTGCTTGCATCACACAACCTGTACATAACTCGTGCATATAGCTACGGTTGCCGTGATAAAATGCTCTACTCGGCTATGAATAGCTCTTAGGTATCCTTCGGCCACTTTGGTAATGTTGGTACGACCTCCATACCACGATCGCATGCCGTAGGTCATTGAGCTCTCAATGATAGGGATAAGGATCACCCCTGTAAGGCCAAACATTGTCCCCGATTAGGACCCAACCCATGGTAGATGGCTCCTTTGGAGCCCGAACTCTCAGAACGCCTAAGGGGCACCCGATAGCAATGTGATCCTAGGCCCATATCATGAGGAGCCTAGCCGGGCCTACCGTCTTCTGACGGTAGTAGGTGATAAGATGAAGATCCCAAGTAAAGATGTGCCAGAATGCACTGGCCCCAGCAATAAGTCTCTCCCTGTATCAATCCAAGAATAACCCCCAGTCCAAGTGGGAATGAGGAGCCGGTCTTGTCAGGGAGTAAAACTCCACTGACAAAGGCCATCATATATACCATGACCTGATCTAGAGAAAGGTCCTCAATGCACCATGATAAACACACCGTCATCCCACACCGAGGTAGCGTTGGGACCCCGAACAACTGTGTTATGCATACATCCAATGCTTCTCTATCGCTCACATATTGAATGGGTTGGCCAACGATAGGAACGTGCATGATGTGCCATACATCCTCCAACGTGATGGTAATCTCCCTATAGGCGCTGAAAGCACTGGCTCTCGCTGTGCCATCTCTCTACTATGGTCGTGAGAAGGTCGTGGTCCAATGTGATCTGGGGCATGTCAGCCACGTAGGCTAACCCTGTGACATAAAGGAGGATATCTAGTATACTCCTATCTCCATCCTTGAACTGTGCCTCTATCGTCTCAAGGTGGCCATATCTCTCTGCGTTTGAAGTGTGGGTAATCTATGCTACAAGATCAAAACAAGTGTTAGGCACTTATCTAACTTCTAGCTATCTTTCTAAGGAAAAATGGTTCGTTGAGTCCTTAAACTTACTAATTTCCCTTTTTCTTCTAAGTTCTTCTAATTTTTCTCCTCTACACTTTGCTATTTTATTGCTAAGTGTGTTTTATTTTTCTTCCATACGCTTGCGTGCCCCTTTCGATGCACACGCGTCCTCCTCGATGCCTACACGCCGTAATCGACGCATATGCCCCTACCTTTTCCTCTTTTTGTGTGCGTGCCACGCAGGACACCAACGCGCCCAATGTGACACCTACACATCCCTCCTAGCGTGCACGCATGCGTGCATCTTTTTCAGGTAAAATTCAAAATTTTCCCCCTAGCACCTACATGCTTGGTTCGACGTGCGCGTGCGTCCCTGTTTTCCCCCCTTTGATGGCCACGCGTGTGCATACCCATTTTTCAATGGATACGCTGCGCGTACCCACTTTTTTTCGACACGTACGCGTACGCATCCCCGTATTTTTGACACATGCGCGCGCACATGCATCTTTTCCCGCCTACCTACCCTAGAAACGACCTAGAATGCATTAAATGTGTAATTTAAAAGAGAAGGGATAGACCAATCACGAAGGGTCCATTCGCAGGGTCTCGCTGGTACTCTCAGATCCGGTCTACTCACCTCCGCCTCGTCGGTAACCTCTCCATCGTACTCTAGGCTCTCTCACTGACACCTCGTGGTAAAAATTATAAGGGCTCTGGTACAAATGAATTGGTCGTGATTGTTTTTACCCCCCAGGGTGGGTATATTAACTTGGCGCGATGCCCCTGGGGCATGTTTTCTCCGCCATGATCATTCTAATCTTCTTCTACCCACCGTGATAATTATTTTATTATTAAAATAATTATTTTTATTAATTTTCACACGTTGGGGCACTTTGTGCTACCCTGTGGACACTTCCTCTTAACCTTGGCATTGTTTACGAACCTTACAGCGCTTTCCTCTATTTTGATTCCTCTTTTTGTCTATCTACCTCCCATCGTGAACAATAATTCTCTACAATAATTATTATCACCCTGTCTTTCTTTCCATGGGGATACCCTTTTGGCTCTTTTGTGGCCTCGCCTTCCCCATTCGCCTCCATGCATACTTTTTAGAAGATCTTTGATCTTTTGAATTCTTCTGACCAATCAAAAAATTTAAAAATTGTAAAATTGATTTAGAAATATCAAAAATAGTATAAAACTTTGAAAATGAACTAAAATCAGTAACCAACTCATTTTTCGGCTGAAATTTGTGTCTTTTACATGGCACTCATCCTGTATCCTATTGGCATTTTCACATGTTTTGAAACTACGACTTGCGAATCACCCTGATCTACAATCATTTACAAAAGACCACTGCTTACTTCGTCTGTACTCTGGGGCACTATTAGTTGCCTGGTACTGTTTCATCATGCACGTTGCTTTTTCATCGAACCCAAGTGTCCTCCATCATTTCCCTTGCATGTGCATATTGCTTGGGGCATCATTCTTACCCTTATCATTTATCAGAACATTTGGGACTTCATCTTGATAACAAAATATTTGTGCAACCTTCTTGAACGTTGTTGGTTTAAGTGTGTGTGATTGTACTTATTTCCCTATTACATGAGTTTGTTTACTTCTCATTTTACGTTACATGTTTGTATGTTGCGCGGGGTTGGCATTTTAGCAATAGATAGTTGTTTTGTATCTTGGCTTTTCATGTCACTATACGCTTCTATTGTATGCTCACATTTTTAATAAGGACCGATGAGGAGGTCTCTAAGCAAAATGATGATTTAAATAGTGGATACAATTGATTTGTGGATAGCTCAATATCTCTTTTCTTGTTTCTCATCCTCTTCTCTTCGCATCCTACCCCTTCCCCATTCTTCTATCTATATCTCACCTTTTCTAGTGTCGATCGACTTCTTTCATCACCCCATTGACACTCGAGGGGGCATCCTTCATCCTATTAATTTTTCTTCTATCCCTTCAAAAATTTCTTCTCTTTTATATTTGTCTACTTTCTTTGAAGTGACGTCACTTACACTACCCCAAAGAGGGGCAAATGTAGACACATGTAGTTTGGCCAATGCACTATTACGACTAATATTGCACTAGTTGTGTTTCTCCCTACAAACCGACGATACACCCCGGTTTGACCTATCTAACTTTCTTCCTACGACATCCCTTTTGTCATTTTTCCTCTTGTAAACCATTTAAACAAGCTATAATAGTTTCCGTTCTAACTACATTAGCTTCTTACTTTCTTCCATCCACTTCTACCACCTTCCTGACCTATCAATCCATTCCATTGTATTGATTTGACCCTTCAAAACTCTCTCCAAACCCTAATCACCTCCTAAACATGTTTAACTAAGCTTAAACATGGTTTGTCACTACCCCTAAACCTAGTCGAGTAAGCTTTGACTTGCTAAAAGTGTTTTTGGAATTTAGTGTTTATCCCACATGCACTCAAGTTTCCCATTTTCCCAAATGGAAAACTATATATAGGGCTAGACCCCCTCTCTCATTTTCAAGAATTCCTCCCTTCTTCCTAAGCATAGATTATAGTATTTTGCATCTAGGTTCTAGATTTCATTTCTAAATTTCATTTCTAGTTTAGATATTGAGCTATTTACTTCATTTTTGGTATTGCTAATCCAATTTATAGGGTAAACGAGAAGAACCTTTGGCTTAAAGGCCTATAATGGGGAGATCTCTTTCTCTTAATCACTTAAACCGATTGCTTAGGACTTACTAGGTTCATTATTTTAAGCTTTCAAATAATAGAGGTAGTTCTAATTAACTTAAATTTGAGTGTTTACTTCATAATTTATGTTAGTTAGAAAATATTGCTCATTTCTTATCGGATGGTCCATCGATTTGTTGCTTAAAGCCTTTGGGGATTATTTAGGAATTCTTACCCCAAAATCCATGGCTTTCACAACCTTTCTTTGAACACAATTTTATTAGATAATAATTATGAATATTCAATAATTAATCACGTGGATTAACATCTTTACTCATTTCTTCTTAAAATTTTCAGTTATTTATAATAGGGCCTCAATCTAGTGGAAAAGTATTGACTAGAATGAAGACAATCTTGAAAAATACAAAAATCTCTAAATTCCCCAACTTCGAAAAATACATAAATCTCTAAATTCCCTAAATGACCTAGAGTAGAAGTGTACCTAGAGAAAATCAAATTCAAATAAAGATCCTACAAATAATAATAATAATTCATATGGGGCGTTTCTAGATATTTATGGAGCCTTATTTAGCGAAGTGATCATGGATTTACCTTGCGACCCTTATAACACTCACTTATAAGGATAAAAATATATCCCTCATTAAAAATTATCCCTCCTCCCCTTGAAACCTTTATCGATATGAATGACATTTCTAGGTTGCAATGAATTTTAAAACCCCCTCCCCTCAAAAATCATTATCATTGTACTAGTACATAAAGCTTTGTTTTAAAACACCCCTTCTATAATCATGCATGGGATTTGCCACTCTATATAAATGACCAATCAATTGTTTTCTTTTAGAAAATAGTAATATGTGTATATATAACAAATAAACATATATGAAAATTTAAAATTGTACACACACACATATGCATATATCTCTTGTATATATATATATATATATATATATATATATATATATATATATATATTTGTACATATATATACATACAAGAGATACATACATACAAGAAATATATAGGTGTGTGTGTGTGTTTGTGAGATTCAAAATAACTTATGCATGTCTCATATAATGTTTTGGTGAATAAGAACAACATATGCATAATAAGTATGGTAAAACTATGTTACAAAATAGGTGGAATATATCTTATAAGGCGATTATGACTAGGAATATAAGAAATTGTATAAAATTTAGGCTAATCGATCAATCAAAATTTTCACGAATTTACTATTTTCAAGATGACCAAAATCTACTTTTAGCCAAATGGTGAATTTTAGCCTATGAAATTACCTTTGCTTGTTTTATTTTAAAGAAACATAAACTAATGATTAACTTTCATTATACCTTGCAAGAAAAGGGACCACATGGGTTATAAGGAGATAAACCCACAACATTAGGGTTATAGGATATATCCCTAAAATAAAAAATTACAACAAATAGCCTAGTTTATTTTTAATGATTATATCGAGGGTCTTAAGGATGCAATCCAAAAATTCTTAATGAGATAACTTAATAAGGCAACTAAGAATGTGACCTACTTTAAGAGTATTATGACCCTTACTATTTTATGTTGCTATGGAACCATATATTTAATAAAGTTATTTACGTTATTGAAATTACGTAAAGGAAGGTATTGTAATTGTCATGGACAAGGACATTTTGTTGTGTGTTTCAATTGTCATTATGTTGTGTTTCAATTGTTATGGACAAAGACATTTTGCAAAACATTGTTATGAACCTCCTAAATATAGCAACAAGCTTCATGCATTCAAAGGAAAGGCAAAAAAGTAATCGAAATGAAGACTAATCCTAAGAATGAGTCCAAGTCAGCCATGTCTGAGAGAGCCCGTGGAAAGAAGAATATGAAGTACACGTACAAGGTCAAGGATGTCAATTCTAGATTTGAGGAAGCAAAGAATGACAAGAAAATAGTATGGGCAAATGATGAAGAGACAAGGCAATCAATGACAGTCATAGGAGAGGCAAGTTCAAGCAAGGCATCAAAAGGTGATGATCAAGCCAAGAAGAAAGTAGACAAGCCTAATGAAATCCAAGAAGAACTCTTACCCCTAGCTGTGATAGAACAAATGTATGAGATGCATCATGTATGTTGTTAGCACA
The DNA here is from genome assembly GCA_018340775.1 of Taxus wallichiana var. yunnanensis. Taxonomy (NCBI): domain Eukaryota; kingdom Viridiplantae; phylum Streptophyta; class Pinopsida; order Cupressales; family Taxaceae; genus Taxus; species Taxus wallichiana. Next base: position 80,248,224 of record CM031240.1, read on the forward strand.
AAGCAGATCTCATTTCTATATAAGAATAGATGGCATAATATTATTGGTCAATTTAACATGCAATACTATTAATTAGACAATTTTGTACCCCCTGCACAACCTTGAATGGACTTTGGCTGCAAAAATATCATGTAGGTAGAAAAGTGTTGTTATTACGGGCAAAAGCATGGTCTAGTGCATCACGTGCGGATCGTGAGTGCCAAACTACTTTCCATGTAGCTATGTGCGCTGCACCTCTTTTGTTCACTAAAGTAGCAATAATTGTAGTCTTTAACATCTTTTGTTCAACTGATGGGTTAAGGATTTATTTTGTTTCCACCGAAACACACGAAAAATGCGTAATAATACGAGTCACCGTCAATGACAGAGCATCAGAGTTAGATTTTGCAAGGAATTTAGACGTTTTTAGTCATTTTACATGTCAAAATACAGTCACTTTTGAAATATGACCGGTCAGGTAAATATATAATTTAAATTTCAAAATGACATGTACTTTCAAATTTTGGTTATTTTGTGTTGGTTATACAAAATTTAGTTGATAAAATAAATATTACACAAACATTATACATTACAATTTTTTTAGCATAAATGAAAAGTGGAAACTTTGAAATGTAAATAAAATAAAAATAATAGAATTATCTTAATATCTTATTAATTAAATATAAACATCTTCATATCTCATTGATAAAATAGAAACATTTATTAATTTTGATTTTTAATTAATTTTGTTTGATTTAGTTTTTTAACTTTATTTGATTTTTTGTTTAGCTTTATTTTATTGATTTTGATTTGTAATTGGTTTTTTAATTTTTATTTGTTTGATTTCTTACAAATAAAGATTGGATAGTGAACTAGATGCATTGGATTTGGAATTTTGCAAGAAAGGTGAAATTTGAAGATTGAACTTGCAAGTTGGAAGCTATAACTCATTTTGTATAGAATTGTTGAGTCATTTCAAACATTTTCTTAAATATATATTTTTTTAAATTGTGATTTGAAATTCTATTTTAATATTCTCATAAAAATTAATGATGTTTATGGATCTTCAAATTAATTAGTGCAACATTAATTTTTATGAGAAAAAATGAATATGTGAAAAACTATGAAATTGATTACTCCAATCTATTTTCCAGAATTAAATAGAAGTCACATAACTATGGGAATACTACAAAGAACAACAACATTCATATAAAATTTAACTCAATTTATATATTTTGTAATAGTTATTATAAAAAAATAAATATACCGTACATATTAAATTTTAAACGTCAAATAACATCCATTTACTTGTCTAGACCATCAAAGAATCTTACTCTGACATGTAACATTGAAGGTCAAAATCCAACATTGTTGAGCACTTATGAATTTACCCCTCCCAAGCAAGTGGAAAACCCCAAAATCAATGAAAAATGGAAATGTTTATTACAATAAATAAAGCGAAAGAGGTATTTAAGCCACTCTTTGTAGAATCAGGTCATTATTTTCTTACAATTTTACCAATACAAAAATGCTCCGCCATGATCGTGCAAACATTAATAACATTATTCTTCAAAAGACTCGGCTCAGAGGAACTCTGATAATTGCAAGATGAAACTTACAAGTCATCTGTTCAACTTGTGTAGATTAAATGTTAATGAATTTAGTGATTGATTCTGGTGAAAACATACAACTTAACAGCATGTGGTTTCACTGAAGCTGTGAGAGTGCCCTTGTGAATGCCTGCCATATTTGTATGCTGCAAAACCAATAATTCAAAACATTAATATCATCACTAGTTTGAATATAGGGTGCTACTGCTAGTGTGGAAAATATTATTACCTTCCATAAGTTCCTCACTTTAACTTCCTCTTCAGGGTTGAGGCCAATGTCCTCCCATTTGGCTGTGATCATAGCTCTTGACTCACTTCTGTTCCATAGGATTACAGCCACACGATTGCTGGATAAGGGGCCTGCCCACACCTGCATAACCCATTTCAATTATATTTCAATTTGCAATACATATGAACAAAATGGCATATATACCCTGCAACATCATTGTAAGAATCAATAAATCTGTGATGAACACAAGTACCTCAAGACTATCAAATTTGCTCACTTTTTTTCCTTATACTCCCAATGGATCTTCAGAGAATGGCAAGACATTGGATTATGAGTCAGTTCTTATATTTTTGCTTTGATCTAAGAACATGGGTATTGGTATGTTTTGCTGTGGCGGACCTTGGATGGGCAAACTTTATTAAAATTAGAACTGATGACAACCTATTGAATCTAATGACTCTTCAGAAACTCTGATTAGAATATAGATCCAGGCCTAGAAAACAATATACACATCATTGTAGTGGCATAATTCCATAAACATTTTACCTTGATTGACTGCAATCACCTCTGCATTGCCAAGAATGGCCACTGTCCCTGGAGTCATGGATCTCACATCACATCCAATCAACAATGGTGCCTGAAATCATGATTTACAGTAAAGGCCATTTCAATTTGTTTCATCATCATGTATACATATCTTGTTCTCCTGTTTTAACAATATTGAAGAGGTAAATATTTTCAGTGAGAGTTCAAATCTTAACATTGTCTCTCTGATTATGGGTCCATGCATCCAGTATAGGATTCAAAACATGGGAACTAAAAACTTATATGCAGTCTTATCCAAAAATATTGCTACAGTCTCTTATCTGCTAAATGAATCTTAAATATTTAATTAAGATTGTTTATCAAGCCTACAAGAAATTCCATGTTCCCTGGCCATTATCTAATATTATACTTTCTATTGGTTCCCAAAAAAATTAATACATGAACATAATCTAAGAACTTGCGAAGATCAATAACAGAGCATAAGATGTGAGTACCTTCACGAGGGCCCAAAGGCTAAAATGTGAACGGTAATCTTCTCTAGTCACGTTACCATTTCCTACCTCCAACATGTCCGGATCTGATCCCCAAATGCAAAATGAATAAGACTGAATACAAGCATAGGTCTAGGATAATTTACAGAGCATAGAGGCTCAAAATGGGTGATTAATTCTCTGCTATTTCTTCATGTAAACTATGGTCATTTGTAAATCCAAACAAGTACCTATATTGGAACCTTAAATAGTATTAGGTGAATCACCAAAGAAATAAATTAAATGTGATAAGGACTAAAGTAACAATTGTGTGCCCAATTATCATTTCAGTAGAAATTGAATTGATATGAAATAATCAAATCCTTTTCTCTATAATTGGAAGAGGTCCTCACCATTCCATCCCCTGGTCCTGCATATTTTGCCCATTTGTTGTTCTGATCCGCTCGAGAAGATATGCTGCAGCAAATGAGCCATTTAAGTTCCCACGCTTAAAACAAATGGTCCAACATAAAGCAACAATTGTAAAATACAATAACAATCCATGAACTTCACCTAATCCAACTGTTGTTAATGTCTTTTGTTGTCCTCCAGCTATGTCCAACTTTGTCTGCCCATTGAGCAGGATGGTCTCTTCCCCTGTAAGAACATCAATAAGGCATGATTATGGGGATTTATAACCAGGGAAAATTTTACGATGTATATAGATTAAAGATTACCATTCACAGAGAGAATAAACTATTGGACGCCCTGTTTTAAGAAGAGCGTCTCTCATTACTGGGTACCTGTAATTTGATGCAATAATAAACCATAAATTAATATCAAATACCTATACAATAGGTTTGCAGCTAGATCGAGAATCTTATAAAACACAAACATACCGAACTTCTGGTTTACTGCCATCAGTGTTGCAGTTGTCATATTTGAGGTAGTCCACTCCCTGTCATAGACAAATGAATCAGTGAGCGTGATTTTATTTAATCAAGATTCAAAACTAACAGTGTAACAACATATATCTTAGGATTCCATGAGGATTCGGTGAATTTACCCATTCAGCAAATGTATCTGCATCTGTTTGCTCGTAGCCCAAGGAACCTGGTTGTTTTTTCGAACAAGTATAATATCTGACAATACCACAAAATTCAATTTGTTAAGCAAATGGATAAGAAAAGTGATACATTAATTCTTGGCTGCATAATGTCAGAAAATATATGTCTGTTTCCCATTACCCAGCATCTGAATATATCCCCAATTTGAGACCTTTGTTGTGCATATAGTCAGAAAGGGCCTTGATACCAGATGGAAATGTTGAAGCCCTTGGGACCAATCTTCCTGCGAAAACAAAAGGGCGACCGATTAATTAGCCATCAGTCTGGCTTCCTCATAGAGATCTCCATCATATATATAAATGACTAAAAACCCAAAAAAACTCTGTTGGATGCCAAGACATACATTTTCATCTCGCTTGAGTTCACCCCAGCAATCATCTGTTGATCCAAAATGTACAATTCAGATCACCAGAAGGCAAGAATGCATTAGTACTTTGTTAAGCCTTGATCCAAGTGATTTGTGTCTCATAAGAATGCTATGAATTTGCTTCAATTCCTTCACTTGCATAGGCAGTACAGTAGATTTACCTATATTCACATACTCATATCCAAGTTTATTGAAGCCAGTTGAAACCAATGCATCAGCTGCAGGGAACAAGAAAAGGAAACAATAAGTGTTGGCTTAATGATTGACTATGCTTCCTTTTTAGGCACTTGCTTTAAATCGAACAATCAAATCAGCTTGTAATATGCTAAGACATTGTTAGTTTTTTGAGGTTGATCATCCAGTAGCCAATCACATACCAGTTTCCTTGATAACTTTCTCATTGATATTACATCCAAAGTGGTTCCAACTATTCCATCTGCAAAAACACAACTAAGTCACATCACCATTGTGAACAGCACTGATCTACATCAATGGAAAGAGTAACATTAAGGCAAGCAATCTGACCCCATTGGAGGGTCCTGGCCAGCCCATTCTGCAACAAGTTTCTTGAGGAGATCTGACTCAAAGCTGGATGGTGTCCATTGCCAAGTACGCCAGCAAAACACAAAGCCAACAACAATGATAACATTGCAATCGATCTAACATACACACAACCCATTTGATTCCACAAGAAGAAGATAAGATTGTTGATGATTCAATTCATAATAACACCCAATTCTAAGCTTTAATACACACCAGGTAGCTAGTTAACTAAACGTGTTTGCATGGGTCTGAAAATTTATCTCCGGTGCCACGTCAGACGCGTCAAACATGCCAATTTTGGTATTGTTTCCACCTACCGCCAAACATTGAGCGGACGCGGGCTTTACAACTATTTTCCACAAAAACATGCTCTGCTGCTGTCGACTCAGCGATTCGTTTTGTTTTACACGTCGTTTTCTTCAGGACCAAAATCCTTATTTTATTGTTCGGCTTAGATACCGTTTGTTTTTGCAATGCTCCCGCAACTAATTATAAAAACAAAAATCTAACAAAAAAACAAGAAGCGTTGTAGATAGATATGCCCATTGCCCATCTTATCTTCTCCGCTACTTTTATGGATACAATTGCACTTAACGGCGTCTGGCCACCTACGTTTCAACTTGCATCAGATTTGATGATATTGTTGTGTCTAATTAATGACACTCTGGATTGTAATGGTATGCATGGTTTACTTTTACTTTACATATTAAATTTGACCTTTATTTTAATGTGGAAATATGAAATTTAAGAATCATATATGATACATCATTGTCAATGTAAAATGAATTGTCAAAAACATGTGCACATTTATTTTTTTATTGACTTTGAAATCATTTTTGTTGGTACATATTTTCTTGAATTAATTGATGTGTCAAAAAAAAAAAAATCGGTAATAAATTTGAGCTCCATTTCACCGTCACAAAGACAAGTGAGTGATGTTTGATATTCAAAATATGAAAATCATATGACTACCGATTGGTAATTCATTAGCAAAGTAAGGATCTTTGAAAAGATGAACTAGGTTCAAAAGGCAACTTAGGAAATGGAATCAATAAGGATATTTCTCACTTGTTTATAATCACTAAATAAGTGAGAAATATAAGTTACATCATATAATTAGCATACATGTCATAGATAAATCTATGTAAAAATGTCGAGGGGTGTCATTCTTGATGTGTCTATTTCACTTATGTCCGAAATTAAATATAAACACCTCGAGAATGATATCTCTCGATGTCTTTTTATCTACGATAAGTATGCTAGATCAATAAGATTGTTATTTAGGTAGTAATTTTATGGGATTTCATGCTCGTGTATGTTTAAGTTATCTCAAGATGACCTCCACGAGTAGTAATTACCTAAATGATATTTTTTAAATGTATTTTGAATATATTATTACAAGATAAGGGGACCTACTTGCACACAACCAACCTAAACATTTGTCATTAGTGGAGAGGAATAGTGAATTAATTTACGGTTTGGGATTTTATCCCTTTAGCCTCTTTCCCTATTAGCAAGTATTTTGGGGGTCTAATGCCTAAAAATCACCCTTGTCTTACATTTATTTTTTATTATTAGGTAAAGACGCTTTTATAGGGAACAAATAGGGGCCCATTCCCATAAAAATTAAAAATTACCAGGATACCCAACAACGAAGTAACTAACATTACTCAACCAAGAAGAGCCATCAAAGTCCTCATTGTCATCGACAAAAAGACTCTTAACCATAAAAAGGACAAAGACTACCTCAAAACAACTAAACGTCCTAAAGATAGGAATTCCTACAAAGGAACAATCAAAACAAGACCAAATGCCTAAAGGGCTAACCACAAGTTACCCCCACTCTTCCCCGCTATGGGTAAGAAGGTCCTCCAAAATTCATGAAGCCACATCACATTATTAATAATGTGGGATTAACCGAATTACAACTCAATCATGTATTTTCAATATTAAGTCGAAGGCTTCTACAAATAATTGTAATTAGATAGTAGATTTTGGGGAGTTTTTATTCGTGTGTGTTTAAGTCATCAGCAAGATGACCTCCATGAGTAGTCATTACTCAAATGGCATTTTTCTCATGTATTTTGTTACTAATCACAAGACAAAGGGACCAACTTTATATTATTATTGTTTTGAATTTTTAAGTTGGTTGTTTTAAATAGTCATTTATATTATTTTAAATGTATTTTTATAGTAATTATAAGATAGTAAGTACACTTAGCACACTAATATAGTAAGCATTTTATGTTAACTTGATCATTTCCACAAGTAATTAATTATATTATATAGTTTTGTAAGATGTTTACTTGTGTATTTTTAGTCATTACTCAAATTACCTCCATGAGTAGTCATTACTTTGATGATATTTTATTAGCATTACTCTACATTAACCATTTGTTAGTGCAAAGGAACCATGAATGTAATGACTATGTATGGGGTCACCTTGAGATGATTTAAAACATCGATAGGAATTGTGAATGTAGTGACTACACATGGGGGTCACCTTGAGATGGCATAAAACACCCACATGTAAGCTTCCCACAAAAATTAATAATCTAATTATGTAAGGAAATTACTTAGATAGATTTGAATATCAATAGTAATATAACACCAAAGAACACCAAGATCTAGATAAATGATCACAATATGCAAGTATAATGACTTAGCCACTTCGATGGGGCAACCTCATAACTACACAATTATGATGATTAAAAACTCCTTACTACATCTCATATATACCCTTCCTATAATATGGCCATCATGCGCAGCCGACCTACTAAGCATATGAAAGCATAAATGATTAATATATGAAAATACAAGGGATTATGTAAGCCACAAGTTGGCCATACATATCCAATATAAGCTATAAGAATAAGGGCATAACATGCCCCTCCCCTTCGAACCAAAATTGTCCCTTATGTTGGTAATTTGTGGATGTTGGTGCAGAAATTCTTCATCTTCCCATGTTGTATCTTCATTGTTCAAATTCTTCCACTTGATCAGATACTCGGTAATGACTCTTATCCTTAGCCTTTTGGTGTGTATATGAAGGATCCCTTTAGGTTCAAATATGATCCTTCCTCCTTGTCCACTCATGTAGCACTGATTGGATTTCCAACTCGTCTAATGACCTTCTTCAAGAAAGAAACATGGAATATGGGATGTATTTTAGTTACTCGAAGGAACTCCAACAGTATGCCACACTACCAAGTTTCGCAAAACTTGGTAAGGACCATAATATTTAGGTGTCGATTATTATTCTTATTTTATTGTTTTAAGGACAACTAATTATAAGGTTGCATTCGTATAAAAACAAAGTCTCCTACTTCAAAGTACAACTCACTCTTCTGTGGTAATCACCTATTGCTTCATACGGTTTTGTGACATTGCTCAATTCTCTCTAAGGCTAGAGAATACTTCATGTTGGTGTCGAATGTGATCTTTGACTACTCCCTTTAGGTTCGACCTTCTCGCTTTAGAGATAAGTGATGGAGGATGGTATCTCGTATAATGTCAAATATGGAGACATTTTGGATTAGGTATGAAATGAAGTATTATACCACCATTCTCGCGAGTAACGAACATTGCACCCATTGTACCTATTTATTTGAAGTAAAACATCGAATATATCCTTCTAAACATTTGTTTACCACCTCATTTTTCCCATCGATTAATGATGATAAGATGAACTTTGAGCTAATTGGGTACCTAAACAAGAGAACAAATAAAACAAAAAATTGCTAGTAAATATAGGATCATGATCTCCTACTATAACTTTGGGTGTGTCATGGAGCTTTTGAACCGCATCCATAAAAGAGATGACAAATGTACTAGTTGTTAAAGGATGAGACAAGGAACAAAAATGAGCATACTTGGTAATTTTATCTACTTGACCAGGATTACCCTTTCCCCTTCGATTTTGGTATTCTTTTGATGAAACCCATAGAGACCTCTTCCCATATCTAACAAAGAATAGAAAAAGGTTCTAGAAGACCTAGTGTCTTAATGGTATCACCCTTATTACGTTGACACACCAAGCATTCTCGCCACAAATTTTTGAACATCTCCTTTTAACCCTTTCCAAAATAAATATTGTTCTATTCTATGATAAGTTTTCAATAACCCGAATGACCACCTAGTGGAGAAGAATGAAGCTCTAAAAGAACTTGATTGTTAAGTGTGGATTTCTTGCACAAGTGCAACTTGTCCTGTACCACAATGTACCACTCTTCCATATAAAATTTTCAGATCTACTTGGATCTTGCTAGAGATTCTGAATGATATTGTGGGTCTCTACATCTTATTTCCATTCTACCCTTACCCGATCTATCCAATCTTCCTTCATTATCAAGATGGCACATAATAATGCTTATGTGGAATCGTCCCTCCTAGATAGTGCATCAACAACCACACTTTCTTTCCCTTTCTTATAAATGATCTCAAATTCATAACCCAACATCTTTGTGACCCATTTTTTTTTCTCTTTAGAAGATATTCATCGCTCCAAGAAGTATTTTAGACTATCATGATCTTTCTTTACCTTGAAGTGTTTACCCATCATGTATGGTATCTATTTTTTGACCGCATGAAATATTACCATCATTTCCTTCTCATAGGTGGGATTCAACAAATTATTTTCTTTTAGTTGACACCTCTAACATTTTATGGGGTGTCCTTCTTACATGAGTATTGCACCTATCCCCTTTCCTGAAGCATCACATTCAAAGATGAAGGTCTTGGAGAAATATGTAATTGTGAAGCACTGTGGTGGTTCACATCATCTCCTTCAATTTTTCAAATGCCTTGGAAGCTTCCCCATTCTAATGAAAGGAGTGTTTCTTCAATAAATTTGTGAGTGATGTTTCTATACTTCCATAGTTTTTACAAAATTGCGATAGTACCATGTGAGCCCTAAGAAACCTCATAAATTATTGAGGGTTCTAAGAACTTCCCATTCCACCATGGCCTTAATCTTGCGAGGGTCCACCTTGACACCATCATTGTAGATGGCATGGCTATGTATTCCACTTCCTTTACCCCAAAAGAACAATTCAAATGCTTTGCATACATTTTATGTTGCTCTAGCGCTTATAGAACCTTATTCACATGATGTAGGTGTTCTTCCCATGATTTTTTGTAGATTATGATATCATCAAAAATACCAAGAAAATATTCTATAGGAATGGTCGAAATACATAATTCATCAAAATTTGAAATGTGGATGGTGCATTAATAAGGCCAAAAGGTATTACTAGAAATTCGTAATGGCCTTGATGATTCCTAAAGGTTGTCTTATGACTATCGTCTTCCTTTATTCTAATTTGGTGATACCGAGAACAAATATCTAGATTTGAAAAATAAACAACACCATGAAACTCATCTAACAAATCATCAATGACTTGAATACGAAACTTATCTTTGATAATGTACTTGTTAAGTTCTCTATATTTTGGATACATGTGCCATCGGTCATCCTTTTCATGCACCATCACCACTTTGGAGTTGAATAACACTTTGACTATGATGGATAATACTTGTTTCTAAAATTTATTCTACCATCTTTTCAATCGACTCTTTTTGCGCATATAGGTATTTATAAGTCTTGATGTTGGAGGTTGGCTTCTTGGATCTAACTAAATGGCATGATCATGATCCCTTTTGGGAGGCAATCCTTTTGGATCCTTGAATAAAACTACGGGTTTATCAATAACCTTCTAAATATTAGGATGTGCAACTCTATTTGGTGGTTGAACTTCCATAGAGAACAATCATGCTACAATCCTTTTGCCCCCTTTCTTAGAATATTCTACATTTGGTGAGAGCTCGCAAGTTGTGGAGATTTTTCATATAGTCCTCAAAGTTCAAAGTGTCTTCCTTTAGAATGAAAGCTCATGAACATTTCTTAGAAGTTCACATCTATGGTGCCCAAAGTTATAAGCCACCGAACACCTAAGACAATACCACCCGCCCATGGGAATAATGAAAATAGGGGACTCCATACTTGTATTCACCCACCATAAGTTTTATTTTATGTCAATTCCCTAAACATTGGACTATGCCTCCATTTGCAATCATTACTTTAAATTCAAGTGCTCGATAGATTAAATTATTTAGCCATGTTCCCAACTTATTATGATGAAACTATGTGTACCCCTAGAGTCAATTAATATTGTCACCTTCTGATTCTTAAGGTAACCCACAACCTTAAGGGTTTGTGGAGTTATAATACTAGACAGATCATGGCATGAGATAGTCGATTGGGGATTTTCAGGTTGTCTCGTTGGTATTGCTACTTCTTCACCAAATGTTTCATCTTCTTCTTCCTCCTCACTGGTCCCTTCAATGTAAAATAATTTCTTCTTTGCACATTTATGTCCTTTTCTCCATTTACTATCACAATTAAAACATAAAACCTTTTCTATTTTCTCTTCAATTTGTAGAGGTGCCAACCTGTAGGTTGAGGGAATGATGGTATTGAGGTGCTACAATCTCTAATGGTAGTGAAGTTATTCCTCTTCATGGAAAGAAATTTTTCCTCTTCCCTACGTGTCATGATAATAGATTCAAAAATAGTGATTGGATCAAACATTCATACCTCATGTTGGATGTGATCCTTGAGACCACCTAAGAAAAGATCATGTAAATCTTCATTTGTAATTATATCCACACACAATGAATATCTCTAGACCTATTGAATATAATCCTCTACTAACCATGTTTGTCACAATGTTGCCAATTAGATAAAGAAGTTCTCACCACACTACTACTATAGTGTGTCCGTAGCTCCTCTGTAAAAATTGACGATGTGACATTAAGAACCTTATTATTATTTTGATTGCACAACCAATGATACGAAGTGAATATTTCTAGTTCAGATACAAGGATTTCATTACCAATTCCTTCCCACTTAGAACTTGACATAGGTTAAAAAAATCTCCATTTGGTTTATTTGGGTGATCATATCATTCCCATTGAACTTGGACATTTCCAATTTTGGAGTAATTTTACATCATTGGATAGAAGAACAACCATGTTGTGTAGAGGATCCTCCTTGGTTAGTGTGATTTGGATCAGTTACGTATTGCTTGAGGAATCCATGTGACTTAAATGGGAATACATGTCTTTATTCATGCAATAAGTGTGTGAAAAAACTCAATCGCGACTAGTGTGAAGTGTGAACCAGAGCAAGTAAAGATGTGTAGAAATAAGAAAAAGAAGAGAACCTTGAAGACAAAGAGCTGCTTTTGAAGAAGTAGAAGTTAGGTGACGAAGGGTGTAGAGGAAGGGTTCACACAACGGATTGAGAGAGCTAGGGTTTGAAGGAAGTGAAGAAACTAAGTTAGGGGAAGAGTTTATTCATAGGTTCTAGTAGGTCAAAAAGTTGGAGTTAACAAGGGAAACCAATTATGCAAGGATTCAAATTTTCACCACCGCAAGAACCATTTGAGCAGACAGGGGTTTGATTTTTGGCACCAAGGAAAAAAATTAACGAGGTTTAAGTGTGATATTAAATATATAATGGAACCAAAGATAACTCTAAAGACTAATAAGACCGGAGAGGAATCCCCGATGAATGGTTCTTTGGGATGAAGTACCCACAAGAAGTGGTTATAGGGAAACCATAAGCATCACAATTGATGAAATGTGAGATCGGTGAATATAATCACCAAGCAAAAGCACATGAGGCGAGACATCGGTAAATATGTATTACGAGAAATAAGTAAAAGGACCGCAGAAGGGTAGATCATCCTTGATGACACAAAGGCACAAAACTTTGGAAGGAGTTGGGGTGCTTCAAATTTATGAGTTACCATTCTTTGGGAAGCTCACACACCTTTTTAATTTCACATGTCCATGAAGACTATTTTTACTTCGCACTGTAGAAGGATGCAAATAATCGCCAAGTTAATCGGAAGGGTTATAAGGTAGCACAACACTAGGGAAGAGATAGAGCTTGACCTTTGTGATGAGATAGTAATAGAAGTGACAACCACCAAGTTATAATATCAAAGGGGAAGCCCAGCCTTCAACATTGACAAGATTGTTGACCCCGACACAAGAGTAGTTGCACGCCGGTTAGTGCAAGTCGGTTCCTCCGAGTGATGGATAGAGGTAAATAATAAATTCCTCCATATTGCACATAAGATGGTGCACAAAACCAAGTACAACATTTGTAACATTCCCATTTGAAGACATTATAATAGGGGAATATATATATATATATATTTAACGTTCTTTGTTCTAATTTATATAATTTAGAACACACGACCAAGTTTTAATAATTGTTCTCTGTCCCTTTAACGTAATTTAGAACACACAATACTTCTTAAAACCAATGTTCTCTGTTCACATATTTATAATATGGAGCACACATTCAATGCCATTCAATCATATAACAGATACCATATGTTGTTGTAAATGACTCGAAGAACTACCGATCTCCCATTTTATGGCTTAGAGTTTCAACGATCTCTCATTTCATGACTCAGCTACTTACCGATCCTTCATGTTAATCCATGCATTGTATACTAAGTATACTTGGTTCTCTATACCATTTTCGGTTATCGAAGTGTTCCATTTAAGAGGCCTATCTGAATATCTGTTACTGATATTCATCTGAAATCCTGCTCCTTAAACTAGGTGATTAGGAAACGCAACCAAAGAACTCTTGCGATACTTTGGCAAAATATTTTCACATGCTTTGCATGATTATATTCCTAGACGTTATACACATCAATGGAATACGTCCTTCACCTCACTTCGTCTGTTATCTAGAATGGTCTTTTCTGACCTCTGTCAGTCCTCTCGTCCAAGGTTAAACTTTAACCCAAACTAGCAATATGAAAGAGTATATGAAGACACTCTCACTGGCTAAAGGTACATAGACATACTTTGTCGAACCTAGACGACTGCGTGTGTCTAGTTACCTTTAGTCTTCCTGAGTCACCTTGTATACACGGTCACATTCCTATCATCATCCAAGTAACTTGGTCCCAACTTATGTAAACTTGATGATTCGATTCGGGAGGGTGTTGTAACATGTTAGCTACAACATTGTGTCATCATGAAGGCCCCGCCTTCATGAAGACACAGATTATAGCTGGCGTGTGCCAAGGTCCTACGGAATCCTCTCATCAAGGGATACACATCCAGCTATAAGTGTGATTAGATTATAATCTTAAGTATTTAAGATCAATTTTCAGCAACCGTGCGTTGATCTTCTAACCTCACTGTTTGTTACAGTTGCATAGCTAAGAGAGACTTATATTGTCTTTAAAGCTTAATATGCCTTTACTCCTCTTTACTGAAGGATCACTTAATTCCATCTTAGTTCCTTAATTTAAGCTTCGGACTAACAGTCCATTATAGCTTAACGTAGTAAGATCAACTTACTAAACTTAACCAAGTTTTATCCGCAACTGAATTTAAATTCAGAATTCCATCTTATTAGACGTCATTTAAATGAGGCCTAATTCCAAATGAATGTATTCATTTATTCACTATAACCTTACTTCAATTAAGGTTTGTTACGAGGAGATATGATTCCTCATACCGAATATCCTCTGAATCAAACATCTCAAGGATATTAACGAAATCAGAGTACAAGATTCAACTGCCTCTTTTATTTATATTCATTAGCTTATATAACAGTTCGAATATCATTCATTTAAGAATTCATATTCACTTAACTCTTTTCAAATGTCAATTTAAAGTCCATATTGACCTAAGTATGAATTAATTGTACATTCCAACTTAAAAGTTGTATTCAAGTAAAGAATAGATATTATATCCTTTTAAAATCTATCAACCATCATTTGAATATATCCAAATTCAATGAATAAAATCTATATTCTCAATCCTATTCAAACAGTTCCAAGGTGGTACAACCATTAAAATAACACACCTTTCCTTTGTACTCAACCCTCAAGATTAAAATTTATACAATTTACAAGCCCATACGACTAGACTTCATTCATGCCAAACAACATTAACAACTCATAAAGAAGAAGAATACAACTTTCTCTTTTTCCGTTTCCTCGTAGAAGAATAATAAATTCTCAGATACGATCCATCCTTAGCTAATCAGAAGAAGCATCAGAAAACAACATGTCTTCATTTTTACTCATGGAAATCATCTACAAAATTTACTTGCATGGGTCGGCCTTCATCAATCGAGCATATTAAGCACTTATCATTAAAATGAGGTGCTCTTAATTAACTGTCTCAATAAAAGAACTCTACTTTTATGAAACGTTAACAAATTGAGATGGACATCATCTACTAATTAGGTGCTGATAAGGATGAACAACTTAACAACCCAATCCTCTAATTACCATCACAATCAGACAAAAATATTTACTAACTTTTCCCAAATAATTACTACAACCCGCAACACTTTATTCATATTTCCTTACTGTTTTTATTCCAATAACACAAGGGGGTTCATTCCATATTCAAAACAATTACTACCAGAAGTAATTTCCTCTAAATAGTTCCAGATTAAAAACATCTGTATGAGCTAATACACTTATGTAAATAATGTTGTTCTAATGCAATTTCTATCAATTCCCATCCCATATAATAGTTGAAATTTCAAGAAATGAATTTTAATTAAGAATTCAAACAGAACTACTTCCCGAACGTACTACTCATTTAATTTCAAACAATCAAATGCAGAAGAGAAAAGTAGTCATTTACCATGACAACACTGGTGTCATTTCTCAGAATTCAACAAGCAGCATAATACTTCTTTCAAATCAGGAAAGAAGGAAAACAATAGTTAAATGTAGATGCTTACGCCTAAGGCAGTAAGAAATTCATTTAATATCAAATATAGAGTTTCAACTAGATAAGAGAAGAAAACAATTATTACTTCCAATTATCCATCCAATATTCTCTTTCTTTTCATCACAACTGTACTGAATGATTTAAACAAGAAGTGATATCAATCAATGATAACAACCAAAGAGAGAGAGTAATTGAAGTCAATAATCGAATGAAAGGAAGAAGAATCATATTACCTCTTCTCATTGCTTAGCTGAATATCAACTATTTAGTGCCGACCTGTTCCCATAGGGTGATTTCCCTATACCAGACTATTACAATAATCATAATTTAATAACTATCATTCAAGAAATATTCCTGAATTCATTTTACATCTGACCCAAACATCAATAACAACTTAATCTTTCACTCAAAAATTGTTTTCAGTGATTATACATCAAAACAGACATTTCCAGCTAGGTCAGAAACAAGCAAAAAGGTACAACAAGCTATATTACCATAATTTCACTGTAATAGGTAAAGAAACCATTTTTTTTTACAAGAACAAGAATCTACTCAAGTTCAGTTCCAATCGAACACACTGAAGAAGTTCAAATATGCAGTTCGTATATCTATATTTTCATCATTAAATTCAAGGAAGAAGTAAAACGATTAAGCTCTATTCCACCCATCGATTAACTAGATTACTCTGTTCCAGGTTTAAGTAAACTATTCCCAAAAACCATTCATAGGTTTTAAAATCAAATAAGGAGACATTTAATCGTTTTTAAATCACGTAAGAGTAAAATGATGAAATAAATCCACTGTCCCAAAGAATTTGTATTCTATGCACTGTAATACGACCAGAGAAATAACTCACGCAAACAATTCCATCAAGCATTCTCACGGTTTTTCCAAAACCATTTATACACACAGAACTCAGAAAACAATCTATTCATCACTGATACATTCATCAACTCAACCCATAATGGGTAATTAAACCGAATACCCAATACTGTCAAAAACTCAAACAACATGGATAGATTTCATCTCGTTTACCCTTTTGCAAAGAAATACCCAAATCGTATTCATCTAAAAAAAACGACTCAACCCAGAAAATCACATCAAACATATCAACAATTTCATTTTACAAAAACACCCAACATAAGAGCAGAGTTCTTTTAATGAAGACGCTTAAACAAGAGCAAAACGGTTTAAAGAGAAGAGCTCAACATGCCTGTAAAATTTCTCGTGGCTTGAAGAAAACCGCGTCCACGCCCTCGGGAATCCTTCTTTTCCACGACGAAAAACAACAAGGCTTTCCCAACAATCTCCTTACTTCCACAGGCTCAAAAATAGCCGTGGTTACTCCAAACACAGTAACAATGACCAGAATGGTTGCAGGTTTGAAAGAACCATAAAAGAAATGCAGAGCAAAACTCAAAACCCGAATGAACACAATAACCACAAAATTTCCTCTATCCCCTTTCCAAGGCGAGCTGGTCACCAAGACCGAGACCAATAAATGCATTGAATGCATTGCTTTTTCCTTAATTTCCACGCCACCACCGACTCAGGTTTGGTGAGTTTCATTTTAAAAATTTTGCATGTAATTTCCTTCTTAGCTACATTGCTAGTTGGATATCTCCAACTTTCCATGTTCCCGCCAAACTTGGCGTTTAAACTACAAGGACATCATTTACTGTCCTTTATTAAATTTCTAACCTTCCCTTCTTATCCGCTCATCAGCATGTGTCCATAGGTCCCCTCCTTAGGTTAGCAATAGTTTAGGTTGTATTTTCCATAGTTAGGTTTTCCACCTAGGTCGCAAGTCATTAGGATTTGCCATAATTTTACATCCCATTTAATTTAAAATCCACATAGGGTAGTAGTTAGGTTATAGGCTAAAACATAGTTATAGGTTTAAACGTAGCCGTAGTATTTTAATTAATGGGTTTTTCTAGTAAGTTTACTAACTTACGTTTATACCCAGCATAGTACAGGATGTTTCGTCCTATGCTCGACATATACCTGGCTTGCTTGCATCAAGGCTCTTACTGCCTCACGCTTTCCGGCATTGCAATTTGTATGTAGTTCAAAATCGAACCTTTTGCCATTGGCATCAAGGTACCGAATATTTATACCTGTAACCAGGTTCTGTAACATTTATAACGACCTTCAGTCTAGTTTCAGACTTCATTCCATTTAGAAAGTAAATCGACAAAGCGATCATAAAGAATACCGCAACATACCTTGGATCAATGGAATTGATTCAAGGTGTGATGTCAACAACAATGTGTACATCAGACATAAAATCAGTCTGTTGTTTCGCACTTTGCAAAACACAAGTTATAATGACCTTTGTCTCAAGTAAACAAGTTACAGTAAACAAGGGTCCAGATCAGTAACACATTATTTTTAAGATTAAAAGATATATCTTAACATAATTATCCTCATTTCCACAGTTACAACATCATGAAAAGAGGTTATCATAGTAGCTTCTAAAAATCAAGACGTTACAACATTATGTTACACATAGTTGAAGGAATCTTAGAAGAGACAAATATCCAAAAAGAGAAGGGATAGAATATTATTTTGTGTTCTATTCTCTTATTGATAGTATGTTGGGAGATATGGGTGTCAGATGGGATGGAGGAAAACATGTGGGTACATAACAAGTCTCCAGTTTAAAGGTTTTCCAAGTTTACTTGCGACGGAGCAATTTCCAATACTTACAAGACGTAGCTAGAAAATTGGTATAAAAGAATGTGTGACACATTTGAAAATGAATGGCACATACCCAGGGAATTATTGGCGTTGTTGAATGGACATGAAAAGTTTGCAGTAATGCAACACTCTAGTCTTGCAAGATTCTTTTTGAGCAATGGAGAAATGGGGCCATGGTGCAAACTACCATTTTCATTCACATACAAGTACTTCAATTGTGCAGTAAAAATAATCAAGGAAACACTTAAATTTTAATGTCGAGAGGGTAGATGTTGATTACCATACATTGTATGATAAATATGGGTATGTATCAAAGGTAGCATATGTGTAGACTATGAAAACGAAAACATGGACTTGAACCCAATCATGACTTTGGTAGTGGGAAAAAGGATTGAATATTTTATGTCTACCTCCAACCGAAGCTTAAAGATGGAAAATAGGTTGACATATGTGACATTGAGCTCCCACAACCACCAAAGAAGCATACGATGAAGATCCACATACAATAGTGTAAGTGCACTCTAGAAGAGGAGGAGGAATATATAACCAAGGGTCGGTTAGACCATAATAGGAGGAAGAATATGAGGGAAGAGCGTTAGGAGGTAAGCACATCATGCACACATAAAGAGCCTCCAATTAAAGAAGAGATAAAGTAAAGCCCACCATAGGATGAAAACCCTCACATCATCCATAATCGATATGAGGAGGAAGAAGAGAAAGTTAGTACAAGAGGAGCTGCGCATGGAGCAAAGGAAGGAATAAGAGATGAAGAAACATGATGAAGGTCCTCATGATGAATAATTCCATGAAGAGTATCATAAGGAAGATTTCACGTATGAGGAAAATACCAAAGAAAAGAAGGGCCTACGCAAAAGGATGAAGAGATTCCCGAGTAGGAAAATGACATGCATGATACATAAGAAGAAGAGTATGAAGACAAGGAAGAACACAAAGAGGAAGAGGAAGAAGAGTGTGATGAAGAACATGGTCTAGGAGGAGATGAAGGAGAATTTTGAAGGAACAAACCACGTGTAGCATAATGTGGTATAAAATAAACAAGGGCCATGTACGGTAAAAATGAAGCCAAGAAAGTCCCCTTAAAAACCAAAAATTTCCTACATAGATGATCCTTCGAAGACATTGAGGGAAAGGTTTTAGAGCTCAATATCTAGTGGTGAAATATTATATTAGGACTTGTTTGAAAAATTTGAATCCCACCCACACATGAGGAAGATTTTGTATTGGAGCCAAAACCCATACAAAGGAGCCGAAGTTTGAAGTTAGTAAGGAGTCAATCTTGGAGCTGAAATTAAAAGTGAGAGCCTTCCGTGTAATTGACTAGAAAACTCTGGGACGAAAAGAAAACAACGCATTAAATAAGATGATCATCGAGATTGGGAGAAGGAATATCACAAAGGGGCCATAATCAAGAGGATGTAGAGGGATATATAGCGTAAAGGGTTGAGGAATCATAAACTTGTTGAAGATTTGATTAATGAAAATAAGAGGATTGTTGATGTGTACAACAAGGATGTTGATATTATAAGTAATATCACGTGCGTGTGTCTAGATTTGGTAGCAAAACCAAGCCGACCATAGTACAAAAATGGATTATTTAGAGGAGATGGTACACTTGTTGCTTAATAAGGTGAATAATGAGTTGAGGCCTTCACCAAAAGAATTGGCCAAAATAATTAAAGTAAAAGTATAAAAAAATATTGAATAATATGTAACACTCAACGTGGAGTGAAGGAGGCTAAGAAGAAGGCCAATATTTTTTTGGATAGTCACAATATTTTGTAGAAATCCCTGAACATGTACAATGTGGGTGATGAGGTAGAGTGAAATAAATTGTAGGCCACAATGAAGATAAATAAGGCCAAGCACAAGAAACTCGATGCAAGAAATTGCCGAGAAGCATAAAATGATGAAATCCAAACATGATAAAATTAAGGAAATGATTAAATAAATCTAGCTTATGGTAATGCGCAACATGGATATTCTAGAGGGTATTGCCTCATTATTAGATGTGGTGATTAAGGAGCTGCAAGAGAAGATTGAGGAGATGACTCTGGAGAAGATTTCAGATGTTGTTGAGATAACGCCATAGAAGGCAACCAAAGAGTTTGGGGAATGGAAGCAACTAGAGAACACAATAAATAGAGAATTCCTAGAACTCATACTATCACCATATGATTGAAGATTATGTGCACGCAGCAGGTTATCCTCATTCTTTGATTAATTGGGGGTGTTGCCCTTATTCTTTCATTATTTGGAAATTCTTCAAGACTATTAATTGATTTTTGTATTACCGAAGATGGACAATACTCCTAGTGTGGGGTAATGTTGGACTTGAAATATGGATAAGTACAAGTCATGCATGGAGATTAAAGACCACACGAGAAGGGAGTGCATGAAACATCGTGGAGTGACTAACGATTAGAAGAAAACGTGAAAGCATGTGTGAGGGAAAAGAACAATTATAGAGATAAGTCAAAATTGTTGGAAGCATAATGACTAAGAGGGGGGTGAATCAATTCGTTAAAAAAATTTAGTTCAGCTTATCTTGACTTGCATGAATCATTCAAATCATTCAAGAACAATGTGAGCTTATTAAGTATGAAACAACCATCCACAAGAACATGAAGCAAAAGAGAACATATGAACACAAGATATAAAGTGGGAAACCATCAAGGGGAAGAAAACACATTGAACATATGCATATATTACTCAATATAAAGGCATCTTATGAATATTACACATCACAAGAGATTTATTTAGTAAGGCATTGACCTAGGAGCACCAACCCCTAATTTAGTAGGAAACCAACCCTATAAGGAGCACCAACCCCTAGTTTAGTAGAGAACCAACTCTACAAGGAGGCTACAACCCCCAATATGACCAAACACCCACTCACCACCTGAAATGAAGATCACATGATGTCCTTGTTGCTCAACCAACTGATTATGATCATGTAGACACAAAATCACACACTTTGGGTATTATTTAGTTCATCTCTCGTACTACTATTCATATGGTTTTGAGTGAAGAAAGTACTAATTAACCCCTATCCTTTAGCCATTTTACTTTGATTTCTATCATCACTTCTAACCTCCCACATGTACTCACCAGTCATTTTTTTCGTTTTACATCATTTTACCCTCGACTAGGGCACCTAATCCAAGATCTTGGGCACCCTGTGTTATGGTCCCATTCGGGGCACCCTGATCCTTTTCCCACTTTACTTCCATCTTTTGGGAACTTTCTAGCCATTTGAGATTTCCATATTTTTAGTGGTCAACCTTTTTGGGGTTAATTATGAAATTAGAACAAGAGAACCATATAAATATAAAGTTATGAGACCATAATGAGGGACCAAGCACTAGTCACTACTATCATCACCTAAGGTTGCATCCATTAAAGGCTCCATTTGCATCCATCTAGCTCCATCACAAGGGACAAGGTTGGTTCATCTACATCACACTACATAGGAGGGAAGTTTATTTTATTCCATCCACCATTTTATTACATTTATACATCTAGTTATAGCTCACTACTTCACAAAGTGTGACTAACACAAGAGCACTTAGGGCATGAATTTCACACACTCACCTAGAACTACATTTGGGTCTGAAATGTAGTGCAATGCTCAATTAATAAGTCCACCATTGTGGCCGTTAAGACAGTTTGACCCCTTCATATGAATATTTATTTTTTTAGGGTTTTGATGCTTGGATTTAGGTTTTACACATCTCTCCTTCATCGCTGATTACCACCGAGATCCGACATAATTCAATGAAATACACGCGACAGGAAGAGAAGGCTTCACATCACTTAACAACCCTGCAAATTTGGTTTCTAGATATCCTGCACAAACCAGGGTGCCCCATGTGCCCTCATCCTTCCTCAAGCACCCGTCTGCTCAGATTACTTGGATCTATCCTTTCTTGAGCTCCCTGTGTTGTCATTCATGCATTCTATTCATCTAGTTTATTTTGCAACATAGTCCTGAGGCATCATCAAATCAGCTAAGCCCTTTCTAACCATTCTTTGCACATTAGGGTTTTATATTTTATCTACTTAGTTTCTTGGGTCATTTAATTTATTTATTTAGTTGTTATTAATTTTTTTGCATAAAATTAGATTAAAATACAATAGATTACTATTTTCTATTTTAGTTTAATCATTTTGGTGAACCCAAATTTTGAATTTTCTTTCCTTCTTCCATTTTTGTCTTCTTATGCCCATCACTCGTAGTGGTCGTTTTGGGTCTTTTCAATATTGTGAGCTTCCTCCATTTACCCATCACACTTCTAATTCAATGGCTGATACAACTACATCTATGACTACCATTGATAACCCATTAACACATTCCCACCATATTCCTCTCCAAGAAATAGAAGCGTCTAATGTGAGAAGTCCTACGATGAAGACTAAAATGTTGACCAAGATCAACTCAATGACTTTCGACAAGATTTGAGCGATAATTCTACTCATCTACCACATGTCTTACATGCTCTAATTTTCGATAAGAGAACTCATGATGCTTTGACCTCTATAATTTCTCATTCTTCAGCTCCCATGGTTTCCACTACACCCATCTATGTTTACACTCCTATTCCTACCACTACCGCTCCCGTCATTCACCCTAAAGCACCCTAACATGCAGCTTGGCTCTTCTTCGAATACTCCTAACTTAACCTCTTTATATCAGGACTTGCAAACCCAAATTCTCTAGCTCCATTCGCTACTTCTTGTGCAACACCATATTTAGATCGTACTACATTGTTGCATACTCCTTTTGCACTATAGACACCTATAATTTAGCTCGAATAATTTAAATACTTAAATTGTGCTAATTATATAATTTCCCACAAATTGACGACATATCATAAATAAATGCTCATTTTCTCTTCTATCATCATTAATTAGATATATTATGTTAATTAATTAACTCTTCTATCTAAAAAAATACACCAATTAACAAACTTTCGTTAATTAATCCCCCTTTCTATCTAGACTAATTAATTATTCTTAATTAATTAATTCTCTCTTTTATTTAATCAATAAGTTATCATTTATTTGATTAAAATCCTCTAACATAAATCATACTAATTATTCCTATAAAAAGTGTCTATAAGCTTCACACACCTATTAATTCATCACTTTGGTTAATTAATAAACCCCCTCAATCCCCATGAGTCACTAGAGGACAAATTAAACTCTCATAAAGCAAACTCAACCTCTTCTAAACCTTCCTTATCCACAATTAACCCAACCTCTCTATTATCTCACATGTAAAGGGATGTATAGATTCTTTTATTCATTGGGCTATATAAGGAGCCCTCCTCTTACCTTTCTATTTACATCTTTACACACCTAAATGAGCATAAATCCTATACTATAGTCATTTCATCATCCTAGGGCTTTCTTCCTTGGAGTGGAGCTAGGCATCATCCATTTACATTCAATCATCCAACTATTGTGTGAAGATCAATGGAGTTAATCAAGAAAGGCCTTGTTGTCATGACTTGATGAACCTCCATCCTTAATCCTCTTGGATCAAGCAACAACTATCAACCCTTTGATAGCTAAAGGATCTACCTAGGTCCATTTCATTGATTTATCTTTCTAAAGAGTAGAGAAATAAGTGTTAGCATGTTAGCTTGAGGTTTATTTTCAAGTTTCTAATGCATAGTGTTGATGTTTATTACTTTTTTAGCTCTTAGCATGATGGTGCATATATTTTAGTTTAGCATTGTATTGAGACTATTAGGTGTTTGTATTGATTTTATTTGCATAGATGACTAATTCTTGTACACATTTGGCATGCTCGGTGGGATGGGTCCTTAGTCCCTTAGCATTGTAGTTCAATTTTTGTTGTTATTTCAATATTTGACTAACCCTTGATATGCACATGTGTGAAATAATGTTAAATTTCTTATGATTTTGCTAACTTTGCATGTGTTGAGGGGTTTAATTTTGATGGATTATTGTCAATTTTGAGCTAACATGTTAAAATTTTGAGCTTTTTGAGCTTTCTTACGTCATTGTGCCATATTTTGACGTCATCACTAGGTACATTTTGTAGGGGGTGCGCAGGCACATAAACCCTATCACAAGAACTCATTCCCTAGTGCATACATCATTATGTCAACGCATAAGCACTATTGTAGTATTGTACCTTGTTGTCTATCAAAATGTCGACAAAGGCGGCACATAAACCTAAACGCAGCACTCATTACCTAAGCACAAACATCATTCTCCTAGCCCACACACATTCTTTGCAAGATTGTACTTGTTGTCTCCAAAACCGCGGACCAACACAAACACATAAACCCAAGCACATGCACTCATTCCCAAAGCACAAACATCAATTTTCTAGTGCACATGCACTACCTGTAATATTGTACCATATTGTTCTGTCAAAAGCGCGCGGACTAGCACATGCACCCAAACCATAGTGCGTGTGTCCTTATGATGGCGCACATAGTTTGTGTCTTGCATTTGTTGCAAGCATATACCCATTTCTAGTGCATATATCATTCGCGCAAAGTGCACACACACTGTCATATTTGTTTGACTGTTTGTTTTTCTTCCCATGCGCATACATCTATTGCTAGCGCAAGCACTCGAGGTAGGTGTATACATCTCTCTGGCGTGTAGGCAATCAGTAGCTCTATTGGTCCACACAGAGGCGCGCAGCAAATACCATAAACCACACACATATACCCCGGTCTAAGTGCAAGTACCACGGTCCGGTTTTAAATACCATTTTAACAATTAAAAGCTTGTGTCATTAAAATACTAACATCTTGTAGGTTTATTTTGATTAATTTCTATTTTACAGGGTGT
The DNA here is from genome assembly GCA_018340775.1 of Taxus wallichiana var. yunnanensis. Taxonomy (NCBI): domain Eukaryota; kingdom Viridiplantae; phylum Streptophyta; class Pinopsida; order Cupressales; family Taxaceae; genus Taxus; species Taxus wallichiana. The sequence goes on from CM031240.1 coordinate 80,273,441, forward strand.
ATTTACATGCTTTTGTTTAAATTGTATTAAATTTGGATAAACATTGCATGCTTAATCATAAGAGTAAAGTTGTGCCTTTTTGGGTGATCTTAGGAATCATAAATGATTTTTATCTCTTTCTTTTTCTTTGAAAAATGTTGAGAATGTCAAATTTGGTTAAGATGAACATATTTCGCATTTGAATAAAGTATTTTCCACTTGTTGATTTCTTAGTTGGATTTTGCGTCACATATGCTCTTCTCTTGCGTCCTAGGATGATCTTGAGAATCAGAAACGACGTTTTTCCTCTTTTTGTGTATGGAAAATTACTAATCCGTCGTGCAGGACTTAAATGCTTGTCAAATAAAGGTGAAACGAGACAAATAAAAACTACTAATACAATTTTGCAGGTTACCAAAAGGTGTTCAAGCAAACCACATTAAGCTAAACAAGATAAAAACACACCACAAACATCACACTGTATTTGTAGGTTTTAGAAAAGGGTACATCCTTATCCACTCAACTAGAACATAACCCCTTTGGAATAATGCCTTAAGCTACAATAATGGGGGTGGTTCTAGGAACCCTAAAGTAATCCACACAAGAGGGAACCTTGTGGATGAAACAGGAAGTGCTCTACACAACCTACTTGACTAGTTTTACCATTTGTGATATTTAGTGTCAAAGTTATCTGTATTGTGACCCCAGTGAGAGTACACGATGGATGCATTTATTTCCCACTGTACTTGAAGGGGGTAAAGTAAAGCCGAGATAACCCAAGATTAGTCAGTGTGAATTTCTTGGTAAATCGAGCTCACATCTAGATAACTTGTGACACCTAGTTGAGTGAACCACCTAGGAAGCTATCTTTGACTAGGAGCCAAATTTGACCATTTCAAAACCAATTTGAGTTGAGAGCCATTATTCATCATGAAACGTTACTTTTTCTTAGTTTTTCACTCGCCATAAGGCGATGCGAAACTCACAAAGTGAGGCCAACATTTTTCACCCCCAATTTATTGAGTTCCTTCACTTTCTTTTGACATTTTGTTGATTAGAATTAGAGTGACTAACCTTATGTTGTTAATTGATTGTATTCGCCACTTTTTTGTCCATTTACGCTCATCCATGTTTGTGGATGAGTTGTTAAACATCTAAAGTGTGTGGAGACATTTTCATATCATTGGTATCCTTTTTGATCTTGATACCCAAGTCAAGATCGTCATCGTAGTTAGGCTGGATTCATCACCTTGATTCTCCTTTGAAATATTATTTTGCTTATATCGTGTCACTATAATTTTGGTATTTATGTCTTGTTTCTCGTAAACTTGTCCTAAATATCTATATTGTGACGTTACGCTATACACACTCTAACAATTCCTTGGTATACTCTAGCCCTATTTTGATTTCAATTACTACCTCAATTTCAAAAGGTGTTGATGTTACCTTTGTGCACATTGTATCAATATTATTTTGATATTAATACCTTACTTTTCCATAAAGTTTGGTTAACATATCTTAGTGGTATTGTTGCATCGTTCATACTCGTAACTTCCACTTTTTGAGATATAGGTCTTGATTGGATTCAAGCTCGCTTTTAGTATACTTTTTTTGGGGATCATATCAACTTTTTGTTATTATTTACATCTTGTTCATTTCTTTGAACTTGACATAAGTGGTGACATTTTTTTGATCATCTTAAATGTCAAACTACCATTTGGAAACAACTTGGGAAGTAAGTTCATTGATTGATTGGTTTAGAACAAACCTTGTGTGATTGTTTCTTGTGATTATTTGTCATTTTGACTTATCCATTTAGGACAATCACTTTGATCCATTGATTCTTAATTATTCTTTGGTCATTAATTTGGCTTTGTGTTTTTAACTTGCGTGATTATTCCTTGTGTTTATCCACCTTATAAACTCATTTCTAGGACAATCCTTTGGGTCTTTGATCCTCTTGATCTTCTTTTTTCCCGTAAGTTCATGGTCATTTTTGAACATATATTTCAAACCTTACCAAAACATTTCCTATCAAGAAAATTTTGCATCAATCAAACATTGGAAATATTTCCTTTGTATCCTTTATGTTGCTAAAATTTGGATCAATCATTTGACATTTACGCCTCCAAACTTTTTGTCTAAACCTTGGATTATCAATATTATGTCAACACGATGTATGTTTTCCTTAGCTTCCCTTTGGAAAATCACACAAACATCCCATATCTATTTGCAAAATGTCTAGTTGGTTGTTGTTATGCTACCTGAATTGACATGGAACTTCCTTCTATTTGAAGGAGTTCAATCACACTATCTAGGTCTAGGAATTTGGACTTAGTGAATGCCAACCATGACTGATTATCACATGGTTCCTTATACGTACAACCATAAAGAATAAAAATTTAGGCATTCACATCAAAAGATGCCCATCATGACTAAACCATGTTTGGTTCTTCACGCTAGAGAACCCACTGGGTAACCCATTCCCCACCTTCATCTCATAGTTGGTGGTATGGTTTGGACACTTATGATCCAAATTATTATTTTGAGTTCCCCCACTCTTCTTCTTATTCTAATCCAAACATTTAATCTTCTTCTGAGGATTCCAATCTAAATATTTCCTCTAATTCTTCTGATGATTTAGATCCAAACTACTATTAGATTCATCTAATTCGACTCCTAAGTCATGGTCCTCCCCTTCTTCACAGGACCTCCTTCATCATACTTCTACTGTGATTCTTGAGTCCCCCTTTCTTCACGGGACCTCCTTTATCATTCATCCAATTCGAATCCTAAGTCATGGTCCTCCCCTTCTTCGCAGAACCTCTTTTTATTAGTCACCTCAATGAACCCTTCCTCCTTTGAATATTTGTGTAACTCAAAGTCCTTCTAGTCAATCATCTAAGTCAACTCCTACGTCACAATATATAAAATTTTGGATACAAAATCCTCTTATTCTTCCTCCATGACGTCGTCTTATAGGGAAACCTATACCAAACAATTCTAAATCCACATCTTCTTCTACTCACGAGACATATAGCCCTAAGTCTACTTCATCTCTTGAGTCATCTTCTTCTTTCAATCATCATCAAATATATTCTAATTCTTCCACTCCCAGTTGGATGTGTTTTTTCCAATCAAACCCCCGTGGTCGATCAAAATCCATGCCGATTGATTTCTTTTAGAATGAAGGAGTGATCATGACATTTATAGGGAACACGAAGATATCCTCTAAAAATTACGAGCAAGGATTCTCTTTAGACCTTGATGCGTTCGCGTATTGTGGGGAAAAGGTTGATTCCTTTTATCAAGAAATAGAGGAAGAGCCTAAGAGCATGCAACTTGATCCTCCTCTTATTCTTCCATCCTCACATTATTCATTTTGTGATGAACTTCTTGGGTCTAGTATTGAGCCATGGCCCATCTTCTCATCACCCAATTCTTCTTTACATATCACAATTCCTCAATCACAATCACACTTTGGGTCATCGCCAAGTAGCCCATTACCTTCTTCTATATATGGGCCACCTCCAAGTATCCCTTCATCATCTACTTGTGGGTCTCCTTCGGGTAGCCCATTACCTTCTATTCTTGGGGCCATGTCTAACTAGCCCCTTATCTTCTATATATGGGACACCTCCGGGTAGCCCCTCATATTCTATTCTTGGGCCACCTCCTAGTAGCCCTTCTTCCTCTATACTGGGGCCACATCCAAGTAGCCTTCCATCTTTTGTCTGTGGCTCGCCTCCTAGTAGCCCATCTTCTTCAATTCTTGGACCGTATCCTTTTCATCTCATCACATTATGCTATCAATGATTATGGCAAGCCCACCATCATTCCTCTCATCAATTCTAAACATCCACATTCTTCTCCCACTTCTTGGGATTAGACAAGTCAAGCATTATCTTATAAGAAACCCAAAAAAGTTCTTTATCAAGCTAAGATCAAAACTTTGAAGAGCTCCAAAGCTCCCAACAAATCAAATGATTATAAAATTCAAAATCAAACGTGATTCCATAATGCACACCAATGTACCCATCAAGTATGGAAAAAGTGTAAAAAAATATGGATAGGGGACTCAAGCTCCCACATATAATACCCACGTTTCAAAACAAATCAAAATCATTTGTTGAGTGTGAACTCACCATGATCATCGATATCGGGGATAATATCACTCTTGATAAACAAACGTGCTTAGTCTCCCTTATCAAGGAAATCACAAACATCATTGTTGGATCCTATCACGTAGAGTGACATGGTTGGTCCCAATCTCCCAAAACACTGAAAAATACTTTAAAAAATTAGAAAAAATTAAAAATACAAAAAATGAGAAAAACATTAAAAATCAACGATAAAGATTAAACATTTCAATTAGGTATTACATGGATATTTCTTCTTTCTTTCACATTCTCTCGCAAGTCATCCACCATTTTCATCCCTTCAATGATATTTTGGTTAGCTTATTTCATACACATTTTGTGACATTTATCTATAGATATGGTGTCCATTTGACCTTGTCTTTCATCACCTTGGTAAATTAAAGAACGACTAACCTTTTAGAGATCCTCTCTATCTACATCTAATAAACTTGTTGCGAAGAATTTTTAGGCATATTTGTTAACACTAGCCAATGTTGTCATCACAATCACTTCCATATCCTTCCATCAAGCCATCAGTGGTTCTTAACCCCTTGTCAAAACAAGAGAGCTGAAATAAAATTTTAGAATGCTAAAAGCAAAAGAATCAAAATCAATCCATCAAAAAGAAAAAGCTAAAAGAAAAAGCAAATTGATATATAACTCTCTTGAGGTATTCCCAATAATCTCTACTAGGGTTATGGATGCTTGACTGATAGTAGAGAAATGTTGTGATTAGAATCAAATGCATCTCCATATGGGAATATGGATGCATGGCGATAACAGAGAAATATACACAATGCATACACAAATCACCTTTCAAACTAAATTATTCCTACACATTGGCTAGTGTCTTCACTTGTTGTCTATAAACTCTTTCCTTCAAGAGGTAATTCATTTCCACGTGCACACACTAGATCTCTATGAGCAAACAAGATTAGTATGTTACCAAGTGTTACTTTTGGACCTTGTTCAAACTCTTGCTTTAGCACATGTCTTGTCTCATGATTTGTGCCTTGGGCTAATCACTTTTTCATCGACCACCTTCTAAATATTTTCAGAGCATCCTTTGTTCTTCAAAATCATTTAGAACATCCATGTGTATAGGATGGCCTCTTTGCCATGTTTGTAGACACTTTTGTCCCCTTTTAATAAGACAATCTTCTACTTCCTTTCTATCATGTATTTCTTGGCTAGCTTATGCTGGGGGCATCCTTGCTCCTCATGATTGAACCTATTTTATATTGGCCTTGATCCCCCTTCAGCATGTGAAGAGTTTTCCTTTGAATACTCCCACTTAATTTCTGAGGCATTTTCACACATTCACTTTCTTGCATGCATACGTGTGACATGCCCTTATACATCTCATCTATCATTAGGGGAATCCACACTTCTTTTCCTTCCTATAAATAGTTTCAGAAAACTTTCAAAAAAAAAAACATTCAAATATGTTTCTAAAAATAAAAATAATTAAAAATCATCCTACAAAATGTCGCTATTTGGTTCTCGCTTGTTTTTATGTGCGACTTGGAGATCATCTTGATATACCTCCATTAACAAAGTTGGTTTGCTTACTATGTTTGTACTCTTGGGCACAATGAATTTTTTGGTACTGTTTCATAGTGCACTTCTTTTCATAGGACCCAAGTGTCCTCCGTTATTCCCCTTGCATGTATCCTTGCTTGGGGCACCATATTTTAACCCTTGTTGTTAATTTACACAAGTTAGAATCAAAGCTTGATAACAAAAACATTGCATTATGTTTCTCTATTAGGTTAGCTTGTTTACTTTCTCATATTGCATTGTATTATGTATGTTGCAAGGAGTTAGGAATATTTTACTTTCTTGTATTGCATTGCATTTTGTATGTTACATGGAGTTGGTGTTTTCAAAGAAATGAACAGTTTTTCATTATAGGGCTTTTCATGCCATTCTACTTTTGTCATACGCTTATATTTTTAATAAGGACCGATGATGTAGATTTGTAGCAATATGATGACACAAAAGTTGTTTTTAATACACTAGATGAAAGTTCATTCCTTTCTCGCCATCTTCATTTTTCCTTTATATAATTCTCATGTCAACTTTATTCTTCTAATTCACTCAGGGCCACATGCCCCTACCCATTCTTCTATCCATCTCTCTCACCTTTTTTGATCGTCTATTGCCTTCTTTCATCACCCCATCGACACTCGAGGGGGCATCTCTCACTTCTACTAATTTTTCTTCTACCCCTTCAAAATTTTACCGGTCTACTATCTGTGAAGTGATGTCACTTACGCCACCCTAAAGAGGGGAAAATGTATACACCTATAATTTATCTTGAGTAATTTAAATACTTAAATTATGCTAATTATATCCTTTCTCGCAAATTGACGACATATCGTAAATAAATGCTCATTTTCTCTTTTATCACCATTAATTAGTTACATTATGTTAATTAATAAACTCTTCTATCTAGCAAATATGCCAATTAATGACCTTCCATTAATTAATCCCCTTTCTATCTAGATTAATTAATTATTCTTAATTAATTTATTCTCTCTTTTATTTAATCAATAAATCGTCACTTATTTGATTAAAATCCTCTCATAACATAAATCATACTAACTATTCCTCTAAAAAGCTTCTATAAGTTTTACACACCTATTAATTAATCACTTTGATTAATTAATAAACCCCTCAATCCCCATGAGTCACTAGAGGAAAAATTAAACTCTCATAAAACAAACTCAACCTCTTCTAAACCTTTAACCCAACCTCTCTATTATCCCACATGTAAAGGGATGTAGAGATTATTTTATCCATTGGGATATATAAGGATCCCTCCTCCTACCTTTCTATTTACACCTTTACACACCTAAATGAGCATAGAGCCTATACTATAGCCATTTCATCATCCTAGGGAATTCTTCCTTAGAGTGGAGCTAGGCATCATCCATTTGCATTCAATCATCCAAGCTATTTTGTGAAGATCAATGGAGTTAATCAAGAAAGGCCTTGTTGTCATGACTTGATGAACCTCCATCCTCAATCCTCTTGGATCAAGCAACAACTATTAACCCTTTGATAGCTAAAGGATTTACCTAGGTCCATTTCATTGATTTAGCTTTCTAAAGATTAGAGAAATAAGTGTTAGCATATTAACTTGAGGTTTATTTTCAAGGTTCTAATGCATAGTGTTGATGTTTATTACTTGTTTAGCTCTTATCATGATGGTGCATAGATTTTAGTTTAACATTGTATTGAGACTATTTGGTGTTAATCTTGATTTTATTTGCATAGCGAACTAATTCCTACACAAATGTACCTACTATTTTGGATATCCATGCCACCTAATTTTCATCTCTCCCAAGTTGCCCATATTTAAAGGCCATGGTGGCCCACAAGAGAATTTTTGAGATTTTCATGGAGCATGTTTAGACTATACATATGACCATACTATACTTGCTAAAAAAATTCCTCGTAGTTTGCAAGTGTAGACACTCGTAGTTTGGCCAATGCACTATTACGATTGATATTGCGCTAGTTGTACTTTCTCGTAAACCGACGATACACCGCCAGTTTGACCTATCTAACTTTCTTCCTACGACATCCCTTTTGTTGTTTTTCCTCTTGTAAACCATTTAAACAAGCTATAATAGCTTCGTTCTAACTACATTATCTTCTTACTTTCTTCTAGTCCACTTCTACCACCTTCCTAGCCTATCAATCCATTCCATTGGATTGATCTGACCCTTCAAAACTCTCTCCAAACCCTAATCACCTCCTAAACATGTTTAACTAAGCTTAAACATGGTTTGTCTCTCCCTAAACCTAGTCAAAGTAAGCTTTGACTTGCTAAAAGTGCTTTTTGGAATTTAGTGTTTGTCCCACATGCACCCAAGTTCCCCTTTTCCCAAATGGAAAACTATATATAGGGCTAGACCCCCTCTCTCATTTTCAAGAATTCCTCCCTTCTTCCTAAGCATAGATTATAGTATTTTGCATCTAGGTTCTAGATTTCATTTCTAGTTTAGATATTGAGCTATTTACTTCACTTTTGCATTGTCAATCCACTTTGTAGAGTAAAAGAGAAGAACCATTGGCTCAAAAAGCCTATAATGGGGAGATCTCTTTCTCTTAATCACTAAAACTGATTGCTTAGGGCTTATTAGGTTCATTATTTTAAGATTTCAAAGAATAGAGATAGTTTAATTAGCTTAAATTTGAGTGTTTACTTCATAATGCATGCTAGTTAGAAGATCTTGCTCATTTCTTATCGGATGGTCCATTGATTTGTTGCTTGAAGCCTTTGGGGATTCTTTAGGAATTCTTACCCCAAATCCATGGCTCTCAACAAATTTTCTTTGAACACATTTGGCATGCCCGGTGGGACTCTTATGTCCATCCTCCATTAATGGAGGTCCTTTGAGTTCTTCAAAGTCATTTTTCAAGTTTTTTAGTGTAAATCACTTGTTATTTTCCTCATTTTTGTTTTAAACCTTGGATTAATGAACTCTATTTACATACATTTGTGGGTTTAACATAGAAATAGGAAGCTTTGACTAACCAATAACCTGTTTGCTTTTAAAATTTTGAAAATCTGTGTTTTTTGCAGTTTTTTTATAGGGCACGTGTTGGTGTTTTTGAGGTAGCGCGTACACGTTGATATAGGCGCGTCTCCGTCAAAAAGGTCACATACCCATCGGGGTCCTCTATGTTTTAAAAATTTCTCTCTGCAAGGACATGTTCGCGTCTCCGTTGGCATGTTTGGGTCTCCACCTCTCTAGACACATCTATGTAATTAATATCATTGTGTAAAATTTTACAGACTTCTTTTTGCTTGGGCCGCGTATCCGTTGGTAGGAGCGCGTACGCGTTGAAACCCTAGCGTACCTGTTGGATCAGGGCACATAGGTGTTGGTGACTAATTTAAATTTTAACATACCCACGTAGGTGTTGGTTTAGGCATGTACCCATTGGCTGGGGCGCGTACATGTCGGTTTGGGCACTGCAGGTGTTACTGTCAAAATTAAAAAAATTTACGGTCTATTTTAGCTATTTTTTTGACTTTTTTTGATGCAAGTTTCTAAAGATTGATAGGTTTTAAAATAGGGCTAACTCTTTAAAATTTCAGTTTGCATGATTAAAGTGTTTTTCATTCCTTAGCTTAAATTAAGGTTTGTGAAATGTGCGTATGCTTTCTCCTCGCGCTTTCCAAAGTGATCTTGGAGATCAAAAGCACTTGAACAAAATCTATTTTACATGTTAAAAACACTTTCTTCTTAGGGATAAAGTAACATTTTTATGTGCTTTTTAGGATTTCCACTTTACGTATGCTCTTCCTTCACGCCTTTGGGTGATCTTAGGAATCAAAAGCAAGTGTGAGTTCTCTTTTACCTCAATCAGCAAACGAGAAAACTACTAACCAACTTGTTGTCTATAGGACCTAACATTGGTCAAAGAAAGGTGTTAAAATGAAGTGAAAACTTCTAATACATGTGTGTTTGCAGATTGCCAAATGGTGTGCCACTTTTGAAACCACAATGGGGGTGGTTCCGGGAACTCCAAAGTAGTCCATTCTTTGAGTAACCTCGTGGACGAAAAGGGAAGCGCCTCGCTTACCCACTTGACTAGTACACCTTGTGAGATAGTGTTACCGGTTGTCCGTGTGGTGACCCCAGTGATAGTACACGTAGACGCACTAGTTTCCTACTATTCTAAAGCCGAGATACTCCCAAACTAGTCAGTGTGACTTTTTGGGTAAATCGCACTCGCTTAAGACAACCTTGTAACACCTAGTTGAGAGAGCTTATTAAGGAGACCATTTTGTCTGGAGGCCAACTTTACTAGTCCATTCGTGTCGTTTGCCATCACGAAGTGATAAATTTTTTAGATTCACACCTTGTTTGTTGAACACAATGAACGAACCCATTCTAAGTTCGATCTAGGTGTTTTTCATCACGAATTTAGACAAATGTATTACTTAGCTTAGCTTCCTTCTCATTTTTGAATGAGGCGAAGCTCTGCTCAAGTGAAACTAAGTCTATTTTCACATGTTCTTGATCTACACCCATGCATTTGTACTTTCCATGTTGGAAGTTGAACAGAGGCATACTTTACGTGTCATGTCAAAGATAGTGCTAGCTACTTTTTTGTACGTTTACACTCATCCATGTTTGTGGCTAGGGTGTTAAATGACTAAAGCGAGTAGGTACATTTTCATGTCTTTGGCAGTCCTACGATCTTGACTTTAGGATCTTTGTCATTGTTGCGAGTCAATTTTATCATTCTGTCTCTTCCTAGTTTGTCAACTTTTGCATGCATTTTAGTCATTTAGTATTAGCATTTACATTGTGTCTCCCATTCCTTGGGCATGTAGTATGAATTCCTCTATTACAGTTACACTTCTTGCATCATCACAAATTAATTCGTGTTATACCTTCTACTTGGTTTTAGTTCTGACGTCATCTAGGTTTCTTGATGAGTGTTGATAATGCATTATATATATTGTCATGATGTTGTCTTGATATCGATGCTTTGCTTTCTTGGTTGAGATAGTTTGTTATCACTGAATCACAACACCCCTCTATTTATACAAGTGCATATACTTGAACTCACGGTGTGATTGGATAACATGGGTACTATCTCCAAGTTGTGGGACTTGCTACTTGAGATAGACCTCCAAGAGAAAGCTGGTTCTTGCTCCTAAACTACCTGCCACAATCTACTCTAATGCAGGGAAACTAACTATTCTAACCTAAATTTCCAAGGGACCAAGAAGAGAGAATGCATAAGATGAAATCCTACACTACAACGGTGATACACCAGAAAAGGAGGGTGTGAGAGTAGTCTCCAAATGCGTGAAATACAGAAGCAAAGTGCACACTAGAAGAGGTGATGATAGTTCTCCATAATCTAGCAAAACACATTCACAACAATATTTCAAACATACATAATGATAGTGGATCCCTGCATGAACATAATAATAGGCACAATATTCTTGTAATCAAGGTTGAAGGGGCAAGAAGAAAGCAAGAAAACACAGCAGGGGAAGATACATCCACAAACTTATATTTTATTGCTTCACGATATGCATAGTTCAATCTATTACAAGATAAGGGCCTGGATCACCATGCAAGGAGTCCAAAAAAAGGGCCTATAACACATCAGCTTCACAAAGCAATTTTGGCAGAGCTTTGCTACAAAAACTACCTCCCCTCTACAATGAGCCCAACACTCCAATTTATAAGAAATGAGAAGAGAGAGAGAAGGGAAAATAGAAATCCTGAAATCTATCCTTCAACCACTTATAAGAGACATTAAATGGAGTAAAATGATTGTATATTACTTGCAAAAGGCTCCCCATACTGTCCCAGGTGCTGCAGCAGAGAAAGAATGATGACCATGCCTCTTAATTGCACTCCCAACCACCAAATAAAACACTATTATGAACCCGGCCACGTTTTATAAAAATATCCATTGATATCTCATCAAATCTAGAATTTCTTGATTTTTGTACATTAGGATTGGAGCCACAATTCCAACGGTACCAATTTTTGTGATTTCATTGAGAAATGCAAAAGTTATGGCCTTCGAGTGCAGTGACTATTTTGGGTCCTGCGGTGTTTTTCGTCATTTGACGGGAATGAGCATTAACTGACTAGAGCCGAATATGTTTCTTTTAATCAAATATATCTACCCTCATTAAAAATAAGAAATCCTAGTTTTTGTGGCATAGAGGATGTCGTGCTCGTTCCAGAAAGTCCAATTTTGTGAAAATCGGAGCTCGGAGTCAAAAGTTATGGCCGTTTGAAGTTTCACGGGTCAAATGTTGACTTTTCTTCTTTGCCTTTGGCCATTTCGGCTTTTCGCGTCCCCCACGTACTTTTGTCCCAACTGTCCTGCAAACCGCCTGGGACACATTCTCCCGCATCGGCCGATTCGGGCTTCTTTGTCCCTGCTTGCGGCTTTTTTGCCTTTTCGCGTCTCATGTGTCCCTCGCATACTTTTGTCGCTGTCCCGGAAAAATATCTCCGAACTACCCGAAATGGACTGTCTTTCGAAAAATTGGCCGATTCACGTCCCACACGTACTTTTGTCCCGGCTGTCCCAAACGTGCGAAACAAAAGACTTAGACGATTTTTTTCGCTTGCTTTGCCATTTCGGCTTTTCGCCCCACCCGCCTCGACGTCCCAACTATCTCATGGACCGCCTGGGACAAAAATGTCCGACTTAGCCAATTTTCTTTGTATTTCAGCCCCAAGCTTGGTACGATGAACCTTGGTATGACCCACATTGGTACGATCCACACCCTTCAGACCCGAAATGCTTCAAAACAGTCCTGCAACCTTATTTTTGCATTTTTTCCATTTTTTCTAACTCGTTGGGATTTCTTCTTGGATGGGAGAGTTAGAAAAAGCCGAGGGGACCCCGAAAAACATGATTTTGGGCCTCGAATCAATCTACTTGCTCGGGACTGAATAATTTGATGCATGTTATCAAAATTACCTTGAGGGTGAATTTTGGATAACAATAGCTTGATAGAATTGTTGCGTTGTATCTAAATGTGACTTCCACTTTTCAATACACTTGGTTTCTTGTCGGTACTTGAGTCGAGTTCTAGGTATACCTTGTTAGAGGACTTTATCAGTATTGTGCTGATATTCAAGCCTTGTTAGATTTCTAACTTTGGTCCACATATCTGGTACAACATTGTCATTCATCTTGGTCTTTTAAGTATAGATTTGACATAACGTGACTTAGGTGGGTGATACATTTTCATCTGTCCATATCGCATCCTTTGAAAACTAGTAAACATAGTGTTGCATCTGAGTATTGGCTAGTAATGCCTAGATTTTTCAAAATGGCAATGAAATCCAGTGAGCTTAATGCGTAAGCCAATCCTTTCGATGATTTCCCCTTTAGCGGGAATAATTTAGGACCACTCTTCTCTAAAGTCAAAGATACGGAAACGTTAATTGATCATAGTGGAGGAGAGTTAGACTCTTCAGAAGAAGAACAAAGGTTAGACCTAAACAGATTTGACGAGATCTTATATTATAACAAAGATCAAGTACTCGCAAGAGTCTTGACATTAGGAGCTAAAATTCCACATGAGCGCGAAGAAGAAACAAAGGTCGTTAACCCTAACTTAGGAGAGTGAAGATTCATCTTAGACACGAGATAATCCTTTAGATATGATATGCATCCACTTACTGGGCAACATAAGGTCAGCGTTGTTGGGGTTGAAACATCATGTAAACATTACTTTAAGGCCTCGCGTAAAGTAAAAATTGGGCGGAAGGCATCCCCTCCTCCAAAATTTTATGAAGAAGAGTATCCCTTGGTTGAGGAGGAAACCCTCCAAAAACAGATCTTGAAGTTGAGTCAGAAATTAGTGAACCTAGGTAATTGTAAAAGAAACATAGGTAAAGACAAAGACAAAAATAAACATAACGAGTTTCAATTTAAATGCATACTGAGACTATACCTTTAAGGAAACTCGAGCTCGAAGGTCAATATCGCCTACTAAGGAGCAAATCACTTAGGATGAATTGAAATCTATGAAAGATACGATCGCAACATTACAACGAGGAAATATAGGCCAAAACAAAAAGTATCTCTACGAAGAACTATGTCCTTATCCCTTCAATAAAGACATGCTACTGCAGCCCTTTCCTAAACATTTCACTATCCCAAAGCTTGACAAGTACAAAGGCAAATGTGATCCCCATGATCACATCAAATACTTTTACATGGCTTGTCAAGAGGTCACCTACAATGATAATTTTCTAATACGACTCTTTCCCCGTAGTTTGGGAGCTTTGGCGATTGAATGGTTTTGTAGCATACCTAAAGGATCTATAACAACATGGCCGACACTAGTAGAAAAATTTGTGTGGCACTATTCTTTCAATATTGAAAATGATGTCACGATGAATGACCTTTGCAATGTAAAGCAAAAACCTAATGAAACCTTCGCAGGGTTTCTTACAACAATGGAGAGCACTGGCTAGTCGCTTCCCTTGTGCTTTACCTGAAAAACAATTAGTGAGCATTTTTGTTCCTAATTTAAACTCGAGAGATAGCCTTCCACCTTCAGATGCATTATGGATCTAACTTCGAGGAAGTTATAGAGAAAGGTAGCCAAATTGAAAAAGCCCTTATTACCAAAGGAACACTTAAACCCTTTGTCAAAGAAAAACATGAGGCCAAATCTGTAGAGAAACCTAAGTTCTTTAATAGAAACAAACACGTTGTTGGTGATGGAATTAATGACTCCAAAAGAGTCCAAGCTGTGCAGACAGGTCCGCATTTGAAGATTTTGCAAGGACCTCGTCCCAAGGCACCTACAAAATGTACATTCACAACGTTGAGAGAACCCCTGACTGCCATATTAAAACAATTAGATGATGATAAAATGGTAGAGTATCCAAGTACCACAAGTACCATTCCCAGAAAATGCTCCAAAAACTGGTTGGTATAAAGACCATGAGTACTATGACTTCCATCGTGTTAAAGGACACAAAACAAATAGATGTCTATGGGTGAAACACTTCATACAAGACCTCATTGAAGAGGGCAAGATTTCCATAGAATAGTCTCCTGATTAGGACGGGGCCCTAATGAAAAAATGGGAATATACAAAGAACCTTTTCCCGATCACACAGATAAAAAGAAAAGGAAACCAGATCATGAGCAAGCCTCTAATGACTATTGCACTGCTACGTATGTTTACCCTAGTAATAAAAGTCCATTTGACTCCCTTATAGGTTGCATCCATTCACCTGATGACCAAGTAAACACAATCCGAATTCTCAAAAAGAGTTGTGCAGTTGGAATGCGATGCGCTCACTTAATCATACCTGATCCAATACCAACTACCCAAAGCCAATATAATTTACTAGACCAGCTAGAGAAAACACCAGCTAAAATATCCATCTTAGACCTTCTTAAAATCTTTACTGCTCACAAGGATATATTATACAAAACATTACAAAATTCTAGAGTCTCTACTAAGGTAGATCCCGCACACTTGCAAGCTATGGTTGCCCACCTTGAACCCACTGATCATATCACTTTTGATCGTAACGCTATCCCATGTAACAACCCTGAGCATAATTTGCCTCTCTATTTAGAAGTGGTGATTACCCGTCATAAGATTAAAAGAGTGCTTGTGGACGAGGGGATCTGGTCTAAACATATGCACATTGAAGCTGGTTAGGCAGCTAGGCCTTTCAAAAATAGATCTGGGAGCTAAGACCATCACCATCACAACGTATGATAATGAGGAAAGAGAATTTGTAGGTACTATTATAGTGGCCATGGAAGTAGGTCCAACCTGTCATGATACGACCTTCCATGTCATGGATTTAGATCTCCCATATAACATGCTCTTAGGGCATCCATGGATTCATGCCATGCAAGCTATCCCTTCGACATTTCATCAATACATCAAGTTGTGCCAT
Source organism: Taxus wallichiana var. yunnanensis (assembly GCA_018340775.1). NCBI lineage: Eukaryota > Viridiplantae > Streptophyta > Pinopsida > Cupressales > Taxaceae > Taxus > Taxus wallichiana. The sequence continues at coordinate 80,289,009 of CM031240.1, forward strand.
GAAGGGCGTATAGTTACTATCTCAGGTGATCTGAGTTGTTCACTCACCTGTTGGGTGTTGCATAGTTTCTCTCGTGTAGCCTATGAGTGCCCTTCCACGGATGTTGTCATCCCTCTTAAAATGGAAGCTATTAAGAATCAGGTGGACTCAGAATCACTCACACCTTATAATCAGGACTTCCCTTCTTTGGTCAATCCTTTTACATCTTGGGAGGCTACATCAGCAAAATATGGCCCGGAGAGCCATTTACTCTTAAACAAGCATTATTAATTTTAGACTTATTAGTGTCACCTAGGACATGGGGCAAGCCCTATTTTCAGTTCAAAAGTACATGAGAACCATGTTCAAAACCATTGGATAAATTTGTTCATAGTGGCCTCCTATCTGAAGAAAAGATCTGGAGGATCTCATTATTAAGGTCTTGGAAGGAGCCATGGCCTCATGCCATCAAGCGCCTCAAGATACTAAAGGACACTGCATGATGTTTTTCATGGGTTATAAAGTATACAAATGTGGAGCCAACATATAAGGCCGTCCGAACCTATTCCTACTCGTTATTTCAAATTTGACAAGCATGGTCTTGGGTTAACATCCCAGGATGCTCAACCCATCAAGGTTGATGCTACCTTTTCTGAGTGTGAGGACATATCGTATAATGTGGATAGCGATACAAGTTCCCAATGTAGCCTCTACGAAGATTTGGCTTCCACAAACCTATTCCCGAGTTAGCCATCCTTACCCTATCTGAATCCATCCCTTCAACTCGATTATCAAGTCACCCTAGTTTATCCCGAACTTGTAGATTGGGACACACAACTTCAAGTACCACTTGATATTTTTGAGAATGATGAAGCATTCACAAAATTCATGGGACTCAGGGATTTTCTTCTACTGGGGACCACAAGAAAGGATTCCAAATTAGTTAAACACATGTCATACTTTAGAGAAGAGGCAGAGATGTGTGGCTACTTGGGTAAGAATGTTGTGAATAAAAGTAAAAATACTTGAGAAAATCCTAAAGACAAAGAATAAACAGAAATCTCACAAAGTGACAAACACTTTGAAATACTCATAGAAGAACAAAATCCAAAGCATGTAGAAAAAATAACTTATCCATTTGAAGATGATAAAGAGCTACCTCGGGAGGTTGATCTTACCCTCCCTCTGATCCACTAGAATGGAGGACACATCTAAAATGCTCATTGAGGAAGCAATCGGTGTGTTATCCTGTAAAATTGGCAAGGGAAATTTTACGGATAACCCTACCAATTTTTATTTTTTTGTTGTTCGGTCCTCGTCAGGGGACCCCTTACATTCGGAATGTTGCAGAAATCCCTTCCGGGAAATCTAGTTTTCCGAACTTAGCCATTTTTGGTCGGGCGTACATAATGACTATCTGCAACATCAACTTTTGGTGTGCCCCTTTAAATCCTTTGGCGCATGCTTTCTCGTGTCAACATGGTGTTTTGATGCGCCTCGCTATGTTGAGTCTTCCTTGCATGCAGCAAGGCGCATGCACCTTCATGTCAACAAAACTTTTGTTGCGCCTAGGCGCACATATTCCTCTGTCAACACCACTTTCGGTGCACCAAATGTGCACATAACTTTGTGTTGGCAAGCGTTTTAATGCGCCACAACGCGCATGTTTTCTTATGTCGACAAAGTGCTTTTCATGTGCCTCTTGAAAAATTTGGTGGTGCATTTATTGCCACCTCACCTATCTATAGGCGCGTTTGCACCTTGTCATTATCATCGACACAAATCACGTGATTTTCTCTCTCGTACTATAGCGCACCTTCCCCTGTCGTTTTCAAATCGCTTTGTGGACCTGTTTGCACATTTCTTCGTTATATATACTAGTAAGAGGTCCTCATTGCTTCTGTGTTTGGTGTTTTGTTTATTGGCTGCTTGCTGGTTTGGATTGAGTTAAAAGAGATTGTCAAAACATGAGCTCCCCATCCTCCTTGCTATTTTTCTCTACCCATGCTTTTTCCCCCTCTTTCCAGATCTGCTGGTAGGGGAAACTCTGTCCTAAAAAATGGCTTGGAACTCTCTGAATAAGCTTCTTCATAACCCAAATGAATCCTTAAAAAGGAGCTTAACCACATGCAAATCCCTCAAGAAAAGAATCATGACTTGAAAAGAGGCACTGTTATTTTTCTCCTTTGGCGCATCTGTCACCCCTGCAACATGATAAATAGTCGCGCCAATGGCGCACATTCCTTGCGTGTTACATAATGAACAGTTGTGCCCTAATGGCGCACTCCCTTCACTTGTTGCAATCGCTTTCCCTGTGCCCTACTTGGTGCACTCAACGCATCTGTTGCATCATTAATACCCACGCCCTTTGGCACACCCTGCATATATGCAACATTCAAATCATATGCGCCAAAGCACAACTGTTAAAACGGCACAGGCGCATCCATCATTGCAACGACATCATGTTATGTAGACCTTCTATGCGCCGCGCCAAGTTCTCCTGTGGCGCATAAGAAAATGATGTTACACGCATTATACCTACACCCTTTGGCGCATCCTGTACCCGTGTAACATGAAAAATATTTGTGCCCTTTATAAAATATATACACATGGCGCAGGTGCACTTGTGCTTACAACAACAAAATGCAATCTGCAGTGTCCATGCGCCATGCACCCTTTTGGCGCTAATTTATCCTTGCGGTGAGCCCTTTCTTACGCGCTTACCATTTAACCCTACACTTAGTGTGTACATGCGCCCTGTGCCCTAAGGCCTTAAAATTGCTAACTCTTCTTTCTATCAACGCTTTAATGGAAGATTGAACTAACATGACCTTCTGCGTTGTATTTCCCTTATTCTCCTTACGGATCAGCAATGAATTTGAGTTACATGTGTCAACATCAAGCAAGAGACCTACCAAATCTAAAGGCAAGGCCAAGCTCACAGAAGAAGAAATGAAGTATAAATATCAGAGGGTCAGGATGCCCGAATCCCAGGCAGAGTGTGACCTAGATATTAGAGACTCAGAGGTTGGACACATTGATATGGAGGAGTTCTAGGCCAGAACGAGGAAGGTCACACGAAGTCCTTGGATGGAAAAATTCATAGACAGTGCCCTACACTTTGCTGGAGGCATCCCGGTCGAGTCCGTGAATAATGAATTTATGATGGTGGTAGCCCGATGCTACAATAAAGACATAAGATGTGTCCTGATGAGAAGGGTGAGGTTATAATCAACCTCACTACCCGCCATTTTGAAATAATGCTTGGCATCCTCACCACCGGCACTTTGTGGTCAGTAAGTAGGATATCCCCTTTTAGCCGCGGGACGACGACGATGAATAATTTCTCTCTCTTCTTCAACTTTCTTTTTGTAAATGTCTAAAGTATGTTGGCATAAATGATGACATCATCCATGTTGCACCATGGGATGATGTCATCCATCAAGTTGTCAAAAGTCAACATGACTTTGAGATATTTTGTAGATTTTATGTAAATAGGTGGTTGGTTCCTTTTTGCCTTCCTTCTTCTCCTTCTTCTATAAATACTTGAATACTTGTTGTATTCGGGGTGGATATCTTTTAGATGAAAAATAGAAGTAGGGAGAAAAGGCTTTGTACTTTTTGTAACAGAAGAGAATATTAATACAAATATTAAGACTTTGTGCTGAATATGTGTGTTATGGGCATCTGATCTTTCTTATGTCAGATCTATGTGTTTATTCTGTTAGATCTATCTCTACCTTTTTGTCATTTATTCATCAGTATTGCTTTGTTCGTTTATGCAAGTAGGTTTGGCTCTGTTTACTACCAATCCCAAAACATAAACCCTCTGACCTTTCTGCTTTGGAATTCATTTCTTTTCTCCCTTTGGACCTGATCTTTCTTCATCCTCTACTTCATTTCCTTTCTTTTCGCAGTTGGAAACACCCCTACTGGGATGAGATCCCAAACCCCCGAAGGTGGAATATTGTGAGACTTGCACAGATTCCTGCTGGTAGAATAGCAATAAACCGGATTTCGCCTTTGACTCAAAGAGGTGCTATGCCTCGCACACTTTGTTGACTCATTTATCCATAAATCGCCCAAGCGATTGTTTTTGAACCAACATTTTTTGGCGACTCCGCTAGGGATCGAACAGATCTATCCGATCTATGATGGTGGTATGATAAAAATCAGGAAAAATCAGAAAAATCACTACCTGTTTGCAAATTTTAACTTTTGTTCAAAATCCAAATTTTTTGCAAAAGTGACCCAAATTGAAAATTTTCTTCTGAGATCCATAGATCTAGCCTAGTTGGAGACTTTTAGTTTCTTTGAGTTTTTATAAAAATCAGTTTTTGCCGTAGATATGATTTTTATTTGTTTACCAAAAATTTCAAACTCTTTGAAAAAGTCAAATTTAGATCTGAAAATCAGCTTACTAAGCTTCACTATCATTTTATCCTCGTTGTTCTTTGTCATTAACCGCAATCGGTTTTCAGAAGAGGATAAATTTAAATATTCAGAAAAGTACATGCTGCTGATTTTTGTCAGAAAAATCAGAAAATCAGCAAGTACAACCAAAAAGAGTTTTTAATCTGCTCCACAATATTGCAGAGCAGGAAGGTACGCTGGCACGTGAACCATTTACTCATAGCAGGAGAGCTCGTGGGGAAGTCGATCCTACTTTCAATCTGCTTCAAAGACACAACTTTAGTATAACACCGATGCACTTTTCATCACTAAGTTCAGCTGATCGGTCAGCCAGAAGTGCCTCACCTCCATGAAAGAACAGGTTTTCACAAGGATCCTCCACATCCCTTTGTAGTGCCTTGCTACTCAGTGGAACTGTGCTTCCATCCCGCGTTCTTTTTCCGTCCGTCCAGATGGCTGTACCATGGGGAAATGCTATGGGTCCCCTCGCTTTACCACATCCAGTTCATGCGCTCCCACATGGAAACCGAAAGAATTTTCCCAAATTTGATGGGAGCGGAAACCAAAGCACAGATTCACACATATCTACATTCATTATGTCATGTAGTATCCTAGATGTGACTCATGAAGATGTGTCAGTTCACCTCTTTTTAGAGACCCTCTAAGGGCCTGCAGTAGAATGGTTTCAGCATTTGCCGGCCGGATCTATTACCAGTTGGGCCACCTTGCGGGATGCTTTTGAAGATAGATACAAGCCCTCGGAAGATGCATTTGCATTGTTATCATAGATCACTCACCTAAAAAAGGAGGCCAATGAGACCATGCATGATTTTATCGCCAGGTTCAATGCATTAATCAACCGTGTGCCTGCCGCCATGTTGCCAACACTAGAAAATCAAAAGTGTTTCTTTGTGAATGCAATGAGCTCAAAAATAAGTTTTTTGCTTCTACATGAACAAATAACTACCTTGCCTCTTGCCCAAGCTGCTGCCATATGGATTGAAGACAACTTGCTCATATCTGGCGAATTAAAAAGGGAATCATCCAAGCCCAAAGCTTTGATCCCTTCTCCCGTCACTTCATCCGACCCAACATTTTAAAAGATGGCAAATGACTTGATCGCATTAAAGAAGCAGTTAGCCCAAACTTCCCCCAGTTCCTCATACCGAGATATTCCACGAAGAAACTTCACTCCCGACAGAGTCCCACACAAGCCGCTGTTGCCCACGACCGCTCCACGGTTGACACTTGAGGCTCCTCTGGTCAATGCTATAGCTGAAATTGAAGAAGAAGAGGAACAAAATTACAAAGAACCTTTGTCTCAAGGCGAAGATGATCAAGATGTCGGTGAGCCGACTGGAAACTCTACTATCGGGCATATGGAATTCGATAAGGAGGAATCGATGAAGAAGAGGGCACACAAGGATATACAAGTGGACAATCATATGCTATTTTTACCCGCTCACAAGGAAAAGAAGCTGAGGTCGCTGCCAATGTGCAGAAAGAAAAGACTACGTCATCTGCGTACCCAACCATTGCAAAGAGAGGTAATCCCCTACCCACTCAACTTGTCAATAAGTCTTTTTAAAGAGAGCTTTTGCCCCGTATCTCCCCCAAATCAGCCCTCTCATATTCCTATCAAGACCAAGTAATCCTACCCAACCATCGTGAAGTGAGGGACTCATTCCTTCGCTAAGCGTAACCTTTGGCTGCATTTGATATCATAGATCATGCTAAAAAGACTAAGATCCAAATGTCAAGCCGAGTATCTTGGCCAAACCACGAGCAAGCGGTGATGAGGTTAATCGAATACATTCAAAGTCAAGCTGTCATAACTCCCCTGTGTTTCCTTACAAGGAATCCTTTCCACTCCTCCTACATCCCACATAAATGTTGCGTCAACATCGCATCGTGCAAGATAGAGCCCTTCTATCTCTCCCTCCTAATCAATGGCCATAAGTTAAGTAATCGCATAATTGATTGTGGGGCTTCGATAACGTCATCTTTGGCAAAAGTTGCCCATGCTCCGGGCCTCACCCTTACTAAGCCTTTTGGCAGATGTTATTCCTTGGAAACCAAGCAAGTTCCGTTGATTGGTCAAATCAAAGACGCACAGTTTGCATTTGCGGCATTCCCAGAGAAAAGAGTAAAAATGACCGTCCTCGTTGCCGACATTCCAGCAACCTATGGAATTCTACTGGGAAGGAGTTTTTGTAGTGAGGTTGGAGGAGAAATTCATATGGAGTGGTCTAAGGCTAGAATCCCCATCAAAGGTGTAATGCAGACTTTGGAGCCAGAATCACAAAAGAAGTACTTGGTTACTAACTCTGAGGACACCAAGGCCCAAATTCTTTTCGAATCATCAAGGATGGGGAACTATTTCTTGTCTACCGAGTCTGAAAAAATGGTTGTTCTCGTCCAAGAAGAAGATCTTAACAAGGTCTGTAATTTGCGGTTTGATGGCGATTCTTGAACTAATGATGGATGTGGGCCTTTGGAGCCGTGCTTATATCTCCCGAGGAGGAGATTATTCCTCTCTCTTTCAAGTTGCTGTTTTTCAACACAAATAATATCATTGAATATGAATCTCTCGCTACTTGGCATACAAGCCGCAAAGGAAAGAGGGATCAAAATCTAAAAGTGCAAGGTGATGCAAAGCTAGTCATAAATCAAGTTAAGAGGATATATCAAGTAAAGAATGAAAGGCTCAGGCACTACCGTAATGCGGTGAGGGACAACATCGAGGAATTTGACGCTTTTTCAATAGAATCCATTTCGAGAGCTCATAATGACATGGCCGATTCGTTGGCCGTTTCAGCATCCCTCATGCTCCCTCACCCAGGTTTGAAAATAGACAAATACACCATTGAGGTGGTTTTCCGCCCAAGTGTGCCAGACAATTCTCAGCATTGGCAAGTATTCAACGATGACAATCAACTCATTGCCTTTCTAGAAAAGGCAGAAAATTTTAAGGAGCTTCACTTTGAAGGATCCACTTCCACTTGCCGTGAATCAGTCACCGATCAAGACGATGAATCTGGAGGGAATGACGGCATATGTCATCTCAGAGGAAATAAAATTCCGAAGGGCCTGGTTTCTTTGGAGCGGTTGTTCGATAGGCATGACTGTTTTGTAAAAAAGAAAAAGTGAGATGATACGGGCTCCTCCCCAGAAACCGAGCCGGTTAATTTAGGTTCGGTAGAACATCCACAGTTCGTGAACATTGGAAAATGTTGCACACCCAAAGAGAAGTGGAAGTTTGTCAAACTGCTGAAGAAATACATGGATGTATTGGTATGGTCCTACGCCGATCTAACGTCTTTTAAGCCAAAAGACGTCAAAGCATGACATCCCATTGAAAGAGAACGTCAAACCCTTTCGCCGTAAGCGGAGGCATTATAACCCTAAGATCTTAGGTACTATCCAAGCTAAAATTAAAAAATGCTTTGGATGCGAGGATCATTTTTCCTATCCATCACAGACTTGGGTGGCAAACATTTTGCCAGTACACAAGAAAAACGGTGAAATATGCATATGCGTAGATTTTCGAAACCTGAATTAGGCTTCCTTAAAAGACAACTACCCACTTCCTATAATGGATCAAGTTCTATAAGTGGTAACTGGATCAGAAATTTTGTCCATGCTTGATGGTTTTTCAGGCTACAATCAGATTGAAGTTTCACCTGAAGACCAATTTAAAACAACATTCACTACTCCCTGGGGCACGTTTGCCTACAGTAGGATGCCGTTTGGCCTGACCAATGCTGGCGCCACTTTTCAGCGGGCCATGGACCTTGCATTCAAAGGTATGATGGGAAAGGTCATTGTGGTTTATGTGGATGACTTAACTGTGTTCTCTAAATGACGAAATGATCATTTTGAGCACCTGGAGCAAGTATTGGCCAGATGCCGAGAACATGGGATCTCCCTAAATCCAAAAAAGTCTGTTTTTGGAGTCACGGAAGGGAAATTGGTAGGACATGTTGTTAGCAAAGAAGGAACAAAGATAAATACCGAAAGGGTTAAGGCTATTCAGAGCCTTACTCTGCCTACAAGCAAGACCGACATCCACTCTTTCTTCGGAAAGGTGAACTTTCTCAGGCGCTTTGTTCGAATTTGCTGAAAAGACTCGTCATATATTAGACATGATGAAAGGATCACCAAATTTCCGATGGAGCGAGGAAGGAAAAGGTCATTTGAAGAAATAAAAGCTTCCGTCGCTCACGCACCAGTCCTGGTATGTCCTGATTTCTCTAAGGATTTTATCATGTATAGCTATGCGTCTGAGCATACTATATCTGCCATCTTGATGCAAAAGAATTCTGAGAATGTTGAATCCCCAATTGCGTTCATGAGCTCTCCCCTCAAGCCTCACGAATTAAAAATGTCTCAGTTAGAAAAGCATGCCTTCGCCGTTGTCAAAGCAGTCAAAAACTTCAGGTATTACATTTTAAATTCTCATACAGCGGTCCTGGTCCCTGACACGGCAGTCAAGTCAATTTTAACTCAACAAGAGTTAGGAAGCTTGCGAGGAAATTGGATTGCAAAGGTCCAGGAGTACGATCTAGATATAAAACCAACCAAGTTGGTAAGAGGCAAAGGCTTGTGTCAACTTATGGCTAAAAACCAAGGGTCGGAAGTTTCGGAGGAAAGAATGATTGTACCAATGAAGCACAAGACCGGCTAGATAAACCCGATTCACTACCTCTGGTCCTATTTGTCGCAACTAGTGATGAATGGTATTCCGATATTACTTTCTTCCTCACCTACGGCGAATGCCCAACTCACCTAACTATAAAGAAGAAGCGCACTATAAAGCTCAGAGAAGCCAAATATGTCATATGGGATGACAATTTATACAAACGCGAGATAGATCTTGTCTTCTTGCGATGTGTCGACAAGCCACAAAGCAGTGAAGTTACTTGAAAGTTTTCACAATTCAGCCTATGGAGGCCATTTCTCCTCTTCGTGAAAGACACAAGATCATTCCGGGGTAGGTACCATTGCCGACACTTTTCCAAGATACAAATTTATGCTGGGTAGCAAAGTGTGAGCCTTGCGCGGTTCGTCGGCACAAGTTAGTTTGCTTTTCCTCAGCCGTCGTTGTCGACCGAACCATTCAAGCAAAGTGGGGAATTGATTTTATCGGTGCACTCAATCCCCAATCGAGTTCCAGACATAATTATGTCCTAACAACAACAGACATTACTTCACCAAGTGGGTGGAAGCCATACCAAACATGCCACTTCGAAGTTGTTTGTAGTTTCATCAAAGAAAAATATCATTGTCGGAGGTTTGGCGTTCCAAACAAGATTGTTGCTGATAATGCTTCTAACTTCTCTTCACGAGAAGTTATTAGTTTTTGCTACAAATATGGGATAACTTTAGCTCACGCCTCAGATTATTACCCTTAGGAAAATGGTCAAGTAGAATCCAAGAAAAAACTTGGTGACCATCATACGAAAGTGGTGGATGAGAATCAACGAATGTGGCACAAGTCCTTAGACAATGCTTTGTGGGCGAGATCGCATTACTCCCAAGAGATCTCTCGATATGTCACCTTTTCAAGTGTTATATGGCACCGATGCCGAGCTCCCCATTTTCACTGAAATCCCTGCTCTGCACTTGGCACGGGCAATCGAAGATGAAACTTTTCAAAATTCCCTTGAAAAGAGGATCATGTATCTAGCAGAGCTCGAGGAAAAGAGAGTAAGGGTGGTCGACAAGATCACCGAGCATCAGAATTAGGTCAAAATATTGTTCGATAAAAAAGCTAAGCAAAGAAATTTCCAGGTGGGAGACCTCATCCTTTTTTGGGACAAACAAAGAGAGCCAAAAGGCATGCACGGAAAGTTTGATTCCCTATGGAGAGGGCCCTTCAAGATCAAGCAGTTAAACGGAGAGAACAATTTATATCTCTCGTATTTGGATGGAACTAAGCTCCCGCTTCCCTATAGTGGGCAACATCTGAAAATCTTCAGGAAGTAGAGCTTGCTCTCTTCTTTGTACAATTTGCTTCAATTGTGTGTTTGTTTTTGTCGTGTGTTTTCTTTTGCTGGTTGTGTGTTTCCCTTTCCGGTCCCCCTTGTTTTTGACTTTGTCACCCAATGGATAGGCATGTGAGATCTGCAGTTCTCTACCCCCGAGGTCTGCTCAGGATAGTCCCCGTAAAGAGCCGGTTGTTATCTCGTAAAATTGGCAAGGGTAATTTTACGAATAACCCTACCAATTTTTTTTTTTTTGTTGTTAGGTCCTCGTTAGGACCCCTTGCGTCGTAATGTTGCAAAATCCCTTCCCGGGAAATCTAGTTTTCCGAACTTAGCCATTTTTGGTCTTTTTTGGTTGGGCACACATAATGACTATGCAACATCAAATTTTGGTGCGCCCTTTAAATCCTTTGGCGCATGATTTCTCGTGTCAACAGGCATTTTGATGCACCTCACTATGTTGAGTCTTCCTTGCATGCGCCAAGGCACATGCGCCTTCATGTCAACAAAACTTTTGTTGTGCCAATTTTTGGTGTGCCTAGGGCGCACATATTCCTCTGTCAACACAACTTGCAGTGCGCCAAAGGCACACATAACTTTGTGTTGCAAGCATTTTAATGCGCCATAGGGCGCATGTTTTCTTATGTCGACAGTGCTTTTCATGCGCCTCTTAAAAATTTGGTGGTGCATTTATTGCCACCTCACCTATATATAGGCGCATCTGCACTGTCATTATCATCCGACACAAATCACGTGATTTTTCTCTGTACCTGCCAGCGCACCTGCCCTGTCATTTTCAAATCACTTTGTGGACCCGTTTGCACATTTCTTCGTTATATATACTAGTAAGAGGTCCTCATTGCTTCTGTGTTTGGTGTTTTGTTTATTGGCTGCTTGCTGGTTTGGATTGAGTTAAAAGAGATTGTCAAAACATGAGCTCCCCATCCTCCTTGCTATTTTCTCTACCCATGCTTTTTCCCCCCTCTTTCCAGATCTGCTGGTAGGGGAAACTCTGTCCTAAAAAATGGCTTGGAACTCTCTGAATAAGCTTCTTCATAACCCAAATGAATCCTTAAAAAGGAGCTTAACCACATGCAAATCCCTCAAGAAAAGAATCATGACTTGAAAAGAGGCACTGTTATTTTTCTCCTTTGGCACGCATCTATCACCCCTGCAACATGATAAACAGTCGCGCCAATGGCGCACATTCCTTGCGTGTTACATAATGAACAGCTACGCCCTAATGGCGCACTCCCTTCACTTGTTGCAATCACTTTCCCTGCACCCTACTTGGCGCACTCAATGCATCTGTTGCATCATTAATACCCGCGCCCTTTGGCGCACCCTGCATATATGCAACATTCAAATCATATGCGCCAAAGCACAACTGTTAAAACGGCACAGGCGCATCCATCGTTGCAATGACATCATGTTATGCAGACCTTCTATGCGCCATGCCAAGTTCTCCTGTGGCGCATAAAAAAATGATGTTACACGCATTATACCTACGCCCTTTGGCGCATCCTGTACCCGTGTAACATGAAAAATATCTGCGCCCTTTATAAAATATATACACATGGCACAGGCGCACTTGTGCTTACAACAACAAAATGCAATCTGCAGTGTCCATGCGCCATGCACCCTTTTGGCACTGATTTATCCCTTGCAGCAGCCCTTTCCTGTGTGCCTTACCATTTAACCCTGCAACTTGCAGTGTACATGCGCCCTGCGCCCTGAGGCCTTAAAATTGCTAACTCTTCTTTCTGTCAACGCTTTAATGGAAGATCGAACAACTAACATGACCTTCCTGCATTGTGTTTCCTTCTTCTCCTTGCAGATCAGCAACTGAGTTCAGAGTTACATATGTCAACATCAAGCAAGAGACCTACCAAATCTAAAGGCAAGGCCAAGCTCACAGAAGAAGAAATGAAGTATAAATATCAGAGGGTCAGGATGCCCGAATCCCAGGCAGAGTGTGACTTAGATATCAGAGACTCAGAACTTGGACACATTGATATGGAGGAGTTCGGGCCGAACCAGAAAGGTCACACGAAGTCCCTGGATGGAAAAATTGATAGGAAAGATTGCCTCGCACTTTCTTTGGAGGGATCCCGGTCTGCCGTGAATAATGAATTTATGATGGTGGTAGCCCGATGCTACAATAAAGACACAAGATGTGTCCATAATGATAAGGGTGAGGTTATAATCAACCTCACTACCCGCCATTTTGAAATAATGCTTGGCATCCCTCACCACCGGCACTTTGTGGCCATAAGCGAGGATATCCCCTTTCACCGCGGGACGACAACGATGAATAATTCTCTCTCTTCTTCTACTTTCTTTTTGTAAATGTCTAAAGTATGTTGGCAAGACAAATGATGACATCATCCATGTTGCACCATGGGATGATGTCATCCATCAAGTTGTCAAAAGTCAACATGACTTTGAGATATTTTGTAGATTTTATGTAAATAGGTGGTTGGTTCCTTTTTTCCTTCCTTCTTCTCCTTCTTCTATAAATACTTGAAGTACTTGTTGTATTCGGGGTGGATATCTTTTAGATGAAAAATAGAAGTAGGGAGAAAAGGCTTTGTACTTTTGTAACAGAGAGAATATTAATACAAATATTAAGAATTTGTGCTAAATATGTGTGTTATGGGCATATGATCTTTCTTATGTAAGATCTATGCGTTTATTCTCGTTAGATCTATCTCTACCTTTTTGTCATTTATTCATCAAGTATTGATTTGTTCATTTATGTAAGTAGGTTTGGTCTCTGCATTTACTACCAATCCCAAAACATAAACCCTCCGACGTTTCGATTTGGAATTCATTTCTTTTCTCCCTTCGACTGATCTTTCTTCATCCTCTACTTCATTTCCTTTCTTTTCGCAGTTGGAAACACCCCTACTGTGATGAGATCCCAAACCCCCGAAGGCAAAATATTGTGAGACTTGCATAGATTCCTGCTGGTAGAATAACAATAAACTAGTTTCGCTTTGTTGACTCAAAGAGGGGCTATGCCCTGCACACTGTTGACTCGTTTATCCATAAATCTACCCAAGCGACAGATTTTGAACCAACACGGTGTTAACATTGGTTCAGAGGATTTACCCAGGATGATCAAGTTGGGGGTTTCGCTCTAAAACTTAGGAACATAAAACCTTTATGGAACTCTTAAGATAATACGTTGATATTTTCACATGGATATATTCAGATATGCCCACTTGGATCCAACATTAGTTGTACACAACCTTGTTATACACCCAGATGTCAAGCCCATTAAACAGAAATTGAGGAAGATGCATCCTATAGTTGCAATTCTTGTCAAAGAAGAATTGGAGAAACTCTTGGCTGCATATTTTATCAAACCTATTGATTACTTAGATTGGATCTCCAATATAGTTCCAGTACAAAAGAAACCCATTGGCATTAGGATCTGTACTGACTTCCGTGACATCAATAAAGCATGTCCTAAAGATGATTTTCCTTTGCCAAACATAGATATGATTATAGACTCTACCGTTGGCTATGAGATGCTATCCTTAATGGATGGCTTCTCAGGGTATAATCAGATAAGGATCACAAAAGAGGATCAACACAAAACTACCTTCATCACTCCATGGGGAACCTTTTGTTACAAAGTCATGTCATTCGGACTCAAAAATGCCGGGCTACTTATCAGCGTGCTATGACTATCCATTTTCATGATATGATGAACAATATTATGGAGGACTATGTGGATGACATATTAGCTAAATCAAAGAGAAGAAAAGAGCATCCAGAAGTGCTTAGACGTATCTTTTAGTGCCTCAGGGACTACAAGGTTCGTCTTAACCCTAAGAAGTGCATCTTTGGTGTATTGTCAAGAAAACTCTTGGGATTCATAGTATCATAGAGAGGGATAGATGTGGATCCCGCCAAAGTCATTGCTATTACAAACATGCCTCCACCCACCACTCTTAAATAGCTCGGAAGTTAGTATTGGTAGATTAGTTGTAGCACCTTTACTAGGAATAGAGCCTTTGTGTCTAGATCTCCCAGATACATCTATGATGTATATCAAAGAATCCGCGAAGTGGCGGTGTCCATTTCAATGGATCATTTAATTTACATGGATTAGGAGCAAGAGTGGTGCTTATTACTCCCACAGAGATATTATACCTAGGGCATTCCGGTTGGGGTTTCCTTGTACCAATAACATTATAGAGTATGAAGCACTCATCACTAGCCTCAAGCTAGCTATCACTTGGAACATCAAACAACTGTGAGTTTTGGAGATTCTCAGCTTATCATTAAGCAAGTCAATGATGAATACAAGGTCAAAAATGAAAAACTTATTCCCTTATAAGAAGATGGTTTGAAACCATGAAGGAATATTTTTCACATATCATATTTGAAAAAAACCCAGATCTCATAATAGATCTGCGGATGCCATGGCTACCATCGGCTCTCTCTTGCACATCCCGCCTGAGGAGAGTAAGATGCCTTTCTTTGTGGAACATTTACAGGTACCTGCATATGATATGTCGGAGTCATGTTTGGCATGTGAAGTTGTTGGTCCCCTATCCCCATGGTATGACCCTATTTACCAATACCTACAAGATGGAACCTTCCCACCTGACATTACCCATTTAGAGAAAAAAGCCCTTATTCACCGCATAGCCCATTATACCCTCCTAGGAGGCACACTTTATCACCGTGGCTATGATGGGAACTTGCTTCGCTATCTAAATGTTACTGATTTGGTTCACGTAATTAAAGAGGTACATAGTGGTATCTGTGGGGCACACACTAGTGGCATGGTGCTAGCTAAGAAACTGTTGAGAGTAGGCTACTATTGGCCTACCATGGAATCCGATTGCTGCAACTTTGTGAAGAAATGTGAACTTTGTCAAAAGTATGGTAATCTCATACATGCACCAGCATAGGCTTTGTAGCCTATTGCAACGCCTTGGCCTTTTTCAAAGTGGGGTTTAGATCTCATAGGGAAGCTCCACCCTTCTTCATCAGATGGTCATACACACATCATAACTGCCACCGAGTATTTCACTAAATGGGTGGAGGCTATTCCTCTTACCTATGTCACCAAAGGCGCAAATATCCAAGTTTATAATGAACCATCTTTTATGCCGTTATGGTGTCCTCGCCATTACCACCGATAATGGTAAATCTTTCAAAAACAAGATTGTAAAAACCTTGTGTCAATGCTTTCATATCCAACTTAAATGGTCCATCCCCTATTACCCTCAAGGTAATGGGAAAGCATAAGCTACAAACAAAACTTTTGTGTGCATTATGGAGAAAATGGTCAATAAAATTGGTCGTAATTGGCACTTGCAAATCCATCCCGCCCTCTAGGCTTATCGTACTTCCATCCGCACCCCTACTGGTGCGACCCCGTATTCACTTGTCTATGGCACTAAAGCCATCATACCTTTGGAAGTGGAGCTTCCCTCCCTGAGAATATCTCTTAGGGACTACCTTGACAAAGATGAAGACTACAGAGTTTCTCACCTGGTAGAGTTGGAACTATTAGATGAACAACATATCAGAGCGCTTAATCACCTTAAAGTATATCAAAATAGAGTATCCAGAGGATACAACAAATGCATCATTCGTAGGGAATTTGATGTAGGTGATCTTGTACTGAAAGAAAATCAGAAGAATACCACCAAAGATAGGGAAAAGAAAGGTAAATTTGAGGCCAATTGGCTCGGTCCCTATGTGGTGACCGCTAAATATGGATCAGGGGCATATAGACTTGCCTATTCAGATGGTGAAGAGCTTCCAGAGCCCATGAACACCATTCACCTCAAGTGCTTCTATGCTTAGGTGTGGCTAGAATATTGAGATAAGAAACTAAAAAAGTAGAAAAAAAAGAAAAAATGGAAAAATTGAGAAAAAGTAAAAAAAAAATAGGTCGTCCACATGTGAAAACCACGCAATTATGGCACAGTGGGCATGTCCTTTTGTGAAAACCTGTTTTCGGTGCTCAAGGAAGGTTTATCGTACATAAGTCACTCTTGATATAAGATGGGTAACTCTTTCCACTTGCTAAATTCCACAGTACCCTGGCTAGGTCTAGGAATCCGACCTCAAGCTCCCTTGCAGGACTTGTGATCTGGTTTACTTACGCTATATCTGTGTGAAGGATGTAGCCTATTTGTATATTCCCACATCACATTGGGGGCACATTCACATTCCACTTCATTGTACACTAACACGTGGCATTTGACCCTTTGTATATTCCCACATCACATTGGGGGCATTCCACATTTCTTTAAAGCTTGTACATTGCTTTCAAAACATGACCTTGAAAATACAAAAACATTTAGAAAACGATACACAAAAATATAAACATCTGAAACTTTCCTTTTCAAGGATAAAGCTACATTCATCTCACAATGTCATCTTAGGGAAACCTAGACAAAAATGACGAACATAGCTACGAAAACTTATCCTTCATGATAAACTCAAAAACATTAGAAAATATGTCAATACTATCCCGCAAAAACAAAGTGGTAGTTAGATTGCTTTTAGTTGTTGGTTTGTATAGTTTTGATGTACTTAGCTTGTTGTGTTGTTCATTCTTTGAATGATTCTTTGCTTACATTACATTAAATCTTGTTAGGTTTAATTGTGTGTTGCACTACATTGATTGTTAGGACTGTTATGCTTGTAATTAATTGTTGTATGTTTCTTTGATTACTATGTACATCACTTAGAACTCATTTTTACTTGCTTAGATTAAAGTGTTAGATTAATCTTCATTTTAGTTGCATTGCATTGTGTTGCATGTGTATATTTGTTTAGTTTTGTTAACTTTTGCTTGTGTGTTTGTTTAGCACATTTGTTTGTTATCACATCTATCATCTATCATTTCATCACATTTATACCATCATCTATACATCATATATAAATAAAATGCTAAGTATTACATCATGCATGTATGCTAAGCTAATCATCACATATCGTATCATCAATGGGGAAAGAGGGGTTGCGTGATAATCACTAATCTATCCCCCACACCAATATCATCTAGTATCATCCCAAGATTGCTAGCCATGTGGAATCAAACATCTCATAAATTAAAATACATGATATCAAATACACGAGTATATCATCGCTATGAAAGAAAAACATGTACATCTCTACATCTGAAAGTATGTCACATACATGAAAAGGAAAAGATACAACATGAACATCAATGAAACGTAATTACCATGACAATATATCAATACATGACAAGATATACAAGAAAATGTCCATATGATACATGTATAATCAATATCTCAGTGTCAAAGTCCGGTATATACAAAATGCTCGTCCATCTGCCATATAAAAGGGGCAGGGATCAAATACTAAGCCTGCATACAGAGGCATGGTGGTACATCAAAAGTACATACATCGATCAAAATCGAGCCTTCATCTAGAGGCATCCACAAAAGAATCAAAAGAATCTATACATGGGAAAAACCCACCTTCATAAGAGGCATATACAAATGAATACATACATACATATCATGGCATGAGTAGGAGACTCAATTGCAACTCTTGCCCTCGTCGGGGCTGCTGGGACCATGTCCTGGGGGACAGAATAATGGAGGCCGTGATGGGCCTACCCCTGAAGAACCTGCCAACTATGAGGAGGGACCCTGTGTACCCCTCTGCTGTGTGGCCGGCTATCTGTATTGACTGGCTGGCCGACCTCCGTGATCTGGAGCCTATGCGGCTCACATCAAGCTGGGCATATGGCGTCACTCGCTCCTCTGCTAGAACTACCTGAAAGTAGGTTGTCCTATAATAAAGAGCCTCACCTGTGGCCCTGATGGTGTCACGTATCAAATCCTCGTCTCTCCGTTGCCAAAGCTACCTCGTAGGGTGGCATCGTGCTCACTTATCAATAGACCTTTGTCCGCATCATCCTCGCTAGCACCTGCAGCCTCTCGATCTCTCTCTCTAGACGATAGTCCTGTAAATCGTTGTGGGCCTGGTCTCTCTCTATCAAATAGGTCTATCCCTTGGCCTACACCTGGTCATGCTGGACCATGATGCTATGTAACTGGCTCTGTACCTAGCCTAAGGCACCCACTAAATGAGTGCCATGTGCTGCCAACTGTGCAATCTGACCCTGCCATATGGCCCTACCACTGTCCTGTACCTGAGACCTGGCCTGGTCTCTCTCAGCAGATTAGTACCGAATATGTGCTCAGTCCGATCTCTCTCTATGGCCACCTAAAGCCGTATGACTATCGCGCCTATAAATGCTCCTCGTAGTGCAGAAGTGCCCATCACCACCTCCTGGGGCCTAAGGAGGTGGACCTGCTATGGTAAAACCTGCTATAGTGGGACATA
The DNA here is from genome assembly GCA_018340775.1 of Taxus wallichiana var. yunnanensis. Lineage (NCBI taxonomy): Eukaryota > Viridiplantae > Streptophyta > Pinopsida > Cupressales > Taxaceae > Taxus > Taxus wallichiana. The sequence continues at coordinate 80,307,746 of CM031240.1, forward strand.
TATACCCATTGGAATGCCTCTTTGGAGACAATCGACTAGGACATTTGGGTATGGTGTACCTATCTAGGTATAGGCCTAGGGCCCTATACCTATGGCTGTGGGGCCCTGCCTCTAACTTGATGCTGCACATGGGGCCACCCTCGTCATCTGAATCATCATCATCAGTGCCACCTTAGGCACCATCATCATCACTAGGTGGGCCCACTGGGGGAGGCCTCATGCCTACATCATATGCTACCCTCAGGATGGTCATCCTGTGAGGAATCACGCCATGGTACTGTGGTGTGTAATTGGTCAGATACCCTAGATCTCAAACCTACCTCAAAGGTACCCATGCAACGGGTACCACCTGTGTAAAGCTAGCCCAGGCTCTGTCATAGGCTATCTGGGGCCCCATATCAAAATACTCATGCGCCCTCCACGCGTACCACATGTCAGGCCTTGGAACATCCCTGTGTGGTGGCGAATTGTCGCTAGCACCTATCAAATCTATAAAACTCCCACATATAGTTACGGCTGCCCATGATAAAATGATCTACTCCGGCTATAGATAGCTCTCGGGCATCCTCCGGCCACTAGAAATGTTGATATGGCCTCCATACTATGGCCACCTACTATAAGTCATCGAGCTCTCGATGATAGGGATAAGGATCACCCCTGTAGGGCCGAACATCATCCCCGATTGGGACCCAACCCATGGTAGATGGCTCCTTTGGAGCCCAAACTCTTAGAGTGCCTAAAGGGCACCGATAGCAATATGATCCCAGGCCCATATCATGAGGAGCTTGGCTAGACCTACCGTCTTCTGACGGTAGTAGGTAATAAGTTGTAAATCTCAATAAAGATGTGCCGTAATGCACCTTGCCTCAAAGCACAATAAGTCTCTCCCTGTATCAATCCAAGAATGACTCCAAGTAGTCTAAGAGGGAATGAGGAGCCGGTCTTGTCAGGGAGTAAAACTCCACTGACAAAGGCCATCATATAAACCACGACCCGATCTAGAGAGAGGTCATCAATGCAGCGTGACAATCTCACTATCATCCCACGACGAGGTATCATCGGGACTCCAAACAGCTGTGCAATGCATCCATTCAATGTTGCTCTGTCACTCATGTATTGAATAGGCTAGCCAATAATGGGAACCTATCGACACTAAAATTTTCCTCCATAATTTCTATTTCATTAATGTATGTATTAGGAATAGGATGTTGTTAAGTATAATTAGTAGTAGCGTTTGATAGAAGATAATGGCGCCTCAGTACGGTGCCACCAATAATGTGGAGTATGGTAACAATAAAAGTACAATAGGAATGTTGTAAAAAGTAAATATTTGTCGTAAGTGGTCCGGTAATGTTAAAATGTCAAAGTTTGGGTAATTAGAGAAGTAGGGTCTACATGATTAGGAATTAGAAATATTATATTGGTAATAAAGACAAGGAGTGAGGTCATAAATATTTTTGTATTTTATTTGTAAAAAGTCTAAAAATGTGGAACCCATGTAAAATGATAAGGTTTATCTTATCTTAACAGATAAGCTTACATGTACAGATAAGAGTTAAGGTATGGAATATGATTCGTCAGAGTGGATTTCTTATCCTATCTTAGAGATAAGATGGATAAGCCTGGAAGTTCTATAAATAGAGAGGCCACCCCCCTCATTTAGCATAGAAGGAAGTAGTGAGAAATATTGTAGGAAGTGTGTGTGCGAAGGAAGCCATCAGTTTAAAGGTGTGTTGAAGAAGCCATTAAGAGGTGTAATTGTAAAGTTTCTCCCATAGTCTTGGTGAAAGGCAAGTGAAGTCAATAACACTTGAAGTACCTCATGGGTGAGATTGTAACAATTTCATGTTAATATTATAATTTATTTTGATATTTCAGATTTGTCATCATTCTGTCTTATCATAGTCGATGGTATTCTTGTGTTATGTTGTTGTTTTGTTTCCAGATTACATCCACCAAACTAAAGGCTGTGCATTAGTAAATAATCATAGCACGAGGAGTTCTCGGTGAAGAATTATCATAGTGCCGGATTGGTGTTGACATTTTGGTTCCGTTGCCGGGACCATTCCTCGTTGGTGGATTTTCTGGAGAGATATTCCCACTTAGTCAAAAATCAATTGGAGGGTAACCTTGTTTTTACTGTGCATAGTAGTTACCATGGTAAAGTCATTTTTACCGGGAATAGTAGTTACCATGATAAAGTCATTTTTGCTGTGAATAGTATTTATCACAGTAAAGTCACTTTTTACCGTGAATAGTATTTACCACAGTAACTTCACTTTTTACCGTGAATAGTGTTTACCACAGTAAAGTCAGTTTTTACCGTAGTAAGTCAAGTTTTACCATAGTTTACCATGGTCATTTCTATTTTACTGTAGAAAGGTGTAAAGTCACTTTCTAGTATAGTGATTCCAATTATTTGTGCACATAAGTCTTGTTAATTGTACTTATGGGTTGGTATTTCACGGTGGTTACTTTTGAAAATGGGAAAGATTCATGTTTTTTCAGCTCAATCTAATGAAGATGCTTCTTCTTTCATTCAAGAGTTTAAACGATCTTGTATTTGTAATGGCCTTATAAGAAGGGAACAATGGACTGAATTTTTTCCTACCTTTTTGGATGGTTCAGCACTTAGGTGGTTTGAAACACTAGGTGATAATGTGAAAAATTCATGGGATTTATTAACTGAAAGTTTTCTTGAAGAATTTGGTGAACAACAGAAATATGCAGATCTCATGATCGAGATCACAAAGCTATCCCAAGGAGAGAAGGAGAAGATAAGGGATTATCATGCTCGTGTTCTAGAGCTAAGGAGGAAGCTCGATGCCCAGATCCGGAAGGAAGGACTAGTGGATGGGTTGATGAATAGCGTGGATAATCTCCTCTGAAGCACTTCATTCTTGGGATGAAGCCGAGAGATCGAGACAACGAGTGAAGTATGACCACCCAAACTACCATTGAACAAGAAAAGGAGATTGCAAGAAGGAAAGAAGAAAGCATGGAAGAGGAGCCCAAAGAAATTGTTGCTAAAGTAGAGCCTACACCAAAGCACCTTTGGTCCGAATCCACAACCACTCCCGATGAGCACAAATATTTCTCCTAGTACATCTACTGAGTATGAAGATCTGCTCAAAAAGATGGGTCGATTAACTATTAATATTCTTCAAGGAAAGGAATTTAGTTCTCGGGGAGGAGATAGAGGTCCAAAAGAAATATTTCTGAAGTTGTTTGTTATGGTTGTTATAAAAATGGTCATTATAAGTATAATTTTCGAGATAGAACTTCTACATCGGTAAAGGAGATAATGATAAAGGAAAAGCACTGTGAATTCTTTTGATGTAGTAGATAAGAGCAGAAATAATGAAGTAGATGTGTTTGTAACAAAAAGAAAGAAAGAAAAAGATAATCAAGATGGAAATGATCCTAAGAAGATGAAAGAAGAAACTAGTAAGAAACATAGGAGAAGAAAGTTGGGTGTGCAGGATTTTCTGATTTCACAGGCAAGGACCATACTCCATCTTGGAAGATCTGTACAAAAGGCCTACAAATATTACATATGGTCAACTCTTGGCTATGTCTTCTGAGAAGAGGCGGGAGTTGCGAGGTGGAATCAATGCTCGAAGAAGGAAGGAGGTTGAGGTCCCTGTTTTGGAGGCAAAGGTAGAGCCCTATGCTCCACAAGCTGAGGTATTATGTAATGGTATTTCAATTCATGATGTCTTAGTTGATGGAGGTGCTGCAGTTAATGTAATGACCGAGTCTGTAATGAATATGTTGGGTTTAAAAATTGATCGCCCTTCAACACTTATGTTAAGGTCATTAAATAAAGGAAAAACTAAACCCAGAAGGTGTAGTTTCAAATGTGGCAATATCATTATGAGTGTGGTATGTGTGGTAGACTTTCAGGTGATGAAAAATGGTACTGTTGCATACCCAATGCTGCTGGGAAGACCATGGCTAAGGAGAGTTCATGTAAGAAACTACTGGAATGAAGGTTTCATGACACTTGGACGTGGTAGAGAGAGGGTGAAGATAAATGTGATCCCTCGACATCATAAGGCGTAACTCGTAGATTCAAGTGATGAAACCGATGATTGGACATCCTCTGATTACTCTAGTACCAGTGAAGTGGACACTGAAGATGAAGAAAGTGAGGTGGATGTTTCAGTCATGGATATCCTTCCAGTCACACCAACTCATGACCCCATAAAATTATCTAAAGAAGAAGTTGATGATCATCTCCAACAAATAAAGATTGGTGATCTTTGTGATGGAGAGTGAGAAGGAATCCTACCTCCAGCTCTTTTGAAGGTACATACACCTATTCACTTTTGATTACAAGGAACTCCGTCAAGTAAGTTGGGTAGAACATTGTATTGAGCTGGTAGATGGTGCTAAGCCCATAAAGTAAATGCCATATAGAATGAATCCTAATTTTTCCAAGACCGTAAAAAGAAGAAATAGATAAGTTGCTTGATGTAGGATTCATATTTTTGTGGAGAATTCAAAATGGGTTTCTCCCATTGTGATCTCAATAAAAAAGAATGGGAAGCTACGCATTTGTGTTGATTACGGGAAGCTCAATAAGGCAACAAAGAAGGATCATTACTCTCTTCCATTTTGGATAAGATCTTGGACAAAGTAGTGGCCAGAGTGCTATAGTTTTTTGATGGATATAGCGGCTACAACCAAGTTCGTATAGCAGAGAAATATTAGCTGAAGACCACGTTCACCACTCCTTGGGGAACGTTTGATTATAGAGTTATGCCTTTTGGGTTGTGTAATGCTCCGAAGCAACATTCCATTGTTTGATGAATAGGGTGTTTGAACCCTACATTGGGACCTTCATCGAGTATTTTGGATGATTTTTGCATCTATGGGAGCAAGTTGGACACACTGCACCAAATGGAGACAAAATTTCAAAGGTTAGATGAAGCACAAGCCTCACTAAACCCTACAAAGTGTGTCTTTGGATGTTCTAAAGGCATTTTGTTAGGGCATGTTGTATCCAGAGATGGTATTGCAGTGCGATCCTCGATAAAGTTTCAAAATCAAAGATTTACCATTTCCTCTTAATAGAAGTAAGTTGAGATCATTTTTAGGCCATGTGGGTTACTATAGAAGGTTCATCAATAATTTCTCAAAGATTGCATGACCACTAACTTGAGTTCTTGAAGAAGGATGTTACTTATGAACCGAGGAAATAAGGCGCATGAAGCTTTTGGACAACTGAAGGAAGCCCTGGTGTCTTCACTGTTTTGAAGAATCCAGATTGGAGCAAGCCATTCATTATGTACACTGATGCCTTAGATGCAACACTAGGAAGTACTTTGAGCCAAAAGGATGAAAATGGGAATGAACATCCAATTTACTTTGGGAGCAGACAAATGAGCAGTGCTGAGGTAAATTATACATGAATCGAAAAAGAGGCTCTGGCTATCATTTTTGTTGTAAAGAAGTTTAGAAATTACTTGCTAGGGCAAAAATTTCTAGTTGTAACAGATCATCAGGCTCTAAAATATATTGTAAATAAGCCTAACCCATCAAGGAGGATAGCAAGATGGATAATTTTGCTACAAGAGTTTGAATTTGATATTATAGATAGGCTAGGAAAGAAGCATGTCAATGCAGATGCACTCTCTCGAGCCTATGATGGTTTAGGATCATCTTGTGATGATGATGATTTCCCGATGCAACATTGTTATCCCTTGACACAATCCCTAGTGAATACATAGATATTTGGAATTATCTGAATGAATTCAAGTTTCCTGATGGTGCCAATGCAAAGACTAAGAGAAAGATTACTCAAGCCAGTCGTCCATATTCTATTCTGCATGGAGTATTATTTTGAATAGGACCTGATGGACAGTACAAGAGGGTAGTTGGATGTGATCAAGGGAAGGAACTGCTAGAAGAATTCCACAATGGTACATGTGGAGGGCACTTCTCTGGACAACTTACAGCAAGAAGGATCTTGGATGTAGGTTATCACTGGCCCACTCTTTTTAAAGATTGTTATAATTATTGTAAAACATGTGATATTTGTCAAACACATGGTAACCGTAAGACTTCATCAGCTCCATTATGTCATATTCTTCCCCTTGGTCCCTTTGAAAAGTGGGGAATAGACATTGTAGGTCCACTTCCAACTACATCACGCCAAAATAAGTATATTGTAGTTGCCCACAGATTATTTAACCAAGTGGGTTGAAGCTAGGCCATTGAAAAAACAGACTTCCATGGATGAAGTGGCAAGGTTCATGTATGAACACATTGTCACCAGATTTGGTTGCCCATTAGAAATTGTAATAGATCAAGGAAGCCACTTCATTAATGAGGTGGTAGAAGCCCTAGTCAATAAGTTTTCTATTAAGCACAGGAAGGCAACAACATACAAGCCAAGCACAAATGGACAGGTGGAACGAACAAATTTTGTGTTGTGTCAAATTCTAGCAAAAGATGCAGCCTTGCAGGTACATAAATGGGATAAAAGGATTCATGCAGCATTGTGGGCATATAGGGCAACATCAAAGTCAGCAACAGGATACTCCCCATTTCAGTTGGCTTATGGCATTGATCCAGTTATTCCTATTGAGTTTGATATTCCCACTGTGAGAGTTATGAAAAATGAAAGGATGGATGAAAGTGATTCAGTAAAAGAAAGGTTGGTACATCTTCATTTGCTGGAGGAAATGAGAGAAATAGCAAAGGATACAAGCCATAAGAAGAAAATGAAGTAGAAGGAATACTTTGATCAAAAGATCCGGTGGTCTCCATTTCATGTGAATGACTTGGTTCTAGTATATGATTCCAGATACAAAAAAAGAAGACAGAGAAAATTTCTTCCAAAATGGATGGGGCCCTACAAAATAACAGCTGTGCGTGAAAATGGTACGTACTGATTGGAGGAATTGGATGGCACTCCCATTATGAAATGGGTCAACCACGACAAGTTGAAGATTTTCCAAGCACCAGAAGAGTCTACTCCGAGGACGGAGTAGAAGCTAGGAAGGGGGAAGATGTCGACACTAAAATTTTCCTCCATAATTTCTATTTCATTAATGTATGTATTAGGAATAGGATGTTGTTAAGTATACTTAGTAGTAGCGTCTGATAGAAGATAACGGCGTCGTCGACGGTCGCCAATAATGTGGAGTACGGTAATACCAAAGTACAATAGGAATGTTGTAAAAAGTAAATATTTGTCGTAAGTGGTCCGGTAATGTTAAAATGTCAAAGTTTGGGTAATTAGAGAAGTAGGGTCTACATGATTAGGAATTAGAAATATTATATTGGTAATAAAGACAAGGAGTGAGGTCATAAATATTTTGTGTATTTTATCTCGTAAAAAGTCTAAAAATGTGGAACCCATGTAAAATGATAAAGTTTATCTTATCTTAATGAGATAAGCTTACATGTACGAGATAAGAGTTAAGGTATGGAATATGATTCGTCAGAGTGGATTTCTTATCCTATCTTAGAGATAAGATGGATAAGCTCGGAAGTTCTATAAATAGAGAGGCCACCCCCTAATTTAGCATAGAAGGAAGTAGTGAGAAATATTGTAGGAAGTGTGTGTGCGAAGGAAGCCATCGGTTTAAAGGTGTGTTGAAGAAGCCATTAAGAGGTGTAATTGTAAAGTTTCTCCCATAGTCTTGGTGAAAGGCAAGTGAAGTCAATAACACTTGAAGTACCTCATGGGTGAGATTGTAACAATTTCATGTTAATATTATAATTTATTTTGATATTTCAAATTTTTCATCATTCTGTCTTATCATAGTCGATGGTATTCTTGTGTTATGTTGTTGTTTTGTTTTCGATTACATCCACCAAACTAAAGGTGTGCATTAGTAAATAATCATAGCATGAGGAGTTCCCGGTGAAGAATTATCATAGTGCTGGATTGGTGTTGATAGAACGCGCATGATGCACGTAGACATCCTCCAATGTGATGGTAATCTCCTCTTGTAGGTAGCCAAAAGCACCGGCTCTCACCGTGCCATCTCTCTCGCTATAGTTGTGAAAAGGTCATGGTCCAATGTGATCTGGGGCATGTCATCCACGTAGGCTAACCCTGTGACATAAAGGAGAATGTCTAGAATACCCCTATCTCCATCCTCGAACTACGTCTCTATCATCTTGAGGTGGTTGTATCTCTCCCGCGTCTCAGAGTGCTAGTAATATACGCTGTAAGATTAAGAAAAACAAGTGTTAGGGACATATCTAATTTTTAGCTATCTTTCTAAGGAAACATAGTCTATAGAGGCCTTGAACTTACTAATTTCCCCTTTTTTTCTAAGTTCTTCTAATTTTTCTCCTCTACACTTTCCTATTTTATTACTACGTGTGTTTTATTTTTCTTCCAGATGCACGCACGCCCTTTTTAACGCACATGTGCCTTCCTCGATGCCTACGTGCCCTAACCGGCATGTATGCGCCCTACCTTTTTCACTCTTCCTATGTATGCCACGAAGGATGTCAACATACCCAGTGTGATGCATACACATCCCTCCCAGTGTGCATGCATGCGCGCATCCGTTCCCAGAAAAATTCAAGTTTTCCACCCAACACCTACGCACTTAGCTCGACATGCGTGTGCACGTCCTTGTTTTCCCCCTTTGATGGACATGTGTGCGTGTATACATTTTTCAACGCATACGCCGCGCGTATCTACTTTTTTGATGCATACGCATGCGCGTCCACCTATTTTCGACACATTTGCACACATGCATCTTTTCCCGCCTAACCTACCCTAGAAGCGACCTAAAAAGTAATAAATGCGTAATTTAAGAGCGAAGGGATAGACTACTCATGAAGGGTCCATCCACGGGGTCTCAGTTGGTACTCTCGGATCTGGTCTGCTCACCTCCGTCTCGTCGGTAACCTCTGCATTGTGCTCCAGGCTCTCTCACTAACACGTCGTGGTAAAAATTCGCAAGGGCTCTGGTACAAATGAATTGATCGTGATTGTTTTACCCCCCCGGGTGGGTATATTAACTCATCGCGATGCCCCTGGGGCATGTTTTCTCCACCATGGTCATTCTAATATTCTTCTACCCGCCGTGATAATTATTTTATTATTAAAATAATTATTTTTATTAATTTTCAAATGCTGGGGCACTTTGTGCTATCCTCGCGGATACTTCCCCTTTACCCTTTCATTGTTTACAAACCTTACATGCATTTTCCTCTTTTCATCTATCTACCTCCCATCGTGAAAAATAATTATTATCACTTTATCTTTCTTTCCATGGGGATCCCCTTTTGGCTCTTTTGGTGGCCTCACCTTCCCTCGTTCACCTCCACACGTACTTTTTAGAAGATCTTTGATCTTTTGCTTTCCGATCGATAAAAAATTATAAAATTGATTCAGAAAAATCAAAAATAGTATAAAACTTTGAAAATGAACTAAAATTGGTAACCACTCATTTTTTCGGCTGAAATATGTGTCTTTTGCATGGCACTCATCCTATATTCTGTTTGCATTTTCACATGTTTTGAAACTATGACTTGTGAATCACCCTGATCTACAATAATTTACAAAAACCGCTGCTTACTTCATCTCACGTACTGGGGCACTATTAATTGCTTGCATCTTGTTTCATTATGCATGTTGCTTTTTCATCGACTCCAAGTGTCCTGCGTCATGTCCTTGCATGTGCATATTTCTTGGGGCATCGTTCTTACCCTTTTGTTTATCAAAACATTTGGGAATTCAGCTTGATAACAAAATATTTGTGCAACCTTCAACGTTGTTGGTTTAAGTGTGTGTGACTGCATGTACTTATTTTCCTGTTACATGAGTTTGTTTACTTCTCGTTTTACATTACATGTTTGTATGTTGTGCGGAGTTGGCACTTTAGCAATAGACAATTGTTTTGTATCTTGTCTTTTCATGTCACTATACGCTTCTGTTGTATGCTCACATTTTTAATAAGGACCGATGAGGAGATCTCTAAGCAAAATGATGATTTAAAAGTTGAATACATTTGATTTGTGGATAGCTCAATATCTCTTTTCTTATTTCTAATCTTCTTCTCTTCACACTTCCCTTTCCTCTTTCTTCTCACCTTTTTCGAGCGTCGATCAACTTCTTTCATCACCCCATCGACACTCGAGGGGGCATCTTTCATCCTATTAATTTTTTTCTATCCCTTCGTAATTTTTCTTCTCTTTTATGTTTGTCTACTTTCTTGAAGTGATGTAACTTACATCACCTCAAAGAGGGGCAAATGTAGACACCTATAGTTTGGCCAATGCACTATTACAACTAATATTATGCTAGTTGTACTTATCCCGCAAATGATGATACACCGCGGTTTCGACCTATCTAACTTTCTTCCTATGACATCCCTTTTGTCGCTTTTTCCTCTTGTAAACCATTTAAACAAGCTATAATAGCTTTTTTTAACTACATTAGCTTCTTACTTTCTTCTAGTCCACTTTTACCACCTTCCTAGCCTATCAATCCATTCCATTGGATTGATTTGACCCTTCAAAACTCTCTCCAAACCCTAATCACCTCCTAAACATGTTTAACTAAGCTTAAACATGGTTTGTCTCTCCCTAAACCTAGTCAAAGTAAGCTTTGACTTGCTAAAAGTGCTTTTTGAAATTTAGTGTTTGTCCCACATGCACTCAAGTTCCCCTTTTTCCCAAATGGAAAATTATATTTAGGGCTAGACTCCTCTCTCATTTTCAAGAATTCCTTCCTTCTTCCTAAGCATAGATTATAGTATTTTGCATCTAGGTTCTAGATTTCATTTCTAGTTTAGATATTGAGCTATTTACTTCACTTTTGCATTGTCAATCCACTTTGTAGAGTAAAAGAGAAGAACCATTGGCTCAAAAATCCTATAATGGGGAGATCTCTTTCTCTTAATCACTAAAACTGATTGCTTAGGGCTTATTAGGTTCATTATTTTAAGCTTTCAAAGAATAGAGATAGTTTAATTAGCTTAAATTTGAGTGTTTACTTCATAATGCATGCTAGTTAGAAGATCTTGTTCATTTCTTATCGGATGGTCCACTGATTTGTTGCTTGAAGCCTTTGGGGATTCTTTAGGAATTCTTACCCCAAATCCATGGCTCTCTACAACTTTTCTTTGAACACAAAGCAAGACTATGCAATGTGTTTGTCCTACGACCTATATGTTCATTTGACAATTTCATTCACGTATCCGGCCAATGATTTTCTTGTTCACTTCTCTATTAACATAGGCTCTAAGATCTATTATGCTCAACTTGCACATCTTAAGCAAGGGTCTAATGAACACTTTTCAGATTATGTCTTGTGTTACAAAAACAATTTAGCTAAGATGTCTAATGTACTCATAGATGCCGAAATTCAAGACTTATTCATTCAGAGTCTCTTGCCACCTCTCTAGAAAAGTCTTCTCTTTGAGACTTCTCCCTCGTTTGATCAACTTTGTCATACTCTTAAGCTTCATGAAACCAAAATCTTAGTTATAGGAAAAATTAAGTACCAAGAGTAAGCATCGTCCTCTACACGTTTTCAAGGTAATTCAACATTTAAGTCATCTACGACTAAACCAATGAATACAAAATTCACCATCAACATAGTCCATGTTACTAAGGATCTTCAATCGAACCACAAAGGAGTATCTTTTCTAGGTTAGTCAAAGCTTCCTATTTCTATGTTAAACCCACAAATGCATGTAAATAAAGTTCATTAATCTAAGGTTTAAAATAGAAATGAGGAAATAACAAGTGATTTAAACTAAAAAACTTGAAAATGGACTTTGAAGAACTCAAAGGACCTCCATTAATGGAGGATGGACATAAGTGTCCCACCGGGCATGCCAAATGAGTTCAAAGAAAAAATGTGAAAGCCATGAATTTTGGGGTAAGAATTCCTAAAGAATCCCCAAAGGCTCCAAGCAACAAATCAAATCGGTGGACTAGTCGATAAGAAATGAGCAAGATTTTTCTAACTAGCATACATTGTGAAGTAAACACTCAATTTTAAGCTAATTAAAACTACCTCTATTCTTTGAAAGCTTAAAATAATGAACCTAGTAAGACTAAGAAATCAGTTTTAGCGATTAAGAGAAAGAGATATCCCATTATAGGATTTTGAGCCAATAGTTCTTCCCTTTTACCCTATAAATTGGATTAGCAATACAAAAGATGAAGTAAATAGCTCAATATCTAAACTAGAAATGAAATTTAGAACCTAGATGCAAAATTCTATGATCTATGCTTAGGAAGAGAAGAGGAATTCTTGAAAATGAGAGAGGGGGTCTAGCCCTATATATAGTTTTCCATTTGGGAAAATGGGAAACTTGAGTGCATGTGGGACAAACACTAAATTCCAAAAAACACTTTTAGCAAGTCAAAGCTTACTTTGACTAGTTTTAGGGAGTGACAAACCATGTTTAAGCTTAATTAAACATGTTTAGGAGGTGATTAGGGTTTGGAGAGAGTTTTGAAGGGTCAGATCAATCCAATGGAATGGATTGATAGGCCAGGAAGGTGGTAGAAGTGAACTGGAAGAGATTAAGAAGCTAATGTAGTTAGAATGAAGCTATTATAGCTTGTTTAAATGGTTTACAAGAGGAAAAATGACAAAAGGGATGTCGTAGGAAGAAAGTTAGATAGGTCAAACTGGCGGTGTATTGTGGGTTTGCATAGGAGAAGCACAACTAGCGCAATATTAGTTGTAATAGTAAGGCCAAACTACAGTGTCTCGCATTTTCCCTCTTTGAGGTGATGTAAGTTACATCACTTTGAAGAAAGTAGGAAAATATAAAAGAGAAGAAAAAATAATAGGATGTAGGATTCCCCTCGAGTGTCGATGGGGTGATGAAGGAAGTCGATCGATACTCGAAAAAGGTGAGACATAGATAGAAGAATGGGGAAGGGGTAGGATGCCCCGATGAGAGGGAAGATTAGGGGTAAAAGGAAAGTGCGAAGAGAAGAGGATGAGAAACAAGAAAAGAGATATTGAGCTATCCACAAATCAATTATATCCACTATTTAAATCATCATTTTGCTTAGAGACCTCCTCATCGGTCCTTATTAAAAATGTGAGCATACAACAAAAGTGTATAGTGACATGAAAAGCCAAGATACAAAACAACTGTCTATTGCTAAAATTCCAACTCCGCGCAACATACAAACATGTAACGCAATACGAGAAGTAAACAAACTCATGTAATAGGGAAATAAGTACAGTCACACACACTTAAACCAACAATGTTCAAGAAGGTTGCACAAATATTTTGTTATCAAGATGAAGTCCCAAATGTTTTGATAAATGAAAAGGGTAAGAACGATGCCCCAAGCAATATGCACATGCAAGGGAAATGACAGAGGACACTTGGGTCCGATGAAAAAGCAACGTGCATGATGAAACAAGATTAGAAACTAATAGTGCCCCGCAGCATGCATTTAAGTAAGCAACGGTCTTTTGTAAATGATTATAGATCAAGGTGATTTGCAAGTCGTAGTTTCAAAACATGTGAAAATGCCAACATGATATAGGATGAGCGCCATGCAAAAGACACATATTTCAGCCGAAAAATGAGCTAGTTACCGATTTTAGTTCATTTTCAAAGTTTTATACTGTTTTTGATATTTCTAAATCAATTTTACAATTTTTTAAATTTTTTGATCGGTCAGAAGAATTCAAAAGATCAAATATCTTCTAAAAATTACGCATGAGAGGCAAATGGGGAAGGCGAGGCTGCAAAAGATCTAATCAAAAATTATTGTTCACGACGGGAGGTAGATAGACAAAAAGAGGAATCAAAACAGAGGAAAGCACCTGTAAGGTTCATAAACAATGCCAGGGTTAAGAGGAAGTGTTCTGCAGGTAGCACAAAGTGCCCCAGCGTGTGAAAATTAATAAAAATAATTATTTTAATAATAAAATAACTATCATGGCGGGTAGAAGAAGATTAGAATGATCACGGTGGAGAAAACATGCCCCAAGGGCATCGCGATGAGTTAATATACCCACCCAGGGGGTAAAAACAATCATGACCAATTCATTTGTACCAGAGCCCTTGCAATTTTTTACCGCGAGGTGTTAGTGAGAGTGTAGACACCCTAATTTCACATCCTGTCCTAAATCAATTAATTCCCCTTCCTCATTTCCCACAAAAATATACTTCGAATTAATCAAATATAATTTGATTAATTATCCATTTCAAAATCCAAAAAATAACCCAATCCTCACCACATGTCAATATTCTCCATGTTTTTCTACTATTGAATTAAAAATTCAAATTCAAATCCTCACCCACCCTTTGTGGTCCCCATTCACCTAAAATCCTCCACTTATGAATTAAAAATATAATTCAAATCCTCACCCATTCTTCGTGGCCCCCACTCATCTAATTTTGCCCACATTTTCAAACCACTCACCTAATCTTTCCCACATTTTCAAACCACTCACTTAATCTTGCCTATTCAAACCATGATTACTTAAATTAATCTAAGTTAATCACTTCACCTGTGCTATAAATACAACCTTACACCTCCCCTCTAAACACATGGAGAATAAACTTGAATGCCATATCTAATTTCTTGCATCATTTGAGAAAAGAACATCCTTTTGCCTCATCCTAATGCCCAAATAGCCTCAAAATCCTTTTTCCCATCTGGTGTAAAGTAAGAGGATCATTGTTGCAGGAAGGCCTTGTTCCATCTTGAAGAAAAACACCTACATATCACACAATCAGGAATCAATCCAAGTTTTCTAGCCCATTCTGAGGTTTGCTATGGAATGCGAAGGAGGAGGTATGATTATTGGTATTTTACTTCCTTATTAGTAGTGTATTTTTCCTAGCTTACATTCTGGCATGCCCGGTTACTTTTGATTTGTTACCATTAATTTCCCAATTAGTGGTTTTATTTATTCTTTATTTAATATTATTTATTATTATTTCCTTTTATGTTCCTTATGGTCTTCTTTGGTTAACCTTCATGCTTTGGGTAGTGTTTTGGTTGTGTGGTGTCTTGTAATGTATCTGCGCAGGTTATAAAGCAACAATGAAACTATGAAGCTCATCATGTCTTTGATCTCCTCGGTGCTTGGTGTTTAGTTCCTAGTTTTGATTTTTCTATTTACTCATCATCTATAGAAACACATGAACTAGCCATTAGTTTATCATCTTACTATCATGGGACAACCAATCCGGAAAATGTATTTATTTATTTACTTTTGCTAAAATAACTGCTTTGTAGGAAGTTAATCATTTTTTTCTTTTATTTTAATCAATAATTTTGTGATCTAACTCTTTATTTATGTTTATTGTTCTTTTTTAACCTTACTGTCAAAATTTTAGCTCCTCAGGTGACGTACAGAAGTCAGAAAATTAAAAAAATAGCTCTCGGAACGTTTTTCTCACGTTTAAAATTTTCATTCAGAGTGCCACTGTAGCCCATCTTCCGGAAGCCATAAATTTTGCTCCCGAACTCAGAATGACTTCATTTTTTTTAACGGAAAGGTATCAAAAATATATATGAAATGGAAAAATAATTTTTTGATTTAGACTTACATATTTTTTTTGGTTTCATTTCTTCTAACACCTGTCTTTTTAACAAAAACAACAAAATTATTGTTTTTTATTTTATTTCACGTAAGAACCTCACACGTATGCTCTTTCCTCGCACTTCAAAAGTGATCTTAGAAATCAGAAACGTGAGGCCACCTGGGCTCTACAAAACAATTTTTTTAATTTTTAATTTTTAATTGTTTGCCTTACATTTCAATTTTCCACGACAACACTTCTAGGTAACGTTTTCACACTCTTCTTTCATTTTCTTTCATCATCTTTTATTTTTGTGAAAATGATCATTATCGCTATTTGAGGTGGCAATCATAATTAATGTGCAATAATTATTAACAAGAGCATTTCAGATCCGATTGCACTTTCGAGCTATCCACCATTTCACATTTAAGTAATACTTGTATGATCGCATGAAATAATGATCATTCCTTAAAGAAGTTAGGAGTTCATAAGAAAAATACAATGAATCCACATACCTTTTCACAAAACTTGTTACGGACATGTATTTGAAAATAAAATAGTTTAGCTAAGATTGTTACCAATTTATCATAAAATTTGGTTGATATCAATGTGTTCATTGTAATAAAATTTCAAACCCTAGTTGTGTTCATTCCAAAAATTAGTTCTGACCAATTCAATACCAAGTAAAAAAACATCATAAAACAATCCAACAAACCTAGTTGTGTTCCACAAAACATCACACCAATTTCATTAGCTTGCCTCATCCAACAACATCACACCATTAGCTTGCCTCATCAATACATCATGTAGCTTGTCTTTGGCTATATCCAACTGATATTGAGTGACTAGCATTCACTCCCCATATTGTCAATTGTCAAAACATCCTTCATAGCTTGTTTCCAGCTATATCAAACTAATATTGGGTGACTTGTTTGAGTTCACTCATTATTCTGTCCACCATTGCATTTATCCAAATCATAACCAACACAAATCCTTTCATAACTCATTTTGAGTTATATCACAACCATATCGCGATTAACCTATTCAGGTTACTCTCCCATCAATAGTCTAGAGCTTGTTTAAGCCAAATCTACACAATGTGCAACAAATCCTCTAATAACTCATCTCGAGTTACATCATCATCATATTGAGATAACTTGTTTGAGTTACTCTCCTTATCAGTCATCATGAGCTTATTCGTGATAAATCCAAAGTAATCGAGTTCTCATTTCCTCACACCTATTCAAAATTCCTACCCACTTTTCAGCTTAATCAGACACATTTCATCATGGTATTCACTCATAGTCACAATCATGAAAATGACGATGAAGAAGTCACACAACTAGAACTCACCAATGAAGAACAAGAACAAGTCAATAGGGTGATAGAACAAAACAAAAATGAATATTTGTTACGCATCCTAGCCATGGGGGCAAAACTACCCCCGACTTCGGGATAGAAAATTTAAACAAACTCATCGACAACGGTGAATCAAGTTATCACAATGAAATACCAAACAATCCAAATGGTTCTTTGGCCGAAGAGTTATTCACTAAAATCCAAGACTTAACAAAGAAACTTGAGGAAGCAACGACTAGAGCTGAAAGATTAAAAGACCTCAATCTAGATTCCAATACTCACGACATGTTTGATAAACCGTCCCCCACTTCTCCATTCGCACAAGAATGGAAACTTATGAAAGACACCATTCAGGGACTACAAAAACAATCAAAACAATTCAACTTTGAAGAATTGTGTCCTTATCCATTTGATACAGAGATATCACGATTACCATTTCCGTCATCCTTCGAAATCCCTAAGTTTGATAAATACAAAAGCAAAGGCGACCCCCGTGAACATGTCAAGGAATTTTACATGCAATGTTAGGAAGTTTCCTATCGAGACATGTACCTTTTACGATTATTCCCCCAAAGTTTAGGAGGACAAAGCTTTAGACTGGTTTTTCCATCTGCCTAAAGGATCATCACAACATTTGCAGACTTATCAGAGAAATTTGTCAAACATTTTTCCTATAACCTAGACTCAAAAATAACCATGCTTGATCTCTGCAACACTAGGCAAAGGCCAAATGAAAATTTTGCCTCCTTTTTACAACGATGGCGCGAATTGCTATCGATTTCCCTACTCAGTACCGAGAGACAACTAGTTAGCATTTTTGTCCCTAATCTCAATGTCGAATTATCATTCCACATGCAAATGCATTATCTGAATAGTTTCAAAGAATTCATCGAAAAGGGGACACAAATCAAAAAATCCCTCATTTCTAAGGGCTTACTTAAAGCACCCTTTAGAGACCAACCTTATCGAGACACTCCTCAGAACTAGGACAAATCTAAATTCTTTAACCGGAATCAAAATATCGTCAATGATGGCATTACTGATTCCCACCATGTCTGAAATGTCCAAAACCATCCCATCAACACATTAAAATCTAAACAACCAATCATTATCCCTAGAAAGGAAGTTCCTTCTCGGGATCGATAAAGAGAGTTCACTCCTCTCGGAGAAAGTCTATCTAGTGTCTTTCATCATTTGGCAAATGCTAATATGATTACATATACCATTATCAGACCCTTCGAAGAAGGACAACCCAAACCAAATTGGTATAAATACAACGAATATTGTGATTACCATCGCATAAAAGGGCACTCCACAGATCGATGCATGTAACTCCGCCATTACGTCCAAGACCTGATTGAACGTGGAGACATAGAAGTTGAAAATACTTCTGAGACAAAAACACCTAATGAAAAACTTCACATGTTCAAAAATCCATTCCCTAACCATGATAACAATTCAAAAGATAAGGGTCAATCATCAAGTAATGTCGAGTATGACTCAGTCATCTCGACCATAGATTATGACCAAGACTTAGTGGAAACTATAAAGATCAGAACTGATTGTGCGATCACCACTAGATAGAAAAAAATGTGGGTCCCTACAACAAAAAAATCTGCCACTTCATCCCCGGCATCACCTCCTAATCTGCCATCTAATTCCGCCGCCAATTCCACTCCACAACCTACGCCATCATTTAATATTTTCAAACAATTAGAGAAGACTACCGCACAAATTTCAATCATGGAACTACTTAATTCTTCTCCCACACTACAACGCATCCTTATGTAAACATTGCATAATGCTCATGTCCCTAAGGACATCAATTCACAACAATTCTAGGCTTTAATTACACATCTTATAGTCCCCAATCCTATTTTATCTTTTGGTCCCACTGACCTGCTTAATCCCAACATCGCTAATAATCATTCTTTATATATCGAGGGTTATGTAACTCATCGTAAAATCAAGCACGTCTTAATCGACAATGGATCAACATTAAATATTTGTTCCATGAAAATTTTACATTGTCTAGGTTACACTGAAAATGATTTGTAAAACAATATCATAACCATTCGTGGGTATGATAATAGCGAAAGAAAGTCTGAAGGCACAATCACGTTGCCTCTCCAAGTTGGACCCATCACCTTAGACACGGTCTGTCATGTGGTAGATGTAGAAGTTGCATATAACATTCTTATCGGCCGACCATGGATTCATGCCATGAAAGCCGTCCCATCAACATTCCACCAATGCATTAAGTTTCCTCATTTGGACAAGGAATTTACATTATGTGCAGATCCCCAACCTTTTGAGTATTGTAGATTCCTCGAAGGACGGTATCGACATGATCACTATTGTCCATCAACAGATAAATATGCTCCACCTCATATAATCCCTAATGAAACACACATTGATCCTGATACACTCCCTAACAATAATCCGAAACCATCATCTCATAACCAAAACACATTTTCCAATCCATTATCATCCGCTAGTCAACCACCTTCCACCAGTCCTCCCACTAATCAATCATCTTCTTCCACTAATCAAGCTTCTTCTTCTAGTAACAATTATTCTTCCACCACACCATCTTCTTCTTCACCTAGCCAATCTTCTTCATCCAACCACACCTCCTCTATTAAGATACCTCCTCTTGTGAATAACCAACCTTCATCCTTCAATCCACCCCCTTCTTCTTATAACCCATTCTCTTCATCTTTTAAGACTACCAAACTAACTTCCCCACCACATGAGGTACCTATTGGTCCCCCATCTCACACATTTAAAATCATTGACATAAGATGCGGTGAATATCAATTTCAAAAGATGGCAGACTCTTTTTATATCACCAAATCCCCACATAGCTATGGAAAACCTAACGCTCCACATCTGAGAATCCATCCCACTTACCAAATGGGTCAGTCAGTTTGGAAAAAGTTTGGTTATCTTGACAACGAACATATTCCAAGTTCTTCAGGATCTTGGTTATATAATGATGACTTTGCTCCATGTTATGAGTCCCCTCAATTTACCAAAGCTCACCGAATAATGAAAAACATGTGATGGAAGGGTAAAGGACTCGGTCCAAATGAACAAGGTCGTTTAGACCCGATAAATTACACACAACATCATGGTAAACATGGTCTAGGTTTCAAGGTGTTTGATGTTGCTCCCATAATAATTTCAAGTGATAATGATGACACCAGTTCTGATAATGACATCAGGTCTCCATGTAGTCTTTTTGAGGACCTCGCTGAAACACATCTTTCCTTTGAACATTTATCTATTAATGTCATCAATTTTGAGCCTACACATCCGAGTCTCATAGACCATGGCCAACCACATCATGCGGCCATGGACATGTTCCAAAATGATGAAGCCATCGAAGAATTCCTTAGAACTCACGACCAAATCCCTACTTGACCATAGAAAATGATTTGAAATCAATCTAAATGAATCAACCTATTTTGGTGAAGAGATAAAATATTCAGATCCTTCACCCTCAAAAATTTGGATCAAAAGCACAAACAAAGGATTTCCCATAGTCAAAACCTCACCGCCACCCTATCCACCAAACATGTCAACAAAAAGTTCCAACAAACACCCGACACTGATGACCTACATCAACCATTAGCATCGTTCTCTCGAAAAGGATACATCTAAAATGCTTGTAGAAGAAACAAAAGACATAAACATTGGCACCACTAAACAACCAAAAATTTTACAACTTGGCATTAGTCTGTCTGACCAAGAATGCATGGAATTCACAACACTCCTTATTGAATTCCAAGATATATTTGCATGGACATGTCAGGCCTAGACCCATCTCTTGTAGTACACCATCTTGTGGTACATCCGGATGTAAAACCTGTAAAGAAAAACTATGCAAAATGCATCCCCAAGTTGCATTGCTTGTCAAAGCCAAACTCGAGAAACTCTTGGAAGCTAACTTTATCAAACCTATTGATTATTTGGCATGGATATCTAACATAGTTCTCATCGCTAAGAAAACTCCCGCATTAGAATATGCACATACTTTCATGACATCAACAAGGCTTGTCCCAAAGATGACTTTCCCTTGCCAAATATAGACATGATTGTTGATTCTACGGCAAGCCATGAAATGCTCTCCTTAATGGATGGATTTTTTGGTTACAATCAAATACGTATTGTTGAAGGAGATCAACATAAAATGGCATTTACTACACCATGGGGCACCTTCTGTTATAAGGTCATGCCTTTCGGCTTGAAAAATGCTTGGTGCCACCTATCAATGAGCAATGATTGTCATCTTCCATGACATGTTACATGATATCATGGAAGATTATGTTGATGATATATTAGCAAAATCTAAAACACGAATAGGGCATCTAAGTGTGTTGAGACACATTTTCGATAGATTACGCGAGTATAAGGTTCATCTTAACCCAAAGAAATGTGTGTTTGGAGTAACCTTTGGTAAATTATTAGGGTTTATTGTCTCACGAAGAGGCATAGAAGTGGATCCTACCAAAGTCAAAGCCATTATGGAAATGCCTCCTCCTCAAAACCTAAAACAATTACGCAGTCTTCAGGGAAAGATACAATCTATTCGGTGTTTCATATCATAGTTGGCTGACAAGTGCCATCACTTTAATCAGTTGCTCAAGAAAGATGCACACTTTCACTGGAACCATGATTTCCAAGACTCTTTTGCTAAGTTAAAAGAATACCTCTCTAGTCCACTTGTTCTTATGTCACCGATTCTTTGATAAACCCATGTTGCTTTATACATCTGCCACTGAACATGCCATAGGAGCTCTACTAGCACAACATAACGATCAAGGAAAAGAACAGGCTATATATTACCTTAGTTGAACACTTATTGAGCACGAAGTACGTTATTCCCAAATCAAAAAAGTATGCTTAGTGGTCGCCTTTACATTCTATAAGTTATGTCATTACTTGCTCAATCACACAACTAAGTTGATTGCCAAAATTGATCCTCTCAAGTATTTGTTGTCCAGACCCATTCTCACGGGAAGAATGTCTAGTTGGGTCGTATTACTTAGTGAATTCGATGTCAAATTTGTTCCGCAGAAAGCAATTAAAGGAAAATCCTTGCAGACCAACTTGTCGAGGCACCCCTTCCTGACATGAACCACTTCAATTCTCTTTTCCTGATGAAGATATTCTACACATAGACATCGCGCCAACTTGGACTCTATTTTTTTATGGATCTTGTAATCTCCATGGCTCAGGGGCTGGTATTTTGTTTCACACCCAGTGGACATGTTATCCCCAAATCATTTCGCTTAGCATTCCCATGTACCAACAATATCACAGAATATGAAGCTCTCATCGCAGGATTAAAACTGGCTATATCTTGGAATCTTATAGAATTAGCTATATTTGGTGATTCTTTACTTATCATCAAGCAAGTTATTGATGAATACCAGGTCAAGGATGAAAAAATTATCCCATATAAACACATGGTGGATAGTCTTCGAAGCTATTTTCAATTAATTATCTTTGATCAAATTCCCATAATTCATAATAAATATGTCGATGCTATGGAAACCATCGGATCCCTATTAGAAATCGCATCTAGTCAACCCCAGACACATTTTCTTGTCAAACATCTCTTAATGCCTACCTATGATCTTCTTGAAAACACTATGGTATGTGATATCGTAGGTCCAAATAACCCTTGGTACCATGATATTTATACCTTCATTCGTGATAAAATATTTCCTGCCGACATGAAACCAATGCATAAATGTGCTTTAACACAACGTGCTTCTTGTTACACAATTTTAGTAGAAACTCTTCATAAACGAGAATATGATGGCACCCTGCTCCGATGTCTTAATAAGGAAGAATCCTTGAGTGTCTTAGCTGAAGTCCATTCTGGTATTTGTGGAGCACACACAAATGGTATTGCCTTGGCGAAGAAAATCTTGCTAGTTGGATATTATTGGCCCACCATGGAAAGTGACGCATGTCATTTTGTCAAACGTTGTCAAGCATGTCAAAAGCATGGAAATATTATCCACACACCTTCCCAGGCATTACAATCGATAACCACACCATGACCCTTCTCTCAATGGGGACTTGACCTCATTGGTAAAATTAGACCAACATCATCCGATGGACATAAGTTCATCATTACCGCTACCGATTACTTCACTAAATGGGTAGAAGTTATACCTCTCACTTATGTTACTAGTAGCCAAATATCAAAATTCATTTTTAATAATCTCATCTGTCGATTTGGTATTCCATCCGCTCTAGTTGCACAGATAATGGAAAATCATTTAAAAACTAGGATGTAAAATACCTAGCCAAACATTTTCACATCAAACTTAAATGGTCCACTCCATACTACCCTCAGGGAAATGGTCAAGTAGAAGCAACCAATAAGACCTTAAAATCCATCATGGAAAATATTTTCAACACCCATGGACGTAATTGACATACTCAAATTTACCCCGCTCTTTGGGCTTACCGTACATCTTACCACATGCCTACCGGAGCCACCCCATTTTCCCTTATTTATGGTTATGAAGCCATTTTACCTATTGAGATAGAACTCCCATCCTTGAGGATCTCCCTTAAAGATGTAATTAATGAGGATGAATACTAATAGTCACGGCTTTAAGAGCTTGAGCTTCTCGATGAAAAATGACTTAATGCTCTCAATCATCTTCAAGTCTATCAAAATTGACTGCAACGTAATTATCATAAAAAGGTAAGACCCAAAGAATTTGAAATTGGTGACCTCGTTTTAAAAGAAAATCAAAATAATACCACTAAAGAACAAGAAAAACAAGGAAAATTTGAGCCTAATTGGTTAGGACCCTATGTAATCACAACTAAATTTGGCTTTGGAGCCTATAAATTGGCCACTGAAGATGGTCAAGATCTTGATGAACCAATGAATGCAGTTCATTTAAAGAAATTTTATCCTTGAGATGTTCACTATTCCAGGATACAATGTGTACATTGTTCCTTTTGTCTTGCTTATTTCCGAATAATTTAAATTTATTCATTTCCATTGGCAGATATTTTCTTTATCAAAATCACATCTTCATATTTATCATCATGAGACAAGTGCTAGTATAAATCCTATTAAGTTTGTGAGCGTCATACTTCTTCCATTTTCAGTCACTTTCCTCTATGGTCATACCTAGAAGCTTACTGATGGTAATATATTCCCTTCAAATACATTCTCTCTTTCATAACAAAGCTCTAAACTTTGTTACCCAGTTCATTTGGTCGTCCATATCAGTCTTCAGTGTTGAACACTCGTGTCCTACTAGTCGTGTGGGGCTGAGATTGGGGTCAGACGTTTCTTCCCAAATACAAAGCACTATTGTAAAAAAATCCATCAATTCAATAAATTATGAGTAATTCATTGTCATATCTTTTGTCCTTCATAGTCTTTGGTTTTGAGCCCACACTTCTTACTCGGTAGTGTGAGAGACTGGGAATGGAGGAAGGTGCCCTTACTCATTTACGTCTTGTCTTCGGCTTGCCTCTTATAAGTGGCATGGGGCAAAGCATAGGGGTTCATTCTCATAAAAGCATAAAAACATTGCAAAATATTAAAAACAAAACAAAACAAAAAAAATACAAAAAGGGAATTCACTCACCTATAGTTTTCCTTCGGTGATGAGCCCTTGCTTCTCACTAGTAGCATGGGGCAAGGCATAGGGAGTCATTTCAAAATATAAAATCTTATTGTGCTTACAAATTATAGAATCCACAAACACGTAATTTAGATGCCTAAGTGAAGAGAGAACAATTCCTTAACCTCATATCTTATCAACTAGCAGGACACATAACTATCTAAGTCTAGCATGTGACTCATAAAGTGAAAGCCATTTTTGAAATCGGTTCAAGTACCATTATGAAGAATGGAGTCACAATTTCCCAAAAGGATTGTTGTTAGCATTTGTCTCTATATTCATTATCTACCTCCTATGTCCTCGATTCTTGGTGATGAGCCCACACATCTTACTAGTTGTGTGGAGTCAAGAATGGAGCTGAAATTATTTTCATCATATCATCACCACCATATCCTGCCAATAGAAAGAGAATTTTTGTTATTTTGAGCATAAGTTACAACACGAAACACGGTACATACGGATAATATCCATGTTTATCGCCTCTCAAAAATAAGTCTGCACTTTGGTCCATAAATTGCCAATCACAGTGTAAAAATCTACAAACATTTGAAAATCATCAAAAATCTAAAAACAATGTAAAAATCCAAAAACATTTGAAAATCATCAAAAATCTAAAAACAAGTGTAAAAATAAAAATCCAAAAACATTTGAAAATCGTCAAAAATCCAAAAACAATGTAAAAATCTAAAAATCCAAAAACATTTGAAAATTGTCAAAAACCCAAAAACATTAGAAACAATCGTCTAAAATCCAACAAAAAAATTAGAACTCGTCAAAAATCTAAAAACATTAGAAACACTCATCAAAAATCCAAAAACATTACACAGAATCGTCAAAAATCCAAAACCATTAACAAGAATCGTCAAAAATCTAAAAACATTTGAAAATCATCAAAAAAGTCAAAAACATTTGAAAATCGTCAAAAATCCCAAAAACATTAGAAAATATATATTGAATTATTATCCCCAACGAATGATCCAATCACCTTATGACTACCAAATTCAAACCACTTCTCCTCGCGTTAATCCTCGCTTGGGGCAAATCTAGCTCTCATTGTTTCCTTGTTTGAGGACAATGACCCAATACTTTAGGGACATGTTTATTGGTTCTTGTGTTGCATTATTAGTTGTAAATTATTAATTGTTTTCTTGCATCTTGATATATTACAGGGGGCATCTTGATTTTATGTATCTGGTGTTCTCTCTAATATTCTTACGTTATCTGATTACATGTCGTACTAGGGAATCATGCTTTCTTGATAGCCTCTATCTATGCTCTCTTCCATTTACATATCGTATTGGGGCATCAAACCTTTTTGATGGCCCCTGTCTATGCTATCACACATATTACAGTCTAGTCATCCTGATCTTTTATATCACGATGCATCCTATTATGTGCTATATTAAAATTAAGATGCTTTTCGTCACGTGAGTATCTTCCTGCATGATCAACATCTTACTTTGCACCCCATCCATTCACCCATACTAATACATTCCCTAGTTTGGGAATCCTACTTGATCACCATTGTAGTTTGCAAATCCTACTTGATGATCTTTCTCAAGTAGCATTCTCTATCCAACAGCTCCTCCCCCCACCATGCTCACCATGTATTTGATCCATTCATCCTCACTCCTCATTTTTACTCCTCCGCCACTTATCCCCATATTACCCTTCTCACCATTCCTGTCCCCTCTCACCCATTTGTATTCTTTCCTTTCACCCTTTTACTTCCCGCTTGACAATCTTACTTAATAACCCCTTCTATATGGAATCCTTAGTGGAGGTTTACCCTCTCCCTAAGATCTTCCCATTGTAGAAGAATCTTCACCACCTCCCTTCTCATCAAACAACAATCACCACCACACTCATCTTCCCATTCCACCTCTTCTGCTTCCCATTCTCGCATCATTACTCTCACTATGCGGGCATCCTAATTAAGGATTCCCCTCATACTCTCTGCCCTCTACTACATATATTCCTTCATCCATTCATGTTACACTCCTTTGTTTCCTTTTTTTCTTATTATCACCTCATCTCATATCATATACCATTCGTGCATACCTCACTCACTCTTTTCTCATCCTTCCCCAAATCCGTCTTGTGCCTCGGTTATTCTACTTACACACTTTCGTAGTATGGAAAATTCACTTGAGGGTTCCCCTTTAGTCTATTTTGTCATACCCTATTCCCACCAACTCTAACATCATCATTCTTCTTCCTCGGCTTGGTGATCTTACTTAACCATTCCTATTTGCATGGCAATCTTACTTAAGACTTCCACTTAAGGTTGATCTGCCCTATGGCCTTCCCCCATCCCATCATATTTCCCCATCTTATTTCTCTCGCCTCTCGTCACGATCATCTTCTTCAACCTACCATTCCACCCCTTTCCCCAATATCTTGTCTTTCTCCTTTCATATCATCCCTATCGGTTGGGGATCCTACAAAACCTCTCCAAGAAGCATGACGATCATACTTAAGAGATTCTCTTAAGCATGACATGTCATCTTATAATCTCCCATCACTCTACAATCTCACCATCCATCTTTCCTCTTCATTCCCCATCATCATATCTTTTACCACCACTATCACTCTCCTTTGCTTGGCAATCTTACTTAACCACTCACCTAGCATGGCGATCTCACTTAAGAGTCCCTCTTAAGGATGATCCGTCTCCTTGCCTTTCCCCATTACTACGCACCCTTCACCATTTACTTTTTCTCGGCATTCCCCATTATCACATCCTTTCATCTCCTTTTCGATTCTCGCAAACACCACTTCTCACTTGACCACTTGTCATTTCCAGCTTTTCTCACTTGACAATCTTACTTAACCACTTCGTCACACATGACAATCTTATGTCAAGGTCCTCCCTACAATTAACTTGTCATCATGAACTTCTCCCCGCCTCATTCTTCATTCACTTTGTTGATTGATTCCTCCACTTGGTATCTCCTACTACCTACTTTTTCCTCCTACTATTATCCTTTCTCCACATATCCTCTTACAACATACATCTAATCTCTTCCACCTACAATCACATTCATTCCCCCCATTTTCCCCTTCTTGATCCATCATCCTCATCTCATATTGTTTCTTCCCATTCTTTTCATGTCTTGGTTCTTCATCCTCACTTCGTTCATCCTCATCACCCGCATCCTCTCCTCACTTTCACCTAGTCCCAACTCATCCCTCCCATTTTCTTTACTCTTTCCACTTCATCTTCTCAAATTCCCCCCACATTTCTACCCACACACGCATTCGCCATTATTGTTAACACTCCTATATCATTCTTTCATCATCATCTTCTCTTCCCGCGCTAATAATTGTAAATGGGTTTTCCCTAAAAATCATCAATCCTCATTTTACACGACCTCATTCACTCCCTTGTACCTTCTAAATTTTCCCTTCATTCCTTCCCTCCTCTAATCCCACCACTCATTGTAAAAGGGTTTTCCCTAACATCCCTTTGTTGGCATTACCCTTTCCAATCCTCAATAGCTTTCTCCTTTTCTTCATTTTTTCTCTCATCCTTCCCCACCACTCATCAAAGGGGATTTCCCTAACATCTCCTCATTGGCATTGCTTCTTCTCTCCCCATTCTCTTTTCTCTCCTATTCTTTTCCCTCAATCCCACCCTTTCTTGTCACTTCTTACCCATCTCTCCATCTCCTCTTTTCCCTCTTCAATATCTTTACTGTCTTCATCATACATCCTTTTTCTATTTTCTCGTCATCCTAGTATCCTCATTTCATGCATCTCCGCATCTTTTCCAATCGATGTCATTCCTCCCCTCTTTCTTCTCTGAACATTCCTTATATTGTTCCCTTTCCACTTATTACCCCCTTTCTATATTCCCTTCCTTCTACATCATTTTATTTGTTATCCTCTTCTCTCTCCCACCCCTCGTCTTATTTCCCTTCCCTGTATCGTCTTCTTCCCCTTTTTCCATCACGTTTCCTCCTTACTTCCCCATCGATAACCTGGCTCTTTAGCGTTGTCCTGTCTTTTTTATCATACCACCCTCCACATGCATCTCCATATGGTCTATTCCATATTCTTTTCCTTGGTCTTCCTCGCAATGACACAATTCCTTCAATCTTCTCCCTATATTCACTCTATCTTCCTTTCCTCTCCCCTAATTTTCACATTTCTTCTAACCACTTCTCCTTTTCTCTACCACCCCTACCTTTTTGTTCATTCTGTATCTATTTCTCTTCTTTTCTCTTTTCTTTTTCACACTTTCCTTACCCCTCATAGTTTTTTTTTTTCTATTCTACTTCTTCTTTGGTCCTCTTTCCATTTTCACCCATTTCACCCCCTACTCCCACCTCGTTTTCTCCTTCTTATTTATCCTTTCCCGTTCGCTTTTCTCACTCTATCATTTATTTCACTTTCACGTATCCTTATTTACTATCTTTGTTGCTTCCTTCATTTTGCACATCTCTCTATTTTATCCCTTCACCCTCTACTCTATCATTTTCCTATTTTTGCCTTGTTTGTCCTTCATCATTCCCTTCTTCCCCTATCATCCCTCTCTCTTATTTCTACCTCTTCCATTCTTTTTTCCCCTCCCCTATCTCCCTTACTCTTCTCATAATCAACCCCCAATCCTATCCATTCCCTTTTCTCTTTCCCACACACCCTCACACCTAGCATTCAAGGCCGATTGAATCCTTTCTCCATTTGTGTCGTGCAGTCATTCTAGTCTCTTCCACTCCATTATCATCCTCTTCTCCGCATAATTCATTTCTCTTCTTTTCGAGAGTTCTATCGTATATTCCATTCTCGTCAATCCTCTCAAGGGGGCATCACCACATCTATCCATAATCACATCTTCTCATGACATTTTTGTCTTGGAGGATACTATGACATCTATCACTCACCACTTTCTATTCTCCCCAAAAACATTCGCTCTACCTTTTCTTAAAAAAAGTAGATTGAATTCTTCCCCCATACCATCTACTTTCTTTGAAAGGACACTACTTTCATAGTACCCTTCCAAAGAGGGGCAAATGTAGACACCCTAATTTCACATCTGTCCTAAATCAATTAATTCCCCTTCCTCATTTCCCACAAAAATACACTTCGAATTAATCAAATATAATTTGATTAATTATCCATTTCAAAATCTAAAAAATAACCCAATCCTCACCACATGTCATTATTCTCCATGTTTTTCTACTATTGAATTAAAAATTCAAATTCAAATCCTCACCCACCCTTCGTGGTCCCCACTCACCTAAAATCCTCCACTTATGAATTAAAAATATAATTCAAATCCTCACCCATTCTTCGTGGCCCCCACTCATCTAATCTTGCCCACATTTTCAAACCACTCACCTAATCTTGCCCACATTTTCAAACCACTCACTTAATCTTGCCCACATTTTCAAACCATGATTACTTAAATTAATCTAAGTTAATCACTCCCCCAAGCTATAAATACAACCTTACCCCTCCCCTCTAAACACACGGAGAATAAGATTGAATGCTATATCTAAGTTCTTGCATCCTTTGAGCAAAGAACATCCTTTTGCCTCATCCTAATGCCCAAATAGCCTTAAAATCTTTTTCCCATTTGGTGAAAAGTAAGAGGATCATTGTTGCAGGAAGGCCTTTTCTCTCTGTCTTGAGAAAAGCACCTACATATCACACAATTAGGGCTCAATCCAAGTTTTCTAGCCCATTCTGAGGTTTTCTATAGAACACGAAGGAGGAGGTATGATTATTGGTATTTTACTTCCTTATTAGTAGTGTATTTTTCCTAGCTTACGAGAGAGATCCTAGAGTGCGATGGAGAGGTTACCGATGAGGTGGAGGTGAGTAGATCAGATTTGAGAGTACCGGTGAGACCCTACAGATGGATATTTCGTGAGTGGTCTATCCTTTCTCTTTTAAATTATGCATTTAATGCTTTGTATGTTGTTTCTAGGGTAGGTAGGCAAGAAAAGGACACATGCATGCACACAGTATCAAAATACAGAGACACGCACGCGTAAGTGTCAAAAATGTGGCTACCCTTGAGCGTATGCATTGAAAATGGGTATGCACATGCGTGTTTGTCGAAAGGGGGGAAATGGGGACGCATGCATGCACGTCAAACCAAACACGTAAGCACTAGGGGGAAAATTTTATTTTTAGCGGGAACGGGTTGCACGCACGCGTGTGCGCTAGGAGGGACATGTAGGCGTCACATTAGGTGCATGGGTGTCCTGTGTGACATACACGAGAAAAATGGAAAAGGTAGGGGGCATGTATGCATCGGTTAGGGCGTGTGGGTGTTGAGGAGGACGTACGTGCATCGAAAGGGCACACATGCATCCATAAGAAAATGAAACACACTTATAGTAATAAAATAACAAAGTGCAGAGGAGAATAATTAGAAGAATTTAGAAGAAAAAGGGAAATTAGTAAGTTCAAGGACTCAAAGAATCCATTTTTCCTTAGAAAGATAGCTAGAAGTTAGATAAGTGCCTAACACTTGTTTTGATTTTACAGCGTAGATTACCCGCACTTCAAACACAGGAGAGATATGACCACCTTGAGACGATAGAGGTGCAGTTCGAGGATGGAGATAGGAGGATATTAGATATCCTCCTTTATGTCACAGGGTTAGCCTACATGGCTGACATGCCCTAGATCACATTAGACCATGACCTTCTCACAGCCATAGTAGAGAGATGGCATAGCAAGAGCCAGTGCTTTTGGCTACCTACAGGGGAGATTACCATTATGTTGGAGGATGTCTAGCACATCATGCACATTCCTATCATTGGCCAACCCATTCAGTATGTGAGCGATAGAGAAACGTTGGATGGATGCATAACATAACTATTCGGAGTCCCGATGCTACCTCGTCGTGGGATGACGGTGCTTTTATCACAGTGCATTGAGGACCTTTCTCTAGATCAGGTCGTGGTATACATGATGGCCTTTGTCAGTGGAGTTTTACTCCCTGACAAGACCGGTTCCTCATTCCCACTTGGACTACTTGGGGTTATTCTTGGATTGATACAAGGAGAGACTTATTGTTGGGGCCAGTGCATTCTGACACATCTTTACTAGGATCTACATCTTATCACCTACTACTGTCAGAAGATGGTAGGCCTGACCAAGCTCCTTATGATATGGGCCTAGGTTCACATTGTTATCGGGTGCCCCTTAGGCGTTTTGAGAGTTTGGGCTCCAGAGGAGCCATTTACCATGGGTTGGGTCCTAGTCAAGGATGATATTCGGCCCTATAAGGGTGATCCTTATCCCTATTATCAAGTGCTCGGTGACTTACAGCAGTGGTCATGGTATGGAGGCCGCATCGACATTTCCGGGGCAGAGGATGCCCAAGAGATATTAATAGCCGGATTAGAGCACTTTATCATGGGTAGCTGCAGCTATATGCAGGAGTTTTATAGGGTTGATAGATGTCAATGACAGTTTGGCACCACACAGGATGTTTCGGGGCCCGATATGTGGTATGCATGGAGGGCGCGTGAGTATTTTGACATGGGGCTGCAGATAGCCTTTGATAGATCTGGGCGCTTTACACATGTGGTACCCACTACATGGGTACCTTTGAGGTAGGTGTGAGATCTAGGGTGCATCAGAGTACGCGCCTTGGTATCACGGTGTGATTCCACATAGGATGACTATTCTGAGGGCAGCATATGAGGCAGGCATGAGGCCTCCCCCAGTGGGGCCGCCTAGCGATGATGATGGTGCTCGAGGTGATATTGATGATGACGATTCAGATGATGAGGGTGGCCCCGATGCGCAACATCGAGTTAGAGGTAGGGCCCTACAACCACACGTACAGGGTCCTAGGCCTATACCTAGATAGGCACACCAAGCCCCAGCTGGTCCATTGCCTCTAGTAGGCATTCCAGTGGGCATATATGTCCCATTACAAGCAGGTTCTACCATAGCAGGGTCCACCTCCTCAGGCCCTAGGAGGTGGTGATGGACAGCCTTATTGCACTACAACAGTAGTTACAGGCCGTGATAGCGGTACAACTTCAGGTGGCCACAGAGAGAGATCAAAGCTAGGGCATAGGTTCGAGTTTTGATTTCCGAGAGACACAAAGGCCAGGTCTCAATTACAGGATGGTGGTAGGGCCGTATGGTAGGGTTAGATTACACAGTTGGCAAGCAGGCAGGTGGTCAGTTAGTGGGTGCCTTACGCCAGACACAAAGCCAGTTACATAGAGTCATGGTTCAGCATGATCAAGTGTAGGCCGAGGGACAGACCTATCTAATGGAGAGAGACCAGGCCCGAGTCGAGTTACAAAGTGTCACACTGGAGAGGGATCAAGAGGCTGCTACTGCTAGGTAGGCTGATGCTAATAGAGGTCGATTGATAGGTGAGCATGATGCCACCCTACAGGTAGCCTTAGCCACAGGAGATGAGGATTTGATACATGACACTATCAGGGCCATAGGCGAGGCTCTTTATTACAGGACAACCTACTTCTAGGTAGTTCTAGCAGTAGAGTGAGTGACGCCTTTGCCTAGCTTGATGTGAGCTGCATAGGCTCTAGATCATGGAGATTGGCTAGGTCAAGCACAGTGAGCGATCACACACCGAGTACACAACAAAGGGGTACACAGGGTCTTCCCTCACAGTTGGCAGGTTTTTCAGGGGCAGGCCCATCACAACCTCCATTATTCCGTCCTCCAAGACATGGTCCAGCAGCTCGGTGAGGGCAAGAGTTGTGGCTGAGTCTCCTACTCATGCCATGATATATATGTATGTATTGGATGTATATGCCTCTTATGAAGGTGGGTTTTGTCTATGTATAGATTCTTTTGCGGGTGCCTCTTGATGAAGGCCCAATTTTGATTGATGTAGGTACCTTTGTTATGTACCACCATGCCTTTGTATGTAGGCTTAGTATCTGATCCCTGCCCCTTTTATATGGTAGATGGACAGAGCATTTTGTATATACCAGACTTTGACACAGAGATTTTTATTATACATGTACCATATGGACACTTTCTTGTATATCTTGTCATGCAGTGATATATTGTCATGGTAATTATGTTTTATTGATGTTCATGTTGTATCTTTTTCTCTTCATGTATGTGACATACTTTCAGATGTAGAGATGTACATGTTTTTCTTTCATAGCGATGATATACTTGTGTATTTGATATCATGTTTTTTTGATTTATGAGATGTTTGATTTCATATGGCTAGTATTTTGGGATGATACTAGATGATATTGGTGCGGGGCGGGGATAGATTAGTGATTATGCGCAACCCCTATTGACCCCATTGATGATATGATATGTGATGACTAGCTTAACATACATGCATGATGTACTACTTAGCATTTTGTATATATGATGTAGTCAATGATGTGATAAATGTGATGAAATGATATATGATAGATGTGATAACAAACAATCGTGCTAAAACAGACACACAAGAAAAAGTTAAAAAAACTAAACAAACACACACATGCAACATAATACAAAAAAGAAGATTAATCTAACACTTTAATCTAAGTAGTAAAAATGAAATCCACAGATGCACATAACAATCAAAGAAACATACAACAATTACTTACAAACATAGAAGTCCTAATAATGAATGCACAAGAACATACAATTAAACCTAACAAGATCTAATATAATGTAAGCAAAGAAAAATTCAAAGAACGAACAACACAACAAGCTAAGTACATCAAGAATATACAAACCAACAACTAAAAACAATCCAACCACCACTTTGTTTTTGTGGGACGGTATTGACATATTTTCTAATGTTTTTGAGTTTATCACGAAGGATACGTTTTTAAGACTACATTTTACATCATTGTCTAGGTTTCCCTAAGATAACACGCGAAACTAACGTAGCTGCATCCCTAAGAAGGAACTTTTCTAGATGTTTAGGCTTTTGTGTACCCTTTTCAAATGTTATTGTATTTTCAAGGTCATGTTCAAAGCAATGTACAAGCTTTAAAGAAACGTGGAATGCCCCTAATGTGATGTGGGAATATACAAAGGGTTAAATGCCACACGTTAATGTAAGATGAAGTGGAATGTGAATGTTACCCCAACGCAATGTGGGAATATACAAATAGGCCACATCCTTCACACAGATATAACATAAGTAAACCAGATCAAAGGTCCTACAAGGGAGCTTGAGGTCAGATTCCTAGACCTAGCTAGGGTACTGCGGAATTTAGCAAGTGGCAAGAGTTACCCATCCTGTCGCAAGAGTGACTTGTGTACGAGAAACCTTCCTTGAGCACCGGAAACTAGTTTTCACAAAAGGACATGCCCACTGCACCACAATTGCGTGGTTTTCACACGAGGATGACCTGTTTTTTCTTTACTTTTTCTCAATTTTTCTATTTTTTGCTTGTTTTTTCTTTGTTTTCTACTTTTTAGTTTCTTATCTCAATATTCTAGCCATGCCTAAGCATAGAAGTGCTTGAGGTGAATGGTGTTCATGGGCTCTGGAAGCTCTTCACCATCTGAATAGGCAAGTCTATATGCCCCTGATCCATATTTAGTGGTCACCACATAGGGACCGAGCCAATTGGCCTCAAATTTACCTTTCTTTTCCCTGTCTTTGGTGGTATTCTTCTGATTTTCTTTCAGTACAAGATCACCTACATCAAATTCCCTACGAATGATGCATTTTTTGTATCCTTTGGATACTCTATTTTGATATACTTTAAGGTAATTAAGTGCTCTGATACGCCGTTCATCTAACAGTTCCAACTCACAAAGTAGAAACTCCGTAGTCTTCATCTTTGTTGAGGTAGTCCCTGAGAGATATTCTCAGGGAGGGAAGCTTCACTTCTAAAGGTATGATAGCTTCAGTGCCATAGACAAGTGAATATGGGGTTGCACTAGTAGGGTGTGGATGGAGGTGCGGTAAGCCCAGAGGGCGGGATGAATTTGCAAGTGCCAATTACGACCAGTTTTAGTAACCATTTTCTCCATAATGTGCACAAGAGTTTTGTTTATAGCCTCTGCTTGCACATTACCTTGAGGGTAATAGGGGTGGACCATTTAAGTTGGATACGAAAGCATTGACACAAGGCTTTTACCATCTTATTTTTGAAAGATTTACCATTATTAGTGACAATGGTCTGAGGGATACCATAACGGCATATAAGATGGTTCATGATAAACTTGGATATTTATGCACCGGTGACATAGGTAAGAGGAACAACCTCCACCCATTTAGTGAAATACTCGGTGGCAGTTATGATGTGTGTATGACCATCTGATGAAGAAGGGTGGAGCTTCCCTATGAGATCTAAACCCCACTTTGAAAAATTCCAAGGTGTTGCAATATGCTGCAAAGCCTGTGCTAGTGCATGTATGAGATTACCGTACTTTTGAAAAAGTTCACATTTCTTCACAAAGTTGTAGCAATCGGATTCCATGGTAGGCCAATAGTAGCCTACTCTCAACAGTTTCTTAGCTAGCACCATGCCACTAGTGTGTGCCCCATGATACCACTATGTACCTCTTTAATCGCATGAACCGAATCAGTAACATTTAGACAACGAAGCAAGTTCCCATCATAGCCACGATGATAAAGGGTGCCTCCTAGGAGGGTATAATGGGCAATGCGGTAGATAAGGGATTTTTTCTTTGAATGGGTAATGTCAGGTGGGAAGGTTCCATCTTGTAGGTATTGGTAAATAGGGTCATACCATGGGGATAGGGGACCAATAACTTCACATGCTAAACATGATTTAGGAATATCATATGCCAACATTTGTAAGTGTTCCACAAAGAAAGACATCTTACTCTCATCAGGTGGGATGCACAAGAGAGAGCCGATGGTAGCCATGGCATCCATAGATCTATTATGAGATCTAGGTTTTTGTTCAAATATGACATGTGAAAAATATTCCTTCAGGGTTTCAACCATCTTCTTATAGGGAATAAGTTTTTCATCTTTAACCTTGTATTCATCATTGACCTGCTTAATGATGAGCTGAGAATCTCCAACAACTCATAGCTATTTTATGTTCCAAGTGATAGCTAGCTTGAGGCCAACAATGAGTGCCTCATACTCTACAATGTTATTGGTACAAGGAAACCCCAATCGGAATGCCCTTGGTATAATATCTCATGTGGGAGTAATAAGCACCACTCCTGCTCTTGATCCATGAAAAGTAAATGATCCATCAAAATGGACTTGCCATTCCACGGATTCTTCGATATACATCATAGATGCGTCTGGGAGATCCAGACACAAAGGCTCTATTCCTAGTAAAGGTGCTTCTGCCAACTGATCTGCCAATACTTATCCTTTTAAGGACTTCTGATTTACAAACTCTATCTCAAATTCACTCAAAAGAATGATCCAATTAGCCAATCGGCTCATAAGGCAGGTTTGGATAAGAGGTACTGTTGTTGCAAATCAACAAAGACACCCGGATGCAAATCGGGTTTCTAAGTTGATGTTTCAGGCATCTAGTGTGATTGCACAACATTGAAACCTCTCTCCAAGTGTGGGACTTGTAAAATGAGAGAGGAATCTCCAGATTAGAGGTTGGTTCCTCAAACTCCTTTGATCAGATCTATTATTTGCACAACTGCAGAGGTTCAGATCCTAATTTTATCTTAATTTGCAAGGAGACAGGGATAAGAAATGCAAAAATTAAAACTAAACTGATAAGGGTGATACACCAAAGGAGTGGTGAGCACTTCTTGCTCATGAAAATTGACACAAATCAGAAATTGCAACATAAAACATCATGCACAGGTTGATAAGCTGTAAACAAGGGTTTGAAATGAAGCAAACAACACATACAAAGGACTGAAAGCATTCACAGAGTCTGCATTATGATTTTCAACATCAAAATCCTTGTATTCTAACACCAAAGAGGTAGAAAAACCTGTTACAATCCCTAGAAGGTCTGATACTTGCCAAAATCACTTGTTGAAAGTGAAAATAGAAGCTTGCTGTGCAAAAAAAGTGTTCCCCCATGAAGAAATGAGCCAAATCTGGCTTTTACAGTGCATGGGTCGAGCCCAGGAGAGAGAAAACGTAAAAAACATGGGAGCCCATTCCTCATTGATGGAAAATGCATTAAAACAGCATGGAGGACCTTACAAACCCATACCCTATCATTTTTGACCATATTGGAGAAGAATGCGACCCATTCTGTATTAAATTTGGTTGTTGAAATGTCATTTCTGGCCATGGACACGTACCAAAACCGTTTTTGAATTTTCTCTCTCCAAACTGAACCGAAATTAGAAATTAACCATGGAATCATGTAGATAATTTTAACATGTTTCCAATGATATAAAGAACGTGAAAATCCGAGCTCTGGATCAAAAGATATGATCGTTTGAAGATTTAGGGCAAAAACGGCCCAAAAACGGATCACTTTGATATTTTTGACCTGGACACGTGGCGAGTTCTGATTGGCTGCGGACCTTGCAAGGGAAAATTTCCCACAAAAACTCCACCGAGCCATAACTTGAAAAATACGTGGAGTTAGGAGGAAATCTTTACCTTTCTAGAAAGCTGAGAAAGAGCTCTATCCAATGGTGTCATTTCTAGAAGGTTTTGAGTGCCTAAAAAGTAAAAATTTATGACTGAGGCACAATAGAAGGAAAGAATGAAAGGGAGTTAGCCACAAAATGAGCAGGGGGCACATTTGGATAATAGGTACT
Organism: Taxus wallichiana var. yunnanensis; assembly: GCA_018340775.1. NCBI lineage: Eukaryota > Viridiplantae > Streptophyta > Pinopsida > Cupressales > Taxaceae > Taxus > Taxus wallichiana. Next base: position 80,345,934 of record CM031240.1, read on the forward strand.
TAAGAGGGTCAACCTTGGAAATAAGTTTAGTTTTATTGTTAAGGAGGTAATGGCAGAGTTTTTGAAATGTAAAGATGACTGCCAAGCAGGCCTTTTCAATCTATGGATAGTTCAATTCATAGGCAATCAATGTATGGCTAAGGTAATAAACAACTCTCTCTTTATGGTCAAGGTTGTATTGGGCAAGTAGTGCACCAATAGTGAATTGGGTAGCAGTAAATATATAAAAGGAGAGGCTCTCTAGGAGTAGGGGGCATCAACACAGGTGGATTTACAAGGTACTGCTTGAGTAGAGAAAATGCCTTTTGACATTCGGGCCCCCACTTGAAAGCAACATCCTTCTTCAAAAGATGTGTAAACGGATGACATCTATCTGTAAACTGAGAAATAAAACAGTGAATAGCCTGGATCTTTCCTTGTAGACTTTTGAGTTGTTTAAGAGTGGTGGGTGGAGGCATGTTCATAATAGTAGTGACCTTGGTGGGATCAACTTCTATCCCTCTCTGTGATACTATAAATCCCAAGAGTTTTCCTGATAATACACCAAAGACGCACTTCTTAGGATTAAGAGGAACCTTGTAGTCCTTAAGGCGCTGAAAGATACATCTAAGAACTTATAGGTGCTCTTCTCTACTCTTTGATTTAGCTAATATGTCATCCACATAGTCCTCCATAATATCATTCATCATATCATGAAAAATGACAGTCATAGCACACTGATAAGTAGCCCCGGCATTTTTGAGTCCGAACGGCATGACTTTGTAACAAAAGGTTCCCATGGAGTGATGAAGGTAGTTTTGTGCTGATCCTCTTCTGCGATCCTTATCTGATTATACCCCGAGAAGCCATCCATTAAGGATAGCATCTCATAGCCAGCGGTAGATTCTACGATCATATCTATGTTTGGTAAAGGAAAATCATCTTTAGGACATGCTTTATTGATGTCACGTCAAGCGGTACAAATCCTAATGCCAACGGGTTTCTTTTGTACTAGAACTATATTGGAGATCCAATTTGAGTAATCAATAGGTTTGATAAAATCTGCAGCCAAGAGTTTCTCCAATTCTTCTTTGACAAGAAGTGCAACTGTAGGATGCATCTTCCTCAGCTTTTGTTTAATGGGCTTGGCATCTGGGTGCACAACAAGGTGCACAACTAGTGCTGGATCTAAGCCTGACATATCTGAATATGTCTATGTGAAAATATCAGCGTATTCTCTTAAGAGTTCCACAAAGGTTTTTTGTTCCTGAGCTGAGAGCGAAGCCCCCAACTTGATCATCCTGGGTAAATCCTCTGAACCAATGTTAACACTTATGGTTTCCTCAATGAGCATCTTAGATGTGTTCTCCATTTCGTAAGATCGGGAGGGAGGGTGAGATCAACCTTCCGAGGTAGCTCTTTATCATCTTCAAATGGATAAGTCATTTTATCCATGTGCTTTTCATTTTGTTCTTCTATAAGTGTTTCAAAGAGTTTGTCACTGTGAGATTTCCGTTGATTCTTTGTACTAGGCTAGTTTGAAGTATTTTTACTTTTATTCACAACATTCTTACCCAAGCGGCCACACATCTCTGTCTCTTCTCCGAAGTATGCACATGTGGTTAAATAATTTTGGAATTCTTTCTTGTGGTCCACAGCAGGAAGAATATCCCTGAGTCCCATGAATTCCGTGAATGCTTCATCATTCTCGAAGATATCAAGTGGTACATAAAGTTGTTGGTCCCAATCTACAAGTTCAAGATAAACTAGGGTGACTTGATAATCGGTTGAAGGGATGGATTCAGATAGGGTAAGGATGGATGACTCTAGGAATAGGTTTGTGGAAGCCAAATCTTCGTAGAGGCTACATTGGGAACTTGTATCGCTATCTCGCATTATACGAAACATCCTCGCATTCAGAAAAGGTAGCATCAACCTCGACGGGTTGAGCATCCTGGGATTTTAACCCAAGACCATGCTTGTCAGATTTGAAATGGTGAGTAGGAATAGGTTCTAGATGGCCTTGTGCATTGGCTCCACATCCGTATCCTTTATAACCCATGACAAACATCATGTGGTGTCCTTTAGTATACTGAGGCACTTGATGGCATGAGGCCATGGTTCCTTCTAGCACCTTACTAATGGGATCCTCCAACATATTTTCTTCAGACAGGAGGCCACTATGAACAAATTTATCCAATGGTTCTGAACATGGTTCTCATGTACTTTTGAATTGAAAATAGGGCTTACCCGTGTCCTAGGTGACACTGATAAGTTTGAAATTAATAATGCTTGTTTAAGAGTAAATGGCTCTCCTGGGCCATATTTTGCTGATGTAGCCTCCCAAGATGTAAAAGGATTGACCAAAGAAGGGAAGTCCTAATTATAAGGTGTGAGTGATTCTGAGTCCACCCGATTCTTCATAGCTTCCATTTTAAGAGGGATGAAAACATCCATGGAAGGGCACTCATAGGCTGCACGAGAGAAACTATGCAACGCTCGATAGTGAGTGAATGGCTCAGGATCACCCGAGATAGTGACTATATGCCCTTCATGGCATAACTTGATACACTGATGAAATGTCGAAGGGATAGCTTGCATGGCATGAATCCATGGATGCCCCAAGAGCATGTTATATGGGAGATCTAAATCCAATACATGGAAGGTCGTATCATGACAAGTTGGACCTACTTCCATGGGCACTATAATAGTACCTGTGGATTCTCTCTCCTCATTATCATATGCTGTGATGGTGATGGTCTTAGCTCCTAGATCCGTTTCTGAAAGGCCTAGCTGCCTGACCAACTTCAATGTGCATATGTTTAGACCATATCCCCTGTCCACAAGCACTCTTCTAATCTTATGACTGGTAACCACCACTTCTAAATAGAGAGGAAAATTATGCTCAGGGTTGTTACGCGGGATAGTGTTGCGATCAAAAGTGATATGATCAGCGGGTTCAAGGTGGGTGACCATAGCTTGCAAGTGCGTAGGATCTACCTCAGGAGAGACTCGAATTATGTAATGTTTTGTACAATATATCTTTGTGAGCAAAGTAGAGATTTTAAGAAGGTCTAAAATAGATATTTTAGCTGGTGTTTTCTCTATTTGGTCTAGTAAATTATATTGAATTTGGGTAGTTGGTATTAGATCGGGCATGATTAAGCGAGCACGTCACATTCCAATTGCACAACTCTTTTTGATAATTCGGATTGTGTTTACTCGTTCATCAGGTGAATGGATGCAACCTATAAGGGAGTCGAATGGACTGTCATTACTAGGGTAAACATACACAAGCAGCAGGCGATAGTCACAGAGGCTTGCTCGTGATCCGGTTTCCTTTTCTTTTTATCCGTGTGATTGGGAAAAGGTTCTTTGTATATGCCCATTTTTTTATTAGGACCTGTCCTGAATCAGGAGGTGATTCTACGAAAATCTTTCCCTCTTCAATGAGGTCTTGTATGAAGTGTTTCAGCCATAGACATCTATCTATTTTGTGTCCTTTGACACAATGGAAGTCATAGTATTCATGGTCTTTATACCAACCAGGTTTTGGAGCATTTTTTGGGAATGGTATTGTGGTACTTGGATATTATACCATTTTAGCATCATCTAATTGTTTTAATATATAAGAGTCATGGGTTTGCTCAATGTTGTGAACGTACATTTTGTAGGTGCCTTGGGACGAGGTCCTTGCGAAAGATTCAAAAGTAGACCTTTCTACACAGCTTGGACTCTTTTGGAGTCAGTAATTCCATCACCGATGACGTGCTTGTTCTTATTAAAGAACTTAGGTTTGTCTACAGATTTGGCCTCATGTTTTTCTTTGATAAAGGGTTTAAGTGTTCCTTTGGTAATAAGAGCCTTTTCAATTTAGCTACCTTTCTCTATAACTTCCTCGAAGTTAGATCCACAATGCATCTAAAGATGGAAGGCTATCTCCAAGTTTAAATTAGGAACAAAAATGCTCACTAATTGTTTTTCAGGTAAAGCACAAGGGAAGCGACTAGCCAACACTCTCCATCATTGTAAGAAACCCACGAAGGTCTCATTAGGTTTTTGCTTTGCATTGCAAAGGTCATTCATCATGATATCGTTTTCAATATTGAAAGAATAGTGCTGCACAAATTTTTCTCGCTCCTAAACTGCAGGGAAAGAGTCGTATTAGAAAATTATCATTGTAGGCGACCTCTTGACAAGCCATGTAAAAGTCTTTGATGTGATCGCGGGGATCACCTTTGCCTTTGTACTTGTTGAGCTTTGGGATAGTGAAATGTTTAGGAAAGGGCTGCAGTAGCATGTCTTTATCGAAGGGATAAGGACATAGTTCTTCGTAGAGATACTTTCTATTTTGGCCTATATTTCCCTGTTGTAATGTTGTGATCGTATCTTTCATAGATTTCAATTCATCCTAAATGAGTTGCTCCTTAGTAGGTGATATCGACCTTTGAGCCTGAGTTGCCTTAAAGGTATAGTCTATATGTGGATCAAATTGAAACTTGTTAAGTTTGTTTTTGTCTTTGTCTTTACCTATGTTTCTTTTTGAAGCACCTAGGTTCGCTAATTTCTGACTCAACTTCAAGATCTATTTTTGGAGGGTCTCCTCCTCAACCAGGGGATCCTCTTCTTCATCAAATTTCAGAGGAGGGGAGGCCTTCCGCTCAATTTTTACTTTACGCGAAGCCTTAAAGTGAGGTTTACGTGATGTTTCACCTTCAACAATGCCTTATGTTTCCCAGAAGTGGATGCATATCCCACATCGAAAGGATTATCTGTGTCTAAGACAAATCTTTGCTCTCCTAAGTTAGGGTCGATGACCTTTGTTTCTTCTTCGCACTCGTGCAAAATTTTAGCTCCTAACGCCAAGACTCTCACGAGTACTTGATCTTTGTTATAATATAAGAGATCATCAAATCTGTTTAGGTCTAACCTTTGTTGTTCTCCCGAAGAGTCCGAATCTCCTCCACTATGATCGATTAATGTCTCTCGTATCTTTGACTTGAGAGAATATCGGTCCTAAATTTTCCCGCTAAAGGGGAAATCATCGAAAGGATTAGCTCCTGCATTAAGCTCACTAGATTTTGTTGCCATTTTGAAAAGTCTAGGCATTACTAGCCAACACTCAGATGCAACACTATGTTTACTAGTTTTCAAAGGATACCGATATGGACAGATGAAAATGTATCACTTACCTAAGTTGCATTATGTCAAATCTATACTTAAAAGACCAAGATGAATGACAATGTTGTACCAGATATGTGGGCCAAAGTTAGAAATCTAACAAGGCTTGAATATCAGCACAATACTAACAAAGTCCTCTAACAAGGTATACCTAGAACTGACTCAAGTACTGACAACAAGCCAAGTGTATTGAAAAGTGGAAGTCACAATTAGATACAGCATAACAATGCTATCAAGCTATCTCAACCAAGCAAGCAAGGCGTCGATATCAAGACAACATCATGATGATATATATAATGCGTTATCAACACTCATCAAAAACCTAGATGACGTCAGAACTAAAACCAAGTAGAAGGTATAACAAGAAGTCTGCGACGATGCGAGTAGTGTAACCGCATAATAGAGGGATTCATACTACGTGCCCAAAGAATGGGAGACACAATGTAAATGCCAATACTAAATGACTAAAATGCAAGCAAAATTCGACAAACTAGGGAGAGACAGAATGACAAAACCGACCCGTAACAATGATGAAGATCCTGAAGTCAAGATCGTAGGACTACCAAAGATGTGAAAATGTACCCACCCGCTTTATTCGTTTAACACCCTAGCCACAAACATGGATGAGTGTAAATGTACAAAAAAGCAACTAGCACTATCTTTGACACAACACGTAAAGTATGCCTCTGTTTGACTTCCAACATGGAAAGTACGAATGCATGGGTGTAGATCAAGAATATGTGAAAATAGACTTAGTTTCACTTTGGGTAGAGCTTCACCTCGTTTGAAAAATGAGAAGGAAGCTAAGCTAAGTAATACGTTTGTCTAAATTCGTGAGGAAAACACTTAGATCCAACTTAGAATGGGTTCATTACCGTGTTCGACAAATAATGTTCTGAATCCAAACAAGTTATCACCTCGTGATGACAAACGATGCGAATGGACTAGTAAAGTTGGCCTCCAGACAAAATGGTTTCCTTAATAAGTTCTCTCAACTAGGTGTTACAAGGTTGTCTAAGAGCGAGGCACGATTTACCCAAAAAGTCACACTGACTAGTTTGGGAGTATCTCAGCTTTGTCCCCCTTCAAGTATAGTGGGAAATGAATGTATCCATCGTGTACTTTTACTAAGGTCACGATACGGACAACTTACAACTCTAACTCACAAGGTGTACTAGTCAAGTGGGTAAGTGAGGCACTTCCTGTTTTGTCCACGAGGTTACTCAACGGTGGACTACTTTGGGGTTCCTAGAACCACCCCCATTGTTATAGCTTAAGGCATTATGCCAAAGGGGTTACGTTCCAATTAAGCCGAGAGGTACTTACCCTTTTCCGAAACTTGCAATACAGTGTGTTGAATATTGTGTGTTTTTTATCTTTTTAAATCTTAATGTGGTTTCAAAAGTGGCACACCATTTGGCAATCTGTAAACACACATGTATTAGAATTTTTCGCTTCGTTCTTAACACCTTTCTTTGACCAACATAAGGTTCTATAGACAACAAGTTGGTTAATAGTTTTCTCATTTGCTGATTGAGGTAAAAGAGAACTCACACTTGCTTTTGATTCCTAAGATTGCCCAAAGGCGTGAAGGAAGAGCATACGCAAAGTGGAAATCCTACTAAAAGCACATAAAAATGTTACTTTATCCTTTAAAGAGAAAGTGTTTTTAACATATAAAATAGATTTTTTGTAAGTTCTTTTGATCTCCAAGATCGCTTTGGAAAGCGCGAGGAGAGAGCATACACATGTTTCAAAAATCCTAATTTAAGCTAAGGAATGAAAAACACTTAATCATGCAAACTGAAATTTTAAAGAGTTAGTCCTATTTTTAAATCTGTCAACCTTTAGAAACCTGCATCAAAAAATGTCAGAGAAACAACTAAAACAGACTGTAATTTTTTTAAATTTTGACAGTAACACCTGCACACCCAAACCGACATGTACACGCCCAACCAACGGGTACGTGCCTATACCAACACCTACGCGGGTCTATTAAGATCAAAATAGTCACCAACACCTACACGCCCTAATCCAATAGGTACGCTAGGGTTTCAACGCGGGCGCACTCCTACCGACGGATACACGGCCCAAGTAAAAAGAAGTCTGTAAAATTTTACACAGTGATATTAATTACACAAACGCATCCAGAGAGATGGGGACGTGGACAAGCCAACGAAGACGCAGACATGTCCTTATAGAGAAATTTTTTATAAAACAGAGGACACCCCGACAATTACGTGGCCTTTCCGACGAGACGCATACATATATCAACGTGTATGTGCCACCTTAAAACACCAACGTGTGCCCTATAAAAAACCTACAAAACACACGGATTTTCAAAATTTTAAGAGAAAATCGGTTATTGGTTAGTCAAAGCTTCCTATTTCTATGTTAAACCCACAAATGCATGTAAATAGAGTTCATTAAAGCAAGGTTTAAAATAGAAATGAGGAAATAACAAGCGATTTAAAATAAAAAACTTGAAAATGGACTTTGAAGAACTCAAAGGACTTCCATTAATGGAGGATGGACATAAGTGTCCCACTGGGCGTGCCAAATGTGTTCAAAGAAAATTTGTGAAAGCTATGAATTTTGGGGTAAGAATTCCTAAAGAATCTCCAAAGGCTCCAAGCAACAAATCAGTGGACCATCCGATAAGAAATGAGCAAGATTTTTCTAACTAGCATACATTATGAAGTAAACACTCAATTTTAAGATAATTAAAACTACTTCTATTCTTTGAAAGCTTAAAATAATGAACCTAGTAAGCCCTAAGCAATTAGTTTTAGTGATTACGAGAAAGAGATTTCCCCATTATAGGCTTTTGAGCCAATGGTTCTTCCCTTTTACTCTATAAATTGGATTAGCAATACAAAAGATGAAGTAAATAGCTCAATATCTAAACTAGAAATGAAATCTAGAACCTAGATGCAAAGTTCTATAATCTATGCTTAGGAAGAAAGGAGGAATTCTTGAAAATGAGAGAGGGGGTCTAGCCCTATATATAGTTTTCCATTTGGGAAAATGGGAAACTTGAGTGCATAATGGGACAAACACTAAATTCCAAAAACACTTTTAGCAAGTCAAATCTTACTTTGACTAGTTTTAAGGAGTGACAACCATGTTTAAGCTTAATTAAACATGTTTAGGAGGTGATTAGGGTTTGAAGAGAGTTTTGAAGGGTCAAATCAATCCAATGGAATGGATTGATAGGCTAGGAAGGTGGTAGAAGTGGACTGGAAGAGAGTAAGAAGATAATGTAGTTAGAATGAAGCTATTATAGCTTGTTTAAATGGTTTACAAGAGGAAAAATGACAAAAGGGATGTCATAGGAAGAAAGTTAGATTGGTCGAACCGGCGGTGTATCGTCGGTTTGCAAGGAGAAGCACAACTAGCGCAATATTAGTCGTAATAGTGTACTGGCCAAACTACAGGTGTCTACACCACCATGTATAAATAGGTTTTTCTCTTCTTTGTAAAATGGGGGAGAGAGAGTGCTAAGATCCAAGTGTTGGTTGTGAGTATTTAGTGTAAGTCTTGGTATGTGGTTAAGTATGATGTGCATAACTTGCGCATATGGATGTAATCAACTATGGGTATATGTAATAGATGGTATTATGATTGTAATGAATGAATTGTTATGGATTGCACATATTAGCACAAATGATCATGGTATGATTGGTATATTAATCTTGTTAATTATATCAATGGATGATTGATCAAGTTACACAATTGAATGTTATCTGGTTATCTTGTAGTTGTTACATTTCATAGTTATTTTCCTCATAGACAATTTGTTATGTACATGGCACACATCTTGATAAGTAAGCTTAGAGAAGGAACTTGGTAATTGTGCATGCTTCGGGTGTTTGTTTAAACATTTGTCCAAGTTAAGTGCCGCCGCTACTGACTTAGTAAGGTGGTGGCAACTAAAATCCAACATAGTATTTTAAAACCTAAAGATGAGAAGAACTTTAAATTTGATAGATGTATATAAGATATTTGTACTAATAAATAAAAACCAAATCGAAAAGCATGAAGCAAATGTTTTAATTCCCTTCAAAATAATTATCATTTGTTAAATAACCATAATGGTTTCAAACACAAGATTTGGTAGCTACAAACAATTCATTTTAGACAAACTTTTTGCATGGTTTGAATCAAGTTCTATTTTCTTAGTATTCCACAAATACATTTCCAATTAATAATTAGTTGGGGGATCTAGATAGCTATAGAACCCTTTTTAGGAGATTTTTCCTCTCATCCATTAAGGAGCTACAACTTAAATTTAAAAAATATCTATACATGTAGAGGTGGAAATTAAATAAACTATTAAAAATGACCTTCTATAACACCTTCAATATTGTATACAAAAGTTAAATTATTATTTCTTTTTCTTTTTAGAAATCACTTTTCATAATCTTGTTGCATGCATCAGCCTTGACACTTTTTCTTGAAAAGTAGTTGCAACTATTATATCCTTCATCTTCAAGATATATCATGTCCTCTTATGACTCATTCAACTTCTATAGTTTGTGTAGAGATCCAGTTTTTGAGATTTATATTCATAGAATTGTTGGATTACTTGGTTGTTCATAGACTTGATGGATTATTTGGCCTCGTTGTGATCATATTATAAAGAGAAAATATTTTAAAATAAAAAATGTTTTAATACCCAATTGGAGTTCATCCCCTAGCTCAATAATGTTTTTGCGAGGGATCATGAAAGAAACGACACTCAAATTTTAAGGAAGATGTGTCATTTTTACAATATAAATTGTAGATTTATTTTTTCAATATAAATTGTAGATTTATTTTTTCATAATTTGAAGTTACTTTTATAACATGTCAAAGTATATTTGGAACAATTCGCACAATTGCTAGTTAAATTGTTATCATATAAATATCTCTTTATACTAATAATTAAATAGTGCATAATTTTTAAATTTCTTTACACTTTTAAATATATCAATATTAAATTAGTTTGAGACAATTTATATTAACTCATATTTCATGACCAATAATTTAAAAAGTCATCAAAATATTAGTTTTCTTCACACCCTACCTTCTTTTTTTAATGTTTTTACCATTTTGATGAAAAATATCTTATATTATATACATTCAATATGATACAAGATAACTTTCAACAAAAAAGCAGAAAAGATGAGACCATGCCCTAAAACCACAAACAAAGCTAGGCCGAGCCTAGGAGAACAAAAACACTAGGTATTGCCTAGAAGCATACAAAAAACCAAGTCAAGCTATAGCAACAAATATGCCCGAAGTAGGCAGATCATGATCATATGGCCAACCCGAGCCATGTAAGTTCTTTCCAAAGATCTGAGAAATCCCAACCAGTAGTATTTTCTTCTTCCGGGTCTACCTCTCCATGAGTGGGGATGGCGAGGATGAGATGAGGAATTTTTTGGAAGATGGTGGCGGCGGCAAATTCCATCCATCAAGTGTGTTTCACGGAGGCAACATGAGAGCCCCACCTGAGTTGGTGATCCAGTGACCCCTAGCCCTACTAGCGAAATGGCAAAGGACTCCCGTGATGGTGAGGTCTGGCGATCCTCAGCCATCTTTGGTGAGCTAGAGAGTAAATTCTTTGGTGAAGAGAGCCCGAGGAGTGTCGAGCCCGGCTAAAATCACATCGTTACTAATGGCTACGCGACCACCATGGCCGGGAGACGAGGAGCATCGAGTTGGATATGGTGGCACATAGACAACATTATATGGGGCTTCCCCTAATGTCACAAAGCAGGTCCGGAGGTGGTCCACCTTTAGCATTAATTTTTTTTCCTAGACTTGTATCTGTAGTAGTACATTCGAGATCACCATAGATATGTTATAAATGGAAAAATATTGATCAACTGCAGAAATAGAAAAGAAAAAAGCATTTCTTTATTTCCATATCCAAAAAAGAATTTCCCCTCTAAAAACATGCCAAATCTAGGTGAACATAGGTAGAAACTTGGGATTTTCTCCCAAAAGGATATGTTGCTAGGTAAAGCAATGTGGTCTTAGCAGAAAGAAAAATGAATGAATCTAGTTTTGGGCAAGCTAAGCTTTAGGAAAAAAACAAAAAGATGCAGAATAGAATCCAAATGCTCAGTAAAATGGGAATTTGGGAGCTAGGGCCCCAAATTAAACAAGACAAGTCTCGATAGGGAGACCTTGGTGCAAAATGCACCAGAGGAAGTGGGCAATCTTGGGCTCCACAGAGATAGTCCAAATAGATGCAAATCGCCTACTCCAGGCGGATGGAGTGGAATGAATTCCCCATCACATGTTGAGTTTATCCACCATGGGAAGATGAGGTGAAAGCCAACGGTAGCCTTTATTGGCTAAGTAATTGTGAAATGGAGTATCCGCATACCATTTCCAATCCGTCCACTAAGGGCGAGAGGAATGCACAACAATTTTGTGCAAAGCATGTGGTCAAGGACCGAGCTGATCACTGCATTATAAGTATCTTGGTCCTAGTTGGAGAGCTGAAAATGAGTTTTACTTTTCCGTCAAGAGATCCAGGATTGCATATGTTTGTAGATGTCTTCAATGGTATGAATTATGCATTTAAAAAATTGAGCATGAAGATTCCCGAAGATTTTACCAAACACTTATTCGGGCTTGAAAAATTAGTGACCACCAGATGGATTGATGATTAACAGAAATCCCATTATGAAAGCCATCACCTTTCCATATGAGCCAAGGTTTGATGCATTCCCATGCTTTCCAAATGCTCTTAAGCACAAAAGTGTCAATTACTTTGATAGGCACTGGGGTTATGAGTAGATTGATAAACCCCAATCCTTTCCATGCAGGACGTCTGTAAGGTGAGCCTTCTTCAATATCATGTCATATGAGAAATTTCCAAGATTCTTGGCCAGTGATGCTTCTAACAATCCATTTCACACAAATTTCCTACTCGACGCCGAATGTCAATAAGGCCAAGCCCCCAAAATTATGGGGAAGAAAACATATCTCCCAAGCCACATGATGAAATCCTCTGTCTCAGTAGCGGCGTTAGCCCATAAAAAGGATTTGAGTAAATTTTCCAGCTTCTAAATAGAGGCTTTGGAAGGAACCCAACACGACGAGTAATACACGTGTGTGGCTGCAAGAACTTTGGAACAGATTTGGAATTTCCTAGCTAATGATAAAGGTATGGTAAGCTAATACTCCAATTTTTGGCCACCCTTTGAATAACATATTGCCAGAGCTTGGTCGGGGTGGCTTGAAAAGAAAAAGGAATACCCAGGAACTTAAATTTTTTTCCATGAGCTAGAACCTTCCATTCAAAAGTGGTGAGCCAATCAGTGCAGGGAAGGAAGGATTGCCGATAGCATTGGGTTTTTTTCCATTGAATAGAGGAGCTAGATGTTAAGCAAAAAGTATCCAAGCATTGCATGGCATTGCGAATGTTGGCTTCATCTTCAATGAGCGTAAGAAAGGAATCATTTGTGAAATGACCATTTAACAGTTGAGAATTGGGCATAGATGATAGTGAGATTCCTTTGACAACCCCCCGAGATTTGGTGTGGTCCAGTTTGTATCTAAATCCTTTAGCAGCTAGCACATAAAGTGTAGGAGCCAAAGGGAAGCCTTGGCGAATAGAGCAAAAAATCCCAAAGGGTTCCAAGCTGATGTCATTGATAGTGAGATGAGCAGAGGCATCTGCAAAAAGCATACTGACAGATTGAATAAAAATGGGGCCAAAGCCAAGGGCTTGAAGCATGGAAAGAATAAATGACCATTCAATCTAATCATAAGCTTTCTCAAAATTTATGAACATGACAGACTGATTGGATTTACAAGCCCATTCCATGCCCTCCCAAACAAAAATGATGTTATCCAGGATATATCGTCCTTGAATGAATCCTATTTTTTCTAGCTGAATAACATCCAAGAGGATATTGCGAAGCCACATAGCCAAAGCTTTAGCAATGATTTTGTAGGAGACATTTAACACGGTAATCAATCTCTAGCAAATAATTTTCTTTGGGTATCCTTGCTTAGGGATGAATTTGATGTTCCCCTTATTGATTTGTGGCCCTAAAGACTGGTTTTGAAACCCTTGAGATAAACTTGAAAAAGGTCATGACCAACCGAATCCCAAAGGGCTTTGTAAAATTCATAGGGGAATCCATCACATCTTGGAGCTTTATCATTGGCCATCTGCATGGTAGCATCATGGAGGTCCTCAATGGTGAGCATTCGGTCGCATATCACCTTTTGAGCCTCGAACAATTTTCATGACACAACACCCAGACATTGATCAAGAGCACTTTACAAGTTGTAAAAGGTTGTTGATCTTGAAACACAAGCTTGTAGTGGTGCACAAAGGCTTGCAACATAATTTGAGGATCGGTAACTTGAACATTGTCTTCCATGATGGCCCAAATTTGCTGAGAATGTTTCTTGGCTCTGAGGGAAAAAAAAAATTCTTTCAAGACTCGATCGCCAAATTTTAGCCAATGAATTTGGGCTAGGATCTGCACTCCTCTAGCATTGTAATTGTCAGCAATTTGAATTTGTTGGTGAAGATTTGTAACATGAAGTTACAAATTTTCGTGAGAATTGATCACCTTGAAACACCTTCATCACTCGGCTAAGAGCTGAGGTGTTAACAAAGTATGAGCGACTTTGAATTTTGGCCATTTATCCGCTATAGATTCTAAGGAATCTAGTTTTCTCGAGTCATCACATCCTCCCACCATTGAATCCAGCTGGTTTGCATAGGTGGATGATAACACTGGCAATGACTAGGCTAGGGAATTAAGTTCCACACATGCTTGATATGATTGAGTGTGGGCCCATGCTGCATCAAGGCAATATTAAGAAAGAATTGACCTTTATGATAAAAAGTGTGTGTATCATGCCAATTGATACGAAATCGTATTGGAGAGTGATCCAAAAGGAAAAAGTCAAGCATGAACTCCATTGGCATGGAATAAATGCTATCAAACTCAAAATAATCTTGAGCTGACAACATAACTCTATCAAGTCGTTTAAGTACGCGATTTGTCCCTCCTCGAGATTGGACCAAGTATACCATGCTTCGATGTGGGAAAGCGAGAGGCATTAGGGTCATAAAACCCAAACTTATTATGCATAAAAAACCATGCCTCCCTTTCACCAGGTGTCCACCTCATCAGAAGTGGCCACATTTATCAGTGGGTGACTCAACCATATTAAAATCTCCACTTATGACCCAATATGCATCAGAATTGAGTTGGCGATCCACCGCCATAGATCGGCCCTTTCGGTGCATCGTTAGAGGCGTAAATATTAATGAGGCCAAAAGGGTAGTTGTCAACATTAAATAGGACCCATATGGCACGGTTGGTGGGGTTGATGCCATGGTCAATTAACAAGGGCCGCCATTTGGGAGAAAAAGTGAAATTAAACCCCCATGCCCTGCTTCATGATTACTACAAAAGCCAAGCTGTTAGGCCAGATGGATTTATAAACCATCTGCAATTGAAAACCTGTAATTTTTACTTCCTACAAAAACAAAACATCCAAATTTGCAAATCTTTGTCGAGTTTCATGAACAACATATTTACAATAGGAGTTTGTAAGACCTTGAACATTCCAAGATAGAAAATTCATGGGAAATGATGGTCAAGAGCCATGTTGCCATCCTCCAAGCCATCAAGGGAATCATATTGGTTTTGCAAGAATTAAGCAGTATTATGATGCAAAAAGTCCTGCAAATCAATCTTTTTCCATCCAAAGCGTATTCAATGTTGTACTCCACTTTGGTCGAATCTATACTACGAGCCGGGCTATGGTCTTGAGAGATGTGAGAAGGGATTTGGGGCCTTTTAGAGGGCCCTTGTGAACTGCTTGGCAAGAGTAGTGGTAAGGATTGTAGAATGGTAACATTGTAAATGGAATTTTTCTAGTCCATGAGAACTGAATCCGCTTGGGGGTACTAGAATATTTTGGCAACTAAATAACCAAGTCAAGTAAAGCAGATTGGTTCTTTAACAATAATAGTTGGCTCTTTAGCATGTGTCTTATGGGGTTGTTCCTTATCAAGTGGCTCCTGTTGGCCATTAGAACCAGAGGCCTTAGATTGTGTTGGGTTTCAGAATGGAACATGGATAGAAACCACAGTCAAGGGACAAACGTGTCCCTCCTCTTTAATGGGAGAGGTTCCCTTATTGAAAGCAGGAAAAAATGTACAAATATACAACTCTCAATGTTTGGACCCTGATATTTTGGAATGTTTTCATACTTAAAAGATTATCAATACGAAGGATTGGAAGAGTAGAGAGATGGAGGAAGGAAGAAAACAACAATGTTTTCAGGAGATATAGGTAGTAGAATATATCCTTACTCACATTGAACCAAGAAAATATAGAAAAAGATCAATCACTTCACCACTAATGCGAATCTGCAGACACAAAGTTCTAAAGATTACATAGACAAGAACACAAAGTTTCTTTTGAATGCAAAGACAAATGATCCATTGAATCGAGCAAGAGAGAGAGAGAGAGAGAGATAACAGAGGAAATGAGAAAGAAAGCTTCTGTATTGAATTACTTCCAAATTTACAATGTTCCCAGAAAACTAGAATCCTTTTTCCATGGCCAAAACATGTTCTTATAACAATTCATTTACATCCATACTTTGTCCCAAGAAAATAATATCCAAAAGGAATAATGTTTGTTGTAGATCCGTTTTTGGAAAGTGACATGAAACAAACACACTCATGAAAACTAGAGGTTCAAAAAGGTGAATATTTCATCATTTCGAGCATGATTACTTTAGAAGGGGCATCTAATGATTTTCTTCTTCATGTGGTCCCACCATTTCCACCTTTTAACCACTTTCATAGCACTCAAGTGCTTACTGGTAAGTTTTCCCCCTTTTTCATTGCGTATGCCCGATAAACTCTGTTTTCTGATAATCAAACTTTACATCTCTTTAAACTTATCAATTTGGCTCAACAACAAACCAAAAATGCATCTCATGAATAAACGACAAGGAAACAAAGAGAGAAGAACGAAGAATGGTTCACATTTGTATTCTTTGGAGCTCTGGTTCATTAATGGCATCAAAAACTAGATGAGTGCGTTTTGGCCACTCTTTCCTTCATCAGCTTTGAAATTGGACCCTACGCATGGCAAGCTCCAAGCAACGATGGGCCTGGGGAAAAATCCACATTTTAAGACATTTGGGAGAAAAAGTGTAATTTCTCATTTTTCTCCGCCTCCGCATCCCCAGCCAAAGGCCAGACACGTGGCTCTACATGAGTGACTAAGGAAATGTGGCTCAAATATGCTATTTAAGCCTTTTTAAGACAAAAAGCTCAAATTCTCAAATTCCTCTCACAGCCCACCTTGATTTTTTAACATGAACACGTGGCACACCTTGATTGGAAATGGGGTCATGCTCAATTTAAAACATTTTAACCTTTTTAGCGAAAAGGTTCACAAACTCATTTTCCTCCACCGGCCCGCCATTGTCCCGATTTCATTCTTCAACACATGGCATCACCTGATTGGTTGTGGGGATGTGCTTCACTTTTATACTTTATCTATTTTGAAAAGGGGAAAATTCCAACTTTTCCCCAAAAGTTCATGCCTCCGCCATTGACTTTTCAACGTAGGCCACATGTCCCTTTCTAATTTGTCTTGTGGGCCTCAACTCAGAATTTATCCCTTCGCATGAGCGGGGCCGCGGGTCATTTTAGAACTTTTCACCCTTTGTGGAAACAAAGCTAAAATTCCTAAAGTCCTCCGCTGGTCCACCAAAGCGCATATGAACTGAAAAACGGCCACGTGTCCCTTTGTGTGAGTGGGGCCACGGGTCATTTTAGAACTTTAGCCCTTTTACCATAATGCCTTAGAGAATAAAATGGATCCATCACCCTAAACTTTTTCCAAAACTACTCCAACTAATCAGGGACCCGAGGATGTGGGGAAAATCGACATTTTTTCCAAAATCACCAAAAGTGATAAGTTCAAAAAGGAAACCCATCCATTGCATCCAATGAGAAACAAACATGTAGCTTCACCTTCTGAGAAAGAATTTGATGGGGAAAAGAATGTAGAAAATTGCAGAGAACAGAAAATGCCATTTTTGCACCCGATGAAGATTTTCTTTCTGCACAAGGTTAATATGTGAAGAATGCAAGTTTCCATGTCCTTCAAATGCATAAAATAAGATCATAAACCCCCTCCCATCCATGAGAAATAGATAGAATGTTATAATGGCCGCAGATTGAGGAAATGCATAAAATGTCATGGGGGATCAAAATGAGCACTTGAGGGGCTTGAAACACGAATTCCTCCATGGCAAGACTTCAATTTTCATGAAATTGGATTTCAAAAAGGGGGAAAATTGAGGGGAAAATAGATTGCTGGGCTTTATTCTTGTTTCTTCGGCCCCGACAACTTGCAAGCTTCCTCCTACCGGAGTTTGACTAGTTCGGGAGTTGTTTTAGCCACAGGGTGGTTGTGGGGGACATAAAGAGGACAATATTTGATCTTATGATTAGAGGCCTGGCAACGGAAGCAAATATTAGGAAAAGTGATATACATGACCCGCTGAGAATAGTGTTTGTCTCCCATCTGAATGTCTACAAATTCTTTCAGATCTTGAGAGAGATCAACTTCAATGCGTGTACACGCTTATCCGGTGAGCATGGTAAAACCCCCTTCTTCGAGGTAGACTACCCGGCTAAGAGAAGCAACAATCTATGACAAAAAGGAGCACATGAAAAGGGTAGGCTAGGTAATGTTAGGAATTAATAATATCTAATGTGGAATAATTCCTCAGAATCGCAATAATAAGAAGTATGAATAGAATTACAGAAATGAAATATGCACAACACGAAGACAATATTTAATGTGGTTCACCCAATGTGGGCTACATCCACCAAGAACACTTGCTTAGATTTTATTACAAGCCAACAGTCTTCACAATTACAATAATCAAATCTTGTTTGGAGCTACGCTTAACAAACCCTCCCGAATTCGCACACACTATTCACCTTCACAAAACACACTCATATAAATCCTATTGTATGTCCATCTATTTATAAGTACATCAATAGGTAGCCAAGAGGCGGTTTTACAAAACAATGGGTACCGAAAAACCATGGGCCCAAAAACAGCCCATAACGGTTACCCATTACCCATAGGTTAATAAACCACCCATGAAAATTTGCTTCAGGAGCTTCACCCCGAACCCCTGACTCCGCTCACCGCGAGCGGGACCGCCGTAAAATATCCGAGTGTAACACATGGAAGGTGTACCAAACTCTAACATGAAAACATGCTCCAAAAACATAACAGTAATTCAATCCAGACGGGCACTTTAACAGCGGTATATTCAGATACCACGAAATTCTTGTGCCATAGGGTTAAAACAAGCAGAGAGTTGTGAACATACCAAGTGGCTTGCTTAGCCAGAATATTGGGGGCATTAGCAAGATCAAAAAAGCGAAAAAGAAAAAAACCCTTGGTCATGTTTTGAACGCTTTCTAGTCTGACTCCATGGGGAGTCCAAACTGTATTGACCCAAGATTTGAGCATGCTTTCAGAGGGGATGCAACCCACAAAATATCCAATGAGACAAAATTGCTCTAACCATTGACAAACAACATTAAATTCAAGAATGGGAAAAACACATCAGGAGGAGAAACATTACCTCGTGGAACACTTTCGGAATGAACTTCCGAGTCATTTTTTAGTCTTTGCCTTTGCTCAAAGCTCCACTATCTCTAGTCACGATTGTAACAACCAAGGTTGAAGATGGCGAGGTCATTTTATAAGGGACGCCTAAAGGGTGAGAAACCCTAGGAGAACTATAACAATAAATTCTCGCAATACCCAAAAAGACCTTTATATGACAATACCACAAGTAAAACCCTAACAGAACCGACTCCAATTTTTGCCGAGCACAAAGCGTTTTTCTCTACTTACCAAAATTAATATTTTTACCATTAAAAATTCTAATCATTTATTTTATTATATATATTTATTAAATCTTAGAAACTAACATATTATAATTATAATTATAATTTATCATTAATGCTAATATATATAGATAAATAGATAGATACAGTTAGTTGGTTGAAAGTTGGATTTTTAATAGATTTGTTTAAACTTTTTATTTAGGCATCAAGTATTTAGACATTTACACTCAAAGATTAATTCTTACAAAACTCTTACTACAAAACAAATTTAAACAAGGGCTGCAGTGCAGCACGAGTACCTGCCTTTAAAGTAGTATGCAGTGGTTGAAGTTTTTTTGCATTTGCAAAATGTAGTTTTATTAGATATGCCTCCAAAGAAGATATGTCTGTGTCTATATCTGGGTAAAAATATTTTATATGGGGTTTCTTGAATCACAACTTTCCTTTTGGCAACTACATAATTACAGCTATGAAAATATGAAAACAGCGACAATGTATATAAACTGTGCAACCTTTAAATAATTAATACATTTCTTTATCTATAGATCTGATGATTGGTTGTTTTCACTCATACTAATATTCTAATTACTTATTAATTCCATCCCTTCCCAGTCGGTCCCATGGCATCACAACATGGAAAATTGTTAATCTACATGATGTGTATGCCCATCCCAATAAGGGTCACCCTGCAGTTGGTGGCAATTTAAAGAAATTAGATAATTTAACATTAATTACAAAGTGCATTTGAAGAAGCTGACTGGTCTATAATGCCATACAAGAACAGTTATATTGTATCTTATCTAAGTCTCTTACGTCTTCTCCAGTTGATACATTTGAGACTATGCCTATAGATTTATACATATGTTTGTCTCTAAATTTCTCCATGGATGAGCTGCAAAGAGGCTAAATTTTATAGCGATTGTGACTTACAGATAATCAAGAAGATACTCATACTTTAGCTCTGAAGTGTTGAGCTTTGAAGCTATCTCAAATTAGCTTATACTTTTGTCAACTCTTCCTGGTGTTGTCTTTTAATATTTTTTTTCATGACCTTTTAACATGTAGATATATATTATGAAAGAAGTTTTAGAATTGCAATCTTTTCTTATGTTGGAATTGTTTTTGGTTCATTCTTAAAAGTTAAAAGCGGTTCATTTATTCGAAGTGTAGTAATTCCTCTCCTTTTTGGTGGGGGCATTGATAAAAATATTTATTTTTTCTTGATTTCAGCTGCTGCAATTTTTTTATGTATCTCTTGTTAGATTCATTTCAGATTCTTGAGTTACCTGACTTTCTGAATGTCCACAACCCTATTTAAATGGGTCATCTAAATCTTGTTGGAGGTCAGTTGGATTTAAAGAAAATATTTATTTCCAAAATGCTTGTAATTTTCTTTTAGTTTAAGATGAACAGAAGGGAAAACTGAAGAGGATGAAGCCACAAAATGTTTCGAGCAAAGATCAGCGCAGTAGATTTCTGTCGCAGCCTGGTGGTTTATCACAGGGAGCTAAAGTCTGAAAATCCGTCAACGAAGATCTCAAGGTTTCCAATTTTGGTTCTGCATTACAGTCATGTAGTTCCACCAAGACGGGCTTCTCCATACGACCAACGGACACCTACGGTGATTTTCAAGGTGTACGACGGGTCCAAGGCGGACATCTGGTCAACCATTGTGGGCGGGGAAATGGTTAGATTTTCACATAAAATTATTGATTGGGCAGATCCATTCACAATCTATTTCATTGATAGGAAAAAGACTCGGCAATGAGGACTGGCGAATGGAAAAAGCCAAAAATATTATTAAACAAAAAGTATTTAATAAGTTATTACAAAACATTAATCAATCTGTTTTTGCTCCTGCTTTGGGAAGCCCAAAAGAATTAATATGCCTTTGGCAAAAACAATAGTGTCCTGCCAAAGGCAGGTACTAATAATTATAACTAAATTTATAACATTATTACAAAACCAATTGCATAAATCAATAATTACTATAAACTTTTCCGATCTATTAACAATTCAATTGATAGTATTTATTTTGAACTTTGTCCATCATAAACATTTTTTATTCACAATATTCTTTTATGTACCGGACACTTCTACCATAAAATTATGGAAATCAATTATTTTTGGTGACCATGGACAATCATATTATATATTCTTATTATTGAAAAAATTGAGCTAAAAATTCTGATGCTTATAAATATTTATTGCAATAAATTGAATGAAGAAATTATGATACTTAAAACCAGCTCATAATTTTTCATGCGAATTGATTACAATCATATTATAAACGTTTTCAAATATTCACAAGCTTCGGTAAAGAATGCCAACAGTGATCATGCCAAAATTAGAATGATTTTTCATTCTCAAATATCATGTGCATTGGATATTAATAATTTTTATGAGACTCGGTTTAGAGTTCCATCACTATTTTAAAAAGGCATCTGCTCAACTTGTGTCGACCAAATGTTAATAATTTATTGTCTAATTCTAATAATTTTTTTACTATCTTACCAAATGTCAATGAAATTTAGTGATTGATTCTGGTGAAAACATACATCTTAACAGCATGTGGTTTGACTGCTAGTGTGGGAAATAAGTTCCTCACTTTTAACTTCCTCTTTAGGGTTGAGGCCAATGTCCTCATAGCTCTTGACTCGCTTCTGTTCCAGAGGATTACAGCCACACGATTGTTGGATAAGGGGTCTGCCATATCAGTTATATAATAACAATCCAATGTCTGGTGTTGTCCTCCAGCTATGTCTGCCCATCATGGCATGATAAGGGAGATTTATAACCAGGGGCAATTTTATGATGTAAATAGCTTAAAGCTTACCACCATTCACACAAAGTAAAATATTGGACGCCCTGTTTTGAGAAGTGCCTCTTTCATTACCGGGTATCTGTAATTGGATTGCAAATAAAAACATAAATTAACATCAAATATACTTAAGTAATAGGTGTGCAACAAGATCTTGAGACTTGTAAAACACCAACATACCGAACTTCTGGTTTACTGCCATCAGTGTTGCAATAGTCATATTTGAGGTAGTCCAGTCCCTGTCATAGACAAACGATTCAGTGAGGATGATTTCATTTTTTTATTAACTTAGGACTCGGCAAATGTATCTGCATCTATTTGCTCATAGCCTAAGGAACCGGGTTGTTGGTTTGAACAAGTATAGTATCTGGTAGATACGGAATTTCAAATTTTTGAGCGATAAATATGAAATAAGAATAGTAATTCTTGGCTGCATAATGTCAGAAAATATATGTCTGTTTCCCATTACCCAGCATATAGTCAGAAAGGGCCTTGATACCAGATGGAAATGTTGAAGCCCTTGGGACCAATCTTCCCTTTAAAATCCTCACACGAAACAGGTAGATTTTGTGATTTCTTTCACGACCCTTGACACTACGTTCCCCACAACTTTTTATTGGCAGGCGCCTGGATGATGGATCGTTTGTTCTTTTTGTTGTTTTACCTAGGGATGTTGAAATTCTCCGAAGAATATATGATTGGTTACCACTTTCAATAAAAAATTAAACACTAAAAATGACATTTCCTCACTTTGAAAACTTTAATTTTTTTGTTGGCCGAGCTTAGATTTGAAAGTTCAACTCTTCGATATTTTCTCGAGCTTCTATTATTTATTATTTATTGCTGCCATTGTTTATTATTCGATTTCTATGTGTTTTTTTAATATTGTTTCGAGGAGAATGTGTGTTTTTTTATATTGTTTCTAGAAGTTGTGTGATTGGTCATTGCATGGTTACTATTTATTCATTTTTGAGCAATCTATATAGATGACATCTCATAGTTTAAATAAAGTTATTGAAACTATGACCAAAGATTGTGACAATGTTAAAATGACATTTTAACGGGAGAAACTATGGAATTTTATGTTGAAAGTATTTCATGAGAATGGTGTTTTCTATGGAAAACCCACAAAAGTTTGTGCCAAAAGTATTTCATATTGTAATACCTTTCCTTGATTATTATTTCACCTACTCCTGAGTTTGATGTTGCATGTCATTAGACTGAATTTTTTTCTTTGATAGGTTATTTTCTCATAAGGATTCCCTCTAAAACTCTGCTCAAAACCTAGGTTTAATCAACATGGTATAAGGTTGGACGCATCTATAATATGATCAAATGGTCCTTTGTTTTCCCTTTGCCAAACCAAAGTACTCCACCTAGCAAGTTCGAAGCTCTCTACTTGTTGTCTCCCTATGGACATGTGACTTGTTTGCCTCTCAACTCAATTCCCTTAAGGTCCCACTTGGGGTTTCTTATGGCTCTCAATGTTGTGTTGGAATTTCTTAAACCAAACAACCACCACAATATGTCATGTTAATTACAA
Organism: Taxus wallichiana var. yunnanensis; assembly: GCA_018340775.1. NCBI lineage: Eukaryota > Viridiplantae > Streptophyta > Pinopsida > Cupressales > Taxaceae > Taxus > Taxus wallichiana. The sequence continues at coordinate 80,369,397 of CM031240.1, forward strand.
GGAACCATCAAAAATTTATTTAGCTAGATCCTGTAAGCGAGATGTATCTTGAGGTAAACATTTTCCATGACCCTAAGGAGTCGATTGACATCTAAGTCGGTAATTCTTGTTACACACAAATAATTTTATACATTAATTTACCCATTACTTATTTTCGGTACCAAGGATTTGAACATAAAATTAGGGATTATACTTTACTTTTTTGCACAATAGAACCATGGAAAAACTAGCTACTAGGGTCCCTCAATTTAATCACAAAGAAGTTTATATCATTGTTGATGGTTGCAAAAATAACTCTAATAAAGACATGTAAAATATCCATTCTCTCGGGTCTAATGTTGAAATCACCAAGCCAAACCCTAGCTCAAATACTCTGATATAGAGGACACATATAAATTAATGGTAGTTGTAATACCCCATGAGAGAAAGCTAAGACACAATTTGTTATGCCCTTAACCTATTACATGTATTGGGATATGTATAGCTAACTTGTGGCTAACAAAACATCGAACTTGTCACATCTCTCTATGCTTTCCCCTGTTAGTAAGATCGACCTATGGATTAACCATAGCCTAAGTAGGGTATATATATGAGGTAGGGGTTAGTACTTGGATTATCATTGCATATTCTATTCTTATTGTAAGGTTGTGGAGGTTGCCCCCTCAAAGTGGTTGAGATACTATGTTCTTCTCTCAATCAAATATCAAGTATTTGTTCTATTTTACTACTATACTTGTGATTAATGTAGTTGTACTTTTATGTTCTATTTGGCAATCTATTGCTAAAACTATCCAAGTAAATTCATTGTAAGTGGTATCATAACTTTGATCTAGGAAATTTTTTCATTGAAAATTTTTGTTGGTCTAGTAGTCGTATGGATGGTGGTAGAAGCAAAACACGTAACTTGCAATCAAATAAGAATTTACTTTTCTCGTCATTGCAATATTGTGTTAAGTTTTGTGTGTGTGTGTGTGTGTGTGTGTGTGTGTGTGTGTGTGTGTGTGTGTGTGTGTGTGTGTGTGTGTGTGTGTGTGTTACACAAACATATATAAAGTTAGGAAGTTTTTTGGACCCCTATGTAAAATAATAGTTATTGGATTCATCTTGGTGAGATGATGCAATAGTACCATAATCCTCGTAGCCTAATTTTTGGGAATTTTTGCCCTTTTATGGTAGCATTCCCTAGATTTGTTTTGAAAAGATGATCACAACAATATATTTGACTGATAACTTATGGTTTTGTGAAAGTTCCCCACTCATATGCATCGAGATGTTGGTCTTCGTAAGAAAAAGGGTGGTGCATTATCGAGCGACATAATGTTGTTCTAAGGAGAAGACACACAAAGAATGTGTGTGTGAGAACAAGGTGCATTTGAAGGCGCGGGAAGATAGGGAAGGAAACACGCGCCAAAACACTTTGGCTCAGGACTTAGCTATTTTTATGGATAAGGGCTATTTTTGGAGATAGCGTGTGGAGCACACATAGAGATGAAGACTTGCGTTACACGCAATGGTATTTTGGGAACAAGTGATTGTTAAGCACCATGCATAGTTTAGGCTAATAATATGATTTCTTCTTAGAGTTAACTATAAGACATCTATTATTAGAACACTTGCATGTTGTGCATGCCATTGTAAAGGCGCGTGACTATTATCAGTATGTGACTTATTTTGAGAAGTGCATGGGCATTGAGGGAAAGTCCCCACCTCTATAAATATGTATTGAATTGTGTAGTTTAGAGAGTGAATTATTGTAGAGTTATGTTGTTGATCTTAATACGTGCATGACTCATGGAGATACTTTATAGTGTAAGAAGCTTCTGTGTTTTACAGTGTTTAATGCAATGGAGAATATTGGTTGGATAATGGTGTTAGACATAATTGAATCTGGTTCTTGTATGGTTAGCCTTATTATTTTCATTGTTTAGTTCATGATTCCCTAAGATCTAGATTTGGTTTATGCATTGTGAAATGTTTATGATTAGTTATGGATATGAATATGTATTATCATCATCACACTAACATCCTACATAAGTAACTCTTATGAGGGGTTTGATACCTTTGCGTGCTTTGGGTGAGCGCTCATCTCAGGATGAGTGATGTGCAAAGCACGCCCGGGTTTTTCATAGTAGATTCTAGGTTGCACTATGCATGAGCTAAGGAAACAATAAATTTTCCCATGCAAATAGGTGAGGCTAAGCCTCACTTGAAAGTTGGTCTCGTGAAATGGATCGCACAATGCACTTCCCCAAGGTTAACTCTCACCAGTCTTAGAGGCCATAAAATATTGTTGGGAATAGCTCATTAGGCATGATGGTTTGTGTTTTGAGGGTGTTTGTTGGTTCAATGGTTAGCTGTATTGTAATTGTCTAGGATTGTGTTATGGGAAAACATAGGTATTCAACCTCAAAGGGTTTAACATAGGTGTACACAAGGCCAATGGATCATTCATTGATTGCATACACATATATTTTACAAGGTGTATTCTACAATGAATATCACCTATAATCATGGAAGTTGGAAAAATAAACCATTCAGTAAGATTTTGAACCTAGATTAATTCTAATCTAAAAGTGGGTTTATAAAAAAATGCAAAAGAGAGAAGGGCATTGATGAAATAGAAATGAATATGATGTGGTGGAAAATACCCCCTTCTAATTGGTGAAGACAAATTTAAGAAACCATGCTCATGCTTAGATGAACATTTGCTTGATCAAGACATGAGAAGGTGCAAGAGTATGCATATTGTTTTGCAAATAAAAGAGGGATGTAACACCTTTGATGCACAAGGAGCCAACATTATGTCATGCCCGTAAATTTTCCACTTCGATATAAATCAATTTTTTTATTGACAAAAATTCTTATATACATAATATATGCCACTAACACATCACACAAAAATATACACGCCAAGTCACTCAAATATTCTTTTCAAGAGTACAAGGTTAATTGATGTGAGTTGATATCTTGTAATTATATCATGAATGTACATATTTAAATTTTGATGGATAAACTATTGAGAGGACTATAACATTCTCTAATATTCCAAGGAGGCAAAAGAACACAAATCAATTACATTTCTGAGGAGAGGTTTGAAATGATAATAGCCCATATTACAATTTTTGTCACATCAAAGTACTCAAGTAAAGGAAATGAGGAAGATAGTCATTTTATAACAGCCTAGCAATACATGTGTTTTCCAAGGAATCAACATAGACATTCTCACTCTTGGGTGAAGCAAAATTTAATCCTCTTTATCGAAGCATATAATTTAACCACTTATGTAAATCAAAGGTCAATGAACAACACATGTTTAATTCAATGCTTATTGTTGGGTCCCTCCTATTAATCTATTGTGCATCAAGAAGGAAATCAACCGGTAATTCACCACCAAATTTAAATTTAAATTTCAGCGTATAACCACACTAGGAGCATTTGCACTTGATTAAAAACAAAATGTTATTGGTTACTTACATCTTCCTAATGTAACTCCATCATAACACAATTTCAAGAATTCTCTATAGATGATTTTAAAAAAATTCTTATACACTTAAATGGTTAAACCATACAACAAAATGATCCTTTAAGATTTTCAAGATGGGTGATTAGGGATTACAAGATAATCTTGTAAATACAAAGTTGTGTATGGGGATGGTTTCAAGTAAAATACCATGGTAACCTATGATATTAGGATAATATACATGTCATTAAACTATTAAAGAAGAGAGAGAGAGAGAGTGTGTTTGTGTTATGGCATTTTTAATAAATATACATAATTTCCTTTCCTTGATTTCAATAAATACTCTAATTTTAGAGTGAGTTGTAGTAATTCATGAAACAATTTAGGATTCAAACATGTTATTCTTATGCTTAAGAATCATTATTATTGAGAAAAACTTTAGACCATGTTAACATCACCAAGCCTTTAGAATGGTCAAGGAAACAATTTAGTGTCTTTTAAGTTGTTTAAACCATTTTGAGAGAGAAAATTTTTAATTAAATTTTATCTCTAGGTAAATAATTAACATAGCCATATAATGAGTTCATTTAGTGAAGTGTTAGCATAACCAAAGGGTTGTTCATAGCCTCTATAAGGTTAGCTAAATAAAGCTAAATTATCATTTTAATCATTTATTTTACAAGGTATAAGAATAGCCCAATCATACATTTTTGTTCATTTTAGATTTGTGTTGTTTATAGATAACCTATCAAAGTTGCCACTAAAATCACCGATAACGAATGCTTGCACACATGTAGTTGCATGAATTATAAGAATAATCTAAAAAGTAATGTAATATGAAAATAACTCACAAACAAAAGAATGGTGTAAAATTAGGAACCTCACAATAGCTCCAATGGTGTGCACAAATAGGAGAATGATAATAACTCCCTCATAATAATATCAATCATGACTCCAAGGAGGACTTACATTCCTAGAATAGCTGATCAAATGTAACTCCTATGACACAAATGACACCTAAGAAAAATGAGTCACCATGTGTAGGAAATATTCCAAGTAAATAAATAAATACAAGGAAAATAATATCCTACTCCAACCCCCCTGAAGCGTAGCTTAGGTTGGGAAAGAAGAAAAAGTGGGTACCAACAACAAGGCCTAATGAGGTACCCAAGTACAATGCGACTTTCAAAAAATTGAAAAAGAATAAAACAAGGGGAAACACCTCCCCCATAAAAAAGAGAGAGAGGAAAATAGAAGCCGCCCTACCCCAAAATATGATGTCGATCTATCCCACACCCCAAGAAGAGCTCTAAAGTGAAGAAGCTTTCTCTCAAAGAAAGGGTTTGGGGGAAGATATCAACAATATGATCTGATATATGGAAATATCTAAGATCGATGACATGTCCATGAATTATCTCCCTAATGAAATACATGTGAATTTCGATGTGCTTGGTCCATTAATGTTGAACCGGAATCCTACAAATATGAATGGTGTTCTGGTTGTCACAAAAGATGATTATGGGTCGCCCATAATGAATACCAAACTCTATCAAAATCCCTTAAAGCCAGATGGCCTCCATGGAAACATTCATAGATCCTTTATAGTCGGCCTAGTAGATGATAAAGCAATAACGTTTTGCTTCTTTCTTGACAACCTAATAGGGGCATATTCTAATGTGAAATTGTAGCCTGAAGTGGACTTATGATTCTTAACATCACTAGCCTAGTTTGAATCTATGTATCTAACCAAGTCAACATCAATACCAGCTGCGTAGTGAATCCCAAATTTATATATACCCTGAATGTAGTGCAAACTTATCTTAATTGTTTTCTAGCATTGCTCATGATGATCCTACATGAACCTAGAGACTAGGCCTACTGCATATGTAATTTTGGATCTAGTCCGAGTCAAATATATAAGGTTGCCTACAAGTTGTCGATACAAGGTATCATCAACCAATGGTGAAGTACAATCAACCTTGAACTTGAATCTTGATAGAAAGGGATTCGAAGTTGGCTTACAATCATCCATATGAAACCATGCAATTAAATCAAAATATACTTAGGTTGTGCAATGTATATCCATTAGTAAGAATGTGAAATCTAAATCCCAAGGAAATAATGCAACAAATCCAAGTTAGTCATGGAAAATATTTCTTGTAGAGCTTATTTCACCACTGTAATGGACAATGGATAACCCCATGTGATCAAAAGGTCATCAACATAATGTAATAGAATTAGAAGTGAATCATCCTACCACAAAATATAGACATTTGATCATAGTGGCATCTAGTGAACCCTACAAAGTGAGAAGAAAGGAATCCATATTTGAATACCAAGCTTAAGGGGCCTATTTGAGGCCATATATAGATTTCCTAAACCTACATACTAAAGAAAAATCCTAATTTTTATTTTTGGTTTCTCCATATAGATCTCCTCCTCTAGGTCACCATGAAGAAATGCACTCTTCACATCCATCTGATGAACATCCCAGTGATGAACTACAACAATGGAAAGAGTGAGTTTGATGGAGTTCATTTTGGTGATTGGGGTAAATCCCTTAGTTTATTCAACACTTGGAACATGTGAAAACATTTTACAACTAATCATGCTTTGAAATTATCAATGGAACCATCTTATGTGCATACTTGGTCCGATATCTCCACCGCATCGAACCATCTTCCTTCCCTTAGGAAGGTGTGTCAAATCCCAAGTGTTGTTCCTAATCAAGGAACTATACTCCTCCTACATAGTTGTGTCCCACTTAGGATTTCCAAATGCCTCTTGAAGGGTCTGTGGATCAAAGGAAGAGGAAAATGAAGCATGTGATCCACTCCTGAACTATGAACATGTCTTTTCGACATTTCAGCAGGACCCCCTTCCCAAGTATTTACATCCTAATGTATACTTATCCCAAAGATAACTAGAAGTAGGAGAGACGGGAATAGACTCTTCATATTCTAATCCATGGCTAGATGTGGAAGGAGATGAAGCTCCATCACTACTCTCATTGTTATTGCTAGAAGAAGAAGAGTCATTGGTGGTGATCTACTTAGAAATATACTTAGGCTCATCGAACTATCGTAATCATCATTAGAAAATCCAAGTGTAGCCGATGGAAGTGGAGAAATGTCATGTGCAAATTTGGTGGACCTTCTTAAAATTTGACACTTCTCTCAATGAACAACTCATGTGTGGTCAGATGAAGAATCATATATCCCTTAACACTATCTGGGTATCCCACAAAGATGCAAGGTGACTTTGAGGTTCCATAGCTTCACATTTATTTTTAGAGATGTGATCCATAGATAAAGATCCAAAGATTATGAAGTTCTTAACTAGTAGTTTCCAACCATGCTAGGATTGAAAAGGAGTGACTCCTTTCAAGGCTTTGTGAGGGACAAGGTTCGGATGTAATTCACACAGTTAATGGCTTCAACCCAATATTGTGGTGCTAGTGATTTATAGTGAAACATTCTCAAACTCCATTCTATGAAGGATTGTATGAAAATGTTTGTTGTAACTCGATACATTATGTAGTGCATAACTTATCTAATATATTACCGACATATTCCCCACCGTTATCTATCTGTAGAATCTTGATGAATTTTCATGACTGTTTCTCTCGCAAGAACCTTGAAGCCCTAAAAAATTCGTAAAAATTTGGATTCTAAAAATGAAGTCAACCCAAATGTACCTTGAGAAATCATCAATAAAGGTGAGAATTTACTATGCCCTGGTGAAGGAAGGTTTGGGAATGACCATGAGATATCTCTATTTACCAACTCTAATACCTGTAGCTCTCTAATATTTTTATTTTTCAAATTTCTATTATGGATTCTTTCTAAAGGAGCATCCCTCACAAAGACCTTTAGAAAAACTAACTTTAGGAAAGCCTTCAACCATATTATGTTTTCTCAATTGTTCTAAGTAGCGATAGTTAAGGTGGCCAAATTATCATGCCATAGTTTTCTAACCCCATCAGAGTGAGTCAACAATACAATTGGAGAAATGTCAAGAGAAAAATGAGAGAAGGTATATAACTATGACTGGTGATCAACCCTTCCCTTTGCAATTGTATTACCACTATGTATCTCTCTGATGATAACTGAATCTAGGTTGAATTCAACTCTCATTCCCTTCCCAATATGAGTGATCTAGTACACTAATAGTATATTGGTGGAAAGTGTTGGAACACTTAGAACATTGTTGAATGTTCCACCATTTACTTCAACTTGACCCACTCCCTACAACTACTACAGAGGTGTCGTCACCCAATGTGATAGATGAAAAACTACATGGTTCTATAATGATAATTAAATCATTTCCTTCTTATTCTCTTTACTATTGTATTTTTCCTTAGAATTTTCTTAGCTTGATGAATTATGTTTAATAGATTCATGGACCACTATGTTGTTCTTCTCCAGAATGTGAGTAAGGTGGTCAATCTACTTCTTCATACACTTGTGTTCATCATGCCCAAGTTTCTTACAATAGAACACTTCACCCTTTCCTTCTTAGGTTTAGCTTCAGAGGAAGTGGGTTCAGTGTTGGTTTTTGGTTGGGACAGTTTTTATCCTTTTTCTATCCTTGATCCTTCTTCTCTTATTTCTTCTCCTTGTTGTTATAAGCCTTAGGTTTCCCATTCGCATAATCAAGGCATGTGATTTATAAGAATTCAATTTTCCCATATGTATTAACTTGTCTTGTTCCTAGTCAACTGACCAAAAACACATCAAAAGAGGGAATCTTCCATGTTGCTCCAAGTGCATCTTTGGTGGCATGAAAGGTGGAGACAAAAACTGAGTATTTTAGACCTAGTTTTGAAAGGATATAAAGGATAAGTTGTGAGTCATTTTTTCAATTCCACATTCCTTCAACTACAATCTTACTGATTTAAACTTTGTGAAGAATTCTTGAAGTGTGTCAAAACTGCTAGGGCTTAGACTAATAAGCTCATTTTCCAGTTCATGCCCTCTCATTTCATTTGTTTTCCCAAAGAGGCTTTCTAATATGGTCCAAAATTTGTTAGGAGATTTGGCGTGAGATTCAATGTGTAAATAAGATCGGAGACACATATAGACACAATAATCCAAAGGCTTCATCACAATGGTTGTACCATTTCACTTTCTTTGCATTAGGAGTTAGTTCTTTTCAAGCCCCATTGTTATCCGATGTAGTCCCTTACCCCTTAGAATGAGTTAAATTTTGGACTTCCATTCATGATAGTTAAAGGGCATGAGTGGATTTATAGAACTTATTTCTATTTTAAGTAGAAAAATAAGTGCAAAAGGTAGAATGCAAATTAAAATATAGAAAAACACAACACAGTACCACCCCAAAACTTATTAAGGTTTAATTTTACAAGGAATGAGAATACCTCCAATGCATAGAGCTCAGAAACACTTGCACTAAAAAAATAGTACCTCAAAAGGAGATGTTTACTAAAAGTTATAGAAAATCAGAGTTTTGACCCTGTTAAACACCTTAGAAAACCCAAAATGCACTAAGTCAGATTTTTTGCTTTCTTAAAACTTCAAAAAAACCTAAAATGGTCTTGGTCAAGGTTTTGGACTTGCTCAACACATGTAAAATCCTGAAATGCACTTGGTCGGGTTTTGGAGTGTGCATGCAAGTTGTCGAAACCTGAAGCTTGTTGAGCATGTGTTGGAACAGAAAACTTTCTTAACATTTGTTGGAATCAAACTGGCGGTTGAACATCTATCAGAACCCAAAGCTTATTAAGCATGTGTCGAATCAAGCTTATTGAGCATGTGTCGTAACTGAATCTTGTTGAGTACATGTTAGAACTTGAAGCTTGTTGAGCATGTGAAAATTCCAAAATACACTACGTTGACCGAGGGTCGATGTTTGACTACAATTTTCAAGTTTCATGTTGAATTTTTGAGATGTTCCCAAGTCCCAAAACACTGGGCATTGACTAGAGTTTATAGGTTTGATCGTAGATTGTAAAATGTGTTGAAACACAAAGATCTCTGAAGAATCAAAACCCAAAACACTAGGTGTTGATTGGGATTCAAAGGTTTGACCGCATACTTAAAAATGTGTTGAATTTTGAGATGTCCCAAAACCTAAAACATTTGGTTAAGAGTTTTGAATTTTCAAGCACTTCCAAAAATTGATACACTATGTTAGATTTTTGCACTTGTTGAACACCTTGTGAATCTGAAATACACATAAATGGTAAGAAAATTATAGGAACACCCCATATCATAAAACACCCCATTTTTGAAACCTCCTAGATATTTCCTAACCTCTCAATAAAAAACTTAGCACAATATTCTTAAATGGAGAAAATATCTTTGTACATACCCTGTCAGATTAAAAACTTGATTTGTGCCACAACTAATGAAAAAATACAAGTGTTTTACCAGCAAGCTCTCGATACCATATCATATTTTCTTCTAGAATCAATGATAAAGAATTATCGCACACATGTAGCTACAAAAATTCTAAGAATAATCTAACAAGTAATGTAATATGAAATTAACTCACAAACACAAGAATGGTGCAAAATATGGAACCTCACAATAGCTCAAGTGGTGTGTACAAATAGGATAAAAATAAGTAATTCCCTCATAAGAATAACAGTCATGACTCCAAGGAGGACTTACATTCCCAGAATAGCTGATCCAATATAAATCCTATGATACACTATGATAGCTTATGACAAGTCATGTAACTCCTATGACATAAATGAAACCTAAGAAAGATGAGTCACCATGTGTAGGAAATATTCCAAGTAAATAAATAAATACAAGGAAAATAATATCCTACACTAACATAACCAAACTATACCAACCCTAAATAATATTAATTAGGTATATGAATTGATACTACAGTAACTAAACTTGTAAGTACAATCGATTCATACTACATATCAAACAAGATAAGTACAATATAACAATCTCAATAATATTTGGATATATGCAATTAGATGTGTAAACATGATAGAAAAAGGAACTTAGCTGGTTCAACATGGTATCAATATGTGTCGGTGAGTGATTTTGAACATAAACAAAGCCTAGAAATAGGACTTGTCAACTTCTATAACTTTGGAGCTTCTGGCATGATCATATCAAATGGTCGGGATTGGATATACTATACTAACCAAAATTTATGGTTTTTCCCCGTAGAGAATGGGGATTTGCAACTTTTAGTGTTATTATTTTTCACTCTTTGATATATTCAACTTCACATGATAAATAAAAGGGAATTTTACAATTCAACTTTAGAAATTCACTTAAGTGAATGAGACAAATTATCATGATTACATACAATGAATAATTAGAAAGGGGGAGAGAAGAAAGAGGGGGAAAGAGAGAATAATGGTGAAGTTGCCCAATCTATGGAAGAATCTCCTTCGATAAAGAAATTTTGATTCATGATCTCCGAGGAAAAGTTTCTAGAACAAGATATGTTCCTTTGAATTCTCTTTTGAATTGAGCTACCGCTTGTGTTAACTTGTCTTCCTTTAGAATTCAAACACATCCCAACACATTGATCCATGCCCCTGGGAACCTCATTGATCTTCTTGCATTTACTAAGCCATATTTTGTAATCCTTTTCCATTCCTAAAATTGAGTCTTAATGTTGGCCAAGGAGTCTAATGTATATTCATTAAAGGAGAGAGATTCACCTACCTCTTTCTTGATCAAATCCTATAAGGAAATAATGATATCTTTTGATGATGAATTATCAGTGAGTGGAGGGAACCCAAGTTTCGAACACGATTACAAACTTCTTTAAACTTTAAAATTATGTTGTTCACTAGATTCAATCTTAGAGATGACATCTATTATCATACTATATCTCTCATCTATGATGCAGACCAAGTTGGAGACAAGTTCTCACCCGGTGGTGCAAACACATTATTACTCACAAGGGTGTGAGATTCAAGAATATCATCTCGGACACAAGTGGGAACATATCATCCCAAAGTGGACCTTCTCTTTCAAAATATCCTCCCTTGTTTTCTTCACTTCTGACAAGATGGAAAGAATTTACTTGATTAGAGAGATGACCTCTAGAAACATTATCTTACCTCTCTCGATGATCTTCTCAATCCACTTCTCATTAGCCTTCCCTACACCATGTAACATTATGCTTTCTTTATCACCTCGGGATTGGTACTACTGATCGGAGGAATAGCTTCCATAGGAAGAGAAGATGTTGAATCATGCTCTAAGAAGGGTTGAATGTGAGCACTGAAGAGTTTTTACCTATTCCTCCAATTTATCAATCGTTCACTCGTACTCTTCATTTCGAGGAAGGATGCGGGAAGAGGATTCCTTGAATATATGAGAATAACCCTCATGTGAATATTAACCCAATGAGATGTGGATCAACTCGTAATCTAATGGAGTAATCTCCTTAATAGGTTTTTCCTTCTTAGGCCTAAAGAACTTCTACATACTAGTTATCATTATTTTATTTCACATATTTGCAATTAAAAATCCAAAAATATTATCTTAGATCTTGATTGGATACATTATTTCTTTCTTATACTACTATATGTTGCACCTTTTCTTATCATGTTACTATGGTTCATAGAATGCTTTATCATTTTTCATATACACATGTGCATTCACATGGCATCTTAAGGTGAATGCAAGTCACTTACAAGTTTTTACACGATGTATGATGCTTGGTCATGTGTATTACAAGTCCCATTGAGGCTCCTAAGGGAATTTACCTTTTTAGTTCCTATCATGTTCTTGTTGGCATATTCCATTATTTATGCGGGTGGTCTCTTGACGTTCCACCTCCACACCTAGTCCACATCTTCACCTTCTCTACTCCAACACATGTATATATAAATTTATTTTACATTGAATAATCTATGGAAATATAAATTTAGTGCTTTATGTTTCCCATCATTGGTATCAGATAAAATTTACTTGGACATGTTGTGTAGATGTGTGGCAAGATTCTGTATGGACTCGTAGTTTATATAGAGCAACCATCGTTGTGGCACTTATGTTATGTGTAAAGATACTGCATGAGAGGTAACCTCTTGACCAAGAGGGATTGAATCCTATCTGCATGTAGAAAGGATAGGTTTGGTGTTTAGTTTGTTCTCTATAAAGACTTCATTCTATAATAAAGTATTAATTAGATGAGTAAAGTACCAAGAAACCACCCTTGAAAATGTAAAACATTATATTAAAAGGAAGAAAAAAACATGGAGGAAAAAAAACATGGAGGAAGAACCCAACAAATTTGTTGGTAAATTTGATCCTACACTAATACTTGTGGTCTAATAAAGCTTATCAGCTTGGCTAATAATTTTCTTCAATAGAAGGATTTTGGTTCCCAACATTCTTATTGAGGAGATAAGGGTATAAACAATTTTTTTCTGAATTTAGACGTTATGGTTATTAGGTAAAGGGTAATTACAAATTTAATTATCCAAATGGATCCTCTAAATAAGAAAAAATCAAAATAAAGGTAAAACCCCTATATATTCATTTCAATAAGTGAATAAGAATTAAATTGATGGAACAATTATTCTATCCACTAAAAGATAAATGATATATATAACCAATATACTAGATATCCTCTAAAATAAAAAGGTATAATCAATATATTGAATATCCTCTTAAAAATGAAACAAATATACTTACTAGAAATATAGGAGGAAAAAGTTGGGTGTGCAAGATTTTCCAATGTGACAAGGTCAACCACTTTATTTCATCCTTGAATACCTCTCCAAGCATCCTAAAAATATCATGTGTGGTCACATTTTAGTTGTCTTCTAAGAAGTGGCATGTGTTGTATAGTGAAATAAAGTCTTAAGAAAAAAGGAGGTCGGGGTACTCATTTTTGAAGTGGAGGTGGATCATTATGCTTTACATATTTAGGTATTTTGTAATTCTATATCTATTTGTGATGTTAAAGTAGATGATGGAGATCAAATAAATATTATGATTGAATTGCAATGAATGTTTTAGGAATGAATATTGATCATACTTGAACATTAATTAATGTTAAGATGGCTAAAGAAATGAATAAAAAAACTAGGAGTTTTTAGATGTGGAAATTATTTTCATGTGTGTCATGTTTGTATTAGAATTTTAGTTAATGAATAATTAAACTATTGCATATCCAATGTTATTGGTATGGCTAAGTTTGAAGAGATTTTATGAAAAAATAATTTAAGGGTTCATGATAGTTAGCCATAATAATGTGAAGGTTAATATAAATGTGCCTCCTTATATTAACATGGAAAGGCTTATGGATTATATTAATGCAAGTGGTTATTAGACATTATTAGGTTAATTTTGAATCAGTGAGATGGAAAATAAGGATAAAGAGAGTGACGTGGAAATTTTAATCACATATATCTTTCAAGTTACATTGGTAGATGTGAGCAATCAACTCACTAAGTAGGAGATGTAGGATCAACATAATTTATTGTATTTTAGTGACAAGAAGAATGAGGAAGAAAGAAAAATATGATTATAATTAAATATTTCAAAGTTTCCTATATCTATTATAATAATTAGTGATAAGGATATTCCCTAAGTATGTTAGGAAAATAATTATATTGAGTAATTAAATTGTTCTAAAATAGTGAATTAAATGTTATATAGAATGAACCCTAATTTTAGAAAGATAGTAAAAGAAGAAATAGATAAGATTATTAATTCAAGATTCATATTTAAAAAGAATAACTAAAAATAGATATCTCTGATTGACATAGCAAGAAATAGGAACGACACCCTATGTAGTTTTTTTTTTTATTACATGATGCTCAATAATGCAACAAAGAACGATGACTATCCCTTTCCTTTCTCAAAACAATATCTTAGATGAAGTACATGGTAACGAATGTTATAACTTTGTAGATGTCTATAGAAGGTACAATAAATTCTAAATTATTGAGGAATATTATGTAAATACTACATTCAATACTCTTTTGAGAACCTTTTCCTAAAGAATCATGTTGTCTTGTTTTTTAATGCTCTATCAACCTTCTAGTTCCTAATCAATAATTTATTTAAACCCTATATTTGATGATTCATCAAAACATTCTTGTTTAATATTTAAACCTATTATCAAGACATGTGAATCATCTACACCAAATAGAGAAGAATTTTTAGAAATCGGATGAAGTTCATGTCTCATTAAATCCAAAAATGTTTTGAATTCTCTAAAAGTATCCTATTAAGTTGCATTATATTCAAAAATTGTATTGGTATTGATTATATTATTTTGTTAAGACTCTTTTATCAAGCATTTTGTTGCCCCAACTCTAGGTTCTTTTGATCACTCAAGGCCAAAATCGACTAAGTATGAAAAGACCCATGAAAGTCTTCCATGTGTCCCATCAACGCAGCCCCAAGGATGGAATTTCAAATCAGGTTCTCGATTGACTAGCACAAACTTTCCATGTGTCCAAGTTCGACGAGGTCACTCCCAAAGCAAGTTGAAGAGTCAAAGATACGACTGCCTCGCAGAAGCTCTCCACGTGTCTATCCGACACATGTTTGATATAAGCTTGGGAACAGAGGACCCTAAACGAGCGCAAACCCTCCACATGGAAAAAGAGAGTTTTACCGACCAAATGCTCAACATCAATACCAAGTAGAGGGTGTATGCATAGACTCCTATAAAGGAGTGAAATCTTTATTCTAGATCCGAATTAAAACACTGACAGTGGTAGCACTGCATTTAAAATATTTGGGGGTAGGAGCCAAAGAAGGATAAGTGCAGGGCCTTATCAAAATTGAATGTGCAAAATGTGGTAGTTGAAAGTGACGTAGGCAAGGAGGTCGTTAAAAGGAGGAAAAAATGAAGGTAGAAAGGAGAGAATTTGGGCGAGAAAAAGGAGGAGGAAAGCAAAGAGTTCTGTATGTTTTGTAAAATATAGCCTTAGTAGGCCTCTGTCATAGAAGAGAAGTGTAATCTGTGCTTTCATGGGCCTTATGTACCCATTCTCTATATGAATAAAGAGTTCTTATTCTATGTAATTGGATTTTCATATGTTACAACCTTCGTTTCTTTTATGAGAAGTAGTTCTAAATGAGTTAGGAAATTCATCGTGCTTGATGCCCTTAGAATTTCCTGTTTTGTTTATTATTAATCATTTCAGTTCCTCATATTTTTGCGTTATCAGAGTAGTGGATCGTGTTGTTTATCCCTTCAACTATTCTAGATAAAGATATAAGGTATTCTGTCATTTTCCTTTCTCTTAGATTGGCACATCGCCTTTTATTTTTAAGTCATTTATATGCTTTCCTCTAACCCTACCCCAACCACTAGAGAAGAGCCAACTTCTTTAAAATCGGAGGTCACCTTAGGGCGCACGTCTCACCAACCTAAGGTTTCCTATGAATCTGATGGTTCATCTAAGGATTACTATCAACAGTTTTCCTGGTATGCTCGGTGGGACATTAATCCCTAGATTGAGCAGCATCAAAATCTATCAACTGGAGTAAGGTCCAGCTTACCCACTTGAAGGAACAAATGAATGCAAATGAGGGTGAGAGCAAGGGAAGAGGGTCTGATCAACTATTTGCAGCTATCTCCTCCGTGACATAGAAGAGGGAGACAGGTTCAAAGGTCTCTGTCCCCCCAGACCAGACTCTCTCAACCCCTCCACCAGGGAGGCCTTTTACATAGTCAACTAGGACCCTCAGACCTATCATTATGGCTCATCTTCAGCCTCCACCTCCAAGACCATTTATTTCGTGGGATTAGGGAAGCCCACTCATCTTTCTCGTGCCCCGGTGGTATGGAACCCTATTCCAGCCAATGTGTTAAAAGCATTACCCAAATTTAGTAGTGAAGAGTATAAAACCCTAAGGAGAATCTCTAGAACATAGAAGAGATATATATACAAAGTACATTATATAAGGGAACAAGATGTTTCCTTACATCTGTTGGCTACCTCTTTTAAGGGAAGGGCCCTAGAATGGTACCAATCTTTAACCCCTAACTCTATTGGTACTTGGGACCAGTTAGGGGGGCCATTGGTGACAAGGTTTAGTGAAAAGGGAGATTGATCATCACTCCTACAACAACTAATTGGTATTAAAAAGGGTCCACAAGAATTGATGACATATTTTAACACCTAGTTCCATAAAACCTAGCAAAGGATTCGGCCTTGGCTAGACCACCTATAGGTATGGCTATTGTCTTTTACCTAAAATCCCTAAATTCAGATATTTTAGTAATGATTCAATCATTGGGAGGGGATTATTTTCCAGGCCTATAACATTGCGGTCCAAGCTAAGAATAATCTAATAGATGCCGGGAAGCTCCCTCCTAGAACTCTTTTACCGATAAATCCCGAGATAGCCCCCATTCCACAAGTACAAACACCGAGCCCATCCTCGACCCCTACATCTTTATATAATTACCCCCTACGGTTATGGCTCCCATTCCTACCACTACGGCCTCATCTTCCTCTCCCGAAATGGAGGAGATGAGGAATATCCTGAGAAGTTTTTCTAACGAGATAGTGAACCTTAAAAGGAATCAGGCAACTTATCCAAGGAAAAATTATCAAAGTTTCCAAGGTAACCGACCCGCTTACCCCTCTACATACAGAATACTCAAAGGCTGCCAACCACTCAACCATCAAATCAAATAGTCCCTGTACCAATGCCTCTTTGGACCATTCCCCCAATAATGGAAGAGAACTCATCCCTAGACAAAACCATCTGGTTGAGGAGCCCAACACCTAGTGCTTCCCTTGCAATAATTCTCATATGCCAAGAGACTACCCCCAAGGGAACTTGTAGCTAAGGATAGCCGAGAAACGATCAAGAGAAGGTTATGATGCATGTACAACCTGGACCCCGCTAGTCGAGGGAGCCCAAAGTGCCGCTTTCACCGCCAGATGCAAGGGATGTCCCTAGAATAAGAGTCAGAGATTACACCAGAGCATGCCCTTTTCTCTTGGTTAGAAGGGGAGGAGTCCGTCTTCATAAATGAGGTATCTATTCTGAAGCCTGTTTAGTTTAACTATAACACCCACTTCAAGAAAAGGATCATTGAAGCAGATGCACCAACTTTGACTTTGATCGACAAGGTGTACAAAGAGCCTCCGATTATCATGAACATGTCATCACCAAAAATAAAGGAAGCTCCAAAACCAACTGTATAGGATCAAGAGGTCCATCACCTTGATAAGGAAAGAACAAAGCATCAGCCACCTCTCAAACCATCGCTGGTTGGACCCATCAACATAGTCCAACTAACTGAAAAAGGCACCAACTAGCGCATCTTTGTGGGATCTTCTAAGCATTCCTAAGCAGAAGGAGTTGCTCCAAGAAGTGCTAAAATTAGAAGGGGATGCGACCAAGGTGGGTCCCTCAAAAGGATGGGTCAAAGACACTCGAGTGCCTACATAAGCCATATTGCTAAATCAACAAGGAGAGGCGGGTAAGCCAAGGCCCAACCCCTTCTTTTTAACTCTTATTATAGGTAAGAAGTTATTACATAACTCCATGATAGATTCTAGTGCAAGCACTACTGTCATGCCTCAGGCAATAGCAGATGCTTTAGGATTTCAATATGAACCCTTGAAGAAGGGAGTTATGCAACTGGATGGGAAATCTATTCCAACCATAGGAGTTATCAAAGGACTCCCATTACAACTCTATTCCTACCCGAATATAATCAAGTTTCCAAGATATTGTGGTGATCAATGTCCCACTGGTCTTTGGGCTCTGCCTCTCCCAAGATTTCACAGCTAAGATTGGTGGGTATATGTCTTTGGATTGGTCCCATTTAATCCTACGAACCAAGTATGGGTCCAAAATTAAGGTCTTGTCAGAACCACTCTCCAAAGAGCATATAACAGACCAAGTTCCTTCTAGTTTCAAGGCCTCCCATGCTATGATCACCAGAGAAGAAGAACGTATGTAGAGGATGGAGAGCCCCAAGAGGGTGATCATCTATCTAATCTTCCCCTAGGAGATCCTTTTGGGAACTTTGATTCAATCAACTTGGGAACTTACGTCATCTTTGATGAAAACCCCACAATCCCTAAGGTGAAAAGAGAAGGTGATGGGAAAGACAAGCCTTCTCGGGAACCCTCCAATATGGACCCTATATTTTGATGGGGCTAGAAGAAAAAATGGATTGGGAGCCAAATTTTTCCTCATATCTCCTGCCGGTAAGAAGATACTCCAGTCAGTTCATTTCCAGTTCTCCTACACTAGTAACGAGGTAGAGTACGAGGCCTTGGTGCACAGTTTATGCACCGCCCAAAAGGAGGGTATCAGGAAGCTAAGAGTATTTGGTGATTGAATTGGTGGTCACACAAGTAAGGAATACCACCACCACTAAGAACCCAAGGATGAGATCCTATTGACACCAAGTATGGGATTTGATAGATGATTTTGAAGCTTTCAATATTAAGGTAGTTCCCCATGATCAGAATACAGATGCAAATAAGATGGCTACCATTGGGTCTCAATTTGACCCAACCCAAGATCTTCTTAAAAATAAAGATACCATAAAGGTGATCATTCACCCCTCTATCCCTAACAACGTACACCATTGGTAGGTGTTCGATAATGACCAGCTAGATCATACATTTCCTCTAGCAATCTGATCAATTTGCAAATCAACTCCAGCCCAAGATTGAAGAAGCATATGGGGACCAGATAATACAACTAAAAGAACAAGATCCCAAGAGGATTAATTACTCTTGAGAATCTTTTTGACTCAGATGATGCTAGTTCGGATCGAAGAAGGTTTGAGGTAGTAAAATAAGACTATGTGGAACTGGAAATAGCTAGGGACAAATGACTGAAAGTTGGAAATTTGGTGACCCAAAAGGAAAGAGACCGACTTGTGGCCTTGTGTCACAAGTATGATAAAGTAATGGCTGGACATATGATGATCTCCATGGTTATGATAAGGACATTATCCAACACACCATTGACCTGGAGGAAGGGACTAATCCCATGCATCAAAAATAGAGGCCCATGAACCCTAAGGTGGAAGCCCTCATGGCTGAGGAGTTAAGAAAATTATTGGAAGCCCATATCATTTTTCCAATCAAGCACATGATGTGGGTCTCTAACCTAGTTCCAGTAAGAAAGAAGAATGGTGAAATACGACTTTGTGTAGACTTCAAAGATCTAAACAGGGCCTCCCTGAAAGACCATTACCCCTTGCCCTCTATGGAACAAATTTTACAGACGGTCACGGGCTCAGGATGTTTTCTCTGTTAGAT
This sequence comes from Taxus wallichiana var. yunnanensis, assembly GCA_018340775.1. Classification (NCBI taxonomy): domain Eukaryota; kingdom Viridiplantae; phylum Streptophyta; class Pinopsida; order Cupressales; family Taxaceae; genus Taxus; species Taxus wallichiana. Next base: position 80,389,076 of record CM031240.1, read on the forward strand.
GGTTTTTGGGTTATAACCAAATATGGCTTCGGAAAAGGATCAGCATAAAACTACCTTCACGACCAAATGGGGAACCTTCACCTATGCAAAAATGCCTTTTGGGCTCACAAATGCAGGGGCTACTTTCCAAAGAGCCATGGACACCACGTTTGGGGTGTTGATAAACAAGGTAATCCTCATATACCTTGATGACCTTACTATGTTTACTAAAACGGTGGAAGAGCATTTTGATGCTTTAGAAGTTGTGTTTAAAAAATTTCAAGAGTTTGGAATCTCTCTGAATCCAAAGAAATGTATCTTCGAAATTCCCAAGGAAAGCTCTTGGGACATGTGGTGTCAAAGGAGGGAGTTTCCATTGATCCTGAGAGAGTTAGGGCCATTTTGGAGCTTCCCTTTCCAATCAACAAGAAGGTTGTTCAATCCTTCTTAGGAAAGATCAACTTCGTCAGCTAGGTTTATATAAAATTTCGCGGGAACTATCTCGCCCAATCACCCTCATGCTAAAAAAATACCTAGTTTTCAAATGGACTGAAGAAGGTCGTCAATCTTTTGAATCAATAAAGGAGGCTATTGCATTGGCCCCTATACTCCACAACCCTAACTTCTCAAAGAGTTTCATTATGTATGTATATGGAGGAAGAATAACATAGCATCTATGCTAACTCAGAAAGGAAAACGCAGGGGAGGAACACCCAATCACTTTCTTTTCAAAAACCCTCCATGACTATGAAACAAGATACAATTTTGTGGAAAGGAAAGCCTACACCATAGTCAAAGGTCTGAAGAAATTTAGACATCTGGTCACGCACAAAAAAATTTGGGTCATGGTGGCTCACCCTAGTGTCAAAGAGTACATAATGGAAGGCAAGATAACCAAAAAAGAGAAAATTGGATAACTAAGATCCTGGAATACGACATAGAGTTAAAACCCACAAAGCTTGTGAGAGGTAAGGGGTTGTGTCAATATTTGACATAGGAACCTATCCCCGAAGTGAATGGTGAATCAGAGGAGATAATGTACCTACAGGAGGATAGACCGAGGGATGGGTCTCTGATAGAATTCATTTTATGCAAACCAGAGAGTACCCAGGCCATCTCCCCTTGAAAAAGAGGAGATATTATAGGCAACAAGGGACTCATTTCGCTATGATTGACAACTTCCTTTTTAAGAGGAATTTTAATGGGTTAATGTTAAGATGCCGGAAGATGAAGAGGCCAAGAGATTCTTAAGGGAATTGCATCATGGAGACTCAGGTGGTCACTTTTTGGCCCAAACCACAACTATAAAGATCTTACAAGTAGGATATTTCGGCCCAGCTTGTTCACCGATAGTAGCGAGAAATGAACAAATGTAGGGTTTGTCAAGTTTACTGTGAGGTTTCCAGAGAAATGCGGTGTTGCCCCTCAATCCCATCCTAATTGAATAACCTTTTGCACAATGGGGTCTTGATTTCATTGGAATGGTTAACCCGACTTCAAGTGTTGGACACCGATGGATTCTCATAGTGACTGATTATTTCACTTGGTGGACGGAGGCAGTTCCGCTCAAGGAGTCCATTGAAAATGTGATCCTAGGACTCTTGTAGGATATCACCACACGTTTTGGTCCCCCACACCATTATATCTGACAATTCCAAAGCTTTCCTAGGAGCTAAAGTGTCTAATTTTGTGGTCAGGCACGGGATATATCTAAAGACATCCTCTAACTATTACCCCCAAGGAAATGGCCTGGCAGAGTCTACAAATAAGAATATGATAAGACTCATCAAAAGGATGGGACATGAGCATAAAAGGTTATGGCATGAGCATGTTAAAACAACCTTATGGGCTGATCAGATCACTCCAAAATAGATCTTGAAAGCTTCACCATATGAAATAGTCTATGGAAAAAGTGTTGTGATGCCAATTTCTTTGGAGATCCCCGCATTACAACTACTGAAAGGATTTGAGATAGAGGAAAATGGAGTGATGTTAGTGAGGCTCCTGAGCTGGTTGAACTCCAAAAAGGCGTGAACTCACCCATGAAACCATGATCAATCGCCAACAAATAGTCAAGACATGGTTCGATCAAAAGACATCAGAGCCGAACTTCCAAGTCAGAACCACCATCTTAAAGTGGGATGCTAGAGCAGCCAAGCCCAAGAACCATGGGAAGTTTGACCCCTTGTGGACTGGACCATTCAAAATCAGTGCATGTAAGCAAGCATAACTCATTTGAACTTGAAACCATGGTGGGAGATCCTTTGGCTATCCCAGTGAATGGGATTCACTTGAAACCCTACGTTTAGGTATCCTTGGAAATTGTATCATATGTACATATCTACTTCCCTTCTTTTTGATTTTGTGTTGTGCCTTCACTTTTCTTTTGAGTTTTTTGCCACATGTTCCATCACCCCTATCTTTTCTCACATTGAAGTTGTCATCAAGGGTAAGGCCCCCTTTTCTTAATGAAGAGATCCACAATTAATGCAAGATCTATTAGAAGTCACTGAGTTCGTGCCTTGGGTCTCTCACCTAAAAGGAACGTTATAAGAAGTGACTCCAAGAACGTGTGAGCTTTTACTCCCTAAGTAGAAATGGATATTAAAGGTGCCTTGAGCTATTTGGTAGGGTCATTCTGAAGCATTTAAAATTTTTGAGTTAATCGACGAATATCAAAGTCTCCAAATCCTCCAGATTCATTTATAGATTCAAAGATACCATGGCCGCCTCTATTTTTGTTCATGCAACAAAATCCTATGCAGGGCAACCCATTCCTCCTTGACCGCACTAGCCTAAGTTAAAGTACCCAGATCCGTTGTCCTTGTATAATGACCCTCATTGGTCAACGACCCAACCGATGATATATTTGACCCCAGTCTCAAAAAAAGGCCTAAAGCTTTAAGAGAAGCAACATGCACCAGGTTCAACCTTTTGGGAGACTCTGAGTCATTCAGTTCTAGGACTTGGAGCAAAACTCTCTCCCAATATATGGTTCCTCTTACGTACCCATGCCCATAGCTCATATAGACGTGCGCGGCCTATTTCAAATCGAGAGCCACACAATCTAGGGCCGAAATATAGTTATGGTAATTACACCAAAGGCTATCAGGGACATGTTAGCCCTGACCTATGATCAAGCGAGTCAATTTCTATAATATAGTTAAACTTCAAAATGTATGGACCCTATGTCAAACAAAGGTCCCATTCCTCACCAAGGAGTTGAGGCTGTCAGACACCAGTGCTTTAGGGATTTGGTTTCCCCATTCCCTTAAAATCTCTCATGCCTAACACTCAGGATGCATGTTCTATGTTGGATTTTATTTTTGGGAAGGACTTTGACAAAGGCATTAAGGATTGGCAGATGGTGGCACTATTCCAGATGAGGACTTTCAGCCAGAAGAAGACATATAGATTCGATTTTTGGAGGTCATCGCGAGTTTAATTTGTGAGAAGCTCAGACATTTCTCAATGGCATCCACCTTCAAGTATTCATATTTTCTTTTCCACCTCATCCTGTACCAAAATGCTCAATATTTTGGCCAGTTTATGACTCTGACCTTGTGGGATGTGGAAGTAAATCCCCAAAATATTATCTCGGTATCTGCATGGACCCATATATTGTCTCGTTCTTCAAATGTCTATAAATTTTTCAATACTTTCGTAGAGCCTCTTTTGTTAGAGCTTGACCATGAAGGGATAAATAATAGAATGAATGACTCTACATGGTCTATCTTCTCAGACCCATTGCACACCTATGACTACTTCTTTTCTAGAGGTCATTCCATGATTGAGTCCATAGATTCGGGGTGAATCCTTCATGCTCCCAAGGATTCTCACACCTCATATTGTGGGTCTCGAAGTCACCAGACAACTTGTCCTCCTGGACCTGGAGGTCGGATCTACTAAAAATAAGAAAGTAGTCTATGAGCTTCCATTTAGTAGGGGAGGGATTACCATACTCAAAAGATGAGTGGACCATTGTCTATCATAGAAGTTGGCCTCCTATGGTTTCACCTTGATCGAGGACTCATGGAGGTATGATCCGAATGGGAAATTGGTGCTACTTTGGCTACAAATAAAATCTCCAACTCTTGCAAGCATGAGCCGAGGCCATTTTTCAATTCGTGGCAGAGCCCCAAGGTGAATCACCTAATATTTTTGTCAAACTCCAAGACATCCCAACTCCGGACTGGGATTCATTCCACTAAGTCAAATATGCATTTGACCCTACTCTAAAAATTGGAAAAGGGATTTGAGCGGCCTTAAAAAGAAGGGATTGGAGCCCTAGAAAAATTGAGGCCTTTAGAAATATAGGTAGGAAATTGGCCAGACCACACAAAGCTTCGAGGAGGTCCTTAGTGACGATAAGTGGGAGGATAAGTGGGATATGAAGCATGACTCTGATCGATAGTGAAGATATGGTTGTGCTAACTTCTTAGCAATCTCTTAGGTAAACCGTAAAATCTTCCACGCTTCCACAATAATGGATACTAGAAGCACCTTCATCTATGACTCCTCTTCAGAATCCTCCGCTAGTTTTTCCATCACCCAACCTCTCAAAATCAACAACAGAGGTAGACTTATTTTCCATCCCGGCCCACAAAAGGATAAAGTCATTCGCGGTCCCCATGATGTCTACACCACAACCTGAGACTTCTCTCTCAGTAACGCCTCCACTTCCACCTTTCCTTTCGGAAATCCCCTTTCAGTCTGTCACTCCATCTTAGACTCTTCCTCCACCTATCACTCCTCTACTTCCGTAGTTCCCCTACGCCATCCCAAGCTTCTCACCCCACCTGATCATGCCCCCTGCTTCCCCTAATACTGCAAAGTGTCTCAATTGCGATTCTTATCCCATACGCCTGCCACCTAGTTTCCCATTTGTAGGGGAAATGTCTCTTCTCCTTCCAAATTTTTGAGCCAAGCAGAGTCTGCTAAGTCAGCCTGGTATTAGAGGAGATTAAAGTAGAGGAAGAAGGAGATGAAAGCTCTATCAACTAAGCGGTGTGATCCTTGTATGATCATCAATAGATCTCTTTGACCATCGCTTGCCTTGTCCCTCAGGTATCCAAGCCCACAAAAAAATGCAACATGATGACTATTCCATTAGTGTTATCATGGTGGACCTTGCTGAATTCAGCCTTAGGAAAGGTCGAGCTAATGAATGAAACAGTGGCGGTAGTCACTACCGACTATTTGAAACTCAACAACCAACTTAAGAAGGGTGCAAGCCAACCTTTGAAAGGTAGAGGCTCTGATGGCGGGTTGTATGCGAGCTTATGGCCAAGGACAAAGAGGTAGATCAAATCAAGAAGGAATTGAGGGACATGTCGACCAAGAAATCCCTTGCAGCTTCTCAAGTAGAGGTAAAAGTTCAGCGAGTCAAGCTTGCTTCATTCGAGGCCTGGTCAATTCACTCTCACAGGAAAAGAGTGGCTTTTAGGCTAGGTTAAAATATTCGATGAAATGGTCAAGGACTTGACCAATCAATTAGGGAAACGATCCCAAAAGGTGGGAATCATATCATTAGTGCGGGGTTGTATGCCTCCTATTGTGACAAGATTTCCATCACTGCTGAAAATCTAGCCCCAACACTTGGATTTATATCCAATGCATAGGAGTTGTGCTCTAAGGTAGAAAATGCAGTCTCCACCATCAACAATGCCTTATCCACCAAGGTCTAGGAGTCAAATATTTTGATTCAAAAACTTTATGATGCCTCAAACCCTACCCTTTAAAATGTAGGAATCACTAATGAGACGTTTGATAATGGCGAAATCAATGAGATTTTGAGCTGTAACAAAGCTTCTATCAAATGTAAAAATATCTTGGCATAGCTCCGCCAGGGAATGAAGGAAAGAAAGTAGAATATCAATGAATTAGTGCAACTAGGTTTCCCTTCTCCCTTCCCAAATGAATCCATGGTCTTATCAAAGGACCAAATCCAATAGATTTTGATCGCTAAGCACCAGGACAAGATGGTCTTCCAGTCTTTGAAAGAGGACTCCAGTGTCTCGAGGTTGAGACCATCATTAATCCTATCATATAGTTAGATTTTTTCCTACATATAGTAATGCAAAGCCTCAGGGTTTCTCCCATAAGGAGATAATCGAGCTGGACTGAGCATTTCAAGCCTTGTAGCGAAGAACCTACCCAACAGAGAAAGAATGGCTCGGATACCAGGATTCTTTATAGAAGCTCTAAGTGGCCCTCTGTGAGCCACATTTTGATTTTTAAAGGTAAGAGATGTCAAATTCTTCCATGACTGGCACAAAATCCCTTGGTGAGTCACCAAAATAATTATATTCTTTTGTTAAGACTCTTTTATTAAGAATTTTTGCCCCAACTCTAGATTCTTTTGATCGCTCAAGGCCAAAATCAAATAAGTATGAAAAGACCCATGGAAGTCTTCCATGTGTCCCATCAGCGTAGCCACAAGGATGGAATTTCAAAGCATGTTATCAAGCTAGTGCAAAATCTCCATGTGCAGGTTCGAGATGAGGTCACTCCCAAAGTAAGTTGAAGAGTCAAAGATACAACTACCTCACGGAAGCTCTCCACATGTTTATAAGATGCATGTTTGATATAAGCCTGAGAATAGAGGACCCTAAACAAGTGCAAACCCTCCACGTGAAAAAAAGGAGTGTCACCAACCAAAGACTCAACAACAATACCAAGTAGGGGGTGGATGCATGGGCTCCTATAAAGGAGTGAAATCTTTATTCCAGATTTGAATTAAAACAACTGGTAGCTTTGCATTTAAAATATTTGGGGCAAGAGCTAGAAGGATAAGCAGAGGCCTTATCAAAATTGAATGCACAAAAGGTGGTAGTTGAAAGTGACACAGGCAAGGAGGCCCTTAAAAGGAGGAAAAAATGAAGGCAGAAAGGAGAGAATTTTGGGCCAGAAAAAGGAGGAGGAAAGCGAAGAGTTCTATATGTTTTGTAAAATCTAGCCTTAGTAGGCCTCTTTCATAGAAGAGAAGTGTAATCTGTGCTTTCATGGGCCTTATGTACCCATTCTCTATATGAATAAAGAGTTCTTATTCTGTGTAATTGGATTTTCATATGTTTTGAACCTTTGTTTCTTTTATGAGAAGTAGTTCTAAATGAGTCAGGAAATTCATCGTGCTTGATGCCCTTAGAATTTCCTGTTTCATTATTATTAATTGTTTCAGTTCCTTAGATTTTTATGTTATTAGAGTAGTGGATCATGTTGTTTAGCCCTTCAACTATTCTAGATAAAGATCTTAGGTATTTTATCATTTTCCTTTCTCTTAGATTGGCGCATCACCTTTTATTTTTAAGTCATTTACATGCTTTCCTCTAACCCTACCCCAACCACTAGAGAAGATTCAACTTCTTTAAAATCTAGAGGTCACCTTAGGGTGCATGTCTCACCAACCTAAGGTTTCTTACGACTATGACAATTCATCTAAGGATTATCGTCAATAGGTACTAATCCAAATAATTTTTAAATATTAATAAATTATTATATCATATGAATAGGAGTATGTTGAGGTCATTTTTGGCCATTTAGGATATACTAAGAGGCTTATTAAGAAATTTATCAAAAAAATACAAGGGAATTGACCTAGATCTTAAATGAGGATACTACCTATGAACAAATAGAGAAGGTACATGATTATTTTAAGTAGATAAATGAATACTTTGTGACTTAATTTATTCTAAGTAATCTTTATTGGAATAAATAATTCATTGTCCATAATGATGCTTCAAATAAACACTAGACAAAAATATACAATAAAATGAATAGGATGAAAATGATCATTCTATTTACTTTAGGAGTGGATAAATGAGAATTAATCGAGTAAATTATTCAATAATTAAAATAACCTTTGTCTATAATTTTTGATGCAAATGTATTTTTCATTATTTTCTAAAGAGAAAGTCTATAATTGTGACGAATGAACAAAACTTAAAATGCATTATAAATATACGTATTCCATCACAAAAATAGTAAGATTGGATACTTTTCTTGTAGGAATTCGAGTTTGACATTATGAATAGGTTAAGAAAAATCATGTTTATGTAGATACAAATTCATGAACCTATGTATGTTTATGGTCATCTTTTCACTATAATTAAGATACAACATTATTAACCATTGACACAATTCCTAGTGATTATATAGATATTTGGAATTATATGAGTGATTTGAAAGTTTCGAATATTTCCCTAACAATGCCTCCATATTATATTGTACATTCAATATTTTTGGTATAGGGGATAGTGGAAGATATTGGTGAATTATTAGAATGGAAAAGGGGAAACAAATAATTAAAGATTTTTTTGGAAAAAGGGTAAAGATGGGGGTTTTGGAAGGACCCACATCCTTTTACAAAAGGTTACGAAGGAAAGATATATCACTGAAGCAAAGAATAGATATAAATCCCACAGGAATAAAAGAATAAGAAGGCACAAAGGCACTAATCGAATGAAACAAAATTCAATGAGGTAATCACATTTGCATAAATAGACATGTCAATCCTTAAGAGACCACCAAGGGTAGTTTACCATGGGAGCATAGTCTCATTTTAGGAAAGGAAGATATTTTATTTTTCTATTAACTATTGTCCAACCATCACATCTATTAGGATCCGAGTTTTCATTTAAGTGGATAGGAAGCCGAAACACCTCATTTTTCAACATTTTCTCCTTCAAGAAATTGTTTGTTATGCAGCTATAATCCACTCCCAAGGGAGCTTCAACACCAAGAGGGGGAACAAGAGTCTCGGCAGAATATGATTCTCCCCTTCATCAAATTTGGGATCTTCTGAACATATTCCATTGAATATTTTGACAAGGAATCTAAGTCGTTCAATAACAAAAAGGTTTGGTTGGGAATCCTTCCACCAAGAAACCTTTTCTTTCACTTTGATTCACATTCATTTAAAATAAAGGTGACCCAATGTAGAAAATTTCGAGCATACGAAGGGAAATCCTTCATAATCAAGAGGTTGAGTCCATATCCTATCCAAAACTTTGAGTTTAATAGAAGTGGGTAGCTCAAGAGAAGTATCCAGATCCACTAAAATGTGAACATAGGTTGTGTGTGTGTAAAGTTCAATTTTTAAATTGATGGAAAAACACTTTCCCAAAATGTTACCAATGGAAATCAAACTCTCCTCCCCTAAAACTGTAGTGGAAGATGAGGTAAATGGACCTAAACATGCTTGACATTGAAAGCTGTTGTGAGAGGGTTGAAAGACAAGAACCATAGTTTCATTAGCAAGTGATGATTTTGTAGTTCCAAAAGTTTGGAAAACATAACATATCTATCATCAATAGTATCCAAAACCATGATAAAAACCCCGACATAGGGGTAGATGTCTACTCTACCTTTCAAGAGAGGCCACTAGGTTGATGAGATCCAAGAATGCAGCAGCGACAACCCGAGTCGAGAGGCCATTGAAGCAATAGATCAACCCATGACTGGAGAAAAAATCTTTCACTTGCATCACAGACTCCTCAAAAGAAACTGAAAGAGAAATCTTGGCAGCACAAAGTGGTTTAGAGGGGAAATAGGATGAAGCTACAACCTACGAGAAAAGAATGGGAGGGAGCACGAGGAAATATCCAACCGAGCCCTCCTTCCGGCGCAGATCCACCTACAACGGTGCTCCTAGATCTATAACCACTCATGCAAAAACTAGAACCAACATCCAAAAATGATCTGCTAACATGGTGAGGAAAAAAAAATTTCTACTGACCACCCCATTGTTGTAGCCAAGAAAAACATGACTAGGGTTAGAAGACGAGGGAAGAACGGGGAGAGGGAAGAGCCATTGGGCCAAAAAAATGACATTTATAACTCAAGTATTACACCTAATAATTAAAGAGTTTCATGGTAGAATAAGTGGAGATATTTTATCTTGGAATCTAAAATTAAGGAGGATCCTTGATGTATGTTATCTTTGGCTAACATATCATAATATTTTTTTACTTTTAATAAGATGTGATATTTTTCAATTTCATGAAAATTATAAGAACTCATTAACACCTTTGGTCCTACTATTAGACTCGATCCCTTCTAAAAGTGGGGAGTATAAATTTTTGGTCCACTTCCACCCATTTAATGAAAAATAAAGTACATTGTGATTTACATGGACTATTGACTTTGTTTTTTTACGATAGACCTTTGAAAAAAGATATCAACATGTGTGTGTGAGCTTATGTTAGAATAATTGTCATTGATGTCAAAGGAAGCTTAAGAAGAGAATAGCTTGATCGGATTCATTGATATCAAAGGGTGTTGTAGGATTTAAGCGATATAGAATAATGTTGGTTTTACGCTTCAAAGTCTTATACTTTCACTTTGGAGTAATATATTTCGCTTCAAAGTCTAATCTATTTGCTTCATAGTATGACTAGGATTCTTGAGTCTATGCAAAGTCTATTCTATTTTCTTATGAGTATGAACAAAATTCTTGAGTCATTCAAGTTTTCAATTTGTCTTGGTATGGGAGAAATTTTTTTAGCCGACTATTGTAATGCATTTTTGAGATTGTTGAATCAATTTTATGATCTCATTTGGATGACCTTCCAAGGATTTGAAAGCAAATTTATAATATTTTTGTTGTTAGATGATTGTCTTTATTTTGGCAATAAAATGTTCCATTTATACTTTTTTATTTGTAACCTATTTATTGGTTCACTCTTGTATCTTGGAATTGATATTTTTATTGTAATTATGGTCGACCTTCATCTTGTATAATTCCAATGATAAGAACGTGCACATGTATAAAAGGAGATGTAGAATCTGTAACATTCCCATTTTAAGACTTTAGAAACAAGGGAATTTTTTTAAAACACAATGTTCTCTATTCTAAATAAAACATAATTTAGAACACACATTCCATGCTAATCAATCTCATAACAGATAACCATATACACTGTAAATGACTCGGTGAATTACCGATCTCTCATTACATGACTCGGTCTCTAACCGATCTCTCATGTTTGTCTCTAAGTATTGAATACTTTTACATATACTACGTATACTTGGTTTTCTTACCCTAATATGGGTATTGAGTGACTTGTTTAAAGAACCTATCTAAATATTTGTTACCAATATTCATCTAAAATCATGTTCCTTAAACTAGGTGACATCGGACAATGCAACTAGTAGTTTGCGATACTTTGGCCAAATATTTCCAACATATTGTTCATGTTACTATTCCTAGACGACATACTCATCAAATCAGAATACGTCCTTCACCTCACTCTTCTGTTATCTAGAATGGTCTTCACTGACTTCTGTCAGTCCACTTGCCCAAGGTTTGACCCTAACCCAGGTTAGTGACATAATTTGTTATAGGAGATGCTCACGATGACTTAGGGTAGATGGGCACACTCATCCAACCTAAGTTGATTGAATGTGCCAAGATACCCTAAGTCATAGAAAGCTACTTCCTATTCCAATTCATGTTGCTAGCTTGGCTTAGAGAGAAACTAAGTTCAAGTCCATATGTGTGTAGATCTAGATGAACTAATGCGGAAGGGTGTTGCAACACTGTATCCTTGTGAAGACCTTAGTCTTCACACAGTGCTGATTTTTAGTTTGCATGTGCCAACATATGACGAGAACTACTTCATCACGATATACATACCCCTAGGAGGTCATTAAAATTTAATTAATTTAAGATTAAGATTCAAATACGACAACCTTGCCCAACCCTAAATCCATCACCCCTTAATTTCTTCATCCATATTTGATTTAATTAATATTAAAGAACTTCATTAACTCATGATTGATTTTATGTTCGGTAACTATGACATGTCAAGAAATTATCCAAAAATAGAACAACATACATCACAAGGTTAAATTAATGTAACTCAACTGTTCAAATAAGGTGCAACAACCATTCAGTCCAACTAGAGAAGACTTCATAGAAAATGAAGTCTGAGTGATTAACGATCATAAACACCATTATTTCACTTTACATTCTTTTGAGAGAGGAAGAGTCTTCCTCTCTACATGGTTATGTGTTAGGGTTTATCATACCTTTTATATCTTTCGCACTTTCTATAGTTTAATTGTATATTCAATACACATCCCATTATCATTATATATTATTTAGATAAAGAACGTAATCTTATGCAACTTAACAAGTTGCTTTCAATTAAGAGAGAGATTGAACTATTTCTCTTCGTCCAACTTATCAAATGACAACAAAAATAAGAATACAAACAGATATGCCAAATATCAACAAGATAGTATTCCAACTACCTTCATAAATGTACAAGAGAAATTACACAACAATTTGAAGTGAACCTCCAATATTTTCAATTCATCATGATAAAATACACAATTTACAAGACTATGCATCTCAAACAAACTGCATGTCAAATAAGTACTAAGATCATTAAAGAATACAAATTTTCCTTTTCAATACATCTCAAGAATGAATCAAAGTTCTCTTTAAAAGATCCAAAATTTAAATCAACCAATACATCATACAAGTTATTTCCTTCCTTTATCACTATGAAGTCCATCTGCAAAAATTGCTAGCACGGTAAGTTCATTGAACTGAGCATGATAAGCACTAAGCATTAAAACAAAGTGCCTTCAACCAATTGTTCCATTAAAGCAACCCTGCTTTTACAAAACAACGGGTGAAGTCATACAAATAAATCATAAGAAATAACATCCATAAAAGGAGCACAATAATAAATCTGAATTCACTTTATAGGAAGAGATCATAATATAATCAGCTAATCCACTACATTATATCAGATAAGTATTGACCCAAACAATTACTTATTTATATCAAATAACAGTTCCTATCAATTAATTGTTTCATAATTCTTTCTGAATTTGAAATACAAAATCAACTTCACTATATAAACAAAACAATTACTTTCATAAACAAATACCTTCTTGTTCATCTTTACAAAGTTTCAAGAAAACATGTACGGTCAAGTTCATTCCAACATAGTAACGTTTATAGGATGATTCATCCAACAAATAAAATAATTAAGAGATTCACAATTCAGATGTGGCAGCCTAATTCTAGGTCAAAATATATATAGCCTAGGTTCTTAGATTAGGCCTCTTATTACATTAGAAAAATATTTCCCAACCACAATGTTTTACATCAATTAACTGAAACAACTATAATAAAGTAGTAACAATTAATACTCAATTACCTTAATAAAAGTAATGCATTTGATTCTATTAAACCTATAACAAGGTTTATCTAAAGAAAGGAAGATCAAACTAGAGAGTAAACAATTTACAACTTCCTCATCATTCAGATTAAACCAAATTCCCATATGCATCTTTAGAAAAGAAGGATCAACATCCTACCCTACAGTTTTCTAAAAATGAAAATGGAGAGCTTACCACTGAGAGTGGAAGAGAAAGGAGTTATGCAGAAGAGGATTCTATTGTTCATTCAAAAGAAATGAGGTTGTAAAAGAATCAGTAGAGATAGTTCCCCATACCCCCAAATCTTTTAAGATAAAGAAATTAGGTATAGAAGATACATGACTAATTACATACATAATTGTATCTTTGAATAAACCTTCCAAGAGTTTCACCATTTAAAGAAACAAAAACAATTATCATTCCAAGAAGAATGTGAGAAACAAAGACAATTATCATTCACATCCAAGTCCTAAAAGTGTTAAGGATGGAAAGATCAAACTTAAGACAGCCGAACAGAGCTAAGAATGGTAATAACGGTATCGACTTGGAGAAAACCGTCACCCAATGTATATTCAACAACATAACTTCAACTATCTACTGACAACTCAACTTCCAAAATTTTAAAGGAAGACTCAAACATAATAACTGCATAGAAGACTTCATCACTACTATTTCCATCAGTTAAATTCCAAGACCATTATAAAACCTAGAATTCCTTTCAAGAGTTTTGAAAGAGAATACTAAAACCAAAAAACAAGTTTAAGTCAACCTTTCCTTCTATTTCCCTCACACATTCAAACTGAAGTCGTTAATCAAAATACCATACTGACTCAACTTCCTATCAATTTTAAAGTTCGAAGCAGTACAGAAATAGAGAAAATCATTCCTTCATGGTTTTTATGCAAGTTTAGAGTACAAAATACAAACAATTCCATAAACCTCCTTCACCCATTAACTCTTTTTCTAACACAAGTTCGAGTTCATACTGTAGATCAAAGTATACAAATATAGTTCGAAAAGGAGTATTTAAACTTCTACAAACAAGATATGACATAGGAGAGTATTCTTCTACCTTCCACAAACAATCAAGACATTTAGTTTGTTTTCATATAAGTGTGTTCAAGCAATGATTCAAAATAAAAACCCATACAGACCACAAAGGAGTGATACAACTTTAATAACTCAAGGATGCATCTAGAGAAGAGTATTCATTCACCTTCTAATTTCAAAAGAGACTTCTAGTTTGAAGCTCCAAGAAAAAAAACTTACTTAAACCCTTTTTTGAGCAAACAAACCAGAATACAGATTCAATCCAAAAACACTCAAGTCTAAAACAACCCCAAGTGTATTTCACCATCAACTCATTCAGAGAAGGCATCCAATGGTAAGATTATCATGCAAAGGTTTCATAACCAAGAAAATAGAGGTTCCTTCAGCAAGAAAAACAAAATACCAAAATAAAAATAGAAACCCAATTATCTCATGAGAGAAGAGTTGTTTTAATGAAACATTTTGAGAAAAGCAAGAGATATTAATGGATAGAGCCTATCATGCCTGATAGTGCTTCTATCAATTTGAAGAAGACTTCTAGCCGAGCCTCCAAAACTTCTTCTTCTCCAAGAAAGATCAACAACTAAAATTTTTTCTCAAATGTCTCATATACTTCCCTTTAATCGAAAATAGACCAAGGGAATAAAAAATAGCCACAAATTGAAAGTAGAACTGCTGGTTCGAAGAACCAGATAGCTCCATGTAGAAAAAATTGGAGAGCATGAATGACCAAACAACCTCCAACAAATTCACCTGCATAGTTTCCTAGGTGGTTTTCTCACCAAAAACGAGACTCATTAATGCCATTAATTCTCAAATTCCCGCCTATCTCTCCATGCCACCACCATCCAAAATTGGCGAATCCTATTTCAACTTTTGCATGCATTACTAAACTTTAGTGATGACTCCACGTAGACTTCCTCCAATTTACATGCCTCTGCCTAAACTGGTAGTACGTTGTCCCATTAATTCCAAAATCAAATCAAATTAATAACTTAGGAACCGTCGCCAAACTTCCACTTTTCCATATGACCCTTAGGTCCCTTTTCAATACTTCATTAGTTTAGGCTAGATACCATTAGCTTATGACCATAGGATAGTTTAGAAGTATTTACCATAGGTTTACAAACATTACAATAGGTAAATTTCCATCCTAGGATAGGTCATACTTCACAACCATATAGTATTAGGTATTAGATTAGAAATAGACCTAGCATCACCTTAGGTTATTCCCTCAACTTAGAACATGCAACGTAGGATAGGATGTTATCCTGAATAAAGTAGACATAGATAGAAAAATAGGTACATCTACCTTAGTTTAGAATCCCGTTAGGATAGATCTCTTAGGTCTAAGACTTAGATTGTTCCTCAATTTTCTGAAGTAGGCCTCGTTTCACTTAATGTCGTTAAGCATCTTGAAGAGATCATTCAAAAAGATCAAGCACATAACATACAACAGAATGTAGCATGATATTTCAAGAAGATAAAATAATTTGTAAACATACTAGAGTTCATTCCATTATGTCATCCAACCTCTGAATGTCAGTTTACCATTCAGATCAGGTAAGAAGATTTAAAACATACCTTGGATCAATGGAATTGATCCAAGGATTTGTTAATAAAAATATATAACTTTGCAAACTTCATTTACCAGATTACAACTTATCTATCCGAAACAAAAATGGATTATTTGTAAGCAATATCATTTCAACCCAATGAATCCAAGAGCAGAAATGACTCATCCATAGCAAACGTGATTTCCAAAAATCAAAGGAACACTCCTTATATAGAAAAATCACATGTCAACGCTTGCAATGCAAAAGAGGAAAGATAACAGTTTGGCAAAGATGTTATAAAATCATTATTTGGTGTGTGCTTGGAAGTGAAAAGAAACGCATTATAATGTTGGAGATGTGGAGAAAAAATAATATGTGTAGGAAACACACCTTCATGAAGAACATAAAGGAGTGTAGAAGGCCTTAAAGAAAGTAAAACTCATGTGCAAAGTAATAATATATTATTCGCATCTCAAACAAAATTATGAGTACGAAGTGATGGAGACATGCTAAAAAGAGGAAGAGAAAACTCAAAATATTTTAAAATGATAACATGTTGAAGGAAGAACAAATTAGACCATGAAGATGTGATAATGAAGCAAGATATGAATTTGAGAAGAGGTAGAGTTGTATTCGAGTGAAAGTAAAAGTGTTAGCAGAGAAAGTATATAAAATTGTAAACAAGACTAAAGAGTGTAGTATAAGGCGATCTGATTTCATTGATTAGACCAATGCCCATGTTAGAAGAAGGATATAATCTATGTATACGATGAGAATGATTGAATTACCATAATCATGTTGAAGCAACAACAATAGAAGGTGGGTCCTTGTTATTTTGAGGTTGGTGCCTCACAATTTGGGGATTGGTGTCTCCAATAGGTTAGTGCCTATGAATTAGTTGATTTGGTGCTCAACATTGGGGATTGGTGTCTCCAATGAGTTAGTGCTCAAAAACTAGATGAGTTTTTGCTCATCATTAGGGATTAGTGTCTCTAGTAGGTTGGTGCCTACAAATGTATATTGAGATATTTTGGGCTAGATTTAGACAGTATATCCAAGAAGTCTTTTCTCTTTGGTTTTCTCTTGAAAGGGTTTCCACATAAATCTTGTGTTTTATGGTTGTGTAATTATTATATCTTATGTGATTGTTATGTTTATGGATGTTAATGTTTAAATAAGTAAAATTTTGTATAATACTAATTCACCCCCTCTCAGTATTAGTGTGTGTTCAACAATTGGTATAAGAGCTACTTTCTTCAGAATAGTTTGACCACTAGAAGGTAGATATTTGTAGCACACATGACAAGTTAAGAAGGATTCTCTTCAAACAAGGCTCCATTATTTGATGGAACTAATTATGATTTTTGGAGTATAAGGATGCAAACCTATTTAATGCCTCTTGGGTTTGACATTTGGTAATCAGTTGTTAGTGGTTATGTTTCTCCTGTAACCCCTCTAAAGTGGCTATCAAGCTAGTAAAAAGGCTAGTGAGAGTAATTTAAAGGTTATCAATGTAATTTTGGGTGGTTTTTCGAATCGAATATGCTAAAGTGATGCACTATATATCTTCCAAGGAAATATGGGATAAAATCAAGAAAATATATGAAGGATATGTCAAAGTAAAGAAAGCAAAGCTCCAAACTCATAGAAGTCAATTTGAGAGTTTAAAGATGAAGGATGATGAAAAAATTGTAGCATATCTTATTCATGTGGATGAAATTTTCAACACTATTAGAGGACTTGGAGAAGAAATTAAAGATGAGATTATTGTGCAAAAATTTCTTAGATCTCTTCCTTTGAGTTTTGAGGCCAAGGTGTTATCAATTTAAAAATGAAGGATTTAAGCACCCTAACAATTGATGAACTTCATGGGATTCTTACTGCATATGAAATGAGGACAAAAAGATAAATCAACTAAGTGAGAGGCATCCTTCAAAGAATCAAAGAAAGTGAAAAATAGAGAGCCTAAGTCACACGATTTCTCCACCATTAAATTAGATCAAGAGGAAGCTAATTTTTTTAAAAAGATGAAGAAAGGAACCTTAAAAATACAAAGGTATGTTACCCTTCAAATGTTTTAATTGTGGTAAAGTAGGACATTTTGCTTCTATATGTCCACATGCAAAAAATAAAAACAATGATAGTGAGGAAGATCAAAACATGAAGGAAAGTAACAAGTATTATCAGTCTAAGAAGAACTACAAGAAAAGAAAATATGAGAACTTCCACAAGCACAAGAAAAATATCTACACCAAGGAGGAAAGTAATTGCTCATCTAAGGAAAGTGATGAATGTGACTCTGTTAGTGATCAGGAGGAATCATTATTCATGAAAATAAATTCAAGAGAAAGAAAAGTAGAATTGGTTTGAGAAAATGAAGAAAATGGTGAGGTGGATCTTCAAAGAGAGTTAATTAATGCTCTAAATGAGATCAAGATTCTTAGAAAAAAATACTAAGAAGCAAAAATAACTTCAGAAATTTGAAGAATAATATGATACTTGAAAATCAATTTTTCTTAAGACCTTGAAGAATATAATAATACCATCATTTTCCTAAAGAATCAACTCAAGGGATGAAGAAGATCGATTAATCTTGAGTAATCTTGACTTGCTATCAGGATCTATTTTTATTTTTATTTTATTTTACTGATTTAGCAAATCAATAAAACAAAACAAAATTAAAATAAAGAATGATTTTCCTAAAGATTGGGTTGAGGGAGAGTCAAGATTACTCAATAGGATCTCCTCGACCAAATCAAGGTCTCTGCGGCCTCGGATGCCTCCTCCTCTATGTAAACAGACTCCTCCTATGCTTTGTCCTTAGTTGTGGCCTCATCCTCCTCTACCCCCTCCTCATCTCTAGCTACCTCATTCTCCTTTGTTTTACCTTACCATTTAAATTCTAACTCCTCCTTCGAGATGGATCATGTC
This sequence comes from Taxus wallichiana var. yunnanensis, assembly GCA_018340775.1. Classification (NCBI taxonomy): domain Eukaryota; kingdom Viridiplantae; phylum Streptophyta; class Pinopsida; order Cupressales; family Taxaceae; genus Taxus; species Taxus wallichiana. Next base: position 80,407,768 of record CM031240.1, read on the forward strand.
TCTTCCTCCTCCTACTCACTCCCCATTGATGCCTTACCAATTTATAGGAATGGCGGTATTCTAGATCCTCCTCTAAAGTGACTTGTCTAGGTGTGGCTTTAAGTGTCTCAATAGGAATTCAAGGGACTACTCCTAACCATCTTAGTCAACACATGTGACTATCTATCACCTCTCTATCCAATGAATATAGTCCCAACTACTGAAGGGCATCATCTTAGGTTAGGCCAAACTACTTAGGGACCCGTGTCACGAGATGAATCTCCCTATGCCAAACATGGTCGATAAAATGTGTACTGGTTATACATGTAGCCAATGTAATCCCCTTCTCACCCCATCATCCAAAAATGTCCCTATATGGTTGAGCTACCATATCCACTATCATTAATGAACCTACCACCTACAGTATGGATCTAAGAGGTACCATGTCCGCCCACCTTGTTATGTTGATACTAGTAAGGTTTGTAATCCCAATACCCCTCCGATAGGGGATCACCCTCTCGTAGATCTATTACATGATTAATTTGGGATAGTTACGTTTATGAAGACTCGCATTGGACTAGCCAATATAGATCATGGTACGTAGTCCCCAAAATATCCATCCCCATGTAAACACCCCGCCATTATGCTCTATGCTCGCACCATATGTGCCTAACAAAATAGGAATATTTCTACTCCTTTATTCCCAATAAAATGTGAAGCCAATATACTAATAATGTCTTTGCACATAGTAGGAATAATATTTTCCTATGTTTATACTAACCTCACACCCTACTTGGCACTCCTAGTGAGTTCCTCTACATCTCCCAAATAAGTGGCCCTTCGTGAGCCTCATCGATGAGATAGATTTTTTCAGCTCTAGTATCCTCCCTATAATGGGTACTCCTAGTATCTTGTAAAAATCCTATAGAGTGATCATCCACTCTCCGTGAACACCAAGGAATCAGAATGTGTTCCAATCTACATCCCAATATGTCAATAAGTCACAAAGAAGTTGGATTGTTAGGCCCACTACTCTAGTCTGCACCCAATCGAAATATCCCTACCCTCTCCAATGGCCTATCTAAGTTGATGATAGTAAAAAAATCACTTGGCAAAGCCAATCCTACTCTCGGATATACTTCATTACTGTAAGCCCCTGGATCCACAAATAGTATAAAATAAGTGTATTAGATCCCTGTTAGTAAGTAATAAACATGTATAAAACTCAAACTACTAATTAAAAACAAGAAAAAATTCATTTTACAAATTTTCCCCTTCAATATCTACGATGGTTGTGAAACTTCCCCTCTTAATGAGTGGTGGTTACGCAATTTCCACTTTATTTAAAGTGGTAGTTGTGAAACCACCACGACGATCGTGTGATTGATCGTTAGGTTGTGCCCTTCAAGGGTAAAAAACCCAAAAAAAAAATTATAAAAATCCTTCTTTCGTAGGTAGCGGAAGGCTCAATCGACATCAAACCGACACATGATCGATAAGGTGATTTTCTAACCATCTCATTTTTGGAAGCACCATTCTTGGAGATCATGTTTTAAACCACTAATGATTAAAACCCTCTTCCAAGGGGGAAATATGTCTGCACACAAAAATTACACGATGCGCAAAGTACATAAAATGACACATTTCCAATCTTTGGCAAAATCTCTTTCGAAGGTAAAGATGAGATTCAGATCCTTCCCTCTCTTCTTCCCACTCCCCTTGTGTCTCGGTTCAGTCTTTCACTCCTAGATATACCCTTCATTTTTCTTAAAAACCTCAATTCATCCCCTTTTCCCCTTATATGTCCCTGATAGTTATGCAATTTCCCCTCAGTCAACAGGGGTAGTCCCGACATCGTCTAACGCAAAACTAAAACACATGTTTCAATTTTGGCGTGATTTTCTCTCGTATTTTAGGGTGGAATTGGCTAAGTTTAGGATTTTGGATTAGTCTTGAGTTCCTCTTTCTCTTTTTCTAAATATAGTATGTTGATTTATTCTCCTTAAGATGATTCACCATTTCTTGATCAACATGTGTTTTTGACATCTTCTCCTCTAACAACTTATGAAAATGAGACTTTTATATTCGTATCATGGGTTGGACATTTTGTAATTTTGAGAAGTGTTATGCTGCCAAATTTTAGAGAGGGATTAAACAGATATATAGTTCTCTACTATATTCTTCCTTACTACTCACATTCCAGTCATCTTCCTTGCACAAAGCCAACCATTTAGTTTCTTGATTTTCTTGTTAACATTCACTATTTTTCCTTCCTGGATCAATTGGAACTCATACATTGGAAGGGATTGAAGTTGAGGAGACATTGGATGCACCACATCTCTGGAACAAGCTACCACAACACTGTAGTGACCAGGTTGGAGTTGTATTCAATTCTTTAAAGTTTTAGTGTAGTCATTATTTGTTATAAGTAAAAGAAATTGTTTATTTATATTAATTAAAAGGGGGTCATCACTTCCCATGTGTGTCAATATTTATTTTCAAAAAAAATCTTCCCTCATCTCGGCTTATCCCTGTGGATCTGCATGGGAAATTGGTTAGAAGAAGTAGTAATATGCATATTTTATTTCTTACATTTGATTTAAAAGAAAGTCTCAGGGGAAGGTTATACGAAAAGAGGAAATTGCTTCTAAGAAGCTTTCCTTTCAGAGAACTTGAGATAGAGGTTTTTTAGGAAGAAGTTGCACTTTAATAGGTGACATATTTTGAATATTTTCTCATTTGAGTAATATTTGCAAAAAAACTGCAAAAAGGAAGAGTCATATCTGGTTCTTCCATGTTTTAATTTTATTTTAATTTCATAAGCAATAGTAGATTTATTTTATTTTATTAGAAACAATCGTAGATATTTTATTTTTAATTACATTTGTCTCTCGGAATTAGTTTCCATTTATTTTTATTATTCTGAAAATACAAAAATATTAGGAGTTTAATTGTTTTAATCATTTCTTTCGTGAAAATCTTTATTGATAACATTAATAAAAAAAAGGAGTTAGAGTAAATAGATGTGTTTATTTTATTTTAATGATGGAAAAGTGATCTAGTTAATTAAGAGGGGAAATAACTTGTCTTTTATTTAAATTAGACTCACTTTAGATTATTTATTTAAAATCAAAGTTTAGAAAAGTGTGAATCTCAAAACAAATCAATAAACTTAGTCGTTAGAGGCTCAAACTACCATTTGATAGTCCTTTTCCACCTTTTGATTAGTTATCTCAGCCTTATTTTCCTTACTCGTGAGTTGGTGGTTTCACATGTCCATTCTTGGCCCATCCCAACCTCGTAGGAGGATATTTTGTGATTATCCACACACGGGGATAAATTGATATCAAGGATATATATATATATATATATATATATATATATATATATATATGGGTTTACAAGCATTATTTTCTGATCGAATCATTTTCCCCCTCATATTATCAGCTAGTTAGACGCCTTAAACGAACACTTAACTATAGTTGAGTGATTTTGGGTTGACCAAGCAAATCAAGTAAACCAAGCTAGACACCCAAATCCTTAGTTTTCTCTTTTCATCCTTCATTCTCATTCTCACATGACCCTCTCTGGAGAGGAATATTTAGAGATGAATGGGCATTTTCTCGTGAGTCCTTTAGCTTGAGGCCAAAGTATATTTGGTTTAAGAGACATAAATTGGAATTTACACACAACAATCATCCTTAATCATACCATCACACCCATAAGGATTAGACGATCCTTCACCTCCCTCAATGATCAATTTTCCTACTTGCAAGTTGATCGATTGAAATTATCTCGACCCTAAAACCTCAATCTATAACCATTCCCCATTTATTCCACATCTATCACCTATACATATTGTGTACCCATCTCATCTTCCACATTTTGGTTGTCTCAGCACGACCTCGAGAAGTTGAGTGCACAGGGAATCTCATGTCATTTTTCATGTGTACAAGTCAATGGACCCATAATAAGATATGGTTGAAAAAATGTCTTTTAAATTTATAATGGAAATCTAACGAGCTAAACTTTTTCTTTGAATGAATTAGATAACCTTGTTAGTTATGGGAGGTTGAGGAAGAGGGGTCCCATGAGGATAAATAAGGGGTAAAGTGCTCCTCGTTGATGGTGTTGAGGTGTATTTTTCATTTTATTGAAATTAACTTGATTATGAAGAAATTAAGTGTTATTATCTTGTTTTTAACTCATTTGATTAAATTGTTGTAGAATTAGTTGAGTTGGAATCTACAAAGGGATTGATTGATTAGTGCTTTTAGGTTGATTATTGTTGGTTGATTGAGGAGGTGCATTATTAGTATTTGTACTTATTATGGATAAATATAGTGAAAGAATATGAGATGAAAATATTGGGAAAAAAACATACTTGATCTTGCCCCACCAATTAAGAAGATGTTTCAGACAAGATTGTTGATTTGATTGAGAAACTCATGTCCATACATTTGTGGGTGGATTTTGGATTTTTTCAAGAAAATTTATAGACTCTTTGGATAAATTGTTGCATGATGTTTGTGTAGTTAGCATAGATGTTATCCTCCTTTTCACCCTCCTACTACCATTCTTATTTTTCGATAGGTTTTTATTAAAATTGTTATTTAATGGAAATTTTACTATTGGATACACTATTCAAAATTTTATTAGTATTAGTGTCAACCATATTACAATCCATTTAGAAGGGTTTCATCTAAGGTAGTGTTAGGAAAGTAGAGTTCCATGGTTAATGTAAAATAACCCTAAGGTAATTATGCCAGTCATTAGTATTTTTCTTTGTGTGGTAAAAATAACATTTACCTTATAGTAATTAATAAGTTAGTAACATTGTTTTTATGTAACAATAATGTCTATTTAGTTAGTATGTTGTATTGTTGAGAGTTACAACAATAATTCATAAAATAAACATGAGAGGTTATAGGATTCCTAGTTTATAAGAGATTGTAAGCCCTATAAATTAACATGTTTATCCTATGGTTCAGTAACTATATGAATTGAATATTATAGTGATATTATTGTGAAAATGTAAGGCTCGCCATCCTTTCATATCAAAGCAAGCTATGATCCATATTATGCCTCATAATTTATAGGATTCATTAAACTTTGCAGTATATAATACACAAATTTAGAGTGGATTGTGAAGATGAGGAGGAGCCCAAAGTCACATTCCTTTTCCAAGTGTGTTGTCATATTTTATTGGGAAAATTCAAACCTTTTTTTTAATCATTTCAGCCATTACATTATGTTAAAATTTACGTAGAAAAAATTGTCTCAGTCTTCCCTTGTCTATGCTTGAGTATTGGTGGTTTGCGGGCTTGGTGAGCAGTCTTGACTTCCAAGATGTTTGCATACATCATTGCACGTGAATGTAAAGTATGATAAAAAGGTAAAATATAGGAATTTCTACCTAATGATATATGTCATTGGCTACAAAACATTTGTGTGATTATTCATACTCATACACATAATACTACAATTTGATATTTGCATTTATCATTGGTTCATGTATGCCTTCCACATCGGTACAAAAGTGATCTCGTGTATATGCATCCAAATACATGATTTTTTTTTCCTTTCACTAGGAGTTCACCATCTATGTAACAATTGTGGCTCTCTGAATACATGATACGTGCATATAAATCATTATCAAATCATGGATTATGGATTGTGTTATGCTTACAATCTCATGCATTGATGCCCATGTGTCGCTCATACATTTATTCCAACCAGATCTGATTATCATGCATGGTATTTAAAATTATTTAAGTCATTTCGATCTATTGATAGTCAAAGTTATATTGTGTATTAAAAATTAATACTTAGATTAATTTTTGTACTTAAAATTCTATGAAAAATTAATTATGCATTATAAATGTTAGGTAGTCTATCATGTCTTTGTAATATTATCACTATAACGTAATTTTGCAAAATTTATGTTGTGTCTAGTAATGGAAATTCCTCTAGAAAAGTTTAATGGTCTCAATTTCCACATTTGGAAAGTAAAATACAAATGCAGTTAATGAACAAGAATCTATGGAGGATTGTGAATGGAAAGAAAAGCACCAAGTAGATACGACTAAATTAATAGAATGGTCGAGTAGGGATGATAAAGCTAAATTCATTATTGGTGTGGCTCTTTCGATTCACGCAGTAGGGATGATAAAGCTAAATCTAAACAAGTTATTTGGAGCAAAAGCAGTTAATATCAATTTTTCTTTAAAACTTCAATTGTTTAGATTTAAAATGAATGATGGGGTCACCATGTCTAGTCATATTAATGATTTCATGTCTCTCACTAGATAATTAGTAGAATTTAAAGCTTCGGTTGATGATGAAGATGTAAAAGCCATACTGTTGAATAACTTGTCTTCCAAATATAGAAATGTTGCTTTCACTATTGGACATATCCCTTTACAATCATTAGAAGATATGATATAAACTCTTTTATCTAAGGAAAAAATGACTAAAGAAGATGTAGAAGAAGAAATTGCATTGTACTTGAAAATAAGTATAAAAGATTCTCAAAAAACAAGGACTAAATTGAATGTTTCTACCTGCAAAGAAAAGGGGCATAAAGCTCCATTTTTTAAAATTCGAGAAAGTGATATTATAAAAGGAAAACTCAAAACAAATGAATTAAATATGGGTATAGATGATGAATCATATTATGAGGAGAGCAAATGGTGAAGATAGTGGTGATAATTCTAAAGATTTTCTTTACTAATTAAACAACATCAAAGGAAAAAGGCATTGGAGGTTAGAGATTGATCAATGAACTCTCACCAGTCACCAATGACATGGCCACATGAAGGTTTGGTGACATATTTTTCAAAGTTTTTTTGATATTATAGAGAGGGGGAGAAAATATAGTCTATATAGATCGTCAGACAATGACCTATACATATATAGGGTCCTCTCTCAATCCCATATAGTTCTATCTCGGATCCCTATATCTATATCTAGATCTAGGGACTCTCATGCCCCCACCTTGAACTATATATATCTGATCAAAACTCTCTAGTGGCCCTAGATTCTATATTTATCTACCCTTTTAGTGTTTTCAGTGTGCTTCATATTTTAGTGTTCTTATCATTCCTATTGTTCCTGTTTGGTTTGTTGAATAAGTGGAATTTCACATTGTGGGGAGACATGACACCAATGTTCCATTTCAAGTTACTTGTTTTTAGTTTGTAATGTGTGAGCACAATTCCTGTGTAATCCCCTGATGGAACAATGTGATGAGAGATGATGATAATACTACAACATCATGATATTATGGTTATTGGTTATCCATTTTGAAAACTATCCTGAAGGTTTATTGTTTATCCTAATAACAGAACCATATTTTGTGGTTGGTGGTCGATGCTTGCAAAACCATCCCAAATGTTGTTGGCTATTTTGAAAACAAACCCATCTAGATCAAGAGAAATTGTCAAAGTGACACATTGCAAGACAAGGCAAGTTTTTCCCATGTTCACACTAATGGGGAATGTTAGGAAATTAGTGTTCCATAGTTAATTGTAAAATTACCTTGAGTTACTTATGTGAGTCACTAGTATTTAGCTATGGTAAAACTATCATTTTCCATATAGTAATTAATAAGTTAGTAACCTTATTGTTATGTAAAAATAATGTATATTTGGTTAGGATGTTGTATTGTTGAGAGTTATAATAAATGATTCATAAAATAGGCATGAGAGGTTATAGGCTTCCTAATTTATAGGAGATTGTAAGCCCTATAAATTAGCACATTTGTCTTATAGTTTTTCATTGTATGAATTAAATATTATTATTGAATATTATTGTGAGATTATTGTGAAAATCCAAGGGTCTAACATTAGGTAGAGAGCCCTAAATTTTATTTTGGGCACTATAGAGATGATCCATGGTAGTAATTTTGATGTAATCTCATAATTACACACATCGTATTAAGTTTACTTGACTTAGTAATTACCTACAATACATGTATATTACATTATTTATAAATATGTGGATATTAGTACAACTTGTATCACATGAGATTTTCCACTTGCATGTGGAGAAAAATACGGCAGCAATACATGTATGAGGTATATTTGACCACATGGGTTGCATTGTTCATTTGGAAAGTGAACTATGTTCACATTTCTAAATGTCATATAGTTTCTCTCATCAAATGAAATAAATAAGAGGCATATATGAGTGTGAGACATTGAGAGAATAGGGGGAATAAATGATAGCTTATTATGTAAGATTTATGGAGTTTTATGTAAAATATTATTGGGAGAGTTTACATGAGAAGAAGTGTTATTATATAAAAATTTGTTACTGATACTTATGTTTGGTTGTATCCAAGAGAGTGATCTTGGTTTTATAGAAATGTTTGAAAACTATTATGCTATCATATTCAACTATTATGATCTGGGTTTTATAGAAGTGTTATTATATAAATGTCACCCTCATGAAGGAAACGATAGAGCCCGATTATGAGAGATGGAGAGTGAAAATTGTTGGATTAGAAAAGGAATAGATTGAAAGCATGAAGACAATGGATGATATTGTAAATGAATAGTTTTGGATCCCTGTTATATTGTGTTGTTAGTTTGTTTTTGGCTTATCGGGGTGTTAGTTTGGTTGTTAATGTTGTTACTTTGTAGTTGTTGGTTTTTGTAGGATTCAATGGGTATAACCTTGGCCTTGGTTTCTTGTCTTTTTTAGAATCTTTGTATGGAGTAGGGTCCCTTAACCATCCTTTATTGATACTCAAAAATATATCCTACATACCTTTCACAAGGAGGTTGTAGACACCAAATTTAGGTCACACTTCCCCTTTACCCACATGTATACTAATTTAATTAACCACAATTAAATTAAGGCCCATGCTCACAATATTCATTATTTAATTACCTTAATTAAACTAATTTCCACCTCACCTAGACACCTCATCACAAACCTATTCTTAGCATGTTTCCTTTTACTAGGACTCAATATCCACTGACCATAACTAACTAAGACTTAGTCCTACTTACTTTAATTAACTAAGACTTAATTCAACCCTAAAATCACATGCCTATTCTTCCTTTAACCACATTCCCACTTATCTAAGTGCAAGATTTTGTTTTGATTCGGAGAATAGATAGAGTGGCAAAAAGATAGCTAGGATATGCTATTTTGGGCAACCTAGGATATCCCGCCTTAACCGACGTTGGTCAACCTAAAACCGACGCTAGTCATCCTAAATCATCGTTGGTTACCATATATTCACTTTGGTAACCTTGTTGGAGAGGTTGTCCACATTCTCAAGTTTTGGAACAAAGGAGATCTGCATGTAAGTAAGAACCAGAGCCTTTTCGCACCTCTAGACAACCATAACTAGCACCAAGACTGATCCAAAGGTATTTGCATTTCATGGTAGCATTCGGGAAGCATTACCGTAGCACTAAGCACTATTTCACATATCAACCATCATCAACATCCAGCCATTAAACCTGCAACACCAGTAAGTGTGCTTATAACCTGCATCATTTCATCTTTATTCAGTTTACAAAGTTTCTTCACTTTTGTTTATCAGCCTCCATTTACATTTTTATCCCACCAATCTTACCTCCCGTGAACCCAACCATTCCACCACCCACAATCATTTGATCACCTATACCCAATTCTTGAATATCTCTGAGTACTCCCAACACCTCCACAGACCTAACCATTCTCCTTACCATCTCTGTTTAATCTCAGACAAACCCCAAAACCAAGTTTCATTGAGTTTCTATCATCCCACCTATACTCGACACCGGTTATCCATGACCATCATCGGTTCTCTCTAAACTGTCATCGGTCATACTTGACCGACGTTAGTCTCTATATTTGGTAATCCTACCAATAACAAAAACCTAAAAACCTACATCCAAGAAACCCAAGCTACCCAAAATCTGACCCTGACCTATTCCAACACCTTGACTACCTACCCTACTTCCAGATCTGATCATAACCTATCCTGTTATATTATATTTTCTTATTATATTTGGATGAGATACCTAAATCATATCAAATATAGTAGGATTTTATTTATTTACGTTATCTCTTGCATTAAGTTGTATTAAACAAAGTGGGTTGAAAATCACAAGGAAGTATCATACTTCCTAGATCTAGCACACGTTAGGCAACCCATTGACATATATTGTTTAACTCTCTTTTGTGGTCTTGTTTCATATTTCACGTAGTTCCTCCTAGCCAAAATGAAGCTCCTGCAATTATCATTTGATCAAGAAGTCAGAATGCATGTACAACCTCCAACCGACCATCGCAACATGTATTCCTCCTTAACCCATCACCTTATCTGTTTCATCAAATCCATAAAGAAAATGGTGAAACATTTTGGTACGCCTCATTTGGGATGCATCGTGGGGTTCTTTTGCATTTTATTCATTCCTAGGTGAAATTTGTGTGTTTTTTTTCCTTTTGAAAAGATTCCACATTAATTTTCTTCTCTAGAATCTTCCCTTTCTTTCTATTATCTAAAAGCAATCATGTTTTTGGTGCTTTAAAAATAATATGTCTTTCTTTCATTAGCATTGCATTAGTGAAAGAGAATTCCTCTTCTTGTTCATCACTTTCTACATCGAATATCACATTTCAATTTGAGTTTAAAACACTTGTATGACATTCGATTTCTTGCATTATATCTCACATTAAAGCTGAGGACAACCTATATGATGGAAGTCATGCCCAGCTGATGGTTGACATAACTGAACCGAAGAAAACACATTTCTCTCTTCTCTCTCTTTTATAAACCACAAAAATTTGAATTTACACATCTTCTTAAACAACATCCCATCCAAAAGAATATGTCAATGATCACACGATTAAAGGATTGACAATGGGCACCCAGTTGGTTATCTTTGTCTAATCATCACCTCAAAGAAAGGACCGCCCCCGCCATAACATAACTTGAAACCTCACCTTTTACATTTCCTTCTTCGTAGGACGCCTTCCCAACCAAAAACTCTATTCTAAATTCACAAGTCAGTCTAAATAACATAAGCTAAAATAAACATAAATTCACTTTTAGGATTACGTGTTTTTCTTAGCTTTGTTTTTAATTGAGTTTTGAGGTGTGAGTTAGAATTCTCCATTTTTCTTCTTCCTTTCACACTCCCCATCATAGCTGGAGTATTCTAGTTATTTTTAGTGTTTCAAGACCTTATCTGGTCATTCTCAAACTTCTGGGTTGATCCTTTATCTAGTTTTAATTCACAAACATCCACTTTTCTTCATTTCTTCTCATTTCACAATAACATAAGCATCGATCAGTGACCGTCATTGGTTTATATTTGACTATCGTTGGTTTACCTAACCGGTGTCAGATTTTGGTTATTTTGGTTATTTTACCTAAAACAACCTTCATCACCTATTATTTTTGGTCCTTAAGACACCATCATATCACCTAACATTCTGATATCTCTGACAAATATAGTTTTCCCAGTTCATATTCATCAAATCTATTTCATTTTCTGAAACTAGTACTTTCCACAATGACTGATATCAATTATCATAACCATCATCGGCTATCCTTTAACTATCATCAGTTTTTGTGTTTGATTTTTAATCAAAGAACTAACTAGATTTCCCCTGGACTTCATCCTTCTCTTCTTCTACTATTTTCTGTGTCATTTACAAAATATAGTCTTACCAAGTCAACACTAATTCACATGGTGTTGACTTGTAGCCAAACTAACACCCTTGTATTTCACGCTAGCCATCAACCACTCCCACCTAGTCCATCACCATTGTCCATCCTATCACCTATGGATCTGACTCAACTTATCCTCATTGCTACCGGTGACGAGGAGTTCGTAAGACTCCTTGATCAAAACCCCGTGGCCCTACAATACTATCTTTCCCACTCATCTACTCGAGACTCCTCGAATATTCAATATATGGCATGACCGTATCTATCTCTCTTGACCTCACACCCAATTCCATGTCGCCTACCACTAGGTCAAGGATTTGCTCATCCGCATCACCCCCTTGTGGTCTCTCAGTTAGGTTCCACCTCTGCCATAAATGCCACCCCAATGATGTCTATTACACCCATAACTTCAACGTGTGTCGTCAAAAACTTCCTTGAGCATAGCCCCATCCACCCCCTTTTCCTCGTATGTACCAGTTGTGTCACAACCACCTCCAATGTTGGTAACCCACACCCCTTTCCAAAATCTGGTTCTTTCTATCCCTCAGTCTCTACCACCCATTACCACGAGAGTCTGTTGCGACCACCCCACCTATTTACATGCATCATCAGCAACCCCGATATCTTTTGTCACCTATTCAGGGTATATTCCACCCATATCTATCCCTCTTGCATAGTTTTCATAGTTTTCTCCCTCATGTACTGGGATTCCATCTACATCATACACTCATTATCAACCTCCCTTTACGACAAGAGGCACCCATTCCTCACAACCCACCAACGACCTCATTAGGATGATGATGGAAAAGATGTAAACATTAGAAGCATCGATTTTCAGCTCTCATAACTCCTTGACCTATGAAAAAATCTGTAATGATCCTATTCATCCATCCATTCCTATTCGTCCATATCCTATGCATTGGGAAATGCCTAAATTCAATCATTTTAATAGTAAAGAGGACCCACAACAACACTTGTGGTCATTCAAGCATGGGTGCTACCTAATTGCCCATGATGATGCTTTGCTCTTACAAACATTTCCCATGTCCCTAACAGGACCCACCTTAGATTGGTACAATAGTTTACCTAGACATTCCATCTACTCCTTCAACCAAGTGGCTCAGGCATTCCTAGACCACTTCTCAATCAATGTAGTCAAGAAGGTCACCATGACCGACTGTATTTGACACGACAATATGAAGATGAATCTATCACATGATTTCATTTCCCATTGGTGGAGTCTTATCAACCAATTAATGTTCCAACTACCTCAAACTGAACTTATTGAGTTGTTCACTAGAGCTTGTGCAGACACATCTCACCAACTATGTAGGTCAAAACCTTCTAAACCTTTGACAAAGCATTCACCATGGCACAAAAGCTAGAAATTCGCGCCATTGAAGAAAATAAAATCCAATTACAAAACAAGAATGCCCCATTCAAATCAAATGATTCTTCTTCATCTTCAAAACCTCAAAATAATTATTCAAAGACCAAAGGATCTACCAATGTGGTATTCCTCAAGGCGGGTCCTCCTCATTCTTCTAATTAACCCGAAAATTCTTCCAATATTTCCCCTATCTAGGCCTTTCAGCTCTGACAGAGCAATGGAAGTACAATTCAATTGGAGAACCCTATTCTTTAGTCTTGGAAAAGCTTCTTAAAGTTGGAGCCATTACACTTCCTCCCATAAAACCTCATACAGGTTTTGATCATATCTGTCATATGCCTGCATGGTATAAAGAACACGACTACTGTAATTACCATCACGTCAAAGGCCATAGTGATGGTAACTACATAACTTTTAATAACATTGTCAAGATATGATAGATAATGGAGACCTCGTCATGGACAACCCGAATGTGCTATTGAATCAAAATTTTCACATCTTTAAAAATCATTCCCTAACCATAAACCATCTTCTAATCAAAATAGTGAACCTTCATCTAGTGACAACAATGTCTCGTGAAGTCCACGTGGTTTTTGATATCATATCGGTCGTCCCTCAAATCCCACCTATTTCTTCTATTAAGGAAATTATGGCATGATCCCCTCTACCCATAGAGGATCATACCCCTTTTACTCCTTCACCCACAAAGGAGTCCCCTCATCTCCCCCTACTCTCATAGAGGAACCCACACTTCCTACCAATTTCATTTCACTGTTTGCCTCCCAACCTACCGAATATGCAACACTTTTAATCCCCCATCCATAGGAGAATCATCATTGCCTTCTCCACTAAGGAGGAAGTCTACATCACCCCACCTATTATCTCTCCTACCCATGGGAGACTCATCGAAATGACACTACCGTTGGAGGTAGTTCCCCATCAAGCATCCTAGAATACCATTGACATGGTCTTGACTCTTTTACCTACGAGTTCGAGGCTAGCCAATTCCCTCTCTCATAGAAATATTTTACAGGATTGACATCAAACCAAATCCATCTTCTTCTTGAGTAGACCTATTTTCACGACTTTCCGATCACTTGGATTACGTCGATAATTTCATGCTTTGGGGACATCTCTAGCTCCCCTTTTTAACCCAAATGTAAATTTTTCCTGAGGATATTTCCATGATCTACCCAAAGGTATTTTTAGCAACTAGATCACCATGGACCATGCCTATTGAAGCAACATCTTCTTCATCATCCCTACCTACATCCAAACCTTTACCCATGACCAAAACCATTTCAAAACCTGAAAGCCTACCCACACCTATGTCTTCATCTATATCTAGACCCATCACTACCTTGGGTGTCATGTCGACATCAAGCCTTACCCACCCACCTGTCAAATTGGACTTAGCAACACCATCTCAAACCCGCACCAACATTATCCTCAGCCTAAAAAGAAAACCCAACCTTCTAGACCACATACACCGGTCTTGCCTACCACACCTTTGTCACCTTCCCCCTTTCCATCCATCCTAGGGCCTCATCCATCAACCCTGATCAAATAGTCTCCTACCCAAGGCCGTAAAAAGCAAAACAACCTACTACTACATCATGACTCTTCATTACACCTTATTCACCAAAAACCAAACACCCTCACCCTCACCCATGCACTTCTTGCCACCTATACCTCCACTAGTTAATATAACCCCAACCTTCCCTATATGACTTCAACCCATGTTGTCTACTCAACCTCTACCAACCAACTCCACTACAACTCGCCCCTGTGGGTAACCTTTCCTCTTCCACCACCCGCTTTCCCTTTTGCATCCCATACTCCCATGTCACCTTTACCCAAGAAGGTGCAACCCAAAGATAAAAGTCCACTACCCTCTACTAAGGTAGTCAAACAAAAAAACCTTCCATCGCAAAGCTCTTCTACCCCACCTTTACCCAAGTAGATGCCAAAAAACATAATACCATACCACTTACCAATCCATTTGACTAGCCAATTCCCCCCTCCTATAAAACCTCTACCCTCATGATCATCCACACCTTTACCCAAACCCACACTCACTTCCCATTGTGATCCGTTAGTAGGGTCCTACACCAAAATTTTAACCAATCTTAGAGACTTCCATCATCACATTACCACCACTTCGACCTTACGATCCTCTCAAACCTAAACCAAAAGGATTTGATGAAACTAATATTTTTGCCTATCATCGTGTGTGAGGACATGATATAGAAAATTAAAAGGCTCTAAAGATTGTTCTTCCAACTTTATCCTCCGAACAAAATTTTGACAATGATGACATTCTTGATGAGGACCATGTTCCACCTTCACCTTTCACCACACATCATCGTTATTTACCCATTCAGCGATCAATATATCCACCACCACAACCATTTTATCCATCTCCAAAATTTGAGATCATAATGGTCTGTATTAGAGAGTTGGCCAAATCACCACGCAAATATCGGTGCACCCTACTCATTTCACAAGGCTCTTATCCACCGTTAGGGTTTTTTCCATCATGTCATTATACCTTTCATGGCACACCCTCTCCATCCACCTCCCCTCGATTAACATGGTACACATTACCACCCATGCTCGTAAAGTCAAAGAAAAGGAAAAATTAACTAACCCATCAAACAACCCCTACCCAATATGCTATTCGCTCTCCCGCACCAAAATCACCATCCGCGAACCTACATACCCTATCTCTCGACAGGATCACCCATCACACAATGATAAAACAATTACATCAATCTATGCTAAAGATGTCTTTGTATGATCTTGTCCAAACTTCGAATCTCATAGACAAGCCCTTATTGAGGTTTTACTGTAGACACCTATTTTTGGTATAGTGCCCCTCCAACATTTTATATTCATGAATTTCCATCTCCACTTCTCTTTATCTTAAATTAAATAAAATCCTATCTATTTGTTCATATTATTTGATTAATTATCAATGGGCTCCGTATGGACCCATTTGATAATTCAATTTTTTAGCATCATCCCCCATCTCTCTTAAATTATTTAATTCAAAATGCACCCATTTGACACTTTCTTTTAAAAATGAAATATTTATTTCACCTACCCAGTCCCACATGTTCCCCACTTAAGTCAAAATCAAGTTCCCACCTAAAAATCAATTCCCACCTAAAAATTCAATCCCTTCAAATTATTAAAATATGAACCCCACCCATAAATAATTTAATTCAAAATGCACCCATCCGACACTTTCTTTTAAAAATAAAATATTTATTTCACCACCCATTCAAATCATGCCCCCCACCTTGCCTAATAAGTCAAATTATGGGACCCACATGATCACATCACATCCCTAACTCAGGTTACTTTACTACACCCTAGGTATCATCTAACCTACAGTTAGTCTCATATCTAAGCTATAAATATGGGGATTTCCCCCATATTTCAAAAAGAAAAAAAAAAGAAAGGGGGAGGAGACATTTTCAAAGACCCGAACATAAGACTTAGAAAAGAAGGATATATTTTTAGACAAAAGAAGAAGAAAGCTCTGATAAAAGTGTCTCCTATCTTGCCATCTGGATGCCCGGTTCATTTCCATAGCAGGACATGAGCTAAGTACTTTTGTTATTTCCATTTGCTTGTCATTTTTACTGTTGTTCACGATCTAATTATCTTGTCTAACATGGGGTTGACATCCTCCAAGGGAGTTGAAATCCTCTTGGAACCAGACACTATCCTAGGCAACCCCCACATATTGTGTTCTAATCTTATCTGGTTTAAGTTTTACAGATCTAACTTCTTGATATCATGCATCTAACTTCTTTGCGCCCGTATCATCCATCTCAATCTCCAAGGTACTAAGCCCTTGTATACTCGACGTGGTCTCATGTTTCTTGATTATTCAAACACTCACCTAGATAGGAAGCAGGAAACACAAATCTACATTTGGCATGCCCGGTGGGACCAGACCCTAGATCTGGTTGTTTTGTTTGTTATTTTACTTATTTTATCTAACCTGCTTGTTTGCATGGTCTTAATATTCATTGATCTCAGTTTAGTATAATCCATCATTTTAGTCACCTCGGAGGTACGTGCTCTTTGTTTTCTGTTTACCCACATGGGATATGAATCCGAGAAATTTAACCTTGTTCTTCTAGTGCTCGTCATATCTTATATTTTGCATCATTTATTTTTCTGACTCACTTGTTCACAGGGTTTAATACTATCTTTCTATGTTTGACGTGTCACTTACCTTTTGTAATTTTTTGTCTCCACTGAAGTAAGTAGTTTTATCGTTTGTTTCTTTTTTGCAATAGCATAAAAATTGAAGTTTTGTTTTTGAAGTTAGTATAGAATTAATTTTTATTATTTAAATAATTAAAAAAGAGACAATTAATATTAAATATAACAATTAATAAAAGAAAAAATTAAATTGGAATTAAAATTATCAAAAAAATTAAATTCAATAAATAAATTGTTATCCTACCTAGCCCCTAATTCCCCTAGCTTGGCTAACTTGGCCAAACTAGCCACCTCACCTCACATATACCATTGAAAATTTCTGAAACCCGTTCCTACCCATCGACCAACTCCATCCCTCCATTTCCGTTCCCCACCAACTACCCCACCATCTCCCTCTCTTCTCCACTCTCCTCAACTTCCACTCATCCACCATTCCCAACTCTCACCTCTCCCCATCCACCTTCACATCCTCTCAACCTCCATTCCTCCCTACCACTCCCCTCAAGCTCCCACCTCACCATCCACCCATCTCCCTTCCCTTCTTCTCAGCCCCATCTCCTTTCTATCCACCTATCTCCCATCTTCACACCACTCGGCCCTTCCTCCCATCTCCCATACAGCCACGTTGCCTCCCTCCCCTCTCCTTCCTCCCATCTCTCTCCCCGCCTCGACCGCATCCTCACCTACCACCCACATCTTTCCTCTCCCATCTCCTCTTCATCGTTTTCCCTTCTCTCCACTTCACCATTGATCTCCCTCTCTTTTCTATCCCTACAGACTTCATCCATCTCTACATGTCACATGACCACCTATCTCCCACGTAGACCACCACACCTCCTCCACTTCTCCCACCTACGGACTATGTCTCCCTTACCTATCATGTCTCCATCTCCCATGCCTACTACTCCTCCCACTTGTAGAATCTGTCTCCCTTACCTATCCCGTCTCCATCTCTCGTGCCTACCACTCCTCCCATGTCCCATATCCTTCCCATGTCCCTTCTCTCCATCTCCATCGTCATCCCTTTTGCCCACCGCACCATCATTCCTCTCCAACTTAACCACCATTCCTTTCTACTTCACCAAGGACCTCCAAAATCCTCACCACTCCCCTCAACTTCATCTCCCTACCACCTTACACCCACTATTCCTATATTCCTCCCCATGCTACCTCCTGTCCACTCATCTCCTTCACGTCCACTCCCTCTCCTTTCCTTCCCTACTCGAGTTCCATCACGCCCGCCACCATATCTCCCCTCCTCCATCTCGTCTTCCTCATGACTCCCCACTCAACCCCCATGCATAGCTACTAGTGTCTAATTATCTCCAGTTCAGTTTCCATTTCACGCGAGCTTTTGTTGATAATGACTGTACAGTCCTTTTATAGCAACTGAATTATAATTCATTCAAACATATTTATCACCATTGGTAGTTGTTACATTGAACATAGAACATAGTTATTCAATATTGGAGTAGAATTTGGTAGCTAGGTAGTCTCCTTATAGCAAGTAGTTTACAATTTCCATGCATGTATTTTTCATTTACAATTCTCATTATGTCATCATCGATGTAAAAATCCATATCCATGTGTAGTAGGACCAATTGTAAAGTATCAAAAAGTAGATAAGGAAGTGTTAACAACAAAGGGTGATAAGATATTTCCTTTTTTTGTCCCATTGATTAGACGTCGTATCTCATTGTATCATTAATTGACATCCAATATCTAACGTTCAACTATATTTTATGTCATTAATAAACATTTGTTGGTGAAATTTGTTTAGATTTGATAAGTTGTTAAATAAATGCAACTTACATGTTCATATTGCTTGGATAATGTAGTTTTATTATTTAGGTGCTTAATTGTTATTTTAGTCAGTTAGCGTTTGGTTTGTCATTTGTATAGTGCATGTCGTAATTCATTATTTTGAATGCATTATCACATTATATTGTTTATCATTCCATGTTAATATTTACATTGAATATTTATTTGAGAGTTATCTAGTTATTATTTCATCATTTGTTTCATTATTAAATCATAGTTATTTCATCGTTTAGTTTATAATTTAGTTTGCATTTGATTTAGTTTCGATTGTTTGTTTATTCTAATTAACATACAAACGAAAAACTTTGTTTTTTAGATTAATATCCTACACCGAGGATTTTATTTTGCATATAAATATTAGAATGTTTTGTTTTATTATCCTTTTTATATCTTTTTAACTCATATCCACTAATGGTTATATTTGTTTTGCAGGAAAAGTCTAAATTACGTTGTCAAAGACCAATGTTCAAATCAAACACACCGCATAACAAAAAAACCTTTACCGACCTCCTGCAGTCAAACGGTGCAATTTCAGGTCATAAACGGTGCCATTTCAAGGTACCCGGGCATTTCCGGTCATTAACCGGTGCTTCTAAATACATCACTATCAAACACACTTAAATAACCATGATAAGTGATTCTCCAGGTATTTCTCATTTTCTCTATTTTCTCTTTCTCGCATCGAATTTTCCCTTTCGGGTGTTTTTCTACATCGAACGTCACATTTCATTTTGGTCTAAAATGAACCTTCTGCATCCTGCCTAATCACATAGCTTAAGTAAAAGGATTTAACTCTCTGCATTTCACTTATCACACACCGCCTTATTTGCACAAAAATAATTAATACATGCAAACATTCTCACACTCGGTTAATCTATTTGGGGACTTAAACACCCAACAGAAATCACCTCAGACATCTCCCAATCCATAACTGCCTAAAACTAGCCTTAGACTCCTTTAGGCACCTTCATTACTTATTTTTCTATTTTGTTTACATCCTCTAAACTAATCATGATGCTAAAAAAATTGCTTGATTTGTTTGTCAATAATATACACAAACATATGTTCCTCTATTTCACACCTATTGTCGCTCTCTCCCAAATTGAGACAAACAAACAATCTGCTCTATCCAGTAAAGTTACTTCTTTTGATGATCTTACTCAACAGGATTCTAAGCTCAAAACCACGTCATCGGTCAGCCAATCTCCAGTCTCCATGGTCTCACCTCATGAGAACCATGCGATACAAAGTTCTCCCCACCTTGACACCAACCCTCCTATCCCCCGTCAAGCCAATCTTCCTGAATCAATCATACCACCATCTCTTGCTCCTCTAGATACACTCGAATCTCCTCCTAACCCCATGTATGACTTCTTACTCCAAAAATCCCCTACAATCTCTCAATCCTCCCAATCTCCTCAATTGGTGGATCGCATTCCACCCACATCCCTTTTTGTCAATTCTATTTCATCCGCCACTAGTATTCCCATCAAACAATCTCATCTTTTGAATACCTACATCCCTACCCATCCTATGCTCCAACAGTCTCAACCCCTTAACACACATATCCCCACTTATTGGCATGCCCCTATTACTCAACACTAACCTATGCCACAATCCCAACCTGTGACATATGTCAATCTTTGCCAAACAACTCCTCCAACATCTACATATTCACAAATTAATCAGAGGTCTTATCAAACCATTCCATAAACATCCTATTCACAAACTTATCAACCACCTTATCAGATGCTTCCTCAACTACCCACATACTTATTATTCGCTTTATCAAAATACTTTGCAAACCACGTAACCAATCCAATATCAACCTTATAACACCTTGAGTGATTCAATTTACGCCTTAATGAATCGGTTAGCTAATTTAGAAACCCTTACCATACCACCCAAGAACACCTTATCCTATGAACAAATCTGTAATGAACCAATTCATCCATCGGTTCCAATTAAACCCTATCCCCCTCATTGGAAGCTTCCTACATTTAATAAGTTCAACAATAAATAAGATCCCCAACAACATCTCCTCACATTTAAACACGCATGTTGTCTCATTGCACATGATCACGATTTACTTCTTTGCACTTTCCCCATGTCTCTGTCTGGTCTCGGGCTGGACTGGTACCACAGTATCCCACGACATTCCTTATTATCTTTCACTCAACTTGCACAGTTGTTCTTAGAACACTTTTCTATCAATATCACACGTAAGACCACTATCACTGATCTATATACCATTCAACAGTATGAAAATGAGCCCATCACCGACTTTGTTGCACGATGGCATGTTGTTATAAATCAACTATCCTTCACTATCCCGCAAACTGAACTTATCAACTTATTCTCACATTCGTGTGCCAAACATATATCATCCACTTTGTAGATCCAATCATTCGAACCTTTGATGAAGCTTTCACAATGGCTCACAAGCTTGAAACTCATGCCATTGAGTAGGGTCATCTTAAATTAAGTTCAACTAAATCAAAAATCGAATCCATGAAACCATTCACACATAATGGCGAGTTCAAGACTGTGGCCAACATTGTGGTCACTAAACCCTCATCCCCATCTACACCAAGCACATGGTCTCAACAAAAATCTTCTCAATAAAAATCCAATTACATTCCCTTAGGAGAATCATATAGTTCTGTATTTGATAAGTTGATGAGTGTAAACTCTATCCAACTGCCTCCCATACGACCTATAGAAAACTCACAAGCCAAGCCTATTTGGTATCACAAGGCCCATTTTTGTAAATATCATTGAGTTAAAGGTCATGAAATTGAGATCTGCATTTCCTACTTCCTATCCAGGTGAGTGTTCAAATAATCAAGAAACATGAGACCACGTTGAGCATACAAGGGCTTATTACCTTGGAGATTGAGATGGATGATACGGGTGCAAAGAAGTCAGATGCATGATATCAAGAAGTTAGATCTACAAAACTTAAACCAGATAATATTATAACACAATATGCGGGGGTTTCCAGGATAGTGCCGGTTCCAAGAGGATTTCAACTCCCTTGGAGGATGTCAACCCCTATGTTAGACAAGATAATTAGATTGTGAACAATAGTAATGTGTGCAAGTTTTGTTTTTAAACTAATTCTAATGTAAACAAAGACTAACACATAAATAGTCTTAATTAACAAGAATTAAACAACATTATAAACACCATCATGATAAGAATTAATCAAGGGTTAGATGCTAACAATTATCAATACAAAATTATGAAATCAACTATGTTAAGCACCTAAATATCCTCTATTCTCTAACAACATATAAATGAACCTAGGTAGGTACCATGGGTATCAAAAACAGTTGTCCTTAATGTTCCAAGAACCTAGGAATGGGGGCTAATCAAAGTTGGGCTACTAAGACCCTTTGACACCTCCCATATGACCCAATCACTTTAAGAAAGAGGCTTAACTCTTCAAGATGATGAACTCTCAAGAAAACAAGGTGCAAGATCTTAGTCTCTTTGCTATATGCTTTGCATTTTCTCTCTAAGGAGTTTAGGTGTAAGTAAAAAGGTAGGTGGAGGGCTCTTTATATAGCCCAAAGGATAAAGGATTCAACACATTCTCATGAATGTGGGATAAAGGTAAAACATGATTAGGAATGGATAAGGTTGCTTTATTAAAGATAACCTTACTTTAGAAGGGTTTAATACATGTTTAGCAAGTCATGGGAATTGGGGGGTATTTTAATTAATCAAAGGTGATTAATTAATAGGTAGGTGTAAGCTTATAGAAGCCATTTAGAAGAATATTAGTGCGATTCAGGCTATTAGAAAGGGATTAAATCAATTTAATATCGATTTACTAGTTTAAATGAAGGGGAAGACTAATTAATTAATAATAATTAATTAATCAAGATAGAGGAAGTGATAATTAACGGAAGGTCGTTAATTAAGCTATTAGTTGGGTAGGTGACTTAATCAATTAGCGTATTGTAATTAATTGACGACAATTAGAGGGAATATGAGTGCTTTTGACGATATGTCATCTATTTGTGAAAAAGGAGATAATTAGTGCAATTTAAGTATTTAAATTGCTTGGGCGTAATTATAGGTGTCTACATTTGCCCCTCTTTGGGGTGGCGTAAGTGACATCACTTCAAAGATAGTAGATGGAAGAAATTTTTTGAAGGGACGGGGAGAAAAATTAGTAGGAGGGAGAAATGCCCCTCGAGTGTCGATGGGGTGATGAAAGAAGTCGATCAATGATCGAAAAGGTGAGATATAGGTAGAAGGATGGGAGGAGGCAAGATGCCCCCATGAGAGAGAAAAGAAGGGGTGAAAATGGAAGTGGTGTAGAAGAAATAAGGAAGAGGGGAGAGAAGAGCTTAGCATCTAGTGGCTGTTTATGTGGAACAAATTTGATGTCATCATATTACCATAGGAACTACATCATTGGCCCTTATTAAAAAAAAAAAAAAAAAAATCATACGACAAAGGTAGAATGACATGAAAATCCATAATGCAAACAATTTTCCATTACGAAAGTACCAACTCCACACAACATTCAAAAATGCAATGCAATACGAGAAGGAAACAAGCTCATATAACAGGAAAAAAGTACGAACACACATATCCAACCCAACAATGGTCAAGACAGTTGTAAAAATGTTTTTTTATCGGTCTTTGGAGAGATCCACAAGTTCATGATTGATGAAAATGGTTAAAAATGATGCCCCAAGAAAGGATACATGTAAGGGGAAATGGAAATGGACACGAGGTCCATGAAAAGCGCCAGACGCAATGAATGTAAAGACACTGAGCAACCAAAAGTGCCCTATAAGTATGATTTAAGCAAGCGGCTAGCTTTTGTGAATGGTTGTGAATTCGGTGATCCGTGAGTCATATTAATCAGGGAATATGTGAGACAAACCAACAGGATATGGAGAAAATACCATGCGCAAGACACAAGTTTCAGCCGTAAGAAGCAAGTTACCATTTTGTAGGGTGTTTTACTTTTTAGGAATTTTTTGAAAAAAATTTCCTTGTTTTTGGGATTTTTGATATAGTAAATGTTTGTATTGTTTTGGCTTTCTGAACCGTGATAAACAATAGAAGAAAGGAGAAGAAGAAAAGAAGGGCCTAGGGGCAATAGAAAGTGCCCTAGGTGGAAGAAAGGAGAAACAAAGGACAAATAATGTCCTTGTTTAGTGGAAAAATTAAGAAAAAATAATTATTTGAAAAATAATTATTTACAAGAGTGTGAAGAAGAATAAAAATCACCAGGGAGCAATAAAATTTTCTGGGGAGAAGAAAGGGGTATTGGACAAAAATGCCCCAATACGGTGAAAAATAAGAGAAAAATAATTATTTAATTAAAAATAATTATTCCACAGCGAACAGAGGAGAAAACAGTGAGCTAAATGGGTGACCAGTCCCTGAGGCCCACATGTTTTGATTCAGCACTTATGGATGTATTATTTGATTTTGTACTTTGTATGTATCTGATTCCAATGTATTGATGTATACATGTGTTGTAGATTGTAGATGATAGATCTGTAGACAATATCAAATGTTGTTTTCATGTGTTATTTTGATGTATATGGATGGGATGATATGATGATATTGGTGTGGGGGATATTTTTGATTATTTCCAACCCCTCTTGCCCCCATTGATGATATGATATGTGATGATTAGCTTAGATACACGTATGATGTAAAACTTAGCATTTTTGTTTATATATGATGTATAGATGATGCTAGATGTGATGATAGTGATGGTAATGTGATGTGAATGATAACAAAATAGAGCACGTGTAAGAAACACAGCCAAATGCTACAAAGAACACCAGGAATTAATGTAATACACCATGAATCACCATGCCTTATTAACAAGTAACAAAACACAACCAAATGCGTTAAGAAAGAAATAATGAATTAACACACTAGCATGTCGAAACCCACTACAATATGCACAAGCAAGAATGAATCTATTCTAAGCAAGAAAAGATAAACTATGACAAAGTACACCCAAGCAACAAACAACTCAAAAGTAAGCCCGCAAAACACTATACAAGCAACAAGAAAAGCAAGGAAACAAGGCAATGCAAGTAAATGTTTTTGTAAGATATGTTTTCATGCACCGATTTTCTATTGTTTAGGTTTTTGTGAAACAATTGTCTATTGTTTTTGTGTTTTCTCGAAACAATTTTCTATTGTTTTTGTGTTTTCTCGAAACAATTTTCTATTATTTTTGTGTTTTCTAAACAATTTTCTAGTGTTTTCTTGAAACAATTTTCTATTGTTTTTGTGTTTTCTGATGGTTTCCAAAGCTATGTGCAGGTAACCAAGAAAGTGTGGATGCCCCCAGTGTTAGGTGGGGAATATACAAGGGTAGAAGCCATGCACTTATGAACAAGAAGGTGAAGTCATTGAGTTGCCCCAGCTGTAAGATGGGAAATCATGAAAGACCACATCCCTCACAGATGAATAGAAGAAGGCAAAGCCAGATCAAGGCTAGACAGAATGGTGTGCACAAGGAAACTCGGAGGCAGAACCAGGTCTAGGCCAAAGACAACTACCCTTTGAATATAGAATGCTTGCGAACAACGAATCTTCCTGAGGTGCCGGAAACTGGTTTTCACCCAAGGACTTGCCCAAAGTGCCACAATTGTGTGGTTTTCACAAGTGGATGACCTATTTTCTCTTTTTCTTTTTCTAAATTTGTTTGATTTTTTTATGACTTTCTTGTGCCATGTTCAAGCACAAACCTCTTAAGATGAATGGTATTCATGGGATCCTAGAGCTCATCACCATTGGGGTGAGCCAACTTGTATGCCCCTGTGCCATACTTGGCAACTATGACATAGGGTCCTAACCAATGGGGTTTAAACTTCCCTTTCTTTTCTCGCTCTACTCTGGTGTTGAACTAGTTCTCCTTCATGACTAAATCACCAACCTCAAACTGATGAGGGATGATTCTCTTGTTATAGTTTCTGGAGACTCTATGTTGATATACTTTCAGGTGATTAAGAGCGTGAATGCACTTCTCATCCAGTAGCTCCAACTCAGCCAATCTTTCCACTCGGTAATCTTCATCTTTATCCAGATAGTCTCAAAGAGAGATCCTCAAGGAGGGAAGTTCAATCTCTAAGGGGATGATAGATTTTGTCCCAAACACTAGGGAATATGGTGTTGCACCTGTAGGGGTGTGAATGGATGTTCGGTAAGACCAAAGGCTGGATGAATTTATAGGTGCCGCCATTGCGACTGTTTTGTTGACCATCTTCTCCATGATCCTGACCAAAGTCTTGTTTGTTGCCTCAACTTGTCCATTACCCTGAGGGTAATATGGTGTGGACCATTTCAATTTGATTTGGAACTGTTGGTAAAGACCTTTCATAGTTTTGTTCTTAAATGACTTCCCATTATCTGTAACAATGGCTGCAGGAATGCCATACCGACAAATAATGTGATTCATGATGAATTTAGAAATTTGTGCTCCTGTGACATAGGTTAAAGGGATGGCCTCCACCCATTTTGTAAAATATTTAGTGGCTGTGATGATATGTGTATGACCATCAGAGGAGGTAGGAGTAAGCTTCCCTATTAAATCGAGTCCCCATTTAGAGAATGGCCATGGGGTAGTGATTGGTTGCAATGGCTGTGACGGAGCATGGATAAAATTTCCATACTTTTGGCAAAGCACACATTTTCTAACGTAATTACAACAATTAGTTTCCATGGTAGGCCAATAGTAACCTACTCTCAACAATTTCTTAGCCAAGACCATTCCATTTGTATGCACTCGCATACTCCTTTGTGTACTTCCTTGATTGCTGGATTGACTCCGTCACATCTAGACAACGTAATAGATTCCCGTTGTAGCCATGACAATAAAGTGTACCTCCTAAAAGGGTGTAACGGGCTATCTAGTGAATTAGGCTCTACTTTTCAGAGCGGGAGATATCAGGAGGGAATGTACTGTCCTTAAGATAGGTGAAAATGGGTTCATACCATGGTGAATGGGGACCAACAACCTCACAAGCCAGGCAAGATTCTGGCATGTCATATGCGGGCTAGTGTAGATTTTCTATGAAGAATGGCATATCATTGTTCCCTGGTGGAATACGAAGCATAGATCCCACCATTGCCATAGCATCTACTGATCTATTTTGTGCTCTTGGGATCTACTCAAAGGTGATGTGCACAAAATACTCCTTTAGAGTTTCCACTAACTTCTTGTAAGGTATGATTTTGTCATCCTTAACCTTATACTCATCATTAACTTGTTTAATGATTAACTGTGAATCACCTATAAAATTAACATGATGAATATTCCACTTGATGGCCAACTTCATCTCTGCAATGAGTGCTTCATACTCTGTAATGTTGTTTGTGCAAGGGAAGGCCAAACAGAAATATTATGGTATAGGATCACTGAAGGAGTAATAAGGACCACTCCTACACCGAACCATGAAACGTAAAAGATCCATCAAAATGTATCGCCATACATACATGATTCTTCAATGTAGAGAAAAGAGGTGTCCTGCAATTCCAGACTCAAAGGCTCTGTGCTTTGCAAAGGTGCTTCCGCTAGCTGATCTACGAGTATTTGTCCTTTAACTGATTTTTTATGGACAAATTCTATATCAAAATCACTAAGTAGAATGATCCAATTAGCCATTCTACCTGTAAGGGTGGGTTTGGACAACAAATACTTGAGTGGGTCGACCTTCGATATGAGCTTGGTCTTAGTATTCAGCAAGTAATGGTGAAGTTTTTGAAAGGTAAAAACAACGGCCAAGAAAGCCTTTTCAATCTAAGGATAATTAAGTTCATAGGAAATGAGGGTGTGAATCAGATAGTACACCACTTTCTCCTTATGGTTAATGTCATATTGGGTGAGTAGTGCACCAATAGCGTATTGTGTAGCAGAAATATAGAGCAAAAGTGGTTCTCCCGGAGTTGGAGGCATGAGAACAGGTGGATTGGCCAGGTACTATTTAAGCAAAGCAAAGGCTTGTTGTTGCTCGGGTCCCCAGATGAAAGTGATGTCCTTTTTAAGCAAATGGGTGAATGAGTGACATTTATCTGCAAGCTGTGAGATAAAGTGGTGAATGGCTTGAATTTTCCCCTACAAGCTACGTAATTGCTTGATATTTTCAGGTGGAGGCATTTTAGTGATGGCAGACACTTTAGCAAGGTCTACCTCAATACCTCGTCTTGACATAATAAAGCCCAATAATTTCCCTGATAACACCCCAAAGACACACTTCTTGGGATTCAATCTGACTTTGTATTCCCGCAGGCGCTCAAAGATACACCATAAAATGACAGGATGATCTTCTCTTGTTTTGGAATTTCCTAGGATGTCGTCCACGTAGTCTTCCATGATGTCATGAATCATATCGTGAAAGATTACTGTCATGGCCCGCTGATAAGTTTCTCCCACATTCTTAAGGCCAAATGGCATCACTTGATAGTAGAAGGTGCCCCAAGGAGTTGTGAAAGTTGTTTTGTGTTGGTCCTCCTCAACGATTTTAATTTGATTATAACCCGAAAATCCATCCATGAGTGATAGCATTTCATATCCTGCTATTGAGTCAACAATCATATCAATGTTGGGTAATGGAAATTCATCTTTAGGGCAAGCCTTATTGATGTCTCTAAAATCCATATAGATTCGGATACCAACAGGTTTCTTCTGGATAGGAACAATGTTTGATATCCATTTAGAATAGTCAATTGGTCGGATGAATCTGTTGTAAGCAACCTTTCCAACTCTTCCTTGACCAACAAGGCCACTCTTGGATGCATCTTTTGGAGTTTCTATTTGATAGGCTTGGCATTTGCATGCACGACTAGGTTGTGCACGACCAAAGTTGGATCTAGGCCGGGCATGTCTTTATAAGACCATGCAAACACATCAATGAACTCTCACAACAACATAGTGAATGTCTTTTGTTCTCTAGCTGAGAGTGATGCCCCCAATTTTACTATCTTGGGATCTTCTTTAGTACCAATGTTGACATCAATGGTTTCTTTGACTAACAATTTTGATAAATCCTCCATACACGTAGGGTCAGGAGGAAGGTTGAGATCTTCATCCAAGGATGTCTCCATGAGATTTTCATCCTTGGCATGGTCACTTTGTTTTTCCTTTGGTTTTCTTATTTGTTTGTCATCCAGTGCCTCAAAGAGGTTTTCACTGTGTGACTTAGACTTCAACTTTTTCTGAGGCTTTTCTTTAGAACTTTTGCCCTCACTTTTCTTTAAATTTTCTTTGACCACGAAGTTCAGCCTCCTCACCGAAGTAGGTGCAGGTGTCTAAGTTGATAGAGAAACCTTTCTTATGATCTCCAATGGGGATTGTATCCCTTATGCCCATAAAATCTGCAATAGCCTCATCGTTCTCGAATAAATCTAGTGGCATGTGACGTTGTTGGTCCCATTCAACAAGGGAAGGGTATACAAGGTCAAGGGTTGGTTCAGTGGGGGTGATGGTTAGGATAGCATTATTCATAAAAAGGTTCATGGAGGCTAGATCCTCATATTGGCTACAACAAGAATCAGATAATTTGTCAGGTAATCGGAACTATCCTCATGCTCAGAACAAGTTACATCTTGATCGTTGGGGTGCGCTCCATAAGGACGAATCCCAATGCCGTATCTTTCTATTTTGAAATGTGGAAGAGGGACTGGTTCTCTTTGTCCTTGTTCATTCCTCCCACATCCTAGGCCTTTGTAGCCCATGGAGTACATCATTCTGCTAGATTTTTCATATTCCGGGGTTTGGTAACAAGATGGTTGAGTGTCCTCAAGGACCCAAGTAGTAGGTGGATCAAGCAACTTCTCCTCAGCTAACAAGCCTCTAGGCAGGAATGACCCAATAGTGTGTTCTTCTCTAGGTCTCTTAAAGTGGTAGTTGGGTCAACCTCTAGTCTTGGGTGACAAAGAGAGATCTGACACCAGGAGTGCTTGTTGTACATTATACTCCCCGCAGCCATATTCCAGATTTTCATCTCCCATGAATCAAATGGAGAGGTTGAAGTAGATGCCCCATGAGCACAAGAACTAAGTGAATCCAAATCCACATGGGATTCCATAGCCTCAGACTAAAGAGGAACAACTATATCTATGGAGGGACATGCATATGTACCCTTTCGTGTAAATCTATTGAGAGCACTACAATGAGCAAAGGGCTCTGAATCTCTTGGTATTATGATCGTATGTCCCTCATGCTTCAACTTGATGCATTGATGAAACATTGATGACACGGCCTACATGGCATGAATCCATGGTCGGCCTAAAAGCATATTATATGCAAGTTCCAAGTCTAGGACGTGAAACTTTGTCTGATGACAAGTGGGGACCACCTCCATGGGTAGCGTAATGGTGCCTATTGACTCTCTTTCCACGTTGTCATATGCGGTGATAGTAATAATATGGGACTCAAGATCTTCCTCCGTATGTCCCAATTGTTTGACTAGCTTAAGCGTGTAGATGTTCAATCTCAATCCGTTGTCCACAAGCACCCGTTTGATTTTCCTACGGGTGACAACTACCTCGATGTACAAGGGAAGATTATGTGTAGGATTTGTGGCAGGGATCTCCCTATGGTTGAAAGTAAGATGCTCACTATGGGCAATGGTTGCCACCACAGCTTGAAGGTGTGCAGGATCGAATTCTAAAGGCAATCCTTACCCCTGAAGAGTTTGATACAGGATTTCCTTATGCACATTGGAAATCTTGAGAAGGTCTAAGATCGAAATCTTAGCGGATGTCTTCTCAAGCTGTTCTAAAAGGTTATACTTACCAGTATGCGGGGTCGATGGAGAGGGGTCCAAAATTACGAGGCGGGCGCACCTTGTTACCGCAGTGTAGTCCTTTCCCTTAATCTGGATAGTGTTGACATGGTCATCGGGGAGCGAATACATCTGATAAGTGAATCGTAATGATTGTTATCTCTCTTGGTATATAAGTAATTCACGGCTTTATAGGTTTGGGATGACTCTCCCCGATCTAGTTTTTCCTTTTTCGACTTATAAATCCCCATTTTCTCGTTAGGTGTTTACATGTGGCCGTGGTTATCTACCTCTATCTCCCTATTGTCAATGAGGTCTTGAATATATTGGTGAAGTCACAAACATTTATCTATTTTATGACCTTTAACACGATGCATTTCACAATATTCATGCTCCTTATACCATGAAGGTTTGGAAGTGTTGTTGTCAAATGGTTTTGTTGTAGGATAGGTCATCATGTGGGCCGTATCTAATCAAGCTTTTTTTAGTATGACTGACAATGGTTCATTGAGAGAGGTGAATGTTCGTCATTTTGGTGGTGGTTGAATTAGGCCCTGGTCAATTTTAAAGGTTGACCAATTTGGACCATTTGAATGCGTTGGAATTAGTGATTCTGTCTCCCACCACATTTTTGTTTTTGTTGAAGATCTTGGGCTTTTCTATGGGTTTGACACTTTAGTTGTTTTTAGATTGGTTTTTAAGGGTG
Source organism: Taxus wallichiana var. yunnanensis (assembly GCA_018340775.1). Classification (NCBI taxonomy): domain Eukaryota; kingdom Viridiplantae; phylum Streptophyta; class Pinopsida; order Cupressales; family Taxaceae; genus Taxus; species Taxus wallichiana. The sequence continues at coordinate 80,439,363 of CM031240.1, forward strand.
CCTTTAGTAATGAGAGCCTTTTCTATCTAAATCCCTTTCTCAATAACCTCCTTGAAAGTATGGACACAATGCATTTGGAGGTGGAAGGCGATATCTGGGTTGAGATTGGGAATGAAGATACTAACCAGCTACTTTTTAGGGAAAGCACAAGGGAAGCGACTGGCTATCCCTCTCCATCATTGGAGGAAGCTAGCAAAGGTCTCATTTGGGCATTGTTTGGCGCCGCACAAGTCTACCATGGTGATGTCACTCTTTATGTTATACGAGAAGTGACGCACGAATCTTTCTGCTAATTCTAGCCAGGTGGAAAGTGATCCCCATGGTAAGCGTGTAAACCATTCCAATGCTTGACCTCCAAGACTCTTGGGAAAATTTTGATAAGGTAATTATCACTATAAGACACCTCTTGACATACCATGTAAAAATCTTTAACATGATCTCTTGGGTCTCCCTTTCCTTTGTATTTGTCAGACTTTGGCATATCAAATTTCTTTGGAAAGGGTTGAAGGGTCATTATTTTTTCAAAAGGATAGGGGTATAACTCTTCATATTGATATTTCCTGATGCTCCCTATATTGCTCTCTTGTAAGCTCGCAAGTGTCGCTTTCATAGACTGCACTTCCTGTGCGAGCAATTGTTCTTTAGTGGGAGAAGTAGGGATGTAAACACGATGGTACCCTATGTCTTCTTCTCCTTTTTTTTCCCAATGGATTTCATTGATCTTAACCTTAGGCCTTACCTTTTGAATGTTCCTGTTTGCATCTTTCTATACATGGGAAGTAAGCAAAGCAAGTTTTCAGCTTAGGTTGTTGATTTGTTGTTGGATTGTGGCTTGGTTTATAGCCTCTTCTTCTAAAGGTTCCTCCTCTTCGTACTGTGGAGGTTCTTCTTCTGTCTCAAGTTCTATTTTGTTTCTTCGTGGCACTTTGAGGAGGGGTATTCTATGCCCTACCACTTTATCATTTTCTACGTAAGAAGTGGAAGCATGCCCACTGTTAAAATATCTTCCATATTGATAAGGGGGCATTCTTCCTCAGTAGTGTCATTTGTTTGTAGTATTGGTTCCTTCTCGATGGGCAATTTGGCCCCTAATTTGATGACCCGAGCCAACACTCTGTCTTTGTTTCTAAGAAGAAATTCATCTAGTAGAGTAGGGTCAAAATCAAAGTCCACACGTGGTGACTCTAATTCGTTTCCACTATGGTCGACCATTTCTTTTGTTTCCTTTTCTGTAGAAAATAGTGGTCCTAGATCGTGTCTGATAAATGGGTTTGACCCTTTTCTGTTAGAGGTTTCCCAAGCTTGTGCCTGTTGTTCCTCATATGTTTGTTTCTTTAACCCTAGATGCATCTTGGGAGCCATGTTTTCGTGATAAGTTTCACTAAGGTAAGTTGTAGATTTGTTCAAAATTCAATGACTACCCCTAAGTGAAACACAAGATGTACGTGTTAAGAGTAAATTAATAGTGTGAGAATATCAATGTGATAGAGTGATAAAGTCACTAATGAAACAACCATTTGGTACCAAAACTTAATCAAATGAAGTGCTTCCTAGACTACGTTTCAAATTAATTTGCGACGCCAGATGATTAATAAGATGTCTCCACTTATGCCAAGTTCAAAGGAATGAACAAGATGTAATTAAATACACGAAATTAAATGCGATCTCCCAATCAAGATATACGACGAGAAAGCTCAAGTCTGATTAAGACCTATATCTCAAAAAGTGCCAATTACGATTTGTGAATGACACAACAATATCACCAAGATATGTTAACCCACTTTGCAAGAAAGTGAAGTATTGATATCGAGGTGTTATTGATATAACACGCACAAATGGTAGTGCCTAACACCTTTTGAAATCGAGGTAATAATAAAAATGAACAAAAAAGCTCAAAGTATAGCTAGGAATAGTTAAGAATGTGTGCAACATAACCGTACAATATAGGTATTTATGTCAATTTTACAAGAAACAAGATGTAAATATCAAAATTGTAATGATACGAGACAAACAAGCTAACTCCTCTATGGAAGTCCGCGGTGATGAACCACACCTAACTACAATGACGATCTTGACGTGGGTATCAAGATCACAATGGCTACCAAATGACGTGAAAATGCCTCCGCTCACTTTAGACGTTGAACTAACCCATACGCAAATGTGGATGGGCGTAAATGGACATAAAACTGAGAGAAATAGTCGAATGGCAACACAAAGGTAATCACATCTGTTTTGATCAACAAAGTGTCAAAAGAATATGAAGGAAATAAATCAATAAAAATGACAAAAAATGCTAGCCTCACTTCAGCAGAGTTTCACCTCGCCCTAAGGCAAGTAAAAACTAGGCAAAAGTAATAGGTCACATGTTTCTTAAAAAGAAGGTTCATAACTCAACACTGTTTTAAAATGGTCAAAGTGGGATCCTGGACAAAGTATATTCTCCTAGGTGGTTCTCTCACCCTAGGTGTTACAAAGTTGCCACGAGCGAGCGTGATTTACCTAAAAAGTCACACTGACTAGCTTGGGAGTATCTCACCTTTACTTTACCCCCTTCAAGAACAGTAGGTAACTAGTGCATCTACATGTACCATCACTGGGGTCGCCACAACGGACAACGTGTAACGCTATCTCACAAAGGAATCATTAGTCAAGTAGGTAGTGTGGAGTACTTCCCGTTTCATCCACAAGGTTCTCTCTTGCGAAGACTACTTTGGGGTTCCTGGAACCACCCCCATTGTTGTAGTTTAAGGTGTTATGCCAAAGGGTTTATGTTCAAGTTGAGCGAGAGGGACGTACCCTTTTCCGAAACTCGCAATATAGTATTTTGAATATGTTGTTCTTTTTATCTTGTTTAATTAGGTATGGTTTGGTTGAACACCTTTTGGAAACCACGTATAACAACCGTGTATTAGTAGTTTTTGGCTTCGTTTTGATTCCTCCTTTCCTCGACAAGCGTTTTTAGGTCCTGCACTCAAGCGTTAGTAGTTCTCCAAGAAAATCACATTATTTAAAAGAGGATTAAGAGTTGCTTTTGATTCTCAAGATCATCCAAGGATGCAAGAGAAGAGCATACACAACAAATAATCTAACTAAAAAGTAAAGAAAAACTTTTCAATCAATGAACCATACAAAATTCTTGATAAATGTTCATTCCCTTAAACCAAAAGTGAAAGATGAAGTTTCCAATTTACCAAATGTTATAAAATGAAGACTAAAGTTGTTTTTGATTCTCAATATCACCCTAAGGTGCAAGAGAAGAGCATACACAAACTTTATCCCAACTATATAGAAATGGAAAACTTTAAATCAAAGGACCATTGAAAAATGCTTTGTAAAAGGTTCATTCCCTTAAGCAAAATGAATAATCAAATTTCCAAGTTTAATCCCAATGTTAAAAAGATAGAGATCAAAGTTATTTTTGATTCTCAAGATCACCAAAAGGTGCAATAGAATATCATACACACGCTTTGGTCTAAATCGAGTAAGCATAGAAATACAACATTCATCAAAACATTAGACATGTTAGAAAATGACCAGTTTTAAACTAATAGAAAAACCTACAATTTTTGTAAGTATAAATCCAAAATTTATGTTTTTATTGCATATTTAACTTCAATACCTTTCCAATGCAAAAAAATGGAGTCATTTTGAGTTCCGGAGCAAAAGTTATGGCCTTTGGAAGATAGGTTATGCATATGCTCTTATGCTCATGGGTATGCACTTGACATGCACTCAAAAAATGTCAAAAAAAAGTCTCTTAATCTGCAAAATGGGTAAATTTTTCCAACCAAGATTCAATTTTGACAACAACCCATCACATCAATATATGAATAGAAGAATCAACGCTATCAAACATTAACATACATGCTCAAGAATTTAAAATTTTCAAGAAATTGACAAAACTAGCATGTAGAATGATGAAAAAGTAAGCTCTAAAAATGAAAACATGATGAAATCTTGAAATTTTCTCACCAAGATTAAATTTTGACAGAAACCCACCACAAAAAAATATGTAAATAGAAGACTTAACACTATCAAACAATAACTTACATGCTCAAGAATTTAAAATTTTCAAGAAATTAACAAAACTAGCATGTAGAATGTTAAAAAGTAAGCTCTAAAAATGAAAACATGGAGAAATCTTGAAATTTTCCCATCAATTCCAATTTTTATAGCACTTCAACTCCTTTATACCTACAAGGAAGACTTAACACATGCAAACTCAACAAAACAAGTTAAGAAAAACAAGTTAGATCAACATGTGTAAAAGAGGGTTAGTAACTAAAAATGAAACTTAACTACAAAAACTTGAAATTAAGTGCAAAGGACAATGGATTAAGTCCCACCGGGTGTGCCAAATGTGTGCAAGTGTTGTTTTTAAACTAATGCTAATGTAAACAAAGACTAACACCTAAATAGTCTTAATTAACAAGAATTAAACAACATTATAAACACCATCATGATAAGAATTAATCAAGGGTTAGATGCTAACAATTATTAATACAAAACTATGAAATCAACTATGTTAAGAACCTAAATATCCTCTATTCTCTAACAACATATAAATGAAGGAACCTAGGTAGGTACCATGGCTATCAAAAACAGTTGTCCTTAATGTTCCAAGAACCTAGGAATGGGGGCTAATCAAAGTCAGCTACAAGACCCTTTTGACACCTCCCATATGACCCAAGCACTTTAAGAAAGAGGCTTAACTCTTCAAGATGATGAACTCTCAAGAAAACAAGGTGCAAGCTCTTAGTCTCTTTGTTATATGCTTTGCATTTTCTCTCTAAGGAGTTTAGGTGTAAGTAAAAAGGTAGGTGGAGGGCTCTTTATATAGCCCAAAGGATAAAGGATTCAACACATTCTCATGAATGTGGGATAAAGGTAAAACATGATTAGGAATGGATAAGGTTGCTTTATTAAAGGTAACCTTACTTTAGAAGGGTTTAATACATGTTTAGCAAGTCATGGGAGTTGGGGGTATTTTAATTAATCAAAGGTGATTAATTAATAGGTAGGTGTAAGCTTATAGAAGCCATTTAGAAGAATATTAGTGCGATTCAGGCTATTAGAAAGGGATTAAATCAATTTAATATTGATTTACTAGTTTAAATGAAGGGGAAGAATAATTAATTAATCAAGATAGAGGAAGTGATAATTAACGGAAGGTCGTTAATTAGGCTATTAGCTAGGTAGGTGACTTAATCAATTAGCGTATTGTAATTAATTGATGACAATTAGAGGGAATATGAGTGCTTTTGATGATATGTCGTCTATTTGCGAAAAATGAGATAATTAGCGCAATTTAAGTATTTAAATTGTTTGGGTGTAATTATAGGTGTCTACAAGTAAACATGACAAGCAAATAGAAATAACAAAAGTACTTAGCTCATGTCCTGCTATGGAAATGAACCGAGCATTCAAATGGCAAGATAGAAGACACTGTCAGAGCTTTCTTCTTCTTTTGTCTAAAAATATATCCTTCTTTTCTAAGTTTTCCGTTCCAGTCTTTGAAAATGTCCCCTCCCCTTTCTTTTTTTTTTTTTTGAAGTATGAGGGAAATCCCCATATTTGTAGCTTAGATATGAGACTAACTGTAGGTTAGATGATACACAGGGTGTAATAAAGTAAATTGAGTTAGGGATGTGATGTGATCATGTGGGTCCCATAATTTGACTTATTAGGCAAAGTGGGGGACATGATTTGAATGGGTGGTGAAATAAAGATTTCATTTTTATAAGAAAGTGTCTAATGGGTGCATTTTGAATTAAATTATTTATGGGTGGGGTTCATATTTTAATAATTTGAAGGGATTGAATTTTTAGGTGGGAATTGATTTTTAGGTGGGAACTTGATTTTGACTTAAGTGGGGAACATGTGGGACTGGGTAGGTGAAATAAAGATTTCATTTTTAAAAGAAGGTGTCAGATGGGTGCATTTTGAATTAAATAATTTATGAGAGATGGGGGATGATTCCAAAAATTGAATTATCAAATGGGTCCATACGGAGCCCATTGATAATTAATCAAATAATATGAACAAATAGATAGGATTTTATTTAATTTAAGATAAAGAGAAGCGGGGATGGAAATTGTGTGAATATAAGATGTTAGAGGGGTGCTATACCAAAAATAGGTGTCTACATTTTCCCCTTTTTGTTGAGTGGTTTGCGATAGCAAGCCACGAGAAAAAAAAAAAGGTTAGATGAAAGATGTGTCCAAGGATGGATGAATATATGACCAAAGGAAAGATGCCCTGAAAAAAGATCGTAATAAATAAAAAAGTATGGCGGTGACTCCAATATCACATCGGTAGAGGACAATTGCGGTCTCAACGGAGATAGATGACAACATTCTATAGACCAGTGAGCGGGTGAAGACCACTGTAGTATGGACATAAACCGTGATGACCAACGGGTCATGGGAAAACATCAAAATATGTGCAACTAAATGTGAAAGATGTGCGCAATCCTTTGTCTGCGAGGAATTGTGTGAAAAATCATGCATCCACAAGAGGGACATGGATGAAAACAATGATGCCCAGCACAGGATATACGCCGACAAGTACAAGGATGAAAAAGGTGCATCATGATAGGGCACAAAGATGACATAATGGGAGATGGATGTGTAAATAAAATGCCCCAGGGGGAAAAATCATAAATGTACACATGATGAGAAGATAGGATAGAAAGATGAGATAAAATGACCTAAAGGTGTGATAAATATGATGGCAATCATGTTTTATAAGAACGATGCATAAGTGTTAGCAAATTAGGAGGTGAAGAAGACAAAAAAGTCTTATTTCTTCAGTAAGCATGATAGAGATACTTTTGCGTCAAAACAAAAGCTAGAGAAAATATTCAAGGAAGAGAACAAGATTAGATAGGTGATGTTTGTTATGGTACCTTCCAAGACAAAAAAATGTCAAAAGAAGATGGGAAGAGATTCTTAGAAATGGATATGATGATGTCCCTACGAGAGGACTAATGAAGATAAAAGATGTGACAGGGTTCTCAAAAAGAGAAGAAAAAGAATGGTAATGAAAGGGATGGATAACGATACGTAAATGGAGAAACATCGACATTGACTATGAATGCCAAATGTAAGAGATGTCAAGAAAGAGAAAAGGGAATAGATAGGAGGATTGGTTGATTATGAGAAGAGCAAGAAAGATTGAATATGAAGGTGATAAGGACATGCAATAGAGGGATGGAGACGGAAGAGGAGAAAATAAAGAGTGAAAGGGGAGGAAGAAGATAACAAAGAAGGATTATAAAAAAGGACAAACAAAGAGAAGACAAGAAAATAATAGAGCAGAGGATGAAATCATGAAAAAGGGAGAGAGTTATTTAAAATGAAATATGTGATGAAGATTGGAGCAGAGGAAAATAGAGAGGTAATGGAAAATGAAAGAGATGATAGAGCAAAGAAAATTGAAGGAAACAGATCATAGTGAGGAAATCCAAGGCAAAGAATATGGAACTGACCACATGGAAATGCATGTGGATGATGAGATGATAAAGGAAATGGGATAATGCTGAAGAGTCAGGTTTTCAACGGGGAAGTAAGGAGGAAGTGTGAGGTAAAATGGGGAGAAAGACGATATAGAGGAAGTAAAATAAGACGAAGATCAGAAAGGAGGAGAAGACAATGAAGAAAATTATGCTGAAGGAAGTGAACCAAGAATGAAGATATTTGGTAAAGAGTGGGAAGCATAAGGAATGTAAAGAGAAACTTGAGGGAAGGAGTGACATCGATTGGAAAATAAATGGAGATGCATGAGATGAGGATATGCTAATGACAAGAAAATAGAGAGAAGGTGTATGATGAAGACAGTGAAGAAATTGGCAAGGAAGAATGGCAGATAGAGAGGTGGCAAGGAAAAAGAAAGGATGGGATAGGAGAGGTAATGCTAGTGAATGGATGTTAGGAGAAATCCACCGATAATGATCAGTAGGAAAAGATGAGACAAAAGATAAGACAAGGGAGAAAGTAAATGAAGAACGAGAGGGGAACGCCAATGAAGGGACATTAGGAGAAGTCCTCTCGATAATGATCAAAGGACATAGAGGAAGGAAGGAATGAAGATAGAATGGAGGAGGTCAAAGAAAAGGATTCAGGTTGTGCAGAATGAGGATGAGTGATTTTTAGGAGAAGTCCACCAATAATTACTGGCGTGGAAATGGAAGGATATGATGAAAGAATGTTAGGAGAAGATCGATGATAATGATGTGTAAGTATGGGGGTAGATATGTGGGAGAACTCTAGAAGATGGAGTGAAAAGAGTAAAGAAAGGAGGGATAACGATGTGTAGGAAGATGAAGATGAGGAGAGGATGCAGTGGATGAGAATGGATGAGAGAGAAATGAAGAAACAAGACATGAAATGAATGGAGAAGCAATGGTTAAGTAAGATTACCCAATGACGGATGATGGAGATGAACAAGGGACCAAGTAGGAAGTGGTGTTTGTGAGAATGAAAGAGGAGGTGAGAGGATGTGTTGGTGGGGAATGCCGAGAAAATTTAGATGGAGAGAATGTGGGGTAGTGGGGTAGTGCAGGATGAAAAACCATGCTTAAGAGGGACTCTTAAGTAATATCACCATGCCGCAAGAGGATTTAAGTAAGATCACCAAACTGGAAGTGACGATATGGAAGGAGAAAGACAACATTGTATCGGATATAGGTGTGGAAGGGTTGGTTGGAACGGACGGATATGATGAGAGGAGGGAGACAAAAGATGATGGGAGATGAAAGGATCAAATGACCAACCATTCTTAAGATAAACTCTTAAGTAAGATTTCCTGTGTGAGAGATGGTTAAGTAGGATTGCCAAACCAAAGAAGAAGAATAATGATGAAAAGATTGAGCAGTGTATACCAAAATGGAACAAGAGATGAAAGGAAGTGATAACAATGTGATAACAAGGAAACATAGGGGTGTGACATGAATGGATGGAGGAACATATGCAACATAGATGGAGATTGTAAAGGGAATCCTTAATCGGGATGCCCACGTCATGGTAGTGATGATGTAAGAGTGTTAAGTGGAAAAGGAAGAGTGGAAAGATGTTTGTGGTGGTGGTTGTTGTCTGTTGAAAGAGGAAATGGTGGAGAAGCCTCTACAGCGGGAAGATCCAAGGAAGAAGATATACCTTAACTAAATTTCTCTGGCTATATGGATGGTTAAGCAAGATTGTCAAACTGAAAGCAAAAGAGAAAAAGAGAAACTCAAGAGGAAAGACAGTAAGATATCCGGCATCGTGCGAGGGACAGAAAGGTGAGAAGGATGATGACAAATGTGAGATGGAGAGCATGGAGAGGATCAATGGATCAAAGATGGTGTTGAACATGTTGAGAGATAAGGAGCTATAGGATAATGAACTCACCTTGAGAAGGACCCTCAAGTAGGATTCGTAAACTGCAACGGTGATCAAGTAGAATTCACAAACCGAAGAGTGTATTTGCAAACACATTCATGGAGATGATGGATAGATATAAAATTCATAGTGTGTAATTTGATATGAGTTTTATAAAAGATGGTATGGATGAGATGAATGGAACATAGTTGTAGCAAGGGTGTACAGGGAAACTATGTTTCAAATTGGATTGGAGATAAACAAGAAAAGGCTACCACTCAAAGCATTGCACTTGTATCCAATAATGGTGTTAATACATAACCAACGATAGTTAGTTATACCGAAAGATCATGAGGGAAATATGGATGAAGGATGCTTGTAATCCTAATATTGACATGACAAAGGGATCAAAGATGTGACTTGTATGCGGGAAGAGGGATCTCCAAAAGTGGTGTTCCTTAAGTCTATGCCCCAGCTCTGGGAAAGGGAAAGAGCAATAGCAAAAAGTTGATCAATGCAGAAGCTTCTAGAAAATGTTGATAAAATGAAGGTTGATCAATGCGAGAAAACCTTCCAGATGCCATAATAATAGAGTAGCCATCCTTCAAGGGTATGGTCTACTTTACACATAATATGGATGGCAAGAATAATATGATAGTCGTCCTTCAAGGGATTAGTCTATTTCTTTTGATTTTGATTTGATTTTGATTTGTATACTTTTTTTTTTATTTGCATGAATAGCTGTCCTTCGAGGGATCAGTCTATTTTTTATAACTTTGATTTTTCCTTTTACATACTTGAGTTTGAGCTTTGCATGGGGGAGAGCTGGGAATAGCTAAGTAAACCACTTAAGAGGGGATAAGGAATGTACAAGAGACACCCTGGACCCTTCGCATGGCTGCAATAGGAGAACAAGAAGGTAATGGATGTAATGGTTACGAGATCACATTAAAGTAGTGAAGGCGGATCACATAAGTCAGATTATTATAGTGATAAATGGAAGGGGATAAAGATGGCAGAACAATCTAAGGATGTAACTAATTTCTCATTGGTAAATATGCTAACAGTAGATTGGTCGCAAGTGCAATGCATTAAGAGGTTACGTCTCTGGTTTTATCACCACGAGAGGGAAGACATTGAAGTTGCAATAAGATGAGATGATAGACAAGTAAGAAATAAAACTAACATATGACCACAATGGTGGATTTAGATGAAAATGAATGATGATGCCCCAAGAGAGACATAAACATAGAAGGACAATCATGGCCTCAAAGGAGGGCTTGATGTAATAAACGGTGTCCCAAAAGAGACACACATATAGCCACAATGGTGGACTTTGAAATAGATGGTGCCCCAGAAGAGACACAAATATGGAAGGATAATAATGGCCTCAAAGGAGGGCTTGATGAAATAAATGATGTCCTAAAAAAGACACACATATAGCCACAAAGGTGGACTTGGAGAAAGAGGTCCCTCAATGGAGAAACAAACATGGCCTCAAAGGAGGGCTTCAATGAAAAAGATGATACCCCTAAAAGGAGCACAAACATAAAAGAACAAGTATGGCCTCAGATGAGGGCTTAGAATGAGATGGGGATTTGGATATAATTAATTTAGATTGGATGGATGTGAAGAAAGGTAGATAAAACAATGTCAAAGAGTGAAGTCCCCTAGTAACAAGGGGGTTGTACAGATGAGATGTTCAAGGGTGAGGGAAGGTAGTTCCCCAATGGGTTAAATTTGAAGGATGTAAAGGATGTTGAAAGAGTTTAGATGAGATTGTTTTAGATTTGGATGGGGTAAATGATCAGAGACCACAAGTGCGTTTAGCAAGATAAGTGGCATTGATGAACAATGGTGGGAATTCCTTAGGAGGAATGACACGGGTTAGATGAATATTAAGGGATGATGTGGATGGAGGGATAATGGGAGATCTGCCAGACGGGATATGGATTAGATTCAAGGTAGATAGAGAAGGAACTTTACCCTAAATGAGGAAATCATCTTTCTCAATAAGGTTATTAACGATTGACCGAAAGGCCTTACAATGTTCGATGTCATGACCTGGGGTATGATGATAAGCGCAACTGCAATTAGGATTGAACCATGATGGCTTGGGACCATAGGGATTAAAGGCTTTAATAGGAGGAAGTTTGATGGCAGATGTTTGAGTTAAATGTTGAAAAATGTCTGCGTATGACCCCATTGAAGTGTCATGGGGAAGGTAACTCTTGTGGGTTTTGATAGGATGTCTCAACTTGGAGTTAGGAGAAAACATAGATGTAGATTGGATGTGTGAATTTCATGTTTTGGAGGACAAATCAAATTTGGTTGAAGGATGGTATTGTTTGGATGTGGATTGATTGTTGCAAGATGTTGTAGATGGAGAAACTGATCTTGTCCTGGATGTTGTGGCATTGGATTGTTGAGGAGAGGGAAAATCTAAATGTTTCCATGGATGCACAGGGGATTGTCAGGATGTTTGCCTTGAGCCTTAGACTTTGACCGAGAATATTTACCTCTAGCAGGGATGACAATAATTTCAACCAGAGGATCTGATAGTGGTGGTGTGGTTATTAATGGAGAAAATGTCCTAAAACAAGATGAAGATGTTAATGAAGATATAGGTGTTTGTATGATGTGATTAATGATATCTATGTGAGACATGGATTGTTTCAATTTGGGCACAGAAAGAGATGATTTTTAGAGGGAGAAGATAAAGAAAATTTATTTGATTTAGGTAGAGGTGTTGGTATAGTAGGTGATTCAAGGGGTATATTTGATAGGGTTGCAGATCAAGAGGATTTGATTGATGTGATAGGAGGATTGGGTAAAGAATATTGGGGTAGACTGGGTGATGTGGCCATGGGAAAGGTTGTCAAGGTAGAGCTAGGTGGATTTGTTGATATGATATGTATAGGGGTAGCTGGGATAGATAAAGATGTAGACATTTTTTGAATATGTGGAGATGTGAGTGACGTGATGACCGACGGAGTAGACCTTATGGGTAAGGGTAATGTAGCAAGTGCAGGGACATTTTCAGATGTAGAAGCAGAATGGACTGGTTGTTTCATAAATTTTTGAGGGGTAAGAATGATATTTTTGATAAAGGGATTGATGTCGAAGATAGGGTTGCAAGGGTGCATGTTGTAGAACTAGGTTTAGTAGAACTGGGTTTAGTTGGGATGGTTGTGAGTAATATAGGTGTAGTAACAGGTGTTTTTGATGAAGATGTCGGTGAATGAATAGGTGTGAGAGACGTAGGGATATGTGTGGATACAAGTGGAGCTGAAATAAGTGCTAAGGATGAATCTAATGTGATAGATTGGGGTATGTTTGAAGTGGCGGAAATGGATGATATAGTTGAATTTGATGTGGATGTGGCAAGGATAGGAGAAGGTACAAGTTCAGGATAGGTAGTGAAAATTGATGTAGGTGCAATTGGTTCTAAATAAGGGATGGGAATAATGTCCACTGGGGGAACATGTAGAGTTGATGACAAGATGGGATCTTGATTGACAGTGTTAACCATACAAGCATTTGATAGTTGAGATGTAAATGGGGTGACGTGATTTGTTGGTGGTTGATTAATCTATGCAGTGGAGGTATCAATTTGGATATCGCCTTGATTTACAAGTTGTTGGACACAATCTTTGAAGGAATGACATCTCTAAATGTCATGACATTTAACTCGATGATATTTACAAAAGTAGGCCTCGTGATACCAATTGGCTTGTGAGTTGTCTACGGGTCATATGGGAGGTAATTGGATAGAGTTTATACTCATCAACTTATCAAATACATAACTGTATGATTCTCCTAAGGGAATGTAATTAGATGTTGATTGAGAAGATTTTTGTTGAGACCATGTGCTTGGTGTAGATGGGGATGAGGGTTTAATGACCACAATGTTGGCTACAATCTTGAACTCGCCATTATGTGTGAATGGTTTTGTGGATTCAATTTTTGATTTAGTTGAACTTAATTTAAGATGACCTCGATCAAAAACACAAGTTTCACTTGCGAGCCATTGTGAAATTTCTATCAAAGGTTCGAAATGATTCGATCTACAAAGTGGATGATATATGTTTGGCACATGAATGCGAGAATAAGTCGATAATTTCAGTTTGTGGGATAGTGAAGGATAGTTGATTTATAACAACATGCCATCGTGTGATGAAGTCGGCGATGGGCTCATTTTCATATTGTCGAATGGTATATAGATCAGCGATAGTGGTCTTACATGCGATATTGATAGAAAATTGTTCTAAGAACAACTGCATGCAAGTTGAGTGAAAGATAATAAGGAATGTCGTAGGACACTATGGTACCGATCACTAGGACCAAACAGAGACACGGGGAAAGTGTGAATAAGTAAATTGTGATAATGCACAATGAGACAACATGCATGTTTAAATGCGAGGATATGTTGTTGGTGATCTTCTTTATTGTTGAACTTATTAAATGTTGTTGTTGCAAAATCACAAAGACCCTTGGATGCAAATCGAGGCTTCTAAGTTGATCACTCTAGCATCCAAAGTGTGATTCCACAACATTGAAACCTCTATACAAGTGTGGGACTTGTAAATGAGAGAGGAATCTCCAGAGAAGGCTGGTTCCTACTCCTAAACTACCTGCCACAAGCTATTCCAGTGCAGGCAAGCTAATCTAATCCTAATTTAACCATGCCAAGGAGACAGAGAGAGAGAGAAAAGGGGAAAACAACAAAAGCCTACACTAAAACGGTGATACACCAGAGAAGGAGAATGTTGGACATCTATCAAAACTACCATGGAACAAAGAGAGGTGAGCAATGGGAAGGATGGATAGATGCATCACAGGCCCAAGGATAGATTTCACACAGAAAATGTCCCAAAACTCCATGAACACACGACTCTAAACCTACAATGAAGAGAGGCAAGAGGAAAACAAGTAAAAAATGAGCAAGGATGGACAGATGAATCACAAAACATGTTTTTGTTTCTTCAGAAGATTGCAGAACATCATTTCAATAGTAAAAGGCAAAAACGCCATTACAGAGCAGGGGAGGAGGTTCGAACTCCATTTTTTTCAACCCTGGAGAAGAAAAAGAAGGGAGGGCAGAGCTGAAAAGATGAACCACCACCAGAAAGAAGCCCCTCCTTACAATTTATAGGAAGAATGAGAGAGGGAGAAGAGAGGAATTTGAAATCTACCCCAACCACCTCCAGATTGCATTTAATTCATCTCATTATGATGGTAGGTGAGAACCCTAGCGAACCCAAAAGTGGCGAACTGTATTTTGCATTTTTAAGAATTTGTTCTCACCCAATTAAAGATATCCAGTCATAGTTGGACGAGAGGACCTCGTAATATTTCTAAAAATTCCAACCTTGCATGCATCCCAGCTCCCAGTCAAAAGTTATGGCCGTCTGAATATCTGCGCCAGGGTCTGCTTCCTGTCAGCGCTCAAAATGTTGTGCCTCCTAAAGGTGCGCCTTGGCGCATCCATGTGTGTGTCAAAATTCATTGTCATGCACCACTTCTGTGCACCTTGGGTGCACCGTTTTCCTTGTCGACATCCATTGTCGTGTGCCACTTCTATGCGCCTTGGGCGCACCATTTGCCCTGTCGACATCCATTGTCGTGCGCCACTTCTGTGCGCCTTGGGTGCACCGTTTTCCTGTCGACATCCATTGTCGTGCGCCACTTCTGTGTGCCTTGGGTGCACCGTTTTCCCTGTCGACATCCATTGTCATGCGCCACTTCTGTGTGCCTTGGGTGCACCGTTTGCCCTGTCGACATCCATTGTCATGCGCCACTTCTATGTGCCTTAGGCGCACCGTTTGCCCTGTCGACATCTATTGTCGTGCGCCACTTCTGTGCACCTTGGGTGCACCGTTTTCCCTGTCGACATCCATTTTCGTGCGCCACTTCTGTGTGCCTTGGGCATGTCAGGGATTTGAGCTTCTTTGATTTCTATATTCTCCTGTTTGTCTATATCGACCCGGGGGGAGATATTTACAACAATTTGGCGACTCAACGGGGTCACCTGCCTGCTAGGTAGAAGATCAGTGGCCTTTTAGCAATCCATTGGGCATGGAGTCATAAGCAAGCCTGAAAACTGATCTGAACTTTGAAAAATCCCTTCTGAGCCACTTGAAACCCATTGAACTTAGAGTTGTTCTCACCAAAATGCTACTGAAATGAACTGTGCAAGAGCAAACCCAGCAACACCAAAAAATATGTACAAAACTGAAAATCATACATGCTCCAAATGGAACATGCAGAGTGTGCATAAGCACTTCTTCTACTGAAAGCAAACCTACCTACCTTACTCTAACTGGAGCAAAGGCAAGCTAAACAAACCCTGCAATTGGTTGTGAGAAATAGCTTCCCTTTCTCAAAAGTGGCAGCCATGCAATTGATTTGGCACTGATCATGGCTGTTAGGATGAGTGGAAAATCAACAAGAAGCTGGTCTTCTACCCAAATCATCAAGGTATCTGCTGAAGGCAAATTCAATACCTCTTTTAGTTGCTCTGCATTTGGATTGAAGAGGTATGACAGCTGATCCTCAGTACTTTGTAGCTCATCCTCATGCTCGAAGCAAGCATGACTGGTTGTGACATCTCCTTTGGCTCAAATGAAGCCAAATACCTGATTGGGCAAGGTCTGATCCGTTTGACATGCCCATAGCTCTGATTTTCAACTCCAAAAATGGAGTCTTCTTGTAGACCTTGAATGGATGGTGTGGAAGAAATGGTGAAATTCCTCTGTCCTTTCTCTTCGTCCAATGAAGAACATGAAGGGTTAAAATCTTCCAATCCTGGTTCCAAAGAGCTGCTATAGGATGCAGGCTGCTGCAAATGAATGTTCTCCTTCATGACAACAGACTCTTGTGTTTGGAATGTGGATGATGAAAGAGAGAATGGTGGAAACTCAACCGGCTCTTCTCCATCAAAACAGTCCTCCAAATCTGACAGATAAACTGCCTCATGGCTGTCCTGCTGCAAATGTTCAATCTCTCCCATGGTGTTCTCTTGATCTGCAACTTGACCACCATGGTTTCTTTCTCCCTCCAACATTGAGTTTGAGAGATCAAACTCCTCTTCAGTACTAGAACTTGAGAGAGGTGAAGTAGAAAGAAGAACTGAAGGTTCTCCTGTAGCCTGCTTTGTGCTCAAAGCCCTTGGATCTACACTTTTCTCCCCACAGCTAAAATTTGCTCCTCTTCTTTTGGATCTGGAGCAGCTGCTCTTTTCTCCAATGTTCGAAGACAATCTTGCTCTTGATTGAACTCTTCCTCCAAAGCATGAAGTTTGTCAAGTTAAAATCTTCGATCTGTTGCTCTAGAGGACAAGTTGGGACTGCAAGATCTTTTTATTCTGCCGCAACAAAATCAGTCCTGACCACCATTTGTTCTCCAACCTTAGCCTCTTCTGTAGGCTTTACCAAAGCAAAGGGATCTTCTCAATTCCAAATTTAAGAGCCAAACTTACTAAGCCCTTAATCATTTCTTCTTTTTGTGGCTCTTCCTCTTGCTGTCCTTGATGACTGATTTTTGCAATTTCTTTTTTCCCACATGGAATTGGGAATGCAAGAGGAGAGACAGGTTGTAACTTGATTGATTTGGCAAATTTTTGTGGTGGTGGAGGCAGAAACTCTTGTTTCTTTAGAGGAGGGGGTATTTCTTTTAGCTCTTGTGGAGGGGATGACTGTTTGGAAGAAAAAAGGAAAGAAGAATTGAGGTGTGGTGGGAGACTGAGAGGTGGAGAAATGGATTCAACACTTGGGACAGCAGATGGAGAATTTAGAATTTGCAATTCCAAATGAGATGGTGTTGCTTGAGTAATGGGAAGAGAAAAACCAGATGATGGTGTAGAACTTACCCATTGACAAGGTTGTTCAACAACAAGTGTATAGGCCTCTATCTCTGTTGTCCATTGTGCAAGTTGGGGCAGCATCTTCATCATGAAGTCCAGCTTCTCCTGAGGGCTGAAGTGTCTTGGAAAAGGGCCTCCCCATGGACAAGGAGTCCTGCAACCAATTCTAAAAGCTCTCATTTGAGCTGTTGCTCTGGACTGCACCATCTTTACCTCCATCTTTTGGATTTTCTCCAACAGACCAGCATCTTGCATCTGATTGTCTGCATACTCTTGCTCTTGGAAAGCTCCATAGCCAAACTGATTTTGGCATTGCTGCTCATATGGGTATGCATGCTGATTTTGAATTTGTTCAAAATGCTGATTTGGAGGATTTAAAAAACATGTTGGAGGTGTGATATATTGCTGCTGTTGTAAATGTGAGTTCCATGATGGAAATGAAGTCATGATTGCACAACTTCATGGAATGGAAAAGAATGAAAGAGACGGAAAGAAAGATGGGTGGGAATGGATGAAAAATAGGTCTGCAACTCAGAGAATGAGTTATTGATCAGATGGAGTCGCCAGATGTGTTTGTAAGTGCCTCCAAAGGCTGAAATCTTCACAGGAACACACCAACCTGCAAAAGATGAAGTGGAAGACCTCTAAGGTCCCACCGGGCGTGCCAAAACTATTGTTGCAAAATCACAGCACCCCTGGATGCAGATCAGGCTTCTAGGTTGATCACTCTAGCATCCAGTGTGATTGCACAACATTGAAACCTCTCTACAAGTGTGGGACTTGTAAAATGAGAGAGGAATCTCCAGAGAAGGCTGGTTCCTACTCCTAAACTACCTACCACAAGCTATTCCAGTGCAGGAAAGCTAATCTAATCCTAATCTAACCATGCCAAGGAGAGAGAGAGAGAGAGAGAGAAAAGGGGAAAACAACAAAAGCCTACACTAAAACGGTGATACACCAGAGAAGGAGAATGTTGGACATCTATCAAAACTGCCATGGAACAAAGAGAGGTGAGCAATGGGAAGGATGGATAGATGCATCACAGGCCCAAGGATAGATTTCACATAGAAAATGTCCCAAAACTCCATGAACACAGCTCCAAACCTGCAATGAACATTCAAACATGCACAAATACCTACAATGAAGAGAGGCAAGAGGAAAACAAGCAAAAAATGAGAAAGGATGGACAGATGCATCACAAAACACATTTTTTTGTTGCTTTAAGATTTCACCTGAACATCATTTCAATAGTAAAAGGCAAAAATGCCATTACAGAGCAAGGGAGGAGGTTCGAACTCCATTTTTTTTCAACCCTGGAGAAGAAAAAGAAGGGAGGGCAGAACTGAAAAGATGAACCACCACAGAAAGAAGCCCCTCCTTACAATTTATAGGAAGAATGAGAGAGGGAGAAGAGAGGAATTTGAAATCTACCCCAACCACCTTCAGACTGCATTTAATTCATCTCATTATAATGGTAGGTGAGAACCCCAGCGAACCCAAAAGTGGCGAACTGTATTTTGCATTTTTAAGAATTTTTTCTCACCCAATTAAATATATCTAGTCATAGTTGGACAGAGGACCTCGTAAGCTTTCCGAAAAGTCCAACCTTGCATGAATCCGAGCTCCCAGTCAAAAGTTATGGCCGTCTGAATATCTGCGCCAGGGGCTGCTTCCTGTCAGCGCTCAAAATGTTGCGCCTCCTGAAGGTGCGCCTTGGCGCATCCATGTGTGTGTCGACATTCATTGTCATGTGCCACTTATTTGCACCTTGGGCGCAACGTTTTCCTGTCAACATCTATTGTCATGCGCCACTTCTGTGCGCCTTGGGCGCACCGTTTGCCTGTCGACATCCATTGTCGTGCGCCACTTCTATGTGCCTTGGGTGCACCGTTTGCCCTGTCGACATCCATTGTCGTGCGCCACTTTTGTGTGCCTTGGGCACACCATTTTCCTGTCGACATCCATTGTCATGTGCCACTTCTGTGTGCCTTGGGCATGTTAGGGATTTGAGCTTCTTTGATTTCTATATTCTCCTGTTTGTCTATATCGACCCGTGGGGAGATATTTACAACAAATGTAAGAAGCTTCCAATGAAGGGGATAGGGTTTAATTCAAAGATGGATGAATTGGTTTGTTACAGATTTTTCATAGGATAAGGTGTTCTTGGGTGGTATGGTAAGAGTTTCTAAATTGGCTAACCGATTCATTAAGGCGTAAATTGAATCACTCGAGGTGTTGTAAGGTTGAGATTGGATTGGTTGCGCGGTTTGAAAAGTAGTTTGATAAGGTAAATAATAAGTTTGTGGGTGTGTGGGTAGTTGAGGAAGCGTCGATAAGGTGGTTGATAAGTTTGTGAATAGGATGTTTGTGGAATGGTTTGATAAGACCTCTAATTAATTTGTGAATATGTAGATGTTGGAGGAGTTGTTTGGCAAAGACTGACATATGTCATAGGTTGGGATTGTGGCATAGGCTGGTGTTGAGCAATAGGGGCATGTCGATAAGTGGGGATATGTGTGTTAAGGGGTTGAGACTGTTGGAGCATAGGATGGGTAGGGATGTAGGTATTTAAAAGCTGAGATTGTTTGATGGGCATACTAGTGGGGGATGAAATAGAATTGACAAAAAGGGATGTGGGTGGAATGCGATCCACTAATTGAGGAGATTGGGAGGATTGAGAGATTGTAGGGGATTTTTGGAGTAAGAAGTCATACATGGGGTTAGGAGGTGATTCGAGTGTATCTAGAGGAGTAGGAGATGGTGGTATGATTGATTCAGGAAGACTAGCTTGATGAGGGATAGGAGGGTTGGTGTCAAGGTGGGGAGAATTTTGTATGACATGGTTCTCATGAGGTGAGACCATGGAGACTGGAGATTGGCTGACCGACGACGTGGTTTTGAGCTTAGAATCTGTTAAGTAAGATCATCAGAAGAAGTAACTTTACTGAATAGAGCAGATTGTTTGTTTGTCTTGATTTGGGAGAGAGCGACAATAGGTGTGAAATAGAGGAACATCTGTTTGTGTATATTATTGACAAACAAATCAAGCAATTTTTTTAGCATCATGATTAGTTTAGAGGATGTAAACAAAACAGAAAAATAAGTAATGAAGGTGCCTAAAGGAGTCTAAGGCTAGTTTCAGGCAGTTATGGATTGGGAGATGTCTGAGGCGATTTCTGTTGGGTGTTTAAGTCCCCAAACAGTTAACCAGGTGAGAGGAATGTTTGGATGTATTAATTATGTTTGTGCAGTCTAAGGCAGTGTGTGATAAGTGAAATGCAGAGAGTTAAATCCTTTTACTTAAGCTATGTGATCAGGAAGGATGCAGAAGGTTCATTTTAGACCAAAATGAAATGTGACATTCGATGTAGAAAAACACTCAGGAAAGGGAAAATTCGATGCAGAAAAGAGAAAATAGAGAAAAATGAGAAATACCTAGAGAATCACTTATCATGGTTATTTAAGTGTGTTTGATAGTGATGTATTTAGAAGCCTTTGGTTAATGACCTAGGAAATGCCACAGTACCTCGAAATGGCACCGTTTATGACCTGAAATTGCACCGTTTGACTGCAGGAGGTCGGTAAAGGTTTTTTTGTTATGCGGTGTGTTTGATTTGAACATTGGTCTTTGAAAACATAATTTAGACTTTTTCCTGCAAAAAAAATATAACCATTAGTGGATATGAGTTAAAAAGATATAAAAAGGATAATAAAACAAAACATTCTAATATTTATATGCAAAATAAAATCCTCGGTGTAGGATATTAATCTAAAAACAAATTTTGTCATTTGTATGTTAATTAGAATAAACAAACAATCGAAACTAAATCAAATGCAAACTAAATTATAAACTAAACAATGAAATAACTATGATTTAATAATGAAACAAATGATGAAATAATAACTAGATAACTCTCAAATAAATATTAACATGGAATGATAAACAATATAATGTGATAATGCATTCAAAATAATGAATTACGACATGCACTATACAAATGACAAACCAAACACTAACTGACTAAAATATCAATTAAGCACCTAAATAATAAAACTACGTTATCCAAGCAATATGAACATGTAAGTTGCATTTATTTAACAACTTATCAAATCTAAACAAATTTCACCAACAAATGTTTATTAACGACATAAAATATAGTTGAACGTTAGATATTGGATGTCAATTAATGATACAATGAGATACAACGTCTAATCAATGGGACAGAAAAAGGAAATATCTTATCACCCTTTGTTGTTAACACTTCCTTATCTACTTTTTGATACTTTACAATTGGTCCTACTACACATGGATATGGATTTTTACATTGACAATGACATAATGAGAATTGTAAATGAAAAATACATGCTTGGAAATTGTAAACTACTTGCTATAAGGAGACTACCCAGCTACCAAATTCTACTCCAATATTGAATAACTATGTTCTATGTTCAATGTAACAGCTACCAATGGTGATAAATATGTTTGAATGAATTATAATTGATTCTTTATAAAAGGAATGTACAAGTAATTATCAACAAAAGTGGCGTGAAATGGAAACTAAAATGGAGATAATTAGGCACTGGTAGCTGTGCGTGGGGGTTGAGTGGGGAGTCATGAGGAAGATGAGATGGAAGAGGGGAGATATGGTGGTGGGCGTGATGGAACTCGGAGCAGGGAAGGAAAGGAGAGGGAGTGGACGTGAAGGAGATGAGTGGACAGGAGGTAGCGTGGGGAGGACTGTAGGAATAGTGGGTGTAAGGTGGCAGGGAGATGAAGCCGAGGGGAGTGGTGAGGAGTTCGGAGGTCAGTGGTGAAGTAGAAAGTAGTGGTGGTGAAGTTGGAAAGGAACGATGGTGCGGTGGAGAGAAGGGACGATGATGGAGATGGGGAGAAGGGACGTGGGAAGGAGATGGGATGTGGGAGGAGTGGTAGGCATGGGAGAGAGAGAAGGGAGATAGGACAAATAAAGGAGATAGGGTCTACAGGTGAGAGGAGTGGTAGGCATGGGAGATGGAGACGGGGACGGGTAAGGGAGATAGAGTCTACAGGTGGGAGGAGTGGAGGAGGTGTGGTGGTCTCTGCGTGGGAGATGGGTGGTTAGGTGACGTGTAGAGATGGGTGTAGTCTGCAGGGAGAGAAAAGAGAGGGAGATCGGTGGTGAAGTGGAGAGAAGGGACAACGATGAAGAGGATATGGGAGAGGGGAGATGTGGGTGGCAGGTGAGGATGCGGCGAGGTAGGAGATATGGGAGGAAGGAGAGGAGAGGGAGGCAACGTGACTGTGTAGGAGATGGGAGGAAGGGACGAGTGGTGTGAAGATGGGAGATGTGTGGACAGAAAGGAGATGGGGTGGAGAAGAAGGGAAGGGAGACGGGTGGACGGTGAGGTGGGATCTTAAGGGGAGCAATAGGGAGGAATGGAGGTTAAGAGGACGTGAAGGTGGATGGGGAGAGGCGAGAGTTGGTAATGGTGCACGGGTGGAAGATGAGGAGAGTGGAGAAGAGAGGGAGACTGTGGGGTAGTTGGTGGGGAACGAAAATGGAGGGATGGAGTTGGTCGATGGGTAGGAATGGGTTTCAGAAATTTTCAATGGTATATGTGAGGTGAGGTGGCTAGTTTGGCCAAGTTAGGTGAGCTAGGGAATTAGGGGCTAGGTAGGATAACAATTTATTTATTGAATTTGATTTTTTTATAATTTTAATTCCAATTTAATTTTTATATTTAATATTAATTGTATCTTTTTAATTATTTAAATAATAAAAAATAATTATATACGAACTTCAAAAACAAAACTTCAATTTGTATTCTATTGCAAAAAAGAAACAAACGATAAAACTACTTACTTCAGGGCGGAGACAAAAAAATTTACAAAAGGTAAGTGACATGTCAAACAGAGAAAGATAGTATTAAACCCTGTGAACAGGTGAGTCAGAAAAATAAACGATGCAAAATATAAGATATGATGAGCACTAGAAGAACAAGGTTAAATTTCCAGATTCATATCCCATGCGGGTAAATAGAAAACAAAGAGCACGTACCTCCGAGGTGACTAAAATGATGGATTATACTAAACTGAGATCAACGAATATTAAGACCATGCAAACAAGCAGGTTAGATAAAATAAGTAAAATAACAAACAAAACAACCAGATCTAGGGTCTGGTCCCACCTGGGTGTGCCAAATGTAGATCTACGTTTCCTGCTTCCTGTCCAAGTGAGTGTTCGAATAATCAAGAAACACAAGACCACGTCGAGTATACAAGGGCTTAGTACCTTGGAGATTGAGATGGATGATACGGGTGCAAAGAAGTCGATGCATGATATCAAGAAGCTAGATCTGCAAAACTTAAACCAGATAAGATTAGAACACAATATGCGGGGGTTGCTCGGATAGTGCCGGTTCCAAGAGGATTTCAACTCCCTTGGAGGATGTCAACCCCCATGTTAGACAAGATAATTAGATCATGAACAACAGTAAAAATGACAAGCAAATGGAAATAACAAAAGTACTTAGCTCATGTCCTACTATGGAAATGAACCGGGCATCCAGATGGCAAGATAGGAGACACTGTCAGAGCTTTCCTCTTCTTTTGTCTAAAAATATATCCTTCTTTTCTAAGTCTTCCATTTCGGGTCTTTGAAAATGTCTCCTCCCCTTTCTTTTTCTTTCTTTTTTATCTTTTTGAAATATGGGGAAATCCCCATATTTATAGCTTAGATATGAGACTAACTGCAGGTTAGATGATACCCAGGGTGTAGTAAAGTAACCTGAGTTAGGGATGTGATGTGATCATGTGGGTCCCATAATTTGACTTATTAGGAAAAGTGGGGGACATGATTTGAATGGGTGGTGAAATAAAGATTTCATTTTTAAAAGAAAGTGTCGGATGGGTGCATTTTGAATTAAATTATTTATGGGTGGGGTTCATATTTTAATAATTTGAAGGGATTGAATTTTTAGGTGGGAACTTGATTTTGACTTAAGTGGGGAACATGTGGGACTGGGTAGGTGAAATAAAGATTTCATTTTTAAAAGAAGGTGTCGGATGGGTGCATTTTGAATTAAATAATTTATGAGAGATGGGGGATGATTCCAAAAAATTGAATTATCAAATGGGTCCATACGGAGCCCATTGATAATTAATCAAATAATATGAACAAATAGATAGGATTTTATTTAATTTAAGATAAAGAGAAGTGGAGATGGAAATTGTGTGAATATAAGATGTCGGAGGGTGCTATACCGAAAATAGGTGTCTACATTTACAATCCATTGAATCTATCATGCCTAAACTAACCTGACTCCATCATGCCTAATCCACCTGGTTTTCACCCATATGCATATAACAATGAAAATTTTACAACATAAGCACAACATCATACCATAAATATCACCATCTCTATATAAATCATCAGAATCTGTGTGTCCATACATATGTGCACATAAGCAAAATCAATACATGTGCCTCTCATGTACATCCTTGTTATCTTTGGCATGCAGGATGGTATAATAATCAAAAGAATAAAAAAATCTCATATACATCCTCACTATCTTTGGCACACAGGATGGTATATATATAAAAATATACAAAAATCTATACCTTGAACATATATGGTGACTAATCGTCACCCCACCTGATGTCCAGGCTGGTCTCATTTATCTCCTCCTCCTCTCCTCTAGCCCGATGCCCTACCACCATCTCTCCACCCTGTATGGGTCTAGCCCTCACCTCTACCTTGCCTCGTAGCCTGGGTTTTGCCTTCATGAGCTAGTCACCTCTCCTTGACCCCTGTCTCTCGGCTCACTAGCCCCTATACTCTTTCAGACAATGTGTATGAGATATGGTCCTCTCACTTGAGGCCTGTTGTACCCTGTACTCCACATAGGAAGGGACGTCTATCCCGTAGCAGTCAAATGATCTTGGTAATACCTGGCCTCATTTAGGGCATCCTTGAATTTGGAAATCATCACATGCTGTGGTGGTGTCATGGGTCTCACAAAGACAACTCGTGAACCTTTCCCGCACACCTGGTGGTCTCGGCCCCTATACCTGTGAGCCCTGCCCTCCTCTCTATACCATGGGACCCTGTCCCGACTGATGCATGTACCATGGGACCCGCCTTGAGCACGAGGTGCTTTGCCTGTGTTGTGTCTAGGCCTCGTAAGGTCACAATCTATTCCGTCGCACGGTGGCCAATTGGCCCTACAAACCTACTACATATGCTTGAAAGGTGGCCACACCGTCCCCTGTCTCCATATCCACCTGTGGGTGCCTATCCTTGGGCAATCTAGGCCTGTAAAGCCACCACATGTGCCTGTAATGTGGCCACTTGTGCCTCAGACCCTATCAGATGCCCCTGTAATACTGTGATCTGGGCTGTAAAGTGGAAACCTACCCCTGCAAAGTATCCCTATGAACTATAAGGGTAGCCAAGTTTGAATGCCCCTGCCTAGCACCTGGGTGTTGCTTGTAGGCTGGACTACCCACCACCGCCTGTATCTATCTCGTAACTCCGTCGTCATTGATCCACCGGTCCACTACATGCTCCTCCTTCCCGGTTGGCATTGTCACTATGGTAGAGGCATAGGCCTCTCCATGTCATCTCTCTGTCATCGAGGAACGGTGGTGGCACGTCCTGGGGTAGCCCAAATTGTCGCCTAACCCTATCAATAGGTATCATCTCATGCTCATCGAATGACACCCTCTATCCACCTCAATAGTTGTAACTCATCTAGCTCCACCGCCATCTTCTGTATGAAGGGAAGCCAACATATGGCCTCCAAATGATGTCCACTCCTAGATAACCCCTCCAACACCCACCTATAATATGCCACATCATGAGTAGCCCTAACAGCCCTATGTTCTCCAATAATAGGCACCCAACGCCTGCACCCAAATCGAACAAAGCCAGCATTGAATGCATCTGTTCGTGGCATACCAACTAGACGCACAAATACAATGTGCTCATATGCCCAGTCAGTGGAGAAGAAAGGTGCAACACAACTGAACCTCCGTAACCACCCGTAGGCCCATAACTCCCTATATAACTACACCAAGTATGTTGGTGCCCAAGAAAAATGGGTCCTATCCTCCATCATGTCATGGAGAACCCCATCAATGCTCGTGGGAATCTCCCACCCTCCGCATCTGGTAGCACAAAACAACACACTGCCTCCATGATCAGGACCACTAACCTCATCTCCTCAGGATGGGTTGTGTACATATCTCCATAGCTCAGGTTTGTGCTATAGAACCTCATATTTTCATCCCCTCTCCAAACACCGTCAACATCAGCTCCTTTGATGCCTCTAAAGAAATAAAATAAACCTGCATCCCCACTATCAGTAACTGCAAGATCTTGTACACGTCCTCTAGGGTGATTGTGATCTCACCCATCGGCAGATGAAATGTGTTGGTCGCTAAATCCCATCTATTGATGAGTGCGACCATCAAGCTCGGATTCGAACTATGTTCTGTATAGTCTAAACCCAATAAGGCTAACATTTGTAACGTGACACCACTCCTCTGTCATCACACTCCCTCGTACCACTAATAACAGAGGCGGTACTCTATCTCTCATCCACAACTGGTCCCTAGCTTGCACCCAACAAACCACACCATTATTAAATCTTGACCATATCTAACATATCACTTACCCGACTAACATATTCCCTGAAATTATTATTATTTATTTCCCCACAACCCTAACGACCTACCCCTTTCCCCCATCCCACTTTCACACCCCTCAACTTGTATCATATATACCTTTTACCCTACCTATTCTCAACACACTTACATTTATACCTCACTACCTCATTTTCTCTTTAACTCCCACCATAACCCTATCTCAACACATTTTTCATCAAAAGCTAACTAGCATCAGTCCATCATGACCAACATCAGTCACCTATTATTTGATCGATGCCAACTATGGCTAAGCGACATCAGCTACCCTTGACCGACGTCGGTCACTATCACACCAACCAAACCCACAAAACCCTCCCCCATTTTTCAAAAATTTGACCATACTAACCTATAAACCTACCCTATCCTACCCAAACCTCCACTAGCTTTCCCCTACCCATATTTAACCCACATTGGACTTCCTACCCCCATTCCATCAATTTTACTTCCACATGTACATTTAATTCCTACCCAAAACCATTTCTACCCAAACCAATTTCTACAAACAATTTCAACTAACAAGCGTCGAATGGGATCGAATCTTACCTCATCTCGGTTACAGCGCTTCGGTGTGGTGGTACGTCTAGCCTCCCATAAAATTGACAAGGGCAATTTTACCGATAACTATACCGAAATTTTGTTTTGATCCTGCCCCCTTTAAAGCCTTTGGCGCATATTTTTCAGTGTCAACACACCTTTTGGTGCGCCTTGTATGTTGAGTCTTCTCTGCGTGCGCCAAGGCGCATGCGCCTTCATGTTAGCACAACTTTTGTTGCGCCACTTTTCGGTGCGCCAAAGGGCGCACATAATCTAATGACAACACAACTTTTGGTGCGCCAAAGGCGCGCTTAGTTTCATGCTGGAAAATGCTTTGGTGCGCCAAAGGGCGCATGCTTTCCCATGTCGACAGTAACTTTCATGCGCCCTTTACAAAGTGGGTGGCGCATTTATGACTAGTTCACCTATATATATGTTTTTGCGCGCCCAAAATGTCATTTTCACTAGTCGCAGAGCACGTGATTTATTTTCTCTGAGCCTGTCAGCCCCTGCCTCGTCGTTTTCATCGCCTTGTGGACCCGTTGCAAGTTTTTGCTATTTATCCAGGTAAGAGGTTCTTCTCCCTCTCGTGTTTTACGTTTTTGGTTCTTGGTGTGCTTGTGGTCTGGTTGTGGTTTGGAAGTATTGAAGTATCAAAATGTTGATCTAGCCCCTCCTCCTTGCTGTCTTTCCTTATATCCCTCTCCCTCTGTCCAGATCTGCTAATAGGGGACTTGTCTAAAAAACATGGTTTTATTTCCTTTTTGATGAGCCGTTTCATTGCCCAACTAAACCTGCAAAAAAAGAGAAAGGAATGGAGAAAAAAAGACCGTTTTTCCCTTTGGCGCATCGGCGCGTCCTGCAACATCATAAACAGTTGCGCCCCTTTGGCGCATCTGTCCCGCTCGCAACATGAATAAAACCCGCGCCAATGGCGCACCCATCACGCCTGTTGCATCATAAACTTCTGCGCCCTCAAGGCGCGCCTCCTCCATATGCTACAAACACTAGCCTTGCGCCCTCTTTGGCGCATCAACCTTCCTTGTTGCATCGCATATCTATGCGCCCCCTCGGCGCACCCTGCATCTGCGCAACATCTAGCTTTATCCGCGCTAAGTACAAAGCTTTGAAAGCGCAAGCGCATTCCCCATTACAGCTGCATCATGTTGTGTAAACCCTTTGTGCGCCGCGCCAAACTGCCTTGGGCGCACCAAATGTTCATGCACACAAAATACATGCGCATGCGCACCAAATCCCAATGTAACATGAAAAATCCATGCGCCTTTGGCGCATCCTGTCTCTATGCAACACGATGTTTTCATGCGCCCTTTTGTAAAATGCATCCTGCAGTATTCATGCGCCATGCGCCTTTGGCGCCAGTTTAACCCTTGCAACACACTTTCCCCGTGCGCCTTACCTATTTA
The DNA here is from genome assembly GCA_018340775.1 of Taxus wallichiana var. yunnanensis. NCBI lineage: Eukaryota > Viridiplantae > Streptophyta > Pinopsida > Cupressales > Taxaceae > Taxus > Taxus wallichiana. The sequence continues at coordinate 80,468,232 of CM031240.1, forward strand.
GCCCTGTAAGCTGCAGCTTTCATGCGCCATGCGCCCTGAGTCTCAAAATCTCTAACTCTTTCTTCTGCTAACATTTCAATGGAAGATCAAATGGCTAATACAACCTTTTTGGATTGGGTTTCGCTTCTTCTTCGTGCAGATCAGCAAATAAATTTGAAAGAACATATGTCAACATCCAGCAAAAGACCTACCAAATCCAAAGGAAAGGCCAAACTTACGGAAGAAGAGATGAAATATAAATATCGGAGGGTCGGGATGCAGAGTCCCGAGGCGAGTGTAGCATGGACGTCGGAGACTCGGGGTGGGACATATTGATATGGAGGAGTGCAGGCTAGAACTCGAGAAAGTCACTGAGGAGTCCATGGATGGACAAACTGATAGGCAGTGCCCTGCACTTCACCGGTGGAATCCCAGTCAGCGCCGTCAACAATGAATTCTTGATGGTGATTGCCCAATGTTACAACAAAGACACAAGGTGTGTCGTAAACAGCAAGGGCGAGGTAGTCATTAACCTCACTGCCCGTCACTTTGAGGAATACTCGGCATACCCCACCACCGGCACTTTGTGGCCGTCAGTCAAGCAGATTGCATTAAGGCATGGGATGACAATGCAGATCAGTGTATGCAACTAATGAATGAGGTTTACTTGAAAAACAAAAAGGTAGTAACCCGGTGGCCCCAAATCATCCACCGCAGTGACTTCTCAGAGGAGCTCAGCGACACCATTACGTTCCTGAGCAGGGTCTTCGGGCTTTCTGATGCCCATTATTTCCATAAATGGATGTTGCGGTACTTAGAGACCATGAACAAGAATATGCCTGATCAGCGCTTTTGCTGGGGAGAAATTATAAGCAGCACAATCTCTGAGCAGCTACAACAATTTAGCACAATGGGGACATTCCATATGAACTCCTACGTGGTCTACGCTGCAGCATCAGAGAGGGACTATCCGGGGGCTGCGCGGAGTGGAGTTTGGCCTCGAGGTCAAGATATCACAGTACTACCGGAATTGAGGTGGAGAATAGCATCTCCCGATTCACAAAAATTAACGATGTGTTTTTCTATCACATCATCTACTATTGAGGCGAATATGACTTATGGTCACGACCAAAAGCATAGTAGCGACCAGCGAGAAATGGGGGCCTTGTTCACCCGGTTTCCCACATTCACCTATCTAAGGGCTGCCTGACTTTTAGGAGAGCCAACCAGAGCTACCAAGGTATCTTTGGGCCTAAGCGGATTCTCTTTGGAGGTATCAAGGCGGCTAATCACATACCACGAGAAATGCGAAAAGAAAGAAGGGTGGAACTCCTTTCCCCCTCACAGTGGGCCGATATACATGCTCTACCCACCACAAGGCGAAGGAAATGTTCGCGAGTGGAGTTACTCAATTTGAAACATGACTTCCCAGCCAGGCCTACCTTCGACCCAAGGAGGCATCTGCGAGAGGCGAAACTTGATCAATCCACGTCCCTCGGATCGAGGACATTTACATTGGCGTCATCCATGAGGTGGAGCTCAGGAGAAAGGATCATTCTCGCCTAGCCTTGGCAGAAATCATCCAATATGGGATAGCCATTGTCCCCAAAGGCTTCCAAACTACGGAAGATGAAGTAGACAAGGTATATACTGACACAGATGGGGACAATTGGCCCTTTCCGGCCATTGATAGAACTAAGGCCCCTCAGACAATTGAGGAGAGGGTCAAGGAGACTGCGTAGGACAGAACATTGGTGCCGGATGAACGGACTAATCTACCTTGGGGTTGATTTCACAACCTCCCCATTGGGTAACGCACCTCCACGATCCAAAAAGCAGCCTAAAGGCAAAGGCAAAGGCGTAGAAGGTGAATCCAGCACCATTCAGGAAGAAGCCCCTGAGAGTCCTCCTTCCGCGGCACCCGAGCAGGTAATATCTCTGGTCACACCAGAGAAAGAAGCAGAAGAGGATATTCCCATTGGCCCATCCACTCAGGATGTCGGCATTGCTACAACAACTGAGGTCCCTTATCCTTCTTCTTCTCTTCCTTCCCCTCCTCGAGTGACTCAAGCGACCATCCCTTTGGTCGTGTCCTCTTCCCCTTCTTCTACTGTTTCCCCCGCCTCTTCATCTATCTTCTCTTCCCTCGTTGATCTGTCCTCCTCCATTTCTTCCCTCATCTCCGAGCTCCCTTCCCTTCCTATGTCTTCTGCTGCTGCAGTTTCCCTTCCTTCCGTGGGCACTTCTTGGCTATTCTCTCAATGCCGCCGCCACGTGTCTCCACTTTTTCCCCTCTACTACTGCAGCTGCCCCCTCCTCTGTTTCCGGTCCTTCTACCATAGGTCCAGCTTGGATCTCTCAGCAGCTAAGTCAGCAAAAGAGGAAAGTTCCCATCGCTCCGATGGACTTTTCCGTGATCCCATCTAAGGGGCGAAGAAGCGAAGCTTTGTCGCGCGCTTCTCAAAGTCTTTGTAGGGGAGAGAGTTATGGAAATCGCATACCCCAATCCCCTCAAAGAGAAAAAGGATCTGTCTCCTACAGATTTTTTACTGTGACCCAAGTCATGATGGGGACATCTTGAGAAAGTCTTGGGGGAGGCTCTTTCTGCGGTTGACGCCCTCTGCAAAAGCTTAAAGAGAAAAGGAGAGAAAAGGCAAGCTAAAGGAGCAAAACAAATATCTGCTCCAAGCCTTACGAGAAGATGGGTAGTGCGCCTCCCACAGCTGCCGCCGAGACTTGAGCTTCTCGGCGGGAGAAAATTAATGAGTATGCCAAGATCGGCGGCGAGGGTATGGCCGTTTCCGCTTGGAGGGCAAATCCTCAAAGGCACGGTGAAAAAGTGATCGCGAGTTCTCGACTTGTGCACGAACATCGGTAAGGTGAATAAAGAGCTCAAGCGTTAGCGAGGGCCCATATCGAGAAGAGTTGGAACATGCGAGGATTATGACACGAGACCTTCGACAAATGTTGATTTGTTCGGTCGAAGATGCAGTCAAGTTCGGCGTCTTCGGCCATCGAGGGCCCTCAACAAAATCATGTCCACTCACTGGACTACGGGTGGATCAGCTAGAATTTATTCTAGAAAAGATTGACAAAGTCAAGGAAGAAGCCCACTGGATGCGATGCACCAAATGGAGCAATTGTTCTTAATATGTCGCGGGGTTACTTACTCCTTCCTTCACTTTAAGGAAAGCTGATGAAACCACCGGATCTTGAGGAGATCGCTTCTCGAGAGCGGGGCCAGAGGTCACATTTGACACAGAATCTATCAACAACCTGCTGGCCTGTAGGGACTTCATCGGGTTCCTCATTGAGGCGGAAAAGGACTATTCCAAACTCCCAGAGAAGCTCATAGATGAGCGGGAGACTTGTGAGGCGATAAGTGATAGGCACAAGGATCCTTCCCAGGATCAACTAGGGCCAATAATCAACAAGTTCATGGAATACCGCTCTCAGTTCCATATCTCGTCACCTGAGGAGCAACAAAAGCAGTCCACCCCCTTTCGGCCGCAGGATGATGATGACGAATAGCTCTTCTTCTTCTTCTTCTTCTTCTTCTTCTTCTTCTTCTTCTCTTTCTCTTCTTCGTCTTTCTTTTTGGAAATATCTGGAGTATGTTGATACAAATGATGACATCATCCATGTTGCATCATGGGATGATGTCATCCATCAAGTTGTAAAAAGTCAACATGACTTTTAGATATTTTGTAAATATCTTTGTAAATAGTTGTTGGCTCCTTTTTGCCTTCTTTTCTCTTCTTCTTCTATATATACCCCAATACTTGTTGTATTGTGGGATGGATGGATATCTTTCAGATGAAAAATAGAAGTGAAGAAAAAAGACTTTGAGCTTTCTTGTAACAGAAGAAAACAGTAATACAAATATTGAGACTTTGTGCTGAATAGTTGTGTTATGCATCAGACCTTTCTTATGTTAGATCTGTATGTGTTTATTCTGTTAGATTCATATCTACTTTTTTGTCATTTATTCATCATCAGTATTGCTTTGTTTGTTTATGCAAGTAGGTTTGGCTCTGTTTACTACCAATCCCAAAACATAAACCTTCTGACCTTTCTGCTTTGGAATTCATTTCTTTTCTTCCTTCGGACCTGCTCTTTCTTCATCCCCTCTTCCTTTCCTTTCTTTTCACGGTCGGAAACACCCCTACTGGGATGAGATCCCAAACCCCCGAAGGCAGAATCTATGAGACTTGCATAGATTCTTTGGTAGAATAGCAATAAACCGGTTTCACTTTCTTTGACTCAAAGAGGGCTATATGCACTGCTGCTGTTGGCTCGTCATCCATAGATCATCCAGGTGACATGATTTTCGGACCAACAGTTTTTGGCGACTCTACTTGGGCGAACAGATCTATCAGATCTATGATAGTGATAGGATAGAAAATCGGAAAAATCAGAAAAATCACTATCTGTTTGTAAATCTGAACTTTTTGTTAAAAATCCAAAAATTTGCAAAAGTGCTCTGAATTGAAAATTTTCTTCTGAGATCCATAGATCTGGCCTAGTTACAAATCTTTAGTTCGCTGAGTTTTTATAAAAATCAGTATTTTGCCGTAGATCTGAATTTTTGACTGTTTGCTAAAAGTTTGAAACCCTCTGAAAAAAGTCAAAATTAGATCCGAAAATCAGCTTGCTATTCTTCTCTGTCATTTTATCCTCGTTGTTATTTGTCATTAACCGCAATCGGTTTTCTAAAAAGGATAGTTTTTAAATATTTAGAAAAGTATTTGCTGCTGGTTTTTGACAGAAAAACCAGAAAATCAGCAAGTACAGCCAAAAAGAAATTTCAAATCTGCGCCATAACGTTGCAGATCTGGAAGGTACACTGGCGGGTGAACCTTTTACGCGCAGGAGAGCCCGTGGAGAAGCTGATCCTACTTTCGATCTGCTTCAAAGGCATAATTTCAGCATAACACCGGCACGCTTTTCAGCGCTAAGCTCGGCTGACCGGTCATCCAGGAGTGTCTCGCCTTCACGAAGGAAGAATCTTTCGCAAGGGGCATCCACATCCCTTTGTAGTGCCTTGCTTGCTCAGTGGAACCGTGCTTCCAGCCCGTGTTCTTTTTCCAGCCTTTCAAATGGCGGTACCATGGGGAAATGCTATGGGTCCCTTGGCTTTACCACATCCAGTTCATGCGCTCCCTCACAGGACCGAAAGAATTTTCCCAAATTCGACGGGAGCGGAAATCAAAGTACAGATTCCCACATATCTGCATTCATCATGTCATGCAGTATTTTGGATGTAACTCACGAGGATGTGTCGGTTCACCTTTTTCTGGAAACTCTACAAGGACCTGCGGTGAATGGTTTCAGCATTTACCAGCCGGATCTATTACCAGTTGGGCCACCTTGCGGGATGCTTTTGAAGACAGGTACAAACCTTCAGAAGATGCATTTGCATTATTATCACGGATCACTCACCTAAAGAAGAGGCAAATGAGACCATGCGCGATTTTATCACCGGTTCAATGCACTAATCAACCGTGTCCCTGTTGCCATGCTTCCAACACCGGAGAATCAAAAGTGTTTCTTCGTAAATGCTATGAGCTCAAAAGTTAGTTTCTTGCTCCTTCAGGAACGAGTTGCCACCTTGATTCTCGCCCAAGCCGCTGCCATTCGCATAGAAGATAATTTGATAATATCTGGCGAATTGAAAAAGGAATCAGCCAAGCCTAAATCTTTGGGCCCTTCGCCCACTACTTCGTCTGATCCAGCCTTTCAAAAGATGGCAAATGACTTGCTTGCATTAAAAAGCGGTTGGAGGCCTCCCGAGTTCCTCATACCGGGATATTCCGCGGAGGAATTTCGTTCCTAACAATGTTTCACAAAGGCCGCGCTTACCCGCAACCGCTCCGCGGTTGGCACTTGAGGCTCCTCCGGTCAACGCTCTGGCGAAATCGAAGAAGAAGAGCAGTATTATGAAGAACCTTCGTCTCAGGGCGAAGATGATCAAGATGTCGGTGAACCGACTGGCGACTCTACTATCGGGTATATGGAATTTGATGAGGAAGAATCTGATGAAGAAGAGGGTACCCAGGGATATGCAAGCGGACAGTCATACGTTGTTTTTACTCGCTCGCAAGGAAAAGAAGCGGAAGTTGCTGCCCATGTCCAGCAGGAGAAGGCCGTGTCAAACGCGCCTCCGATCATTGCTAAAAGAGGTAATCCTCTTCCTACTCAACTCCCTGGCAAATCTTTTACAAGGAAATCTTTTCCCCCATCTCTCCTCCAAATCAGTCCTCTCATGTTCCTACCAAGACCAGTAATCCTATTCCACCATCGCGAAGTGAGGGACTCATTCCTTCACCAACGCATGACCCTTGGCGCATTTGATATCATAGATCATGCAAAAAAGACCAAGATCAAATGTCGAAAAGTGAGTATCTTGGTCAAATCCCGAACAGCTTGTAAGATTGACCAAGTATATTCAAAGTCAAGCTGTTGTATCTAATCAGGTTTCCCCAAAAGGAATCCTTTCCACTCCCCCTGAATCCCACATAAATGTTGCTTCAACATCGGCATCAGGCAAGATAGAGCCTTTCTATCTCTCCCTCTAATCAATGGACACTGGTGAGTAAGCGCATAATTGATTAGGGGCTTACGATAACGTCATGCGTGGAAAAAGTCACCCATGCTCTGGGCCTCACTCTTACCAAGCCTTTGGTGAGATGTTATTCCTTGAAACCAAGCGAGGTTCCGTTGGTTGGCCAAATCAAAAAGCCGCGTAATTTGCATTTGCGGCATTCCCGGATAAAGAGTAAAGATGGCAGTCCTCGTTCTTTGACATTCGGAGCCTATGGAATTTTCTTTGGGAAGAAGTTTTTGCAGTGAAGTTGGTGGGAAATTCATATGGGTGGTCTAAAGCTAGAATTCCCGTCAAAGGCGTAATGCGAGACTTTGGGCGGAATCAAAAAAAAGTACTTGGTTCTAGCTCGAGGACCCCAAAGCTCAAATCCTTTTTGAATCATCAGGGATGGGGAACTATTTCTTGTCTACCGAGTCTGATAAAGGGGTTGTTCTCGTTCAAGAAGGAGATCTTAATAAGATCTGGACCTTGCGTTCGATGGCATTTGTGTGACTGACCGGTGGATGTGGCCGGAGCCGTCTTAATATCTCCGAGGAAGAAGTCATTCCTCTCTCTTTCAAGTTGCAGTTTTTTAACACAAATAATACTGCTGAGTATGAATCTTTGTTACTTGGCATGCAAGCCGCAAGGGAAAGAGGGATTAAAAATCTAAAAGTACAAGGTGATGCGGAGCTAGTTGTGAATCAAGTTAAAAGGATTTACCAAGTGAAGAATGAAAGGCTCAGGCATTACCGTAATGCGGTGTGGGACAACATTGAAGAGTTTGATGCTTTTTCGATTGAATCCATTCCAAAGGCTCAAAATGACATGGCGATTCATTGCATTTTTTGAGCATCCCTCATGCTTCCTCACCCAGGTTTGAAAACAAACAAATACACCATTGAGGTGGTTTTCCGCCCGAGCGTGCCAGACAATTCTCAGCATTGGCAGGTGTTCAACGATGATAATCAACTCATTGCCTTTCTAGAGAAGGCGGAAAATTTTAAAGAATTGCACTTTGAAGGATCTACTTCCACTTGCCGTGAATCAGTCACCAATCAAGGTGATGAATCGAAGGGAACGACGGCATATGTCAGCTCAAAGGAAATAAAATCCCAAAGGGCCTGGTTTCTCTGGAGCGGTTGTTCGACAGGCATGACCGTTTTGTGAAAAAGAAGAGGCGAGATGACCCTGACTCATCCCCAGAAACCGAACCGGTCAATATAGGTTCGATAGAGCACCCGCAATTTGTGAACATTGGCAAATGTTGCACGCCTGAGGAGAAACGGAAATTTGTCAAGTTGCTAAAAAAATATATGGACGTGTTGGCATGGTCCTATGCCGATCTAAAGTCTTTAAGCCAAAGGACGTTCAGCATGACATCCGTTGAAAGAAGATGTCAAAGCCTTTCGCCAGAAGCAGAGGCACTATAATCCTAAGATTTCGGGGACTATCCAGGCTGAAATTCGAGAAGATCTTTGGATGCGAGAATCATCTTTCCTATCCATCACGAGTACTTGGGTAGCAAATATTGTGCGGTGTGCAAGAAAAAATGGTGAGATACGCATATGCGTAGACTTTATAATTTGAATCGGGCTTCCTTGAAAGACAACTACCCACTTAGATAATGGATCAAGTTACGCAAGCGATGGCTGGATCAGAGATGTTGTCCATGCTTGATGGTTTTAGGCTATAATCAGATTGAAGTTTCAGCTGAAGATCAATTTAAAACAGCATTCACTACTCACAGGGTACATTTGCCTCTGAGCGAGGATGCCTTTTGGCCTAACTAATGCTGGCGCCACTTTTCAGTGGGCCATGGATTTCGCATTCAAAGGTATGATGGGGAAAGTCATTGTGGTTTATCTAGATGACTTAACCGTGTTCTCTAAACAACGAAATGATCATTGTGATCATTTGGAGCAAGTATTGGCCAGGTGCCGAGAACATGGGATTTCCCTAAATCCAAAAAAGTCTATTTTTGGAGTCACGGAAGGAAAGTTGCTAGGGCATGTGGTTAGCAAAGAAGGAACAAAGATAGATACCGAAAGAGTTAAGGCTATTCAAAGCCTTACTCTGCCTACAAGCAAGACTGGTGTTCATTCTTTCTTCGGAAAGGTGAACTTTCTCAGGCGTTTTGTTCCTGACTTTGCTGAGAAGACTCGTCACATATTGAACATGATGAAGGGGTCACCAACTTTCAGATGGAGCGAAGAGGGGAAAAGGTCATTTGAAGAAATAAAAGCTTCCGTTGCTCATGCACCAGTCCTGGTATGTCCCGATTTCTCCAAGGACTTCATCATGTATAGTTACGCATCGAGCATCTTGTGTCCATGATCTTGATGCAAAAAAAGAACTCGGAGGATGTTGAATCTCCGATTGCGTTCATGAGTTCTCCCCTCAAGCCTCACGAACTAAAAATGACTCAATTGGAAAAGCATGCCTTTGCCGTTGTCAAAGCAGTGAAGAATTTCAGGTATTACATTCTAAACTCGCATACGGTGGTGCTGGTCCCTGACACGGCGGTGAAATCAATTCTAACTCAGCAGGAGTTAGGAAGCTTGCGAGGAAATTGGATCGCATGAGTCGGGAGTATGACTGGATATTAAACCAACCAAGGTAGTGAAGGGCAAGGGCACATGTCGACTAATGGCTGAAAACAAAGATTGAGAAAACCACGATGAAAGGGGTGACTACACCGATGAAACGAGAACCATTTGGAAAAACCCGATTCGCTGCCTCTGGTCCTATTTGTTGCGACTAGTGATGAATGGTATTCCAATATCGCTTTCTTCCTCACCTACGGCGAATGCCCAATGCACCTAACTGCAAAGGAGAAGCGCACTATAAAGCTCAGAGCAGCTAAATATGTCATCTGGGATGACGGTTTATATAAACGTGGGATAGATGGCATCTTTTTGCGATGTGTTGACAAACCCCAGCAGGTAAAACTACTAGAAAGTTTTCACAATTCAGCCTGTGGGGGGCATTTCTCTTCCTCCGTGACTGCACACAAGATCATTCGAGCCAGGTACTATTGGTCGCTCTTCAAGATCTGACCACTGGGTGGCAAAGTGTGAACCTTGCCAGCAATTCGTCGGCAAGCCCAAGTTGGCTGCCTTTCCCCTAAGGCCGGTCATTATCAACGAACCATTCAGACAATGGGGAATTGATTTTATTGGTGCACTCAATCCTCAATCGAGTTCGGACATAGCTATGTCCTTACAGCAATGGATTACTTCACCAAGTGGGTGGAAGCCATACCTGTCAAGCATGCCACTTCTGAGGTGGTTTGTAATTTCATTAAAGAAAATATCATTGTCAGGTTTGGCGTTCCAAACAAAATCGTTGCTGATAATGCTTCTAACTTCTCCTCACGGGAAGTTATTAGTTTTTGCTATGAATATGGGATAACTTTGGCTCACGCCTCAGATTATTACCCTCAGGGAAATGGTCAGGCGGAATCCAGTAACAAGAACTTGGTGACCATCATACGGAAGTTAGTGGATGAGAATCAGCGGATGTGGCACAAGTCTTTGTACGACGCTTTGTGGGCCGATCGTATTACTCCCAAGAGGTCTCTCGGCATGTCACCTTTTCAAGTGTTATATGGCACTGATGCCGAGCTTCCCATTTCTGCGGAACTTCCTGCTCTGCGCTTGGCACGAGCCATTGAAGATGAAACTTTCCAGAATTCTCTAGAAAAGAGGATCATGTATCTGGCAGAACTTGAAGAAAAGAGAGTAAGGGTGGTCGACAGGATCACCGAACATCAGAATCAAGTTAAGAGATTATTCGATAAAAAAGCAAAGAAGAGGGATTTTCAAGTGGGAGATCTCGTCCTTTTGTGGGACAAGCGAAGAGAGCCAAAGGGCATGCACGGAAAGTTTGATTCCCTGTGGAGAGGGCCCTTCAAGATCAAGCAGCTCAATGGAGAGAATAGCTTCTATCTCTCATATCTGGATGGAGCCGAGCTCCTGCTTCCTTATAGCGGGCAACATCTGAAAATTTTCAAGAAGTAGAGCTTGCTCTCTTCTTTGTACAGTTTGCTTTAGTTGTGTGTTTGTTTTCGTCGTGTGTTTGCTTTCGGTTTGTTGTGTGTTCCTTTTGCTCTCCCTCCGGTCGCCCTTGTTTTTGACTCTGTTACCCAATGGATAGGCACATGAGATCTGGGATTCTCTACCCCGAGTTTGCTCAGGGATAGTCCCCAGAAAGAGCCAGCTGTTATCCCGTAAAATTGACAAGGGCAATTTTACCGATAACCATACCGAAAATTTTGTTTTGATCCCTCGTTAGGGATCCCTTGCGTTCGAAACGTTGCAAAATCCCTTTCGGGAAAATCTGGTTTTCGAACTTAGTCTTTTTGGTCTTTTTTGGCTGGGCGCATGGAATGACTATGTAACACCAACTTTTGGTGCGCCCCCTTTAAAGCCTTTGGCGCATATTTTTCAGTGTCAACACACCTTTGGTGTGCCTTGTATGTTGAGTCTTCTCTGCGTGTGCCAAGGCGCATGCGCCTTCATGTTAGCACAACTTTTGTTGCGCCACTTTTCGGTGTGCCAAAGGGCGCACATAATCTAATGACAACACAACTTTTGGTGCGCCAAAGGCGCGCTTAGTTTCATGCTGGCAAATGCTTTGGTGCGCCAAAGGGCGCATGCTTTCCCATGTCGACAACAACTTTCATGCGCCCTTTACAAAGTGGGTGGCGCATTTATGACTAGCTCACCTATATATATATTTTGCGCGCCCAAAATGTCATTTTCACTAGTCGCAGAGCACGTGATTTCTTTTCTCTGAGCCTGTCAGCCCCTGCCTCGTCGTTTTCAACGCCTTGTGGACCCGTTGCAAGTTTTTGCTATTTATCCAGGTAAGAGGTTCTTCTCCCTCTCGTGTGTTTTACGTTTTTGGTTCTTGGTGTGCTTGTGGTCTGGTTGTGGTTTGGAAGTATTGAAATATCAAAATGTTGGTCTAGCCTCCTCCTTTTGCTATCTTCCCATATCCCTCTCCCTCTGTCCAGATCTGCTAATAGGGGAACTTGTCTAAAAAACATGGTTTTATTTCCTTTTTGATGAGCCGTTTCATTGCCCAATAAACTGCTAAAAAAAGAGAAAGGAATGGAGAAAAGAAGACCATTTTTCCCTTTGGCGCATCGGCGCGTCTGCTGACATCATAAGCGATTTTGCGCCCCTTTGGCGCATCATCCCCGCATGACATGAATAAAACCCGCCTTGATGGCGCACCCATCACGCTGTTGCATCATAAATTTTGCGCGCCCTCAAGGCGCGCCTCCTCCATGCTTTCAAACACTAGCCTTGCGCCCTCTTTGGCGCATCAACCTTCCTTGTTGCATCGCATATCTATGCGCCCCCTCGGCGCACCCTGCATCCGTGTGTGACATCAGCTTTATCCGCGCTAAGTACAAAGCTTTGAAAGCATAAGCGCATTCCCCATTACAGCTGCATCATGTTGTGTAAACCCTTTGTGCGCTGTGCCAAACTGCCTTGGGCGCACCAAATGTTCATGCAACGTACAAAATCCATGCGCCTATTGGCGCATCCTGTCTCTATCATAACACGCTATGCACGATGTAACATTTTCATGCGCCTTGGCGCATTGTCTCCATGCAACACGATGTTTTCATGCGCCCTTTTGTAAAATGCATCCTGCAGTATTCATGCGCCATGCGCCTTTGGCGCCAGTTTAACCCTTGCAACACACTTTCCCCGTGCGCCTTACCTATTTAGCCCTGTAAGCTGCAGCTTTCATGCGCCATGCGCCCTGAGTCTCAAAATCTCTAACTCTTTCTCTGCTAACATTTCAATGGAAGATCAAATGGCTAATACAACCTTTTTGGATTGGGTCTCGCTTCTTCTTCATGCGAGATCAGCAGCGAGTTTGAAAGAACATATGTCTACATCCAGCAAGAGACCTACCAAATCCAAAGGAAAGGCCAAACTTACGAGAAGAAGAGATGAAATATAAATATCAAAGGGTCAGGATGCCCGAGTCCCAGGCCGAGTGTAGCATGGACGTCAGAGACTCAGAATTGGGACATATTGATATGGAGGAATTCTGGGCTAGAACTCAGAAAGTCACAAGGAGTCCATGGATGGACAAACTGATAGGCAGTGCCCTGCACTTCGCCGGTGGAATCCCAGTCAGCGCCGTCAACAATGAATTCTTGATGGTGATTGCCCAATGTTACAACAAAGACACAAGGTGTGTCGTAAACAGCAAGGGCGAGGTAGTCATTAACCTCACTGCCCGTCACTTTGAGGAATACTCGGCATACCCCACCACCGGCACTTTGTGGCCGTCAGTCAAGCAGATTGCATTAAGGCATGGGATGACAATGCAGATCAGTGTATGCAACTAATGAATGAGGTTTACTTGAAAAACAAAAAGGTAGTAACCCGGTGGCCCCAAATCATCCACGCGCGGTGACTTCTCGGAGGAGCTCGGTGACACCATTACGTTCTGAGCGGGGTCTTGGGCTTTTCGATGCCCATTATTTCCATAAATGGATCTTTGCGGTACTTAGAGACCATGAACAGAATATATGCGATCGATCGGCGCTTTTCTTTGGGGAGAAATTATAAGCGGCACAATCTACGGCGGCTCTGACAATTTAGCACAAGCGGGGACATTCCATATGAACTCCTACGTGGTCTCTGCTGCGGCATCGAGAGAGGACTATCCGGGCTGGCGCGGAGTGGAGTTTGGCCTCGAGTCAGAGATATCTGAGTACTACCGGAATTGAGGTGGAGAATAGCATCTCCCGATTCACAAAAATTAACGATGTGTTTTTCTATCACATCATCTGCTATTGAGGCCGAATATGACTTATGGTCGCACGACCAAAAGCATAGTAGCGACCAGCTTTGAGAAATGGGGGCCTTGTTCACTTTGGTTTCCCACATTCACCTATCTAAGGGCTGCTGACTTTTGGGAGAGCCAACCGGGCTACAAGGTATCTTTGGACCTAAAGCGGTCTCTTTGGGTATCAGGCGGTGCTAATCACATACCATGAGAAATGCACTGAAAAGAAAGAAGGGTGGAACTCCTTTCCCCCTCACGGTGGGCGATATACATGCTCTACCCACCACGAGGTGAAGGAAATGTTCGAGAGTGGAGTTACTCAATTTGAAACATGACTTCCCAGCCAGGCCTACCTTCGACCCAAGGAGCTATCTGCCAAGGGTGAAACTTGACCCAATCCACGTCCCTCAGATCGAGGACATTTACATTGACGTCATCCATGAGGTGGAGCTCAGGAGAAAGGATCATTCTCGCCTAGCCTTGGCAGAAATCATCCAATATGGGATAGCCATTGTCCCCAAAGGCTTCCAAACTACGGAAGATGAAGTAGACAAGGTATATACTGACACAGATGGGGACAATTGGCCCTTTCCGGCCATTGATAGAACTAAGGCCCCTCAGACAATTGAGGAGAGGGTCAAGGAGACTCTGCGTAGGACAGAGCATTGGTGCCGGATGAACGGACTAATCTACCTCGGGGTTGATTTCACAACCTCCCCGTTGGGTAACGCACCTCCACGATCCAAAAAGCAGCCTAAAGGCAAGGGCAAAGGCGTAGAAGGTGAATCCAGCACCATTCAGGAAGAAGCCCCTGAGAGTCCTCCTTCCGCGGCACCCGAGCAGGTAATATCTCTGGTCACGCGAGAAAGAAAGAAGCGAAGAGGAAGTTCCCATAGGCCCATCCACTCGGGGGATGTCGGCATTTTTACAACAACCGAGGTCCCTTCATCCCTTCTTCTTCTCTTCCTTCCCCTCCTCGAGCGACTCAAGCGACCATCCCTTTGGTCGTGTCCTCTTCCCCTTCTTCTACTATTTCCCCGCCTCTTCATCTATCTTCTCTTCCCTCGTTGATCTGTCCTCCTCCATTTCTTCCCTCATCTCTGAGCTCCCTTCCCTTCCTATGTCTTCCATGCAGCTGCTGAGTTTCCCTTCCTTAGTGGGCACTTCTTGGCTATTCTCTCAATGCCGCCGCCACGTGTCTCCACCTTTTTCCCCTCTACTCTGCAGCTCCCCCCTCCTCTATTTCCGGTCCTTCTACCATGGGTCCAGCTTGGATCTCTCAGCAGCTAAGTCAGCAAAAGAGGAAAGTTCCCATCGCTCCGATGGACTTTTCCGTGATCCCATCTAAGGGGGCGAAAAGCGAGAAGCACATCACGCGCTTCTCTCAAAGTCTTTGTGGGGAGAGAGTTATGGAAATCGCATACCCCAATCCCTCAAAGAGAAAAAGGATCTGTCTCCTACAGATTTTCTTGTGACCCAAGTCTGATGGGGACATCTTAGAAAGTCTTCGGGAGGCTCTTCTGCGGTTGACGCCCTCTGCAAAAGCTTAAAGAATAAAGGAAGAGAAAAGGCAGCTAAAGAAGCAAAAAAACAAATATCTGCTCCAAGCCTTACGAGAAGATGGGTAGTGCGCCTCCCACTGCTGCCGCAGCGAGACTTTGAGCTTCGGCCGGAGAAAATTAATGAGTATGCCAAGATCGGCGGCGGGGTATGGCCGTTTCCGCTTGGAGGGCAAATCCTCAAAGGCAGTGAAAAAGTGATCGCGAGTTCTCGACTTGTACACGAACATCGGTAAGGTGAATAAAGAGCTCAGCGTTAGCGAGGCCCATATCGGAAGAGTTGGAACATGCGATTGCGACACGAGACCTTCGACAAATGTTATTTGTTGATCGAAGATCAGTCAAGTTCGGCGTCTTCGGCCATCGAGGGCCCTCAGCAAAATCATGTCCACTCACGGACTACCGGGTGGATCAGCTAGAATTTATTCTAGAAAAGATTGACAAAGTCAAGGAAGAAGCCACTGGATGCGATGCACCAAATGGAGCAATTGTTCTTAATATGTCGCGGGGTTACTTACTCCTTCCTTCACTTTAAGGAAAGCTGATGAAACCACCGGATCTTCAAGGAGATCGCTTCTCAAGGAACGGGGCCAGAGGTCACATTTGACACAGAATCTATCAACAACCTGCTGGCCTGTAGGGACTTCATCGGGTTCCTCATTGAGGCGGAAAAGGACTATTCCAAACTCCCAGAGAAGCTCATAGATGAGCGGGAGACTTGTGAGGCGATAAGTGATAGGCACAAGGATCCTTCCCAGGATCAACTAGGGCCAATAATCAACAAGTTCATGGAATACCGCTCTCAGTTCCATATCTCGTCACCTGAGGAGCAACAAAAGCAGTCCACCCCCTTTCGGCCACAGGATGATGATGATGACGAATAGCTGCTTCTTCTTCTTCTTCTTCTTCTTCTTCTTCTTCTCTTTCTCTTCTCGTCTTTCTTTTTGGAAATATCTGGAGTATGTTGATACAAATGATGACGTCATCCATGTTGCATCATGGGATGATGTCATCCATCAAGTTGTAAAAGTCAACATGACTTTTAGATATTTTGTAAATATCTTTGTAAATAGTTGTTGGCTCCTTTTTGCCTTCTTTTCTCTTCTTCTTCTATATATACCCCAATACTTGTTGTATTGTGGGATGGATGAATATCTTTCAGATGAAAAATAGAAGTGAAGAAAAAGACTTTGAGCTTCTTATATGAGAAGAAAACGATAATACAAATATTGAGACTTTGTCTTTGAATATTTGTGTTATGCATCGAGACCTTTCTTATGTTAGATACGTATGTGTTTATTGTTAGATTCATATCTACTTTTTGTCATTTATTCATCATCGGTATTGCTTTGTTTGTTTATGCAAGTAGGTTTGGCTCTGTTTACTACCGATCCCAAAACATAAACCTTGACCTTTTCTGCTTTGGAATTCATTTCTTTTCTTCCTTCGGACTGCTCTTTCTTCATCCCCTTTCCTTTCTTTTAAGTTACAATCTACACCTTATCTGTGTGTGCATTTGTCTTTTACCTACACATTCTTGTGCGACCACATTGTGTTACCATATCATATACCCAACACTTCACCTTGTTTGGATAAACCTATTGACCTTGGACAATGTAGATTTTGTAATCTCTTCAACTTGGTACCAATTACCCGTGCATTTGATTGTCATTACCCATTACCCACTTGACCTTCTATTACTATTACGAGTTGACCACTACCCTTCCCCACATACCTTTTATCAAACTACATATTTATCAAACCACTCAGATTACACCTCATCAATTCCTGGTTTGAGGGGGATCACCTTCACCCACACATGGGGCAACCACTTCCTATTTTTGTCAGCATCGCTTATCAATACAAGCTACATGACAAAAAGGGGAAAAATGTAGACACCAAATTTAGGTCACACTTCCCCCTTTACCCACATGTATATTAATTTAATTAACCACAATTAAATTAAGGCCCATGCTCACAATATTCATTATTTAATTACCTTAATTAAACTAATTTCCACCTCACCCCACCACCTCACCTAGAAACCTCATCACAAACCTATTCTTAGCATGTTTCCCTTTTACTAGGACTCAATATCCACTCACCATAACTAACTAAGACTTAGTCCTACTTACCTTAATTAACTAAGACTTAGTTCAACCCTAAAATCACATGCATATTCTTCCTCTAACCACATTCCCACTTATCTAAGCACAAGATTATGTTTTGATCCGGGAGAATAGACAAAGCTGGCCAAAAAGATAGCTAGGATCTACTATTTTGGGCAACCTAGGATATCCGCCTTAACCGACGCCGGTCAACCTGAAACCGACGTCGGTCATCCTAAACCATCGTTGGTTACCATATATTCACTTTGGTAACCTTGTTGGAGAGGTTGGCCACATTCTCGAGTTTTGGAACGAAGGAGATCTGCATGCAAGTAAGAACCAGAGCATTTTTCACCTCCGGATAGCCATAGCCAACATCAAGTGATCCGAAGGTAGTTTTTGTTTACTGGTAGCATTCCGAGAAGCACTTCCACGGCATCGAGCACTATTGCACGCAGATGAACCATCATCAACATCCATCCATTAAACCTGCAACACCAATAAGTGTGCTTATAACTCTGCATCATTTCATTTTTATTCGGTTCAAAAAGTTTCTTCACTTCTGTTTATCAGCCTCCATTTACATTTTTATCCCACCAATCTTACCTCCTTGTGAACCCAACCATTCCACCACCCACAATCATTTGATCACCTATACCCGATTCCTGAATATCTCTGAGAACTCCTAACACCTCCACAGACCTATCGATTCTCCTTACCATCTTTGTTTAATCTCAAACAAACCCCCAAAACCAAGTTTCATTGAGTTTCTATCATCCCGCCTATACCAACACCGGTTATCCATGACCGTCGTCGAGTTCTCTCTAAACCGTCATCGATCATACTTGACCGAAATAGGCCTCTGTATTTGATAATCCTGCCAATAATAGAAACCTAAAAACCTACATCCAAGAAACCCAAGCTACCCAAAATCTGACCCTGAACCTGTTCCAACACCTTGACTACCTACCCTACTTCCAGATTTGATCATAACCTAGCCTGTTATATTAGATTTTCTTATTGTATTTGGATGAGATACCTAAATCATATCAACTACTAGTAGGATTTTATTTATTTACGTTATCTCTTGCATTAAGTTGTATTAAACAAAGTGGGTTGACATCCATCAAGGAAGTATCATACTTCCCGGATCTAGCACACATTAGGCAACCCATTGACATATATTGTTTAACTCTCTTTTGTGGTCTTGTTTCATATTTCGGGTAGTTCCACCTAGCCAAAAGGAAGCTCCCATAATTAGCATTTGATCAAGAAGTCAAAATGCGCGTCTGACCTCAACCTCCAACCGACCATCACAGCAGGTATTCTTCCTTGACCCATCACCTTATCTGTTTTTCACAAATCCTTAAAGAAAACGGTGAAACATTTTGAGTACGAAATTTATACTTATTATATAATTTTTGTATCAGAAAAACATTGATATAAAAATATGTATTTAATACAATTTTAATTCTCATAGGAAATTATATCAAATATTTAAAATAATAAATATTGAACATAAAAATTATTCTACTCCAACAAGTAGATTGGTTCTATTTTGAGAAACTTAAAACGGTCATTCACGAATAAATACATAAACTTAACTCACCTTCCTATGTCGGGTTCACTAATGATAACATACATTTGGCTTCATATGTTCTTTACACCTTAGTTAGAAAATTATAGTACAATGGTATAACGACATAATATAACAACAACGATCAATCAACTCTAAATGTGAACAACAAACAACAAACAACAAAGTATTCATTCTCTTCATTATGGTTCTTAATTACCCTCATGCTTCTCTTCATCTAAGACATGATCAATTGGTCTTAATGACTTTTCAACTATGTATGCATCACAATTCTCCTCCAACAATAAGTACATGAGATTGTACATGAGATCCAATTGAGCCCCCACGTGACATTTGATGTTAGGTTTTTCATTTCACATTGAAGATAGAATTTTATTTTTTTAATAAAGTGTCAAGAGAATAACTTATAAACCACAATCCATTTGATAGCTTAAAAAAAAAAAATTTTTTTTTATAAATTGTATCGCCATTATAAGAGAGAACAATTTAATTTTTACCTCAAAATCCTCAATTGACCATTAATTTTCTAATGTCATTAAACAAGTTCATCCTTCTTGGGGTTAGAGTAGGGCTACTCATTTTAGCAATCACATTCACCTCACTAAAACATTCATATTTTACTTTACATTATTTATCACTCATATCTGCACTAATTGGCTCTCGTTGCTTTTTCCCTTCTTAATTTGTTGCAGCTTTCCTTTCAAGATAATTTTATTACGGCCAAATTTATTATATGCCTAATTACGGTGTGGAGTTAACTTAAAGCATTGAAGCGACACAGTTGGTAAGTGGCACCATCATATGCGAGCATAATATACGCAACAGTATTGAAGGTTCCCAGTCAAACCCCGTGCAGATTCCATTATCTCCACCACAAATTTCCCTCACGCCCCTATAATGTCTGCTGCTCTTTTTGGTGAGGAGAAGTTTCTGCATGGCCACCTCAAAACAACAAAATTTTATTTCCATGCATGGCCACCTCAGAACCATCCATGTCTCTCTTCAAGCTTTTCTCTCTCTATCCATCGGGAAAATACCTTTCCTTCCTAGATTTGACTCATAACCAATCTCGTTCCTTGCATCTCAAGCTCTGTGCACTCAGTATCAGCCTTCAACAAACTCATACTTGGTAGCAATACATTATATATGGCGAAAAATTTTATACATACCTAAATATATTGGTTCCTCCTTGTGGCAACAAGAATGATATTTACAAAATATAGACAATCTTTATACAAGTTTTTCCCTTTTATATATCCGCAAGGCGGTGGATTACAAAATGTATTCAAATTTTTTTAATTATGGAAGCCCTAACAATTCCTTTTCAAAGATATACATGGCATTCAAAGGCCAGTATATTTTGTAAAGCAGTCCATATATCCATGAATCTACCTAAAATTGTTGTGGTCATTTATTGTGTACTTATAATGATAGATCTAGTTTTTTTATTTGGTTCGAAGGGAAACTATTTTTCCAAACTCATATGAGATTGATTAACCATACTATATATATATATATATATATATATATATATATATGATGAAATAGTCTATATTACTTTATAAAATATTACAGCCTATCCACAAAAAAATTGGGTGGTAAAGGGCACACCCCACGAACAAACTAGCCGTGACGGCTAGGAGACTAAAGTATCAAGCCCAAAGGGCAACAACAAACATAGCAACAATGCCAGAAAATGAAAGGAAAAAAACTAGGCCGCCGCAACAAACATAGAGGCAGGGGGCGGTGGAGGCCCCTTATCCTCCCAGTTACTACCAGGAAGATCATTGCCATCCGGAAGGGGCGGCCAGCCTAAAGCAACTTCTTCGTCTTTGTCTTCCTACTGATTAGGAGAAATGGCAAGAGCCAACCTGGGAATTTTGCCAAAATCCCACCCAATAGGTGATATTTTCATATTCAAAGGTTCTATCATAACTTTCATAGGGTCGAATATTTAAATAGTGATTTCATGGGGTTAGTCATTTGTTCTCTTAAAATATATTAATAGTTTTTATGTTTGAAATATGGAATAATGAATATGTGGATTGTTATTTTCCATTAAACCTTGATATATGATTATCCCTTTGGTGGTATCTTATAGGATATTTTATTTCTAGGAGTTTAAATATAAGGATAACACCTTTTTGGTTATTGGTTGTGCTGAGACAAATCATTTTTATATACTTTTCTTTTAAGCATTATCTATGGCAATTATGGCGGTGGTACATAGGTTAAAGTCTTTCACCCTTGTTGACAACTTCGCCTATGTGAAACTATATCTAAGGCTAAAACTTATTATGATGATAGCTTATGGTAGGCATTCCATTTAGATATGGTTGGCATAAATACTGGAATGGATTGTGGTTAGTTTTAAATGATTAAATGTTAATTCTATATTTATAGAATAAAGTGTGGTCATTCCATTTAGTCTTGATAGACATATATAGAGATGTTTGACCCAACATAGCATTGTGAAACATTCATGGAATCTAAATTCAAATAAACTTATGTTATGTTTAATGTGTGAAAAATATTTTATAAATTATATGTGATTTTTTTCTCTCAACGCTAGTTTTTGGACACCTAATAGGATGTTCATCGGTAATAAATGCTTATGGAGCTCATATGTAAAGAGGGCACCTTATATTTTTATTATTATAAGATATGTGAAACTAAGTAAGGACAATATGTAGCCTCGAAATATTACTAAAATGAAATGTATTATGCAAGATCAAAAATTATATATTTTGTGGAGAAATGCAATATTCCTCAAAAATAGAGCTTTATTTGTGATAAAAAATTTAAATGATCATATATGAGTGGTACTATGTTGTATACTAACCTTTTTGTTCTTTGGTTAAAATAGTATAACTTGTGCTCTTTTGGTCGATAATGGATTTTACCACATCTGAAACACAAAAAATCAATGACTCAAGTTTGGTTGGTAAAGTGCTATCACTTGGAGAAATGAAGAGTAATCAACAAAGTCTATCTCATATATGAAATATTAGTATAGAAGTGTTATATAAGTTGATAAAGAATTCATGTGGCTGAAAATACTATTAGAAGAACTCTATATGGATGTACGAGGAATTACTCTTCTCTTGTATGATAGCTAGAGTTACATCACTCTTGTGGACAATCTCATTTAGCATCAATGAATGATGCATATCAAGCTTCATACGCACTTCATTTGAAGAATAAATATTCAATGGTGAATTTGATCTCCAATGCGGATTTGATGATCATGTGGAAAATTTCTTATCAAAATATCAAGATGATATCTTCATGAATCATTTTTGTGATGTGAATTTCTTCAAGTTTTGAGCAATGGTTTTCCTTGCAGAGTTGACATTAAGGGGGAGTGTGCATGACAATACCACCTCCTAATGGATTTGTTGTAAATATTTTAGATATGTCTCTATTGTAAAAGCATTGTAAAATTTCATTGTAAGTGATACTTATGTAAATGATCACATTATGTGAGTTTACTTGTAAACCTAGAAAATAATTGGATATGGAAGATCCTTTTTTTATAAAATGCTCCATGAACTCATATAAGACTTCATATGGTACACTTGTTCTTGAGGAATATGGGATCTAAATTCTAACAAGTTTCTTACCATGTAGTCTAGAATACATGATTTTTACCTTGACATAAGTTTTTATCTCTGTTAGGCATGTTATCTTGGATTATCATAGATGATTTAAGTGTTGGGTAAAACATATAGTGTATACGTAATTATGCATTGTAGATTTGATTTACCTTACCTTAGGTAATTATTAGTTACTTAGGTAGCTTGCATGTGTAATTATTTGTTACATGGTTTTATTTTTTAAACCATATATTTGTCATATTGTGAGATTGTTTGATAACATGTAAAGTTTGTTTAAATTGTGCAATCACTTGGTTGTTTGTTTGTTTTTATACAATGCATATAAGCATTGTAGCTTTGTAACATTGTAATCTGATTTCTAAATATCAATATAATTTTCAAGAATCCTTCATGTTTTTTTATTTACATTTGGTATCATAGTTGGTTCCTAGAGTGTAGGAGAGGTTACAGGAAAGTTTGGAGGACTTGGAGAAGCTTGAGTAACAAAAGAGGATCCATTGAGCCCTCTGCCACTTCTCATCCCCACACCCAACCTCCCACACTCACTGCATTACAAATTAGGTTTCTAAATCAATTTACAAGAAAATTTGTAATTTTTTTGTGTACTAGGCAAGGAGGAGTCACCCAAGAACTACCTCATATGCCGGGAATTACTCAAGAACTCGGAAAAACTAAAAAAGCATGATTTTTTTTTCCCAATAGGTTTTTAATCTCTAACTTAAGAGTTCATTTTGATTACATCCAAATTTTCTTTGAACCTCTAAAGTTGGAAGAATATCAATAAAATAACTAGCCATATGAGTTACCCCCGACCAAGTTGGTTGGACTCTCGTAGTTGAGGTTGTTGGTTCTTAGCGAGTTGATATGCAAGTTAGTGGTCAAGCGCGAATGGTAGCACGTATGTGAGTACATAGAGGGATTGAGCGATCCGTAAAGAAATCCATCACTAACCCAGCCCATTAAACATCAGCCCCGAACATGTTAATCCGGCTCCCTTACCACCCAAATATCGTCCTCCAAGTGTTGAGCTAACTACCATATGCCAAGCCATGTAGCTACCTCCTAACGTGTCGATATGTCAATCCATGATGATCCATACACCAGATCTCAAGCAAGGAGAGAGGAGGGTAAGGTAAACACTATGTTGGCCAAGTTGAGCCTAGAGATGGGCGGGTTGACTCTGGATTTATGAGTTAAGCTCTCTTTTGATTCAAGCTTCATAACACAAGAGGAAAGTTTTGGAAGTGTGCAATCCCCTAATCTAGCTGAGCTAATAGTCTATCCAACAATCTATAAGCTCCTACCATCCGATCGCTCCACATCCAATACACCTGCAAAAAACAACAAATGAACAAGCTTCAATCGGTCGAGCTTAGTCGGCCACTCCAAAGCCTTTAAAATAAAGTGCAATAATAAAGCACAAGTGAAATCAAACAATAAGCAATTCAAAAGAACCCTAAGTGGCGGCTCGCCCCACAAAGTCGGGCCACATGGAGAACCATGTAAGTTTTTTAATGTAATTTTTTATTTTTAGTGGAAATCACAGAAAAATCCACTAAATTTTGGGAGAACAACCAAATTACTCCCTACTAAATCCTTGTAGTTGTGGTGACCAAATTTAGTGGAAAACCCTATTGGAGGATAAAAACATTTCTCACATTTGGTTCTAAAAGTGTTATATGGACACTTTAATAAAGGGGTACTACCTAAAAAGGCATGTTTTTACTATTTTTTGCAGGATTTGTAAATTTTGAGTCGAATTGAGTTCTCGGAGGCCACCGAGGCCGAAAAAAAAATTGTTTTTCCTTCTAATCATTTTTTACACAAGAGGTTATTTTGTTTTTTCATTGTATTGTATTGATTTACATTATGATAACGACCCATTTATTCGGGATAATTATAATCGCACGCTATGGCCAACAATGCTCCAAACTTCTTTTTTCTTACTCATAGCTACTATGTGGTGACAAATATGCTACACGGAGGAAGACTTAAATTCAAACTCAACTCAAGTTTGAAGAACTATGGCCTATTATTGACTGCTCAATAACTAGATCAGAGGTAAACACAACAAAACACCATAATTTTTATAGGGCCAATCAAAAGGCCAAATTGATCATTTTGTTTGAAGTGTTCTATGACATGTAAAGAAACATTTGAGATGCTAGAATGGTAAGATAAGTGTGGGATAAGTTGTGCATAGTGTATGAGTAAAAGAATAAGAACACTATATTAAATTTGTAGAGTCATCTACATATACGAAGTTCAATCCTAATGAGAAATTTGAGGATTTCTTGAAGAGAGTTGCAACATTGAGGGCTTCACTTTTAGTAACGGGAGAGGAAATATTAGATGGCACTCTCATTCTCATTATCTTGAGAGCATTTCCTCCCTTATATAGGTTTTTTGTGATGGCAATCAACCTGTCCGATCAAACCATAGATTTTGAAAAGTTGGTGAGCTTATTGCAGTAATAAGAATCAATGTACAACAAGGATGAAGAAGAAGATCATGAAATTTCTTCTCATCAGAAAGGGAAGAAAAATATCATTCTTCCAATAATTCTTAGAAGAAAAATTAGCAAGGGGCCAAGTAGAATGGAAAATGTCCGATTTGTATCGAGAGGACATGATTTGAAATATTGTTGGTACAACATGTATAAGAAGGGTTCATCTAATAATTCCATACTATGAAGTTTAATCCTAAAGAACAATCTCAATAAGGAAAATCTAGCTACAAGAAAGGGCAGAAGAAGGGGATTTGAGGGAAGAAACCCTATCAGCCAGGAAATGTTGTTGAACAAGAGGAACACTTGGATAATGAGGACTTCTTATATATTTCCCACTTCGGTGAAGCACTCACATATTTTAATCTTATCTTGTACATTGATTCAAGAACCACACAACACATGACTAGACACAAAGACTGGTTCTCCAAAATGAGAGACACACCCTCCAAAAAACATGTCTCGTTAGGTGATGACTCATCCTACAGTGTCCAAGGTATTAAGAACATTTATTTACCTCTTGGTGTTGGAAATATTGTCATTGATGAAAAAAGGAATACCGTTAAGTATCTATTATATTAGAAATATTGTAATTTATACTTACAGATGTGTGCCTCTTAAGAAAAACATGATCTATTTTGAATTCTACATTCCACGCGCTAAAGAAAACTATTTTATAGTGTTTCATCGATTTTTATAGTGTTTCTTTTTTATGTCTTGTTATGCAGGTTTTGTAGTGTTCTCGTGGGTTTTGATAAGTTATGTCGAGTTGTCTATGGTGTATTGTGGGTTGTAGTAGTGCCTTGCGTGATGGAAGAACTAAAGCGAAGTATTTTGGGAGTGAAATAATACCCCTTAACAAAGGATATATGTTGTGTAATAAAGCGAAATATGTAGAAGTCAACAACTATTGTAATACAAAGCATGAAAGTTGCGCAATAGAGAGAAATCTCCAATATGGGTAGAATTGTTAGTGAGGGTCATGAAATGCCACAGGACCAAGAAAAATATAGGATGTATGCAAGAGTCTTGGAAAGATTTAAATATTCAAATTTTAAAGTATAGTAAATCCGACTCATGATGAATATTCAAAGAGGATGTCGACTCATAGAAATTCATGTGAGTTCATAAAATGAACATGGTATATAAGTGGATTCAATTGCAAATCCAAGTGTGTATTCATGGTATGATGATTCCATTCTAAAGAGAGAAGAAAGAGAGTGATAAGAGAGGAGCGGTTAATGAGGACATATCAAGAGGATTAGAGAAGAAAGAGGAAGAGTAAATTCAAGTAGATTAGAATATCAAGTTGTTGAAGAAGATTGAAGAGTGAGGAGTGCATAAGAAAAGTGTAAAGCATGGGTATAGATAAATAGAAAGAATAATATATATATATATATATATATATATATATATATATGTATGTATGTATGTATATGCCATCATTAGGTTGAAGAAACAACTATAGTGGGTGGATATTTTGATTTTTGAGTTGGTGTTGGGCATGGGGGTTGATGTCTCCGGTGGGTTGGTGCTCAAAAATCAAATCGAGTTGGTGCACAACATTGTTGGATCGGGTGTCTCCAAAGTGGATTGGTGCTCACAAATCATTGTTGGTTTGGTTCTCGAGATTGAGGATTAGTGTCTCTAGTAGGTTGGTGCCTAAAATATTTGTAATACAAATATTATTATGGTTGGATTTGGACAGGAGCTTCAAGGACTATTTTCTCTATGGTTTTCTATTGAAAGGGTTTCCACATAAATCATGTTTTATACAATCAGTATATTTCATGTGATTGTGGTTGTTATTGATGTTAATGTTTAATAAGTAAAAATTATAAGTATATTGATTCACCCCCTCTCAGTATCTATGTGTTTTCTATAATTGGTATCAGAGTGGGTTCCTTTTAAACAATCTAACCACTGGAAGGAATATCTCATAAGCACACATGGAAATTCAAGAAGGTTTCTTCTCAAACAAGGCTCCATTATTTAATGGAACAAATTATTCCTTTTGGAGTATAAGGATGTGCACCTACCTAATGGCTCTTGGGTTTGATATATGGAAATATTTTGTTAATGGTTATACAACTCCAACAACTCCCCTAACGATCAAGATGGAAAGAAGGCAAGTGAAAGCAATGTAAAATATGTGAATGTTATATTGAGTGGATTGTGTGAGGTAGAATCTGTCAAAGTGATGAATTTATTTCAAGTAAATTAAATTTGGGATAAGCTCAAAAATGTATATGAAGGAGATGATAAAGTAAAGAAAGCCAAACTTCAAATACACATGTCATTTTGAAATTTTGAAGATGAAGGATGAAGAAAACATTGTTTCTTACCTTCTCCGTGTGGATGTAGTTGTCAATACTATTAGAGGTCTTGGTGAAGAAATTAAGGATGAAACTATTGTGCAAAAAGTGCCTTGATGCCAAATTTTTCTTCCTCTCGATATTTGATGCCAAAGTTTCTACTATTGAAGAGTTGAAAGACTTAACTATTCTAACAATGGATGAACTACATGGGATTCTCACTACATATGAAATGAGAATTGAAGGTGATAAATCATCCAAGCAAGAAGTTGCATTCAATGCATCAAAGAAGGTGAAAATAAAGAAACATGAACTACATGATTACTCCAGCAATGATTCATATGAAGAAGAAACTCACTTTATTAGAAGGATGAAGAAAGGGTTTGGAAAATATAAAGGTAAGATACCATTAAAATGCTTTGATTGTGGTAAAATAGGACATTATGCAAACAAATTCCCATATAAAAACAAGGATGATAAATAAAAACAAAAATTTAAGGAGAGCAACATGTATTATCAATCCAATAAGAATCATAAGCAAAGAAGATATGAAAGTAAGAAGAATCTCTACAAGCACAAGAAAAACCTTTACACCAAGGAGGAAAGTAACTCATCTAAAGAAAGTGATGAAAGTGTCTCTACTAGTGATAAAGATGAATCACTACTCATGGCCTTATAGGTTAAAGAAAGAAAAGAAGAGATGGATTTAGAATATGATGAAGATATTGAATTTGAAGCTAAAGTGGATCTTGAAGGTGAACTCATTTATTCCCTAGAAGAACTCAAGAGCTTAAGAAAGAAAAATAAAAATGAAAACAACAGTTTCATAAACTAGAAGATGAGTATGGTGTCTTAAAGTCAAAGCTAACACATGAAATTGAAGAGTCTAACAAATCATCATTGATCTAAATATTCAACTAGAAGAGTTAAATAAGATGGATGAGGTTGTGAGAACATAGTTGAAGCAAAAAGAAGAAGATTATGAGAAACTTGAATGTGAAGTTGTATCTTTAATAAAATACCTTGATAAATCAACTACCAATATGAATAGATTTCTCAAGTTTGAAAAGAGATATGAATATTTAGAAAACATCATCAATAATCGGATATCACCATTTATCAAACAATACTTGGGTATAATGAGAAGTCTACTAAAGAAGATCCCAAAGAGTCTCCAAAGATGAAAAGTCGTGAGAAATCAAGAAGCTGTGTATATGTACTTAAAATTTCTACCATAGATGAGAACCACAAGAAGGAAGAATCACATGACCCTCAACTCATGGGAACTTCAACTGAAAATTATAAAAGGAAATAAATTCATGTTTGACATAGTACTCCTCTAAAGGGCAACAAGGATTCAACAAGAAGATCATTTCCTCCAAGGAGGCATTACAATATCAAGTTTCAAAATTCCTTTTATGGATATTATTTTTCATGTAATTAGTTTGGTCATGTAATAAAACTAAATATATTGTAAGAATTTTTGATATGAAGACAAACACAAATTCATATGTGTCCTCAAATATGAATTACAAATCATTTACACCTCTGATGAATTTTAACATTGAATGTTAGAAGTGCCAAAAATTTGGGCATAAATATTGATTTTGTAGAAGTGTGCTTATGGATTTTGCTAGGAATTCTAAGAATGAGGAAACCATAGATAATTAGAAGGTTGAATCAGAAAAGGTTTGGAAGGTAAAACAAGAGAAAGAAATAAACAAAGAAAAATCCATGATTGTTTAGACAACATTTCATGCACATAATGAATAAAATCAGTGGTACATTAATAGTGTCTTATCAATCCATATGAGTGGAGAAAAATTAAGTTTATTACTTTTAAAAAGGTAAATGGAGGTATTGTTAAATTTGGATACAATGCTACTGCAAGAATTTTAGGTAAAGGCACCATTAGCTTAAACAATGGTAAATTAAAACTGAAAATGTATTATATGTTGAAGGACTAAAGCATAATATTTTGAGTGTGAGTTAAATGAGTGTTATATGATACACAATAAAATTTTATTTGGAGGATATGAAATTAGAAAGGAGAGTATTGGGAAGGTTGTTGCTGATGTATGCAAGATATCAAATAATCTTTATATTCTTAGTGAGATTAAAGGTGAAAAGTGTTGCATGGGGAAAATTGATGAGAGTTGGTTGTGGCATAAGAGAATGGGTCTTATGAAATTTGATAATATAGTAAATATTAGTTCCAAAAACTATGTTAGAGACATGCCAAATATTACAAAACCAACAAATACCACTTGCAAACAATGTCAGTTTGGAAAACAAACAAGAGCCTCATTCAAGACAAAGGAGTACTCAACCACAAGGTTGTTGGAACTTATGCATATTAATATTTATGGACCTACAAGAAATAAAAGAATGTAAGGTGAGAGGTATTTTATGTTATTTATTGATGATTATTATAGAATGACATGGGTTAATTTTTTAAGAGAAAATTTTGAATAATTTGAAATATTTAAGGAATTCAAAGCTCTGGTTGAGAATGAAATGAATTTGAAAATCAAGTGTTTAAGATCTGACCAAGGAGGAGAATTCACTTTAAATGAATTCATATAGTGTTTATAATTCCATGTAATAAGAAGACATTATTTAGTGAAAGAACTCCACATCAGAATGAAGTTGTAAAAAGGTAAAATAGAATATTGTAAAAGATGGCTAGAACCATGCTAGATGAATCCCGAGTATTTGAATTTTTTTAGAGAGGTAGTCGACACAATAATCTATATTTTGAATATAGTATATATCAAAATAAAAAATAGCAAGACAACTTATGAAATTTGAGAGGGTAGACCAACAACTATAAAACATTTCAGAGTTTTGGAAGCAAATGTTATATCAAGAAAGATGATGAAGACTTGGGTAAGTTTGAATCTAGATATGATGAAGGTATTTTTCTTGGTTATTCCCAAATGAGCAAGGCCTATAGATGTTACAATATGAGAACATTAAAAATTGTTGAAAGTGCAAATGTGAAGGTAGATGATATCCAAGTATAAAAAGAGAAGAATACAAGAAATTGATTATTTTGAAGAAGCCAACAACAAAGATGAAAAGGATGATGAAGATGAAAAGGAAGAAGTTGAGATAAAGGAAACAAAAATACCATCTAGATTATTCCAAAATAATCATTCAGAAAATCATATTATAGGTGACAAAAATCTTAGAGTACAAACTAGAAGAAGACTAGAAAATGTCAAGAGCATGCAAATTTGTCTTTGTTGTCCAAAATTGAACCTAAAATCTTTGTTGAAGCAAGAGAAAAAAGCATTGGAATGGAGCAATGGAAGAATAACTTGATTAGATAGAGAATAATGAGACCTAGGATATTTTCCCAAGACCTAAGGACAAAATGTGATTGGGACCAAGTGGGTATTCAGAAATAAGTCTGGATGAAGATGAGAAAGTAGTAATAAATAAGGCAAGGTTAGTATACAAAGGCTATGCACAAGTGGAAGGTATTGGTTTTGAAGAAAAATTTCTCGTATTGCAAGTCTAGAAGCCATTACGATGTTTGTAGCATTTTCTTATTATAATAACTTTAAAGTCGAGTAAATTGATGTTAAATCTACCTTCCGAATGGTAATTTGGAAGAACAATTCTACAATGAACAACTGAAGGATTCATATTATCAGATAATAAGGACTATGTATGCAAGTTGAAGAAAGCTATTTATGGATTGAAACAAGCCCCCAGAGCATGAAAGTCAAGACTAGACAAATATCTACAAAAGAAAGGGTTCAAGAAAGGAATTGTTGACAATAATTTGTATATCAAAAATGAAGGTGAGATTTTTGTTGTTTATGTTGATGACATCATTTTTGAAGGAAGTAAGGATAAGATGTTTAAGGAATTTCGAGGAAATTTAAAAATAATTTGGAATGTCCATACTTGGTGAGTTATAATTCTTCCTTGGATTATAAATTTCTTGATTTGATAAAGATATATTAATTTCAAAAACCAAGTATATTAAGGAAATGTTGAAAAAAATTAGAATGGAAGATTGCAATCCAATTACTACACCCATGATCATAGGTTGTAAGTTGAGAAAAGAGGATGGATATCCTAAAGTAAATCAGACTCTTTATAGGTCAATGATTGGATGTTTGTTATATGTAACTACATCAAGACTAGATGTGATGCAAGCAATAGGCGTGGTAGCACATTTTCAAGAAGAACCAAAATAAAATCATGTGCATGTTGTCAAAATAATATTCAAATATCTAAAATTTATGGTGAATTGTGGATTGTGGTACCCAAAAGGTGAAGATTTTTTCTTTAACAAAATATATTGATGCAGATTGGGTTTGTTATATAGATGACAAAAAAATTACAATTAGATATGCTTTCTTGTTGGGCAACAATTTAGTATCTTGGCTAAGAAAGAAACATGCTTTTGTTTCTCTATTACAATTGAGGAAAAATATATTGTTGTGATATCATGTTGCACACAAGTTATTTGGATGAAACAAAATTGAAGGATGTCAAGGTAGAATTTTATTCTCCAATTTCTATACTTTGTGACAATACTAGTGCAATAAATATCTCAAAGAATCCAGTTATGCATTCTAGAACAAAGCATATTCCCATTAAATATCATTTTCTAAGAGAGCAAGTTGCAAATCAGCAAGTTAAGTTGGAATACATTTCCACAAAATAATAGATTGCTGACATTTTTACAAAACCTCTTCTAAAGGAAACATTTGAATATCTCGTACATAAGTTGGGTGTAACATCCTTTTCAGTAGGTTGGTAAATGGAAGTATATTCTCAGGGGGAGAGTATGGTGAGAGTTTTTCCTTTTCCATTGATTTTAAGGGGGAGAATTTAAAGACCAAAGAATACATACATCAAGGGGGAGAAATAGGAGAGTTAAATCCAGTGGGGAGCAAAAGAAGAAGTAATATAGTTAGGGGAAAATTTGGTTTTTTTCCATCAATGAAAAGGAGGAGTTTGTTGAAAATATTGTCATTAATGATAAAAAGAAATATTGCTAAGTATCTCTTACATTAGAAATATTGTCATTGATGCTTACAGATGTGTGCCTCTTATAAAAAGATGATCTAATTTGAAGTTTATATGCCACATGCCAAAGAAAACTATTTTTAGTGGTCTACGGGTTTTATAGTGTTTTATAGGTTATGTAGTGTTCCTCGGGTTTTGATAATGTTCCACAAGTGTCTATGGTGTATCACGGGTTGTAGTAGTGCCTCACGTATGGAAGAACATGACTGAAGTATTTTGTGGGACTAAAATAATTTTTCTCAACAAAGGGTATATGCTCTTGATGAAGAGAAATATGTGGATGTTAGAAATTATTGTAATATAAAAGAGGACATTTGAGTAATAAAGATAAATATCTAGTATATATATAATTTCTCGTGATGGTCATGAAATTTCGTAGGACCAAAGAAAACAAGGATGTTTGGGAGTCTCATAAAACTTCAAATATTCAAATTTCAAAGTATACCAAATCTGAATCATGATGAATATTCAAAGATGATGTTGATTCATAAAAATTCATGTCTATTCATAAAATGAACATCATATATAAGTGGATTCAATTGTAAATCCAAGTGTGTGCTCACATTATGATGATATTGTTCTAAAGAGAGAAGGAAGAGAGTGATAAGTAAGGACTGGTTAATGAGAACATATCAAGAGGATTGGAGAAGAAAGAGGAAGAGGAAATTAAAACAAATTAGAATTTTAAGTTGTTGAAAAATATTAAAGAGTGAGGAGTGCATGAGAAAAGTGTAAAGCATGGGTATATAGAAACAAGAAGAATAAGTTATATATACGCCATCATCGGATTGAAAAATCAACTATAGTGGGTGGATATTTTGATTTTTGAGTTGGTGCTTGGTATTGGGGATTGGTGTCTTCAGTGGGTTGGTGCTCATAAATCATAGTTCAGTTGGTGCTCAACCTTGGGGATTGGTGTCTCTAGTGGGTTGGTGCTCAAAAATCATTGTTGAGTTGTTGCTCGACATTGGGGATTAGTGTCTCTAGTAGGTTGGTGCCTACAAATATTTGTAATATAATTATTATTGTGGTTAGATTTGGACAATATCTCCAAGCATTATTTTCTCTGTGGTTTTATTCTAAAAGGTTTTTTTACATAAATCATGTGTTATGCAATTGATATATCTCATGTGATTATTGTTGTCATGGAGGTTAATGTTTAAAAAGTAAAAGTTATAAGTATACTAATTCACCCCGCCTCGAAGATCTGTGTGTTTTATAAAATTGGTTCGTGTAATTGTAGTTTATAAAATGTATTGTATGTACCTAGTTTGACGAAGATTTTTCTATCTTTCAATCAACTTCTATATTAGAATCTAAAGATCGATTTTGACTATGAATTTGGTAATAGATATTGTGTGATTAGATACAAATCCGAAGCTCAATTTTTTTGCAAGAGCTTAAAATGTTGGATGTATGTTTCATCTTGATTTTATCTAGAGAGATGATCAAACACTTTTGGCTAAAGAAACTTCATCCGTACGGTTATGCCATTGAATCTTTGAGTCACATTAGTTTTGGATATCTTGATACACTTCACAAGTACAAAATTTTGAGAGGATTGCTATCTCTCAACAAGGATATAGAAAAGTTTCCTAACTTCCTCATAGGAGAACAACATAGAACTTCATTCCAGAAGAGTACATATCGAGCTCCAGGTAATCTTGATCTGGTGCACATCGATCTTTAAGATCCGATGAAACCTAATCATTATGGGTTTCAATATTTCATGATTTGTATTGATGATTATTCTAGAAAAATGTGGATTTATTGTCTTTTTACTAAAGATGAAGCTTTCAATAATTTCAAAATTTCCAAAGTGGATGTTGAGAATGAGACTAGTTGTAAAATCATATCTCTCCACTTAGATTGAGGAGGATTTCACCATAATGAGTTCAAAGCCTTTCTGTAATCTCATGGGATATATCTATAGATGCATCCTCCACATACATCTTAGAAAAACTATTTTGATAAGAGAAGAAATCATACTATCTTGAATATGGTTTGTTGCATGATCGATGATTTAGGACTGATGAAGACATTCTCAGGCTGAAACACCGAAGACTACAATGTACCTATTGAAAAAAGTTCCTATAGTTTCTTTTGATGGATTAATGCTACATGAAGCATGATCATACTAGAAACCATAAATTTCACACCTCAAATTATTTGGGTGAAAATATATCATGCATATTCCCAAGTAGAAGAGAAAGAAGTTGGATATGAAGTAGAGAAATACATCGTCATTGGATATAGTGAAGAAACTCTTGAGTACAAACTGATGGATACGAAGACCAAGAAAGTATACACCAACTTGGATGTTGATTTTTGAGAAGAAATAAGCTGAGGATTCCTCCAAAAACTCACTAGATGTATAAAGAACCTCTATTTTGAAAATAGAAGCTAATATTCTCACTAATGATGGTAGTGATGATGAAGATGATGGAGATAATTTTTCAAGACCACAACCCACGTGAATAGCTCAATGTATGCCTAAGTGGTATAAAAATATGATTCCATATGAAAAATTGGATGGTCCTTTGAACACATCCACTCTTGGACCACATACTCATAGAAATTATTGTGAAGAGGTAGGTTTTTCCTTAATGAATAGAGTTTTGAATCTGTTGAGGCATCTACAATTCAAGAATCCGTATAGTATAAAACATAGATATATACAATGGATGTTGGGTATTAGTCGGTGATGAATAATAAAAGCTAAAATATTCTTCGTCTTCCACCAGGGGAAGAATCCCGTTAGATGTAAATGGGACCATTGATGAGTACAAAGAAAGACTTAAGGGATATGCTCATAAGGAAGGATTAGATTATGAGGAGACATTTTATCCACATACCTAAGATCAAAATTATCAGGATGATATTTTCTCTAGCTACATAGTTTGGATGGAAAGTTCACTAGATGGACATGAAAAGTTCCTTTCTCAATGGATACTTACATGAAGAATTCTATGTGGCTCAACCAAAGGTTTTGGTGTACCTATAAAATAACAAAAGGTATATAGAATCATAAAATCAATGATAGTATTAAATAATCTCCCTATGTATGGTACATCAAAATTGATGAGCATCTCATTCAGCATGGATTTGAGAGGAATCCATATGATCCCAATATTTATCTCAAGAAGTAAGGAGGGGAGATGCCATTTCTTGTAAAATGTGATGATCTAGTCATCACGGGAAACATAATGAGGATGATCGATGTAATGAAGAAATATCTTAATTAATCATTCAACATAAAAGATATCGGGCTCATACACTATTATCTTGGATTGGAAGTATGGTAAAAGGAGAATCATATCTTTCTTTCTCAATTGAAATATACCAATAATGTGCTTAAGAAATTTAAGATGATGGACTACACACCAATTTCCACACCTTTGGAGAAAATAACTTAGTTGTCTTTTATAGATCCATGTACACTAGTAAATGTAACTCTCTATCGACAATTTATTGGGATTATTATTTACATAACCTATACTAGACTAGATATCAACTTTGTGGTCAACTATCTTTCACGGTTCATGTAGGAACCCAAGTTTTTATTTGGAAAGAAGAAAGGTGGACCTTGCGATATCTCAAGGGTAGTACATATTTTGGTCTCAAGTATCCTAATTACCTCGCAGGAAAACAACATAGAGCTTCATTCCATAAGAGTACATATCAAGCTCCAAGTAAGCTTGTTTTAGTGCACGCTAATCTTTACGGTCTTATGTAACCTAGTCATTTTGGATTTTAGTATTTCATGCTTTATGTTGATGATTATTCTATTAAAAATTAGATTTAGTGTCTTCATAATAAATATGAATCTTCAATAAATGTCAAAGTGGTTGTTAAGAATTAGATTGGTCCTAAAATTAGATCTCTTTACTTAAATCGAGGGGTAATTCCTAGTAATGAGTTCAAATCATTTTTTAAGCTCATGGGTTTTTTCGAAAGATGCCTCCACATACACCACAAAAATGTTATTTTTGAGAGAAGTAATCATATTATCATGGAGATGATACATTGTATGATCGATGATTCAAGACCGGTGAAGACATTCTAGGACAAATTAGCAAAGACTACGTGTATCTATTGAATAGAGTGCCCATAATTTCTCTTGGAGTAATGCCACGTGAATCATGTTCAAACCAGAAGCCATCCATTTCACACCTCAAATTATTTGGGTGAAAAGCTAACATGCATACTCCCAAGTATAAGAGAAAGAAGTTGGATATAAAAGAGGAGAAATACATCTTCATTGGATATAGTGAAGAAGTTCTTGGGTACAGGCATGATGGATATGAAGATCGGGTAAGTCTACACCAAGTAAGGATGTTGAGTTATTTTAGATAAAATAAGTTGAGACTCCTTCTATAAATTCACTAGATGTACAAAGCACCCCTGTTATGAAAATAGAATTTGATGTTCCCACTAATGATGAAAGTGATGATTAGGATGATGGTGATGGTTTGTTAGGACCAAAACCCACGGTTACTATTCAATATATGCCTAAGTAGTATACAAATATGATTCAAGATGAAAATTTTGATAGTCCTTTGAACACATCCACTCTTAGACCACAGACTCACATTAAATATTGTGAAGGGGTAAATTTTTCCTTAATGAGTAGAGTTGTTAAATCTATTGAGGATATATAGTTTAGGAATCCCTACAGTCTAAATATTGGAAAGATGTCATGGATGTCCAGTATCACTCAATGATGAATAATAAAACATGGTAACTTGTTGATATTCCACAAGGGAAGGAGCCCATTGGATGCAAATGGATTTTCAAAATAAAGTACAAATCATATGGGACCATTGATAAGCACAAGGCGAGATTTTTAGAAAATTTCTATTCTCAACAGGAAGGCATAGACTAAAAGGAGACATTTGCTCCCATGGCTAAGATCAAAATGATCATGATGATATTTTCTCTAGTTGCACAGCTTGCATAGAAATATCACCGGATGGACGTGAAAATTTCCTTTCTCAATGGAGACTTATAGGAATAATTCTGCATGACTCAACCAAAGGTTTTTATTGTACTTGGAAAATAAGAAAATGTATTTAACTCATAAAATCATTGTATAGTATTAAACAAGTTCCCTGGGCATGGTACATCCAAATTGATGAGAATCTCATTCAACATAGATTCGAGAGAAATATATGTGATCCCAATATCTACCTCAAGAAGAAAAGAGGGTAGATTTTCATTTTTGTTGTATATGTTGATGATATAGTCATCACCGACAAGTATAGTGAAGATGATCAATACAAGAAATAAATATATTAATCGATTGTTCGATATGATAGATATTTGGGTCATGCACTATTGTCTTGGATTGGAAGTATGGTAGAAGGAGAATCATATATTTGTTTCTTAGTTGAAATATACCAAGACTATGCTTGATAAATTTAGGATGATGGATTGCACACTGATTGCCACACCTATAAAGACAAGACTTCAGTTGTCTCTTACATATCCATCTCCTTTGGTAAATGTAACTCTCTATTGATAGTTGATTAGGAGTCTCATTTACCTAATATATAATAGACCAGATATTATCTCTGTGGTAAACTATCTTCCAAGGTTCATACAGAACATGGAGTTTATCATTGGAAATCAATAAGGTAGATCTTACGATATCTCAAGGGTACTATGGATTTTGGTCTAGAGTACAAGAAGAATGATTAGTTATTCTTGACTAGATATTCATATTAATATCATGCGAGTAACATTGACAACAAGAAATCCACTTATAGGATTTTATTCTATTTAGGATCTAGTCTAATATCATGGGGAGAAAGAAACCAAATTTTGTTTCTTGAGCTTCCATATAATCAAAATATTATGTTGCAGGTGGAGCTATCTGCGAAATGATATGGCTTTGTTGCATACTTGAGGGACTTTGACTACCACGAGAGAAATCCACCACCTTGTATAGTGACAACACATATATTCTTAAACTTGTTCACAATCCATTGTTTCATGAGATAATGAAGCACATTGAGGTACATATACATTTCATCCATGGGTATGTTTTGAAACACAATATTCAGCTTCAATTTTACCCAACATCTTAATAGAGAGTACATATCTTTATGAAGTCACTTACACGTGAAAAATTTGATATGTTTAGATATTTCCTCTCCTCTTCTCTTGATGCAATGAAAAATTGAGGAGGGGATATTAGGTTAAACCTATATAGTGCATATGTAATTATGCATTATATATTTGATTTAATTTACCTTAGGTAATTATTAGTTATTTAGGTAACTTGCATGGGTAATTATTTATTTTATGTGTTTATTTGTTCAAACCATATATTTTTCATATTGTGAGTTTGTTTGACAAAATGCAAGGTTTGTTCAACCTATGTAATCACTTGGTTTTTGTTTTTTCGACAATGCATATAAGCATTGCAGCTCCATATCCTTGTAATCAAATTTATGAAGATCAATACAATTGTCAGAAATCCTCCATGTTTGCTCATTTACATTAAGGATTGTAAATCCTTTTGTATAAAAAGGTAACTTTGGCATGCTTCCCACTTAAAATTAAGGGGGTTTTAAAATTTAATATTAAGTGGGGTCACCTTTACATGGGCCACCACATATTTACATTCATATTATATATAAGTTGTGTTACAACTTATCTATAATGGTCCCCTCCAACATTATTGTGGAAACTTAAATTAACTATTTTGAAATAATTCAAGAGTGAAGTGGTGCAACCACATCACCCACCCTATTTAATAGGGTGATATAATTTTGAGATTAATAAGGGAGATAGAAATATTTCATATGAAATTACATACTTTTGTGAATAAAGGCTGGTGGGACCCTATTGTGAGAAGTGAAGATTTACAAATACTGGGTATATTTTTATTATTCCTCAAATTATAAGAAAGGGTTTTTACTCTTGAGGGTTTTTTTACCTTCGATTTTTCCCCACATTAAATATATTTTTAGTGTATTACATGATGCACATTTATTTTCCATAATTTAGTAATAATTTATAACCAATATATTTACACATATCTTATCAAGAATCCTATGAAATGTTTTACTCCAATATTTAGTTAACATTGTTTTCTTACTTGACTTATTCTAACAACACATAATCAATGTTTGTAATCAAGTGGTACATGAGTTATAGATCTAAAATATGGTAATTAACACTCTATAAAAGGAATGGGTTTCCAAATCATAATTCTAGGATAGGGGATGGATTATTACTATGACCCTAGGTTGTAAAAAGATAGATACGATATATTTGTATATTAGGAAATCTAAATTAGGGTTGTAAGATATAGATAAGGCTATAATATCCAAACAATATATAAGGAAAGGGCCGATGTGAGAAGCATAATGTAATATAAAAATAATATTTTACTTTATCCTAGTATATGTATATGATACATTAAGCATAAGTAAGTCAAACCTGAATATACATAAAGGAAAAGGAAGGTTAGAGATACTTTCCTATGTGAATACATCATTAGTACATGATCCTCTATAGTTAATAGTACCTTATGAGATATTTTTGTAGGGGACCAAAAAGGGATAGAAGAAGACCTAAGTTGTGGACTCATGAGACTTGGTAAACATTTCTAGTTAAACTCCAATTATTTTATATCCTGGACCTAATGATCAAAAGAAATATATCTAAGAGTAATCGCAAATAAAAAAACCTTTAATACCTTTATGATAATCTTTATGAGTGCAAGAAGACTTAATTTTGATGATTTGATTCTTACAAATTGGTCTTAAATTACACCTATAAATAGGTGACATAACTATCCATTGAAAATCCTTCATAACCAATGTAATTTAATTATTTCAATGCATTCAATTAGTAGACATAACATCTAGACAATATTGACCCACGGTTTATACCATCAACTAGGAAATGGTTGATCATGAGTGTCTGAGAGAAAATAATATGAATTGGATAAAACATCAAGGAATAGATATTATAGTGGTCAATGGGGATATGAAGGTGTTTTAAGTAGGTATGTAGGTAATAAAAGAGGATGCCAAGGATTTTCAAAGGATCTAGTGAAGGATATGGTACATAAGGCATATTCGAATACACAACAAACATATCTCATAAGTAATTATAACTAACCCAACTCTCTCCTATTGATTCCCTTTGAGGGGACATCACTCAAGTAATTCAATGCATCAATGGTGCATGAAAAGAGAAAATCAATAAGTGTGAAAAATAATGTGTATACATATTCTCCAATGAAGATCGTCACATGCCATGATAGTGTAACATGATTTGGTATTCAAAACATAAAACATATTTTATCAAAAATAAATGGCTTTAGATAAATAAATAATAAGTGATGAAAACATGAACTCAACCAAATAAAATATACCCACCTTATTCTTACCTTTCCACGAGTGTGATCATTTAGTGAATCTCTTGTCTCAATCATTAAGGGTAAAAGCTACTAGGGATATCTAATGATATAATAATGAAAAGAAACACTATAAAAGAAATTATTATAATAGTAACCTATTGTGATAAGGGGGTTCATGGGAGGATGTTAGGATTATACCAAATTAGAAGGATAGGATGAGTCCGAATAACTTATGGGAGATAATAAGTAGGTCGTAAAATAGATTTAAGAAGTAAAAAAGAGATATAAGGTGAATACATAAAATATAATTGGTCTTACAAGCCTAGAAGTAAGAAAAATTTGGAAAAATATATGATAAAAGGTGTGAAGACATGGGGAATTCAGTTTCACATGCCAAAAAAGTTAACAATTATGGAAAGTTTTAGAAAATACATAATACATTATTAAATTCCTTATACCACTTGTGGTTGTGATACTTCTTCCATAATATTGTTAACATCCATAATTGAAAATATATCATATTTCTATAATATCTAAGAGTAGATGATTAAAATTTTAAAATGTTGTTCAAAACCGATAAACATGAGATGAAACATGTAGTTACAAAATCATGCACTTTAGACTTTTATTTATCCTGGTCTCATATTACTATTTAGAAGGTTCTTGAGTAAAGAAATTACTAATTAATCCCTGTCCTTTAGCCATCTTGTTTATTTTATTTCATAATTTGCGACCTATCGCATCCATATTCCTATCCATTTTTTTAGCGTTTCACATTATTTTAGCCTCGATTGGGGCACCTAGACTAGTAATGGGGTGCGTTGGTCCCATCAGGGCACCTTGGTCCTTTTTGCACTTTCCTACCATTTTTAGGCCTCTTTTAGCTATTTTACATCTTTATCTTTCTTGTGGTCGGTCTTTTGGGGTTAATTACAAAATTAGAGCAATATAACCCTATAAATATAAAGTTATGAGATCATAATGAGGGACATAGAATCATCTACTGCTATCACTCATCCGGAGTTGCATCCATCTATGCATTGGAATCCACATAACTCCATCATCAACAGACAAGCTAGGACATTTTCATCACACTTCATGAGGAAGGGATTCTATTCTATTCCATACACACATTCTATTACATTTTCTACATTTATTTATTGCTCACTACTTCACAAAGTGTGATCGGCACAAGAGAACCTAGGGAATGACATGTACACACACACACACACCAAAACTACATCTGATTCGAAATGTCGGGAAACGCTAAGTTAGTAACCCCATTTTTGTGGTAGCCGAGGTCGGTCGACCCATTCATTTGCATCTTTATTTTTTAAGGTTTTGATCATTCATTTTGGTATTTTACAGGTTATTTTTCCTCTTGGAATATTTGGAGCATTCGGTGTAGTACCGAGAAAACTAATGTGATAGACAACAAAGGTTATCAGTCATCTCCAGGACCTATGAAAACCAGTTCTAGGCATTTTTTCTAGACCGGGAACTGTTCTAGTTACCATAGCACTGTGGGCACCCTAGTCCTCTCCCAGGTGCTCCATTATAGCCATATCACCCATATTTTCCCTCTATGGGACCACGACACAGCCATTCACTCGCTTCCGATTTATCCAGCCTACTTATATAACATTTTCCAATAAGCATCTATTATCAACCGAGCTCTTTCCTCTTATCTCTTGCACATTAGGGTTTATTATTTCATTTTACATATTTGCTTATATCATTAGCATATTATTTTTTGCATTTATTTACTCCATTTATACTTGTTCATTTCTTAGATTAATTATACCTTATACTACCTAGTTTAGTCAATTTTAGTCAATCATTTTGGTGAGCCGACGTCTTTCATGTTTAGGATCCTCCTTTTCCCCTATCATGGCTCCCAAATTTTCCCAAGCCTCTTTATCTACCTTAAGATATATTTTCATTGCTAGGTTTTTTTCAAAAATAGCTAGACTACTTGTATTTAGATGACAATATGCCACCACACAAAATAAGTCATATATTCAATCGTTTATCTAATAACTACAACCCTAGTGATTATCCATCTACTCAACCCCTATTAGACTCGATTCAGGCCTTACATGCATTATTTCAAGATAAATTTGTAGTCATGGAATCCACAATCACATCTCTTAGATCTAAAATTCAACAACTTAAGGATGCTTCTCAATCGCATGTTTGTGTTCCTTCTACATCTCATATGCAATCTATGACCACTACATGTCATCTAGCTGAACCTCAAGACATGCCATTGCTTGAGCCTCTCATATTTGAGCATAATACTATGCCACATGACATTCTTATTCAGCTCCTTAGTCATCAGTTAATCACCCTACCACCTACTCATTACTTTTCTCCTTATCGGTTAGAAAAATATCAAGGTCATCCATACTGCAATTATCATCAAATCAATGGACATAATGACAATGATTGTCATATTTTGCATCGCATAATCCAAATTATTAGTATCAAGGTCTTATTTCATTTAATGCACAATATATAATTACAAAAGTTACATCTGCATGGGCTCCTAAAGCTACTCCTTCTTGATTAGTCATAATCCACCTAAGCAATCACCTATGGTATCACCAAGTCAACCACCTACCACAATCAGTTCACCAACTCCACCTACTAAGTTGTCTACTACATTACCAAGTCTACCTAAAAAAATATCCCTTAAAGTTTAGTGCCACTTCGCCTCCTCTCAAGTATAAGCTTCAAATAATCAATTTCATCCCAACAACTAACCCTTCTCCTAGTAGTTGAGACACATTACAAACTTCACCACATCATGTTAATACTTCACAACACTCCACACCTGCTATACTTGATATGCATTTCAGTTCATATGCTCCTTCTACTTTTATGCCACA
The DNA here is from genome assembly GCA_018340775.1 of Taxus wallichiana var. yunnanensis. NCBI lineage: Eukaryota > Viridiplantae > Streptophyta > Pinopsida > Cupressales > Taxaceae > Taxus > Taxus wallichiana. Next base: position 80,511,641 of record CM031240.1, read on the forward strand.
TGCTACTAAAAATAAACGCAAGCTTGGTCTTTGGTAGGTGACAACCTTCTCAATGACTTTACATGATCATCTACACACACTTGGGGGACATAATATCCCCCCGATCTTGGCATCTATGCATATCTCACTTTTTCATTCTCATACATCAATCTCATAGCATATGCATACTCATTACACACTTTAGTGTCATTACCCGATGACACACTCTTGTGCTTCAGTTCAAACTTGACTGTTGAGGGATTACTACACATGAACCCCACACACTACACTATAGGCATTACACATTGTGCTTCATCATATATCACGTGTCATACACCCTACATTCTACATTTAGTCTACAACATTTTGACATTTTTGCATTATATCTACACCATTTTCTCGCGTGTCTTAAATCTTACACTACTTATCCTATACAATGCATTATTCATTTGTCTCGCATACCATTCATATTACACCACGTATTTCCACACATATTCTTCTAGTCTTCATCATATAGGATTCTAGCCTTACATTACTATTCTATCTACATACATTACATGTCATTCTATACATTACACCTTACACATTTTACACATCTATCATTGCACTCTATATATTATACACTCTTAGGCACACTACACCTATTACACTATACACTATACATTACATTTTTATACATCACACATAGTCACATGATATATTCACCTTACATTTTTACACATTCTATACATCTTGCATTGGCACATGTACATATTCCACTCATCATATGGTCAGATTTTATCCTTACATATACTATATTGTCTTCTATGGGTTGCACTCACCACTCTTTGAAGCACTTTAGTTCCTTGGTCCATACTCAACTTTTGAGGGTTTACAAATCAAATGGACCTTACACATTTACTACTAGACCTTTCAAAGCACGTGCCATTCCTAGGCTAGTGACATACACCTTAGGATAAATAGTCACCTATTCCATCATGTTGTAATGGTATACACCTTAGGTTACATCACCACTACCTAGCATTCATTTTTAGTGACACATGCTTTTAGGCTAAATCATCACATGTTCTATCATGTTCTATTGCTCTACACCTTAGGTTACATCACCAAACCCTCCTTTCATTTTGTAGTGATATACGTTTAGGGCTAAATCATCACTCATCCATTCATCTTATAATTATATACTCTTAAGATAAATCATCACTTATACTTTCAGTTTTTGTGATATACACTTCGGCTATAAGGTTGCAAGTGCACATCATCACTAGGTCGCATCTCACCACTCCACCCATACACATTCATCACAGTGTGTTAGACACAACACATCCTAATTGACCATTTCCTGATGACACACTCTCATTTGTGGTTCATTATTAACTGTTGAGGGGAAAACAAAATTAACCTCACTTTGCATACATTTCAATCCAATTAGGGGGCACGCGAATCATATCACTCCATATTGAATTCTATTCCATCCATCCACAACATGTTGCATATTATGGTTGCTTATACTCTTGCTTACTTTTGTTGTTCATGATCACTTTATTACACATGCTAGTTTGATTACTTGTATGTCATTTATCTATACCATCCACACATGTGCATTCATGCATTTTTCTAGTTTTGATCATAGATACATGTCTCTTACATGCAGCATGGATGCTCACCTTCTACCCTTCCTACATTGCTCATTGGGCATCCACACATTCATCTCTTCCAGGTGTTATTGTTTCATTTTATACTTAGTACTTTACATTACTTTCTTATACATGCTTTTGACATACTAGCTATATTTCTAACATGCTAACGGGTGCTTCATGTGTAGCATTTTTTATGTAGGGATATTCATTTCCATACTTGTTTAATTACATTTTCTGCTAGTGTCTTCCATTTTTTACTATTGTTTACGGGCCTTGCCCTATGTTTGGTGTGCACAATTTTATGTTGTTTATGGCCATGATGGCCTTGCATGTCTACTGCAACATCGTGATTGATGTCCCATTTTTGCATCCCACTTTGTGTGGATTACTTATCTTCTTGCATGTTTACATTACTTTACTTGATAGCTTACACATTGTTTACATAGATTATACATTGTTTTCTGCATGCATGTTGTATTCAAAAATCATGCACTAACTATTACATTTATACTTGCCAAGTATTTTATTTTACATATGGATCTCACACAATAAAATTATTCACTAATGGCTCATCCCCTAGTCTTGTCATCAGTTAGTCAATCATCATTGTTACTTGTCTCAAACAATTGTCATTTTTATATACAATTTCAGTCCTCTCATGAGAAGGTCTTGTCTTTTGCTATTTGGTTTTTTGTCATCTTTAGTCTCTAACTAGGGCACCTGGAAAGGTGTTGGGGTGCCCGTCGTCAGCCCCAGTCCTCTTTTTGGGTGCCCCAGTTTTGGTTGCACTTTGTTCGCATTTAAAATTTTGAGGTTACTATTTATAGTTTGTTATTACATTACCCTAGGTACTAGTCAGTATTTTTGAGCAATTAGTGTCAATATTTGAAAAAGAGATCCCTATATAAACATAACATACTCACTATCTTATGGGCGGACATTCTACTATCAAGAGCTAGCTATCTACTAAGGAAAAGGACTACATTTGGGCATCTTCTACATCTACATCACACAAGCATAGGGGAAAGGGTTGTATTCATTTTATTCCATCCACCATTTTCATTTTACATCTAGTTATTGCCCCCTACTTCTACGTCATTGACATTAGGGCACCCTAGGCATAAAATTACACACACAAGAACACAAAACTACATTGGGTCTAGAATGTAATGCAACGGTTAGTCATAATTCCACCATCGTGGAATTTAAGGTCAATCGACCCCTTTATTTGCATCATTTTTATTGGAATTTGATGCTTTGTATGGGGTTTTGCAGGTAGATCTTCATCACACAACTACAACGACATAAGCGAGGATATTGTGACAACCAAATGACCAAGACGAAGGTACTACGAAGACCTTGTGACTTTGTTAAATTCATACACTAAGATTTTTCATAGACAAAAGCACCGGATTACATGACCAAGGTGCCCCGAGCGCCCTGTCATCTCTTAGGAACCCCTATCTAGACAGATCTCCATTCACTGTAATTTCTTGGGTGGCACCATCATTCTCTTCATCTGTCCGCACATCATTACGCCCATTCCCGTAAACAAATTGGTAAGTTAATTTCAGGTTAGTATCTTATCCTTTCCTATTTCCATTATTTCATTTCATTTAAAATATCAAATAAAATTATTTAGCATTTACATTACATTTATATCAATTGTTACATTGTTGTTACTAGTATAGATTAACTTATAAATTACCCATTTTAGTTAATCATTTTGGTGAACCCGACTCTTTAGAATACCTTTCCCTAGGATCCAATCAAACCTTAATGGCTAAGCTTAGCACATATTCTCCCCCACCATGGCTCATGTTAGAATTAACCCTATCTATGATGAGGGTGTTATTTTTAGCTTAAAGCTCTCTATAGTTCTCTCGTCACTACACCCGATCATATCAAACAACTATAAGATGGACTAAAACATGTACCTACTCACTTTGAAGATTCTCTTATAGGCATTAGCATTATTGATGATCCAATATTCTTTACTCGTTATACTCCATGTTATATGGTTACTTGTGATCCACCTTTTGATCTTTCATAGGAAACATTAGATGATTATCTTATTGATTACTTGTTTGGTATTGACACTCATTCCCATGAGCATATTGATTCCCCTTCTACTCTAGTCACGACACAATTCCCTCTCATGACTCTACCTCTTCTAATATTGTTTCTCATGATACATCCCCTCCTACTTTGCATACTCCTTCACATTATGTTGATGATCCTATTGATGGTGCTCTTAGTGATATCTTCATTTATGAGTCCTTATCAGATACCGGTGAGACAATTGATGGTCATGATTCTCCTTCTTTCCATACTTCCGAGTGTGACTCACCTACTCCATTATTATCTTCTCCTGAGATTGTATCTAGCACTATGCATGAGTCACCACCATCTATCACCTCTTCTTCTCCTACTATTTCATCTATGATATGAAATTGATAGTTTATCTAATCCAAAATAACAACAATTACATTAAATAATAGAATAATGCAATAAGAGACAATGTTGCAGAGAACAAAATATAACAAAAACACTCTTATTATTATTCAATATCATGGAGCTTGTAGCAATTACATGGTGAGAGAGCTTACAATATAAAGGATATTGATCTCCTTAATACAAGGATTCAACTCCAATATTTAATCCCACAATATCCTCTCTTATCTCTCCTAGAATCACTCCCAAACCCATAAATCTCTCACACAACTCTCAAATAGCTACGTGAGTTGTTTATTCAACAAACTCACAACTAATACAATATACTATATTATTAATAATGAGTTGTTTTATGACTCATATTAATAATATTACAATCTTTATTTTTCACACACAAATATGATATTAATATCTTACTAACACACTAACTTACTAATGTAATATATTAATATTACATTTAACTATTACAAACATTAATATGAGCACTAATCAAGGAATATTCCTAACAATCTCCTGTTGTTAGTTCACTTATGTCTCTTAGTATATCTTCTAAAAAGGTTCCCTCTTGGTTACTTTACCTATTATGGGTGTTTCGATGTTATTCCAACAATTGATACGGGTATTCCATCTATATATCATACCATAGCTTCCTCGATACCTACTAATAGTGTGCCCTTAGTATCAAAACCTTCTCCATCACCCTTGTACATCCCTATAATCACTCAAAATGGTAAGATGCAACCACTCAATACATTATTACCATCTTCCACTATCCCCTCACAAAGCTATTCTTTCTCTCATGCATGTCATAGGATAGTTACAATCTCGATTTAGTCTCTCACTCTATAAATTAGGGATTATTATGCCTCTATTGATAATAATTTAGTACATGGAAATAAAATCCCTAAGAAAATTCATAATTTTACATTCCCTCATGATTTCACTATGCCTACTTTCACATGTTTTGATGGTATGGGTGATCCTCATGCCCATCCCCTATATTATAGTAGGGATATGGCCTCCTATTATAATGATAGATTATTACTTAAGGAATTTCGTTATAGTCTTACCAATGTGACGTTACAATGGTATACTCATCTCCCCTTTGGGCCCATTAGTACTCTTATGACATGGAGGACACCTTCCACGTTGTTTTATAATCAACAATGGTCCCAAGGTCACCAAAGTGACCGCTTACCTACTCTACATCAAGGCTCCATGGAACCTATCAAGGATTATATTTTATGATTCGTTGTTTGTATCCATCAGCTTGTCTTTCAACTCATAGATCTTGAGAAACAATTTATTATTTTTCGTGGCCTAATTCCTCCACTCAAGAAATGATTATAATATGATACATGTGATTCATTTATTCTTTTATGTTATAAGGTTATTAACTTAGAGAAATACCTTCCCTCCACATAGATCATATATCATCTACATACTTCTATGGCTATCATTGCCTCATCTAGTTCTTCACGAGCCTCCAGTTGAGCATCCTACACAGTCTCCATCTTTGCCTATTAAGAAAAATAAGCAAGCTCAACCCACTTTTCCACCAAAGCATACTCCTTCAGCCCAGTAACAAGATACTCCTCCTACTACCCCACATACATCATGTGAACCTTTGCACTTCTCTCACCACACATGACCACATGATGTGCTACATGTATTACTCAACGAGTGATTAATTCACTTACCTTCTAACCAACATCATCCACAACACCGATTATAATGTCAACATGACCAATACTATTGTAATTATCATCACATAAATGGCCATAGAGACAATGAATATCTTTCCCTTCAGGATAGATTGCAAAAATTAGAGGATAAGGGCATCATCTCCTTTGGTTCTCACCCACATGAGTGATCCATATCTCCTTTACCTCACCAAATATTTCCTACTACAATCGAGTCATCTCCTACATATAGTGCTTCAACTATGATATATCCATCACATTCATTACATCCACCTCATCCATCACATCACACCTGCTTACTTCACATTGGTTACCACAACACCCTTCTTTCACACATGCCACCATAGTTCCATATGAAATTTAGTTTGGTTCATACACTCATGTTGTTTCCATTCCACATGTTTCCACCACTCCATGCCACCTTAGTCTTTGGTAGGTGATTACTCTCAGCTCACCGCCTAATGACACACTTGTGTTCTCGTCGGTTCTTACACAACCGTTGAGAGTTTTCTTTAAGAAATTCTCACCACACACTATGTCATTCATATGGCGCACCTTAATCATTTTTGATGACACACTCTTGATTTTTGCGGTTCATTCTTGATTGTTAAGGGATATTAACTAAATGAACCTAATCATCTAAACACTCTTGGGAAATTTATCATTTTCCTCCCTCCCACTCATCATATTGACATATTATGATTACATTATTACCACACACATTTATCACAACACTTTAGCTCGATCATCATACATGATATTTTTTTATGCACATTTCTATCATTGTCATACTAACTACGCATTATAAATTCTATTTAACAAACATTATACTTAATTTATCACATTCTCTTTATCATCATCACGTGAATATTCTATCAACCAACATTAATAATATACAAAAATATTGCATGCATTACAATAATAATCACTAACTCACACAACAATAAATATACCAAAACATAATCTCGGTATATATAAATCAAATGTGTCCATATATACGTAGAAAATGCAATAATCATTGGGGGTAACACCCTACATCATATACAATCATGATGATCAAACCTCATCATCACTATCACTCTTGGGTACTACGAGAGCCCTAGAACTAGATGCTTCCCCACTAACTCTACATCGTTTTTCACAGCCTTGATATCACACCACCTACCTATGCAATAAAATATTCTCCATAAACTACTCGCAAAATGACACTACAACTCCATGAATCGTAAAAACATATCTCGCGCCAATGGTCCACAACCCAACACCTTATGGACTCATCGAGTCTCCTTACATGCCTCATTCCTCTTGGATACTAATATAGTACATGTGTCTTCCGCTACGGCCATCGACTCAAATAGATGAGCATGCTCACCCACGATTTGATCCACTCGCTCCAATATACCACTACTAAGTACATCAGTCAACACATTCCGTATCAATGTGTAGATGGATGCGTCGATTATCAATGAATAATACGCTTCTCCTACAAAATAAACAATAGCAACACGTTAGAAAATTGGTATTAACAACATAAGCCAAACAGAAAAACCTACACAACATAACTATATATATGTACTCATGCTCGGCCACAACGGCTGCCATAGGGTCAAGGACATGTGCTTCTCCCACTCTTCCTCCTCCTACATGCGATATCCCCATTGGATCTGCAAATCCGGGAACAACAATACCCATCGATGTGCTACCCACCATGCATGATACTCCTTTGTGCTACTAGCATCGTCTCACATCTATAACCTCTATTGTTACATCTACCTCATCCAGCCAAGAGGTGCTAGCTACTTAGTTGTGGGCCCCTGCACATCCGAGCCATGTCAAACCGACGTGAAACTCTCTCCACTTGAAAAATCCCACCACACATGGAAACCTATCCTCTTCCTAATGGCATTAATCGCACCTCTCCCCAACAACCTGCAGTAATCGCAATATATGATATACATCCTCTAATTTCACAGTCATCTCCCCTGTAGGCAACCAAAAGTTACATGTATCTACACACCATCTCTCACAAAGTGTAGTCAACATCGGCATATTATGGGGTACATCCCCATCGTGATATATGCCATAGGTCAGGCACGGTCCATAACATCCCAGTCATCATCCAACAAACACAATCCAAGCAATGTACTCAAATGACACCCAACAAAAAACTCCTCGAGTGAATATCCCTCTACTCAACACAAAACAATAACAAATGATGTGTTGGAACACTTTATAAGTACAAACATACTCCCTTCTCATAATCAATATACATAAAAAACTACTTTTTCATTTTCCTAGGCCAAACACACACATTCTAGACCGGGGCACCCAGATGCAAGACTTGAGCACCCAAGAATAGGACACCAATGCTTAGATCGGGGTGCTCTGTCCTGAGGATACCAGCACCCTCACCGCTATTGTCTACGTCCAAAATAATGAGAAAATTAAAATTCACAAAATTAAAAAATTCCTTATAAACGCCTAATATCCCATACATTTTGTGAAAAAAAAGGCACTTACCATTTCCACGGTTGTGCATGACACTACGACAGTCGCCACTCTCTCAAACTGACTAGGATGTGCTACTCTCACTTGCGGTATTTTCACTTGTCTCTTGCTCACTATCACAAATGCTCAATCAACAAATGAGGTAACTAAACACTTTTTCACCTTACTATTTATAGTCACTTTTTCATCACCCACTTTACTATAGTTATTATTTTGTGCTTCTTACCACTACTAATACACATTACATGATTTTCGCCATATCTTGAGCGTTTCTACTCTGATTTGCACCTGTTTGTGATATTCTTTGAAAAATTTGACTACTACCATATTGAACACATCACACACACACACATTACCTTGCATTAAATTTATTTTCCAACCAAATCATACACATTCTTCCGATTCCTATAAATTTTCTACCTCTTTTGTGTTTACTTTCGGCTTTGGGTTTGTTCTTCTCATCACTTCCCCTTTCACCAAAAGGGGGAATATCATTGGGGTCATCATATAATTCCCCTCATATCATCAAGTTTTTAAAACACTATTAATGCAACAATTCCAAATATTTACTAACACATTACAAGACATTTTACCATTGATTTCCCTAATGAACATATCTAGGGGCAAACAAACGAACAATTTTTCTATGTAACATTCCATCATTTCTCCTAATGACCTAATATGGAGGAAAATAATAACACAATTTTTTTATTCAACATTTTCATCACTCCCCCTAATGACCTAGCTTAGGGAAATGAACGATTAAAAACTTTCCATGTAATCACTCATTGGCTTATACCAACTCCCCCTATTGACCTAATCTGGGGGACACTTGCGTAAAATATCTCCACGAGTAATGAATAAAACAATCAATCAATCAAGACGTTCACATTCAAAATTGTAGCATTCTATTAATCCAAATTGGTCTCCCGGATGACATAACTTGGGATTTACATGCGAGACTCCTAGATGACCTAACTTAGGATATTACATCTATTTCTCACTTCCAAATGACCTAACTTGGAAGCCACCTCCTATTTCACACTCTCTTCCGATGACCTAACTTGTAATCCATCTCACCTTTCGTGATCACTTCCAGATGACCTAAATCGGTAGCCATTACATTGCGGTGACACCCGTGGAGTGGGTGCAAGAGTGCCTTTCCTATACCACTCCTATATGGGTTAACTGTTTGATAAAATTTGTCTAGATCTAGAAAATCATAAATTCTTTGATATGAGTTTGTCTGCAGTGGTTAGATCTTGAGGATGTAGTTAGATATTGGAGAATAACACACTTTTCTCCCTACACTCTTCCTCTGGTGATGGGATGCCCAAATCCTACGGTTAACTATTCATATATATGCGTTCGAGTTGGGAATTGATCACTCCCTACCCCATCTCATATTCATTATAAAACATTCAAAATAATCTAACATCACAATCATCACTTTAACCTAGTACACTTCATCATGATATCACACTTTTCGTTCGTTGCATCGATCAACCCGTCGATCCATAGTTTGACACACTTTTGGCTATTTTGACATGCTTCTAGTACACATTTGTGCATTCTACTACAACACGAGATTCTCCAGATTTCTCTTAGGTATGTGCATATTTATCTACTTTATGTTACCAATATTTTTCTCACCAACATAAAGTGGGGGAAAATGTAGTCACAAAATCATGCACTTACTATTACATTTATACCACCAAGTATATTATTTTATATATGGATCTCGCGTAGTAAAATTATTCACTAATGGCTCATCCCCTAGTCTTGTCATCAGTTAGTCAAGAATCATTATTACTTTTCTCACATAGTCATCATTTTTCTATAAAGTTTGGTCTTCTCTCGAAGGTATCAACTATCGTTATTTGGTTGTTTGTCGTCTTTAGTCTCAGAATTAGGGAACTTGGAAGGTGTTGGGGCACTGTCAATGCCCCAATCCTCTTTTTAGGTGCCCCAATTTTAGTTACACTTTGTTCACATTTATAATTTCAAGGTCGGTCTTTACAGATTTGTTATTACATTCCCCTAGGTGTTATTTGGCATTGTTGAACCATTAGTGTCAAAATTTAAACAAGAGATCCTTATATAAGCATAGCATACTCACTATCTTAGGGGTGGACATTCTACAATCAAGAGCTAGCTATCTACTAAGGAAAAGGACTACATTTGAGCATATTCTACATCCGCATCACACAAACATAGGGGAAAGAGTAGTATTCATTTTATAACATCCACCCATTTCATTTTACATCTAGTTATTGCCCCTACTTCTACATCATTGACACTAGGGCACCCTAGGCATAAAATGACACACAAGCACATAGATTTACATTGGGTATGGAATGTAGTGCAACACTTAGTCGTAATTCTACCATTTTGGTAGCTAAGTTCGATCGACCCCTTCATTTGCATCTTTATTTTTTGAATTTTATGTTTTTATGGGGTTTTGCAAGTATCTTCATCACACGACTACAACGAAATCAATGAGGATATTGCAACAACTAGGCAGCCAAGATTAAGGTGCTGCGAAGACCTTGCAACATCGAGTCAAACCCTAAGCTTTTCGTAAACTAAAGCACCCAAATTACATATCGGGAACCCCTAAGCACCCTAGTCCTCTCTTAGGTGCTCCAGTCCAGAAGATCTTCGTATGTTACAATTTCCTAGGTGGAACCATCAATATCTCGTCCCATTCACACATTATTTTTCCAAGTCCTATAAACAATGAGTTAAGTTAGTTTTGGGTTAGTATCTTAGCCTTTCCTTTTTCTATTGTTTCATTTCATTCAAAATATCAAATAAGATTATTTAGCATTTATATTACATTTATATCATTGTTTATATTTTTGTTACTAGTATAAATTAACTTATAAATTACCCATTCTAGTTAATCAAATGCATGTTAACACTTATTTTTGGCTAGCCTTCTTGATTTTGTGTGCCTTTGTTTCTTCTAAGCACTTTCCAAGGTTACAACGTACATGTGGTTGGTCCTCATTTGGGGCCACATATCTTCTATCAGCGACATTGTATGCACCCGAAAGGGTGGGCCATCATTTAGGTTTTACATACTAACACATCACATTTACACCGGTTCGGTTTATTGAACTTTCCTCCTTGGCATTGTGGGTTACATGCATGCAAGTGGGTTCATAATAGTTTGTGAACCCCATACACAAGTGTATTTTACGGGACATGGTGTCCTTAACATTGGGAAGTTGTTACAGGCTTGGAGGTTACAGTGGGTGTGCCTCTCTATACTACTTCATCCAATGGCATCAGATCACCCAAAAATCTAGGGACAAGATGAGAGATCTCTACACACATTTTAGGGAAGCGATCAGGAGAGATTGGAGGACGCAAAGCATTTCCTCCCTACACTTCTTCGGCCTATGGTATGAGATCTCCCAAAAAACTCACAATACAAGATATCCTTCTATAATCTCTCTCGACATGGATCAAGTGCACATGTTCTATTTACATTTACATTTTCCATTTACATTTGCATATTTTACATACTTTCATACACATGCATCTTTTACATTGTGTTTTTATACATACATACATATTTGACTACTTGATTGTTTCTTCTTGCAGGTCCAATCGTATGAGAAACAAGAAGTCAAATGGGGGAAATAACAATAACAACATTAACAACAACACTTCACGGTAACACACATGCTTTACTAACCATACAATAACACTACACACACAGTGGCAAATACACACACGCGTTTCTACCCAGGTTCACTCTCATCACTTTTTCTTTCACATTTTTCATCTTTAGTTTCCACGCTCCTCCATCTTTTATAGTCCTTCAACACATTTCTACTACACTTTTCATGGACATCAGGTACACATATCTACTTTATGTTACCTAGCTTTCTACTCACCAACATAAAGTGGGGGAAAAATTTAGTCATAAAATCATGCACTTTAGACATTTATTTATCCTGGTCTCATACTAATATTTAGAAGGTTCTTGAGTGAAGAAAGTACTAATTAACCCCTTTCCTTTAGCCATCTTGTTTATTTTATTTCATAATTTGTGACCTATTACACCCATATGCCTAGCCATTTTTGGGCGTTCTTTGTTATTTTATCCTCGATGGGGTACCAGATTAGTACCGAGGCATCCATGGGTGCCTTGGTCCCACCAGGTGTGCCCCGGTCCTTTTTGCACTTTCCTTCCATTTTTAGGGGCCTCTTCTAGCCATTTTACATCTTTATCTTTCTTTTGGTCATCCTTTTCATGGTGAATTACGAAATTAGAACAAGAGAAACCTATAAATATAAAGTTATGAGACCATAATGAGGGACCTAGCATCATCTACTACTATCACTCATCTAGAGTTGCATCCATCTATTGCATTAGCATCCACATAGCTCCATCATTAAGGCACAAGCTAGGACATCTGCATCACACTTCATAGGGAGAGGGATTCTATTCTATTCCATACACACATTCTATTACATTTTCTACATTTAGATATTGCTCACTACTTCACAAAGTGAAAATGGCACAAGAGCACCTAGGGTATGACATGCACACATACCATAAATACATTTAGGTCCTAAATGTAGTGCAACACTTAGTTAGTAAGCCCACTTTTGTTGTGGCGGTGAGATCAGTCCGACCCATTCATTTGAATCTTTATTTTTAAGGGTTTTGATACTTCTTTTTGGTCTTTTGCAGGTTATTATTCCTCTTGGAATATTTGGAGCATTCGGCGTAGTACTAGAAAACTAATGTGACATAGAAAAGGTTATCAATCATCTTCAAGACCTATGAAGACCAGTTCTAGCCTTTTCCCAAACTAGGGCACCTATTTTTCTTACCACATCGCCTGTAGGCACCCCAATCCTCTCCCGGACACTCCAGCCTAGCCATATCACCCAAATCTTCCCTCTCGTGGGACCCCGACATAGCCGTTCCTACTTCTTATTTATATAGTTACTTTTATGACACCATCGACAAGCATCTTTTATCAGCTGAGTTATTTCCTCTTCTCTCATGCACATTAGGGTTTAGTATTTCATTTTACATAGTTTCTTAGATCATTAGCATTTTGTTTTCTACCTTTATTTAATCCATTTATAGTTGTTCATAGCTTCGATTGATTATACGCATACAATACCTAGTTTAGTTTATTTTAGTTGATTAAAACCTTTCATTTTTTAGTTTGCTAAGAAAGATCAAAATTTATGAGCTTTGAGTGAACTTGTATCTAGTGAAATCATAGTCCATGGCTCCAATATTATGAGGTGATCTAGTTGGACCTGGGAAGAGGCTAAAGATGATGTGTATATCTATAGGAATGTTATGTTTATTAAATTGTGAAATTTAAATAAGAAAACATTCAAAAATAGGTTCTGAGGATTATTTTGGTAGAAAAGTTTTACCAAGAGGTGTCAAAACATAGGTGTCAAAAAACTCTAGGTGGTTTTGGGGGAAAAAATCATCATGAAGTCATTATCTTAGGTAAAATAATTTAAAAGTTAAAAATGGTGTGTGGCCTTCTACCTAACACCATTAACTATGGTTGGCCAAAAAATTACAAAAGGGTTGATGCAATAGATTTTTCCCAATGTGGTCAATGTTATTTGGAAATAACATCAATGTAGTAGGGAGGTTATAATTTTCCCTTGCATGGCCAATGTTGTTTGGTAAGAAGGTTGATGTAGTAGGAAATGTGTTAATTTTTTTGTTACATAGCTAATATAATATACTTTACATGGTTAATGTTACAGGATATAATGTGTTTACTTAGTTTTTATGTGATTGATGATTTTATCACTTTTTTCTTTGACTAAGAGTAATTGGGTGAATGTTATTATCTACTTTGTAGGTTTTGAAGAGAGTTGAATTATAGTAGATATTGGATGTTGCATGGTTTCTAGATTTATCATGGGGTTTACCAAATGAGGATTGATAATGGTTACATGCCCTAATCCATAAGGTATTTTGTAAATTTTCCATCTTCCACTTGATGTGGACCTCGTATAGATATTGATAGGGGCATGTGGATTTTTTCAAATACTTTCATCTGGAGGGTTGCAGGTGATGCGATAGAGATTATATTAAACTTATAATATGTACATGTTATCCTAGGGTCACGATAGGAGGGACATTAATGTTTTTGGTGTACCTAATACCAATGCTAAGATGAGAGATTTAACATAATAGGACACTAGGGTGTACTATAATTAACCTCAATCATTTATCGTTAGATTTAGTATAACACATATCTCAACCATTCTAAATATTTATAAGATCATCATAGGTATATTTGTGGTACAAATTATATCCCACAAGTCATACGAATGAATTCCCCTTTTCACCATACTTGCATGTCCGAATTCCTTAGAGTAGGTACACGGTTCAACAAGGTAACATGCATAAGGTATTTAAGATAAATATTACCTCTTCAACCTAACTCAATAAGCAAGAAAATAAGACTTACCAAACCTTGATATGGTGGGGTTTCAATGATACCCACGAGATGTGATGGAAGATGATTGGATTTTTGCACTCCGTGGAAGAAATAAAACCAACTCCTCTACCATGAGAAGAATTTTATATAACAAGCATTAAAAAAAGAGAATTAGTAATATAGATAGGTGGGTTTCCTAGCACAAAAAAATTCCCAGAAGTCAAAGGACTTCCTTGTATGGATGTCAACCCACTTTGAAACACTCAAGTTTATTTATGGAAATGAAATACAACATATGATATATGAAATACATGATAAAATGTTTATGATTTATTTAGCTTATTACAAACACACAACTAATAAAGTGATGATAGAAGGAAATATGACTAAGGCTCAAATTCATAATCAAGATCAGTGTCTAGATTCTCAGAGAATTTTGAACCCACAAAGTAGTCTAGGCCGTCCTCCTCAGAGAAGTATAAATCGGCTCCTTGATATAGTCATCCTTAAAGAAGTCTGAGTATTCTTCTTTGGTGTCATATTTTCATGCAAAGTCTAAGTTGGAGTCTTCAAAATTGGCTTCACTTTCAAATTTTGATTCAGAATTAGTATTAGAGCCTTTGGGAATGTCTAATCTAGCCTTGTAACAATGCTCAAGCTAAGTGATTTCATCTCGATTCATTTCACCTCATAGTAAGCCTCCCAAAATTCATCAGTAGCTTTGCAGATCCTCTAGGTGAATTCAAAAATTCTCCCTAATATGTCGAAGGGGAATGAATGGATAACACACGACTCAAGGTCTGCAAAATATCATATTGTTCCTTATGAAGTAGATGGCGGATGAATGGTAAGGAGTTGATGCTCGTGCTTGGATGATTGGTCCACCTATGGCCATCTAACAGAAACCATCCTTGACAAAATGTTAGCAACACAAGAGAAAGAAATGATTGGTAGGAATTATTAAATGAAATGTGACTATAGGAAAAACTAGAATGCAGGGAATAGCGTTGTGATTCTACAAGATTTTTGAAAGTATGATAAAATGAAATATTTGACTAACTAATATGAAACTATGGTCATTCAAAAGCTACTATAAGATGAAAAATGATCAGATAAGAATATTGAAGTGTAAAACAGAATGATAAGATGATATCTGACCTTGATTGATGATGAGGATGAGACCTTGGTGTGGATTTCTTACGGATGATGAACATTCTTTAACACAAATCTAAGGTACTTGAAGATCATGAATGATAATGCTAGATGATAATGTTTTTTCCGTGATGCACAAAGTGGTACTAATGAACTTGAATGGAAAACTCAAAACTTGACTATGCTCATGGATTATCGTGGATGATCCCCAAGAGAGGTGGAGAAGATGGTTTATATAAATCACCGGTGACCAAAGGAATCACCAATGATTTTCAGTTTGAGCTTAGGAGTTATAAGGGGATTATATTTCCAATTCAAACTTGATTTGATTAGGTATTTCAAGGGATAAGATGTAGTAACTAGACTAAGGTTGAGATTTATTTAGTTATATAGGTTTTAGTTAGGAATGATTTTGTTAGGATGATTATGGGATGATTTTGGAAGGTTTCCTAATTGATTTTAAACTAGACTCAACTAGTGTGAAAGAGGGATTTCACATGGGGTGAATAATATATAGGAAATAAGATTAATTAATTAATTTAATAAAATAGGGTGGGTTATGACTTAGGATAGGTGGGCATAATTGATTTAAATTAATTGAAGGGTACTAGTGGATTACCTAGGTTGGGGGATGGGATAAAATAATGTGACGATGTGTTTTAATTGTCGATGGTTACAAATGAACGTATTTAATCAGATAATTGAATGAGGATGGGAGGGTGTATATTTTTCGGTGTCTACATTTTCCCCTTTTTGTCTAACAGTTTGACAAATCGTTAGAAAAAGTAATGAAAAATTTGTTTGTATGGGGGTGACTTAACTGTAACATAATACAGTGAACACTAGTGTGTTTCATTCCAAAATTTTCCCGGTCGAGGGGATACCAAAATAGAATGTGCTACCAAGGAATCAAATGATAGGGTGACCAAAGGGTTAATACCTATAGATGTATTGATCCTTACTAGGTAGGCTAATTTTTTGATAAGGTCAAGCGACGGGGGGCCAAAGGGCACACATCCCATAGACATATGATGAGTCCCAAAATTGATTTTGTTTGTTTGATTTAAATGTTCTAAGGGGCGCGTCCTTTTGAAGTGAAACACTTGTGCAAAAGTGGGTTTTTGATAATATTAAGGGGGAAAATGATAATGTTTGGTAAAAATGAGGCAAATCACAAGTGCGTTGGGAATCACTCGCGATTATTGATGAATCATCGATGATTAGATCATGGTAGAAGTTGGGGTATATAAATACCCAAGCCCGTGGTTTATTATTTACTTTAACCGTGGGATAAAAAATGGCTTGGAGAGTGGAATTTGAGTGGCTTAGAGAAATTTTGAGTGATTCAATCGAGATGGAAACTTCCGGTAGGAAAATGTAACCACCCACAACAGAGGTAAGTCTATTTTCTTTCTCTTTTGTGTGATTTTTGGAAGTTTTAGGTTTCCATTGCCATGTTTGGGGTGTATGGGTGCCCTAACTAGAATCACTGACAATTAATGTGATCACGACGATCAATAGAATTGTTGGTGATTCTCCTATGTTTTGGCAGTTTTCTAAATGAAGTGGGATGTTTCAATGTTTTAGATGTTGTTCGTGTCATTATGATGATGTTGATTTTGAGCTTATGTATTTTTCATATTTTTTTGAATTTTTAATTACGTTATTAATGTTAATTTGTTTATTGTTTATGGGTATTCAAGACCGTATCTCATTGATTTTGGATCGGTGAGGAAGGTCATGATTTGAGGAACATATAGGGGCTATTGGATTTTGTGCCATGAATTATTACATATGGATTCACAGATGTCTGAGTTTGATCCTAGCATTGTTAGAGAGGTGTACATATCTAAATCTAAAGAGTAATGGATTCAAACAATAGCCATAATGAATTCTACCATGCAAGATCTAGTTGTAATCATGTTTAACACCTTGAATCATTCAATACACTCCATTATATTAAACATAATAAATACACAAAATCTTCTTACAATAAGTAATACCATAAGTTCATGTGCATCAGATCTCAGCATAACTTCACAATAACTCATATCCAGTCCTCCTATACTACGCAAATCACTACATATTTATAAGGGTGGGGACTTTCCCTTCACCACTTACATAATTCCCAAAATAGGTCACATGCTGAAAATAGCCATGTGCCTTTACAATAATAGACACACATGCAAGTGTGCTAATAATAGATCTCTTCTAGTTAACTAGAAGTAATAATTCTATTATTAACTCAAACCCATGCAAAGTGCTTAGTAGACACTCTTCCAAAAATAGCCTATGCATGTCACAAGTCTTTATCGGTTTGTGTGTGCTCTGCACGCTATCTCCAAAAATAGCCCGTACTCCTAAAAATGGCTAAGTCCCTGAATCTGTCCTTGTCTTTCACGTGTGTGTTTCCTTCCCTATCCTTCCATGCCTTTGAGTGCCCCTGTTCTCATGTGAACCTTCTATGTGCCTTCTACTAAGTATCATACTTTGTCTGCTCAACATTACCCCACACAAAACTATGCATTGTCACCCCGAAAATGGTTTCCTCTTGATACTTTTAAAGAATAAATAAGGAAGGAATGAATGAAATTAAAGAATTATTGTACAAAGAATGAATTTCACCCTACAACATCCTCTATCTCAACTGGAAGAATAACTCTAGATATTCCTCTTTGATTTCAGCCTCTAAGGCTTTCCAATCACTCAATGTGGCTTCTGCCTTTTCTAGAATATCTGATGCAATAGAGTCTAACTCTTCTTTGCACAATCTCTTCCTTCTCATTTCTACAATACTATAACAATGTTGGACATTATAGTCACCCTTCCTTCTAGAAGATCCATCTTCTGCGCTATAAGTTTTCCAATTTCATCCAGCCTTGTCCTTATGGGGTCTTTGTGTGCTGCTACAAGGGCCTCATGCTTTTTCTTTACTAGTCAATCTCTCCACGCACCCCAAAGTCTCATCCTTCATGGCCTTTAGGACTTCATTATCTTCTACTATGGTCCTTGATCCTTATTACTACCTCTGGAGCTGCACATATATTCAATGCCTGGTCTCTTTCTTCAGCTCCTCCTATAAGGTTTGGAGTAATGCTTCATAAGATGAAATATTTCTAACCACTGAAGCCCTTTCTCTCTCTCTGCTTCCTACTCAGGGTCCTTTGGTTTGGCATTGAACCGGTCCATCCTCAAGCACCAAATCAACTAAGGTACACACATAATGCATAGCCGAAGGGAAATTTTTGGGTACCTTGGGCTCCAAGTGTGGTCTTGCTTATAGGACATGATCACCGATCTCCTTCCATGCTGATGAGAACCCCATTCTTATTTTTCTCTAGGTCCTTTTCTCCTTTCAAAGACACATGTTATTTCTACATCTTTGGCTTTGATATCTTCTCTTAGCACTTTAATAGTTGCAATTTATCCACATTCATGTGCACCACCTCTATAGATACCTTCACCAAGGCATTACTCACCTATTCATTCATCATCATAACCAGTGGGCTTGATGGTTATGTGCCTATTTTGTGGTGCCTTCCTCATTCTTCTTGACACACAAGACTCTTCACACACATCAAAATAGGCTCGTCCATGTGAGTTTTGCATGGACCATGACAATTTTTTCTCATGTGCGTGGTGGTTTCCATGTCGGGTCCATCAATTCCCATCCATACAAGTCCTTGAGGCCCACTGTATTCTTTGGAATCATGCATGAAATAATTTTACTTGTGTCCTCTTCATAGCCCATGATTGGTGCAACATACTCCCCACTTTCCCTCTTTGTTCTTGGCCCCTTAGGAACTTGAGTGCCAAGGTTTGGAGTTGGATCCTCTATGTCCTGAGTAGTATCTTTCTCTATTTCTCCTGGCTTCTTTACTCCTTCTTCATCCTTCATTTCTTCATCCTTGGGTTCTTCCACATCCTCTAGTGGTGGTATAGGAGTTCTAGGCATGCTCTCTGAGACTCCTCCACCTCCTCATTCAGCTTCAACTTTCTCCTTCTTTTCTCAAGTTGTCTCTTTCTGTGGAGAGAGTCATGGTGATCTCCGATGATTCGAGGAGTTCCATGCCTTGTGTTCTTGTTCTTCTGAACACCCTCTTGAAAAATGCTCTCCTTGGACTACTTCCAAGTCCTCTTCATCTTCTTGTTCCTATGGTGGGGTACTTTGTGCTCCATCTCCATTTTTCTATAGGTTACCTTGGCCTCTATGTACCAAGCCACCACTATCTTCACACCCTTCTTCCTCATCATCTACCTCTATAGGTTCCATGGGATTTGGAGCTGGTACATTCTCCACTGTATGCTTACCCTTAGGTGGCCCTAGGAGTGTGAACTCATTCTCCACATATTTTTTACCCTCCAACTTAGGCTTAAGTTGAAGGTATACAAGTGTGGCTCCACTATCCCCAACAACCAAGCTTACAAGATTCATGTTTATAACATCTGAGATAAGTCTTTCAATATAGGTAGCCTTGCTTGGGTATACATATGTCTTCCTCAACGTGTGGTAGTCACAGTCTACCTTGTCTCTGCAATAAAATTTAGGGCGCACATTAGTAAAATGGTGGACTGATGCCTAGAAGTAGCATGTTGTGAAGGCATATGGTAGTTTTGCACCATGGGCTCCAAGTCCCATCCTTCATAGAAAATCACGTGATGTAGAAGTGTTGGTACACCGTGAATTGTACTACCTTGCCTTTCCCACCACTGATGGTAACTCCTTAGGAATGTGCCACTCCTCTTCAAATGCCATGTGGAGCCTATCATACCACATCTCCACGCCCTCTATTTGAATGGCCCACTCATGACCCTTCACATAAATATTTTTTCAAACCTTTTGCAAGGGATTTTTTCTCCATGGGATACTCCCAAATCTTTCCTTTGGCCCATCAGCACTCCAATCTCCACAAATACTAGTGACAATAAGATAGCACCAAAACTGATTTTTCACAATGTGCACTTCCTTGATGATGGTCTCGTAATGTAGCCTACTATGTTATAGACTACCCCCGTGACATCTTCCTTGTGACATGGAGCCACATTGTATTCACCTGTGACCATCTCTCTTGATCATTCAACTTGGTCACTAGATGCACAGCTGCTTGTACCACTGGGTACTTCTTCAATTTATCGATGTCCATTCCATGTGGACCTTTTATATACCCTAATTCCTTTCGTGTTTCCATGATTATTGCCTTATCAGTTGTCAGTCACTATCAAGATCCCTCCTGTGTCCCTTTAACCTATTATTAGTTCGAGATCAATCAATGTTGTAATCCTTATCCTTCTTCCGAAAAATAGAAGAAGTCCTCATGGACTCTGCTCATTAACCACTGGTAAAGAGGTTCATATTTTCCAAAGTATGGGAGCTCATACAACTAGTACACTCCTACTTATTTTTAAAATTTTCTCCCAGCATCATCATATACTGGCATATCCTCTACTGTGCGCTTGTTGGTCTTTGTACTCAACAACACATCTAATTCTTTCTTATTATATAGATGTGTGGTGGTTGTAATCACTTATCTCACACTTACAAGCTATGTGTGGGAATCCCACTCTTTCCCAACTATCATGCCTTTGATACTACATCTCTGAGAAACTACTCTTGGAGAAATTTCAACTTCTACCTCCACTTTCTTCTTTCCTTTGGCTCCTACAGTAGGTGCTTTCTTTGGTGCCATCTGAAAATCTCACCTTTCTGTCCTCTATGGTGTGTAAATGTGTCTCCTTCTATCCTCTATAGTGAGAAAGTCCAAACCCTAGCTCAAATCTACATGTGCCCTAGTTGAAATCATGTGCCCTAGCTCTTTTGCAAATGCTACTTCACTCAAACCCTTCACAAATGGGGATGTAAGCTTCTTCTATGCACAAATATTCTCTCCACATCTGGTTTCACACTCTCACACCTCAATATTCTTTTCACTCATCTCTTGGTCACACTTAGCTCATTCAAATTCTTGTGATCACAATGGTAAAAATGAACTCGCATCACATCCTTATATAGATTTTCAAAAATTTGGTGCATTTATTGCTCCTTCACCTACCAACAATCCTCTCATTAATTGACCATTTTCACAATTTCCACATGTGGTACATCTTCACGCCTCAGCTATAACCTTCTAGTGCACCTTCCTACCTTCCTAGCTATAGAACTTCTCTTCAATGTGCTTCCATGCACCTGAGTACCTCACCACTGCACCTTCTCTTGGTAGTCTCCATGGCCACTGCTTACCTCACGTTATATTTCCTTTGTTTATCTCCATCTATGGTCCTTATTTGGAAGCAATATTCTTTCCACCAACTCTCCAAACTTGAATACACTTGTAGCATTTTTTCCTTTATGTGTACCCATTTTTCAATAACCACCCCACACAAATGGTATGTGTAGTCCTCTGCGCATAAAAATACTACAAATGGTAATTAGCTTCTGGCGTGTAAACATGCTTATTTCACAAAACACCAACTAAATTGACAAAGCATAGTGATGAAGAAGGAAATACATTAAAGGAATACATAATTGAAAACCTAATCTAAATGGCAACACTACCTTATTACAAACACCAAGAAGACTTATTTATAGTAGGGCTTCAACCTACTCCCATTGAAGTAACCGGGTAACCATATTCCATCAAGTGTTTCTAACTGACAAGCTCTTGTTTCAAGTATGTAAGTGATAACATATGGTCCTAACCAATGTACTTTGAGTTTTCCTAGATGATGCAGAAACTTAGAATCATAAAGAAGCACCATCTTGTCCTATCTCAAGATTTTTGTCCCTGATGTGCCTGTCATGCCATGCTTTCTACCTAGATTTTTCTTGCTTCTGACTCAAAGTGTGCTATTTCTCATCACTCATCCAAGCTTAATCAAATTTTCAATTCATTCTTCTAATGCTTGTTCATCAGCTAGACCTCCAAGCGTGTGCAATATGCAAAGAAGGTAACATGAATTCATAGAAGAATCTTTTATGCCAAACACCAATTGAAAGGGTGTGGCCTTGTTTAACCACTTGTATGTTGTTCTATATGCCCAAAGCATGGAAAAAACTTTATCATCCCAATATTTTCTTCCAACATCACAAATTTTTGTCAATGTCTGGCTCAAAATCTTGTTGAAAGCCTCAAGCAGTCCCATTTTCCGAGGATGATATGGTGTAGTCTTATGGTGTGCAATCATGAACTCATCCAATAGAATTCTGATTGTCTCATTCAAAAATGTGTGCCCCTATCACTTGTCAAACTCAATGGGCATCCATACCTTGTAATAATATTTTCCCATAGAAACCTGGCTATTGTTGTTGTAGTTGTTGTATAATCCTTTGTAGGTGTTGCTTCTTCCCACCTTGTTAGATAATTTATGCAAGTGATGATATAGCATGATCTAGTCCTACATGCGTGGCTAGTGAAATAGGACCCACAAAATCTATAGCCCATTTCTCAAATGGTTTTGCACTAGGAATAGGTCTTAAAGGCATTTCATCTCTTTGTCCTAGTTTTCCAAGGCACTGACAGTGATCACAAGCCTTGCAATATGCCTTACAATCCTTTATACAAGGTCTCCCACCATAATCCAATGAGTAGAATATTGCACGTAGTGGCATCACCTACATAGTGCCCACCTGCAATACCACCATGAGCCTCTTCCATGATATTTGTGTGCTCATGTTCCAGTACACATCGACGCAATACTTCATCTTGGCCTAACTTGTACATGTCACCGCTAATCAACATAAATGGTGTCACGTGAATGGAAAGTTGTTTCTTCTCTAAGGATTTCATTCCTTTTGGTGCCATACTGTACGTAGAAAGACAAAAATGTCCTCTAATTCGATGGTGCATGTGTTGTAACCTGTATAATTGTGCATCGGGCATGGTATCTTCAATTTCCTATGCACGTCTCTCTCCGACTATATTTTGGATAAATGGTCCGGTCTAGAATTACTTTTCCTAGTTTTACCACAACTGTAAAATCAAATTCTTGGAATAAGAGTACCCATCGACATATGTGCCCCTGTAAAATGGGCTTGTTTACCAAATACTTCAATGCCATGTGATGGTATAGAATAAAAATGGTGTTGCTAGCAGGTACTATCTAAATTTATGTAGCACATAGATCATTGACAAAGCTTCGCGCTCTGTAGTTGTATAATTCTTCTCTACATGAGTCAAATTTCTACTAGAAAAATAGATAGGATGATCTATAATACCTTCTCTAGGCTGAGCCAACACCATGCCAATGGTCATGCCAGAAGCATCCACATGTACATGAAATGGTTGGTCCCACAAGAGGAAAGCACATAGAATAGGCATTGTAGTAAGTTTTTCCTTTAATGTCTCGAATGCATGCTGTTGTGGTTCTCCCCAATAGAATGTCCCTTTTCCTTTTAGTAACTCCTCCAAGGGTGTGACAACCTTAGCATACCCTTTAATAAATTTTCTATAATACCCAGTGTGACCTAAGAATCTACATGCACCTCACTTTGACTAGTAGGCTCTTCTAGGATGATAATGACTACAACCTTAGCTGGATCAACCAACAAACCTTCCTTGCAGATGATGTGCCCTAACAATGTGCCAAATGGTGTAGCAAATACACATTTCTTGATGTTCAAAGAGATGCTTAACTATGACATCTTTCAAACATTAAGCGTAAATTGTCACAATGATCCTTAACAAGTCCATACACCATCCAGTCATCTAAATAAACCTGCAAGAAGTTGTGAATAAAATCTTTGAACGCTTGGACAACTATGCATGAAAAATACAACAGTGCATTTTTCAGACCAAAAGGCATCACAATATAGGAAAAATTCCCCATTCAAAGTGGTAAAAGTAGTATTTTCCTGATCCTCCTATGCAATCCTAACCTGATGATACCAGAGAATCCATCTGTAAATGAATAGATTTCATGCCCTACAACACCTTCTAATATTTCCTCTGTGAATGGCGTAGGAAAGGGATCAGTCACACATGCAACATTCAGCTCCCTATAGTCCACACAAGATCCTAATCCAACCATATTTCTTTATATTGATCACCATTGGGCTAACCCATTCGATTCATCCAAGGGCTTGATGATTCCAGACTTCAACATTTTGTCAATTTCTTCTTTGACCTTTTCACAAGTTGGGGTTCATCCTATAGGGTCTCTTCCTGACCAGGGCACACACCTTCCTTAAGATTTATCTTCATTTCTCCTAATGATTCATGCATGCCTTTTAGTTCATGGTATCCCCTAGGAAATAAGTCCTGATAATCTCATAGTAACTCAATGATTTTTTCCACTTCAGAGTCAGACCAATAATCCCCAATTATGGCCTCCTTAGGCTCAACATCCGATCCAATATTCACTTTCTTTTTTTTCATAGGTTCATGATAGGTGCGTGGTCTTATCTGCACTATCCAAAACCTCATGCCTACCTATTGAATGGTCTACATCCAGATTTTCTACTTCTTCATCATCCACTAAGTAGACCATCTTTCCTTTTTCTTTCTCAAAGAAAGTGCACTTAAGTAGTGTGGCATCTATCTTTGTTTCTTCAACAAAACATGCTCTGAGTCATTTCCATCAAATAACTCCTGAATGAGTTCTTTTCCTTTGCACTATCTCCCATAGTTAACCACTTTATAACCCTTAATGCCTCTTCTACTGGAGGTTTAGTAGAGAAGTAGTCAAAAGTCTAGATCATTCCTATAATCAAATCCTACCAATTTCTAGTCTCTCTATGGAGTTCCGCATATACATACCAAGCACATGCGTGCACCTTGTAAAGTGGAATAAAATTTGTGCACCAGAGTGAAGGTGGTAAAGCTTCCTGCCCCTCTATCAGAGTCTCTCACACTACTGAACATGGTGTTGAACAGGTTGATTACCATGATAAGTGTGCATATTTGAGTAGGTGCATTGCTCTTGAAAAACCAAGTAGAAAGAAATCCTGATTTCATTCCATCCTACAAGATTATCCTGTGAACCACCCACCAGTGCGTTGTTATCCCATGCGTAGGGTATATGCTAGCATATTTTCATCTCTCCAACTGGTCTATCCACTATTCCTCCATGGTGTGTAAAAATACCATAGGATCTCCTTCTAGTGTATCGAGGTACCGAGTTGTTACCTATTCTCCGATACAATGAGGTCTACTATTCTCCACAAATGTGCTTCTTACTTCATGCCCTACCAACTCATAAGTACCATGAGCCCAATTATCACAAGAAACACTTGTAGTATCACTAATAGACTATGCATCTTCCCATTGAAGGATTCCTTCTTTAGATGGCTCGAGCACTTTTGGGTCCTGGATGGTGCGTACATAAATCCTATTCAGATCTTCCTCACTCAAAGGCTCAACATAGGGCATAGATTTTCCATCTGTTAAAGGGATAATAACCCTTTCCTCCTTGTTCTCAAAACTGATATAACCCTTGTTGAACAAAGATCAACATTATTTGCATAACACCAAGGGTGCCCAAGTAGAGCTGGGAAGTTGTCTGCTTCTGCAAGTGCCAAAACCTCAAAGTCCCCTGTGAACTTGGCCCCTTGTATAGTAATGGATGCATCTTTTAAAACTCCAATAGGGGTGGCCTTGGTTCGATTAGCCATAAACAACACATTAGAAGATGGTTGTAATGGGGGTCTCCCCATCTGTACCCATGCATCTAAAGTAAGCACATTGACTTCCGTGCACTGTATCAATCAATATATTACTCAAAATCCATCCATCCACAACAACATTCAAAGTGATTTCCTTTATCATAGTCTAAGCTATGGGGGAAGATTTACATGCAGGATCTGTCATCTAGTCTCAATACTTACATGCGGAGTGTTTCCCTTTAGCCAATTCCCTAACAATGGAATGATATTCTCCTGGCGCAACATTTTCACACCTCCTTCAAGTCATCAATATCAGATTGGACCATCTCTACTACTTTCTTTTTCTCCATCTTCCGTGATTTCTCCTTTAAACATTGTATTTCACCCTAAAGATTTCTAAGTACCTCCATGGTTTCTTGATAAACCTCCTTCTGATGGACATGATCTGGGTACTGTGCATGTAGAACCTCCTCCTTAGTGATGGTAGGCTTTTATTGTAATGCTTCTTTGGTGCACGCCACTTCAATGTGGGTAGTGATCTTTATAGGAAATACCTCGGATTCTAGTTCCAACTTGGGCATCCACTGATTTTCCACAACACGTGTATCCTAACCATCCATGTGCCTTTTTTTCTTGTTTATGCTACTTACTAAGATGCTCATATAAGTCTAGGAATTCCTCATAGCTATGATTCTTTCCACATAAAGAACATGTAATATTCTGAGGACATTCACACCTGTAGTGGTCAAGAGATCCACATGTATAACATGTTCCATGAGGAAACTCACCTCATCCACCACCATGGCCTGGCCTCCAAATCCACCATGGTATCCTCGACCTCTATGCCATGACCTCCTTCAAAAACACCCTTCATTCGATCATAGCGTGCTTGATTGTGATCCCGATCCTGATGCTCATTCTTTCCTTTAGAGTTATCTAATACTCTCTGTCTATCACACACCAATATCTATAGCATCATGGATCTAACCAATCAATCTAGAAGTCTTCTATATCATGAGTCATGGACCTAAAATTTTACATAGTAGTAAGATACATTCTTCCTTATTGCACGTTGCAATAATGGGAAGTGGCTAGCATCATGGTTCAAATGACATATCTCATAGTCTAGTAATAATGAATGTACTGATCTCATGGGGAAAACTATCCTTGGTGTGCCCTTCCACTTCACAATCTATACACCAAATCCCGTGTGTGTCTCATGTGTTGAGTTTTCGATAGTTTCTCCAACTGCTTTTCCATAGCTGCAATCTGTGCTTTCCAAGAATGGGTTGACCCCAAGTGTCTATACTTCTAACTACCTTAGCACGTAAAAGTCTACTTCAAGTGCTTCACGTGGATCAAGTGTATGTCTTATGTGACAAAGCCCTTCTAAAAGGTGTAATCAGACCTCCAATGAACCATTGTGCATGTTGGCTTGCATGAATATCATAAGAAAGCTTAGATAAAAGCATTTTGAAATGGGCATCATACTCCCTGACACTCTCAGTAGTGCTTGCTTAATATCCTTGAGCATGCTTATACTCTTCTGCTCAAACTCAAGGATGTGAAACTCTTTAAGGAAAGCATATTTTAATGTTGCATAGTCTACGCAAGTCTGATCAGGGTCAAACTTTTTTGTACTAGTTGTGTGTGCATCCTTGTAATGTAGTGGAAAATTGACTTTCCCTACACTCAGAAGCCATGATTCCTTTTATGCGCCACAATATTTCACACATGTGCACATGTTCAACAACATCTTCTATGCCCCTATATTCTAGAAGATGAAGAGACATCTCCATGTAAATATTTGGGGTTGGTGTGGACCTTTCCCACCCGATCATAACCTCCTGTGTTTCCTCCTCTCCTCCAAAACCACTAGATCCACTAGAACTAGAACCACCTATACCTCCTGATCCTCCACCTATGTAGCCGGAAGTGGACTAGAAGATGTACTTCCTTGTGTCCCAATAGTAGTACTAAACTACACCCCTACAGTCTGTGAAGTGTTACCACTCCTAAGTGAGTCCAAAATTTATGCGCATGCTTGAATTTTATGTAGATGATGCACCTAAAAAGGTACCTCCAAACAACAATGAATACATTTTCCCTACCATCATTGATGTACTTTCTATGTGACTTACTCCTACTCTCCCACTACCTAAATTAGCTTGTTGACTATTTTTCATACTAGATACTAGAAAACCAAGCGCAAGGGCTAGGTTTCTAGGTAGATTCAGATGCGCACATGGCCTAGGTCATCTCTACTTGGCGCACTTCCATGTGAGGCCGAGGGGGGTTCCCTGTCATGCTTTCCCAAATGGGGAGTTCTTGATGCTCTAGCTCCATGCCTTCTGCGTGAGCTCCAAATCCTTCATGATCCATCTCTCTCCTCAATGCCATTCACTCTACAACATCCCATTACTTCTCTATCTCCCTCTCACATGCCTCATTATACTTAAGCCACCTTTCTTCTCTCTTCCTTTCTGCCACTAGGTCTGCCATCTTTCACCAAACCTACTCTTCCCCCCGCGTGGTGGGGTTTAGTTAGCCATCAGTTTTATTTCCAAGTTCAGGGTCACCATCAATATTTTGATCACCAATGGAATGCCTTGCAAGTAAGTTCCCCTGGGATATCGTAAAAATTGAATTCTACTACCTCTGGGCAAGAATAAGTGGAAATTGAGTACTCTAGAATATAACTATTTAAAACACCATGAAACCAAGTATCCATGCATGTGTCCAAATCAGATCAGCATCATAAAGGGCCTGAAATTCTTCCTACATCCAAACAAGTGTGTGATACCTCCAATCCCTTTTAGATGCATAAGCAACCAACCACTCATATAGTTCTATTAAAAAATAATGAAGAAGCTCTCATACAAACTATCATACATATTTTGTTCCACCCATGCATGTGTGTTAAACTCAGATCCGGTGTTGAACCTCCATGTGTATTCTTCTTCTAGATCTTGTATCCACTCCTCAACACTTGCTAGGGTCAACTGGTATGTCTTCATCGTGAACCATCCTAAAAAACAACTAAAAAGAGGTCCCAAAATGGAACCAATGATGTAGCCTAGAATTTACAGAAATAACCAAGCGTGTCTGGCACATCACTCATCCTAGACTGAGCACTCACCCAAAGCAGTGCAAAGGTACTAGGCCCCTCTTTAGGGTTGCTTGTGTAGGATGTTAGCAAGATGAAGAGTTAATGCATTCAGATCCATAATTAGTATAACATTCTATAGAGCATATTCCAGATCTAAATCTAAAGAGTAATGGATTCAAATAATAGCCATAATGAATTCTACCATGCAAGATCTAGTTATAATCATGTTTAACACCTTGAATCAGTCAATACACTCCATTATATTAAACACAATAAATACATAGAAGCTTCTTACAATAAGTAATACCATAAGTTCATGAACCGCATGGAAAGATTTTTGGTAGACATAACTTCAAAATAACTCATATCTAGTCTTCCTCCTATACTACACTAGATCACTACATATTTAAGGGCAGCGGCGATGAGACCTGTTGTTATTGATGAGATGTCATGGGCTATAGGCCCTAATGAGGAGTGATAGATTATACTGATTGATTATGCGGGGTTACCCCAAGTATACTACATGGTGGGTTCCTACTTTGAGGAGTTTTAATAGATCTTGAGTAGTACAGGGTTACATAGAGGGTGAGGCAGTACATTCTCGGATGGAGGGAGGAGCACGGGTAGTGCCGAGGATGCGGGGATGAGGTGAATGAGAGAGACAATGATATAGTTGTACCTATTGCAGTAATGATGGCCAAAAAGGCCATAGGCGAGGGAGAGAGACATGTCTTAGAAGGATCGAGATAATATTCTTGGTGTGCGGGATGTCCTTATTACAGAGAGGGATGGGTTTAATATTGAGAGGGACATAGTAGTGGTGGAGCAAGATGGTATTCGTGTATAGCTTGCACATATTTATGTAGATAGAGACAATTACAAGGACCATAGGGATTCATTGAGGAAGGCCTTAGGGATTACATGTCCTCTATATCTGGAGCATAGTTATCAACAATGGCTTGATCTAGCAAGTAGAGAGTGGCACCTATAGCATCTCCTTCATCTAGCATGATTTTAGTGGTACATTATGAGGATGTGCAAGCTGAGTGAGATTATTACGTTGATTTGATCATCAAGAACTATCATGATGCTACCTTATATGTAGATTACTTGGATTCAAAGGGGGCAACTACAACAATATAAATGCCTAGTGTGAGTGTAGCGAGCATGGGTCGATGACCTTGGAGGCCGAGAGAGAGTAGAAGGTGACAACAAAAGAGCCATAGGTGAGATTTTGGTGACAAGTTCTCCAGGAGGGGTTAGAGATATAAATTTTGTTAGAGGAACACAAGCTCTAAGAGGAGTTAGTACGGTGCTCATGGATGTGGAGTTTACTAGTTGATATTGATGTATTTTATGACATAGGCTCATGGAAGCCGGTTTTGTATGATGGTGTGTGTGTGTGTGTGTGTGTGTGTGTGTGTGTGTGTGTGTGTGTGTGTGTGTGTGTGTGTGTGTGTGTGTGTGTGTGTGTGTGTGTGTGTGTGTGTGTGTGTGTGTGTATTGGACATTGATCACGATGTATATTGGACTTTGATTTATATATATGATGATGATGAGTTTTATGGCTTATATTGTATTTTAATTTGCATGTGTTATATGTTGTATGTTTTTAAATTGGAATGTGTTAGTGTTAGATGGATGTATGTGATGTGAAGTTAAGAAGCATGGTTTACAAACATGTATAGTTACATATGATTGAGTGTGGTTGAATGTTTTATTGATTCAAATGAATTTAAAATGTGATCTTAAAATATGGTGTATCAAAAATGTGACTAAATAAAATGAGGTAAAAATGAAATGATTGCCCCACTATGGATTTGATATATACGTGACGAGGTTTTGAAAAGTGTGAAAACACTTGCACTTGTAGCCTTAACAAATGTTAAATAAGATTATCAATAGGTAGTCACAAAATCTTAATAAGATATGGAGTGAATGTATTTATTTAGGATACAAAATGGGTTTCATATGTATAGCTCAATGTGGGAGAAAGGGATCTCCTTTTCAATAGGCTTACGAGAGAAATGACACAACTTTTTAGATTTTTGAAGCAAATTGATCGATGCGTGAAGTTTTTCTTAGTGGGAAAGTTGATCAATGTGGGAATCTTTCCTAGGATGTTTTTGATATTGATGTATTTTTGAAGGTTGATCAATGTGGGAAGAATTTTACATGAGTAGCCATCCTTCGAGGGTATGGTCTACATTTTTACTTTTGACTTTTACAAGATGGTCGTCCTTGAGGGATCGGTCTATAATTTTGAGTGGTAGTTGTCCTTTAAGGGATCATTCTACTATATTTTCAATATTTTGATAAGAAGCATCCAATTAACTTTACATAAATTTTTGAGCTGAGGGAAAAACCCTAATAGATCATATCAAGGAGGGGAGAAGATGTATATATGACCTATACACATATGCCCCATGTTATTATTTTTAAATGGTACAGGGTACATGGATGTAATGATTAAGGGGCTCCTACAAAGAGGAACTTGTCCATAGTGAAATATGTGATGAAAAAATCCATGGTGCTCATCTTTAAGGTGTATTTAGGATGCTGACAGATAACCACATACTTTCAAATCATTACAATGATATGGTGGAGTGATAGGATTTGGATGTATCTACTATTATGACGATCAATTATTTAACAATAGAAAGGCCACAAGTGTGAGGCATTCAGAGGTTCCTTTTCAGGTTCTCCATCAAGAGAAGTGAGATGATACACTCTGACCCATACTTGTGAGTAATGACATATGGACCAATCCAATTAGGGGAAAACTTTCCACGTTTACTCCATTCTAATGTAGTGAAATTTTGATTTTATTTAAGCACAATATCACCAATTTTAAAGTCACACTCTTTGACATGTTTTTTATAGGCTCTATTAACATGTTCTTGATAGACTTGATGATGTTCGAGGGTTGTTAGATGTTTTTCATCTAACAGTTCAAGTTGTGTTAAGCGGTCTTGGAAATATTCTTCATCAGGGATGAAATATTTAAGAGATACATGAAGTGATGGAATTTGGACCTTGAGAGGTAGGATAACCTCTGAGCCATAGATGATTGAATAGGGCATAGCACATGTAGGTGTGTGGATGCTATTTTAATAAGCCCAAAGAGAAAACGGGATTTGGAGATGCCAATTCCTACCTGCATCGTCTACTATTTTTATAAGGATTTTATTAAGTGTTTTTTATAGGCCTTGGCCTATCCATTTCTTGAGGATAATATGGTGACGAGAAGTTGAGTTTGATGTTGAATGTATCACAAATATTTTTAACCTCTTTATTTTTAAAGGATTTTCCATTATCCATGACGAGTTTATGAGGGATACCAAAAACGACATATGATATATTGATATATGAAGTTAGTGATAGGCCTTGATTTTGTCAAGGTTAAAGGGATGGCTTCAACCCACTTGGTAAATTATTCAGTGGCTGTGATAATGGAATGATGTTGTTGAGATGATTTAGGATTGATAGCACCAATGAGGTCTAACCCCCATTGAGAGAAAGGTCATAGGTCCTGAGCGGGTTGTAATTCTTGACTAGGGACATGGATGAGATCTAAGTGGAGTTGGCATTTAATGCATTTCTTTACATATGCACAACAATATTTGGTGATGGTAGGCCAGTAGTACCCTAGCCATATGACACATTTAGTGATGGCATTTCCACTGAAATGACCACCACAGATGCCATCATGGACTTCTTCAATTGCTTTGATTGATTCATGTGATTTAAGGCATCGTAATAGTATACCGTCAAAGCTACGTTTATAAAGGATACCACCTATAATGACAAAGTGAGTGACATGTTGAAGAAATGATTGTTTAGCACCATGTGATAAGTCTGATGGAAATTTATATTCGGTGAGATAGTCATATATCTAAGTGTACCATAGATCAGGTGGATTATTTTCAATGAAATTAATAGAAGGTATCTCATTTTGATGTGAAGGATGGTCCAAGTGTTGAACGACTACAAACATTTTAGTGTTATCTTTTGATTTTTCCATTTCTAAAGGGATGAGGGATCCGAGAGATGTCATAGTGTCTACAAATTTGTTAGAAGATCATGGAATAGTTTGAATGGTATAATGATTGAATGTGTCGAGGAGAAAGTCAACAACAACTTTATATTTTTGGAGGATTTC
Organism: Taxus wallichiana var. yunnanensis; assembly: GCA_018340775.1. Classification (NCBI taxonomy): domain Eukaryota; kingdom Viridiplantae; phylum Streptophyta; class Pinopsida; order Cupressales; family Taxaceae; genus Taxus; species Taxus wallichiana. The sequence goes on from CM031240.1 coordinate 80,545,394, forward strand.
ATTTTTACATTGATATTCTCCTTTAACTTGACTAATGACAAGTTGTGAATCTCCATAGATTTCCAGAATGTGGACACCTAAGAGAATGGTGGTAGTTAGACCCATGATTAAGGCTTCATATTCTACCATGTTATTAGTACATTCAAAGTTAAGTTTGAATGCTAACAAAAGTGGAATATTCCAGGGAGGGATGATAACGACATGAATCCTCCTCCTTCTTGGCATTTAGAACCATCGAAGAAGAGAGTCATTTTAACAAGGATAAAATCAGATTCATTGATGTTGTTGATGGATTCATCAGGAAAATATTCATGAGGGAGTTGATTATCTAGAAGGGGTGCATCAACAAGTTGATCTATAATGGCTTGACCTTTGATATATTTTGAGATATGATTTCAAGATCAAATTCAGTCATGAGCATAAGCCATTGAGTTATGTGATCATTATGATAAGGTTTAGAGTACATGGTTTTAAGAGGATTAAAGTTGGTAACGACATATGTCTTTTGATTGAGGAGATAATGTCAAATTTTGGAGGTGGAAAAATACAATGCACAACATAATTTTTAGCTTTGGTGTAGCATGTTTCATACTCATGGAGTGTGTGACTAATGTAGTATATGGCTTGTTCATGACCTTGATTATCGCGGTGGGCAAGCATAGCTCCTAGAGCATGTTTTGAAGTGGATATGTATAGATAAAATGGTTCCCCTTCACAAGGTGGAGTAAGCACAGGAGGTGATAATAGATATTGTTTGATTTCATCAAAGGATTTCTGATAATTAGAATCCCAATGAAAGTATACATCCTTGTGGAGAAGATGGTGAAATGGTTGAAAACAATTAGAAAGTTATCATATGAAAATTTGAATTGACTATAGCTTACCTTGGAGGTTACGCAATTGTTTAAGATTAGATGGTGGAGGCATTTCAATGATTTCTCTAACTTTTTCCGGATCAACTTCAATGCCTCGGATAGATATGATGAATCCTAAAAAATTTCTAGTGAGGACACTAAAAACACACTTTGTAGGATTAAGATGAAGAAAAAATTGAATTAGACGAGTGAAGATTGATTTAATGATTTCAATATGGTCTTTTCGTGATTTGGACTTTCCTAAAAGGTCATCGACATAGTCTTCAACAATCTTTTGGATGAGGTCATGAAAAATGTATGTCATGGCGTGTTGGTAAGTAGCCCTTACATTTTAAAGACCAAATGGTATGACATGGTAATAGAAGGTTCCCTAAGGGGTGATGAAATAAGTTTTGTTATGATCATCATGGAAAATTTTACTATAACCAAAAATCGATCCATGAGGGAGAGCATTTCATGGCTAGTTGTTAGGTCAACAAGCTGATCTATGTTTGGAAGGGGGAAATCATCCTTAGGACATGCAAGTTGAGATCCCTGAAGTACGTGCAAATGTGTAACTTGCCTGAAGATTTAGTTATGGGAACAATGTTAGAGACCCATTGTGGATAGTCAATGGGTATGATAAAATTGGCTAGATAAGAGGCATTGCAACTCTTCCTTAACAAGGAGAGCTATACGGGGATGCATTTACAGATTTTTTTTTAAGCTGGATTAGCATCGGGATACACAAATATGTTCTATATGACAATGTTAAGATTGATTCCAAGCATATCATTGTATGACCAAGTGAAGGTTTGGTAATATTTTACTAGGAACGAGGTGAAATCATCTAGTTCTTGTGGGTTTAAAGATTGGTTGACTTTAATTATGTGAGGATCTTGAGGGGTGCCTAAGTTAATATTGAGGGTGGATTCATTAAGGAGAGTTGGTGTGTCGGATGGTAGGGATTTATGAAGAAAGTCTTCAGATCCCATATGGGAAAGGATATCTTGATCATCTTGACATTGGAGGATATCTATAGTAGGTGAATCTTCCTCAACCATTTCTAGCCAAACAAGGGGTAATGATTTAGTGGAGTGACTAGATTGATAAGTAAGCGGCCCTAAGGATATAACATTGACTAAAAAAATTAGGTGGAATGGATACAATGTCGTCTATGTCCATAAGATCTTTATATTTTTTGGTGACGACAATTCTAATTGGGAATAAGCATGGATGTAGTGAGTTTGGATGTAGTGGCTTCAAATATTTCAGAGCTAGACTTCTTATAACCTAAACCATATTTCTCATAGGATTTAAGAGAACATTGGATGGTCAAGTCGTGGGTTCCTTGTTCATAACGGCCGAGGCCAAAACCTCTCCATGCACAATGATGAAGATACATACAAGCAAAGTTTGGATTATCAAGGGATTTGAAGTCTAATGTGAATGGCATGGCATGGTGTGGATTGATGACATGGGATGAAGGATTATCAATTCCTCCATAGATGAGTTTTTTTTTAGATAAGTAGGACCGTAAGAGATACTATCTCCTACATTTGACTCATATATGGGTTGTTTGTCAGCGAAACCATATGTTTTGGGTGAAGGGATGGAGTTGAGCATGAGGAGATGGTATTCCCCAAGCATAAGACGTTTTACAGCCTCATCAAGAGAGGAATCATCTAGTAATTTGGAAGAGGGGATAGATGTGCTAGTAGACACTTCATTAGATGATTCAGATGTGGATTTAGGTACAAGGACATCATTTGGGTGATATGTCATGTAATAATCAACGAATGGATTTGGATCAGTGGGGATAGTGAAAGTCGACCCTCGTGTTCATATTTGAGACAATGATGGAGGGTGGAAGGAACGTAGCACATGGTGTATATCCAAGGCGATGGAAATGTCATATATCTAAGCAATGATGAAGAGTGGAAGGTCATGGTCTTCCGGTCTAAGAGATGGAATTTTAGATGGTTTGAATGATATAATGGCGGATGCTTTAAGGGCACCTCAAATTTGAGAAAGGAAAAAGATCATTGGTCGCAGATTATGGATTTAAGGGCTTCTATTATAGCTTGTTTGTGAGAAGGTGAGATTAGTTCATAAAGTCACATGATGGGGGATTGGTGTAATTTCTTGATAAAAACCCATCTTGTAGTGAAGGGGATGTTGTTGCTGTTGTATATATGTAGATGACAAAGAGAATGGAGATCAAAGAAGTAAAGGATGCGCCTCAACACATGATGTGCCAAGGGACCGAATGGCGCATAACAATGAGTGTCAGAAAAGTCAACATGAGAATGTTGCGCCTTGGCGCACATAAGAGGATGTCGACACAATGTAAATGCGCCTTGGCGCACGTAGAAAGAAGATGTCAACATAGAAATAGATGCGCCTTGGGCGCACGTAAAGGAATGTCGACACAAAAAAATGCGCCTTGGCGCAGTAAAAGATGTCAACATAAACATGTGTCGACACAAAGGATATGTTGACACTTGGCGCGCAGTAAAATGGCGCACGTAAAAAGAGTGTTGACACAAACATATTTACACCTTTGGCGCACGAAATGAGTGCGACATGCAAATGAATGCGCCTTTGGCGCACAAAAAGGGTTGTCGACACAAACATATTTGCGCCTTTGGCGCACGAAAAGGATTGTCAACATGCATATGGATGCGCCAAGGCGCACCTTCAGGAGGCGCAACATTCTGAGCGCTGACAGGAAGCAGACCCTGACCCAGATATTCAGATGGCCATAACTTTTGACTGGGAGCTCCGATTCACACAAGGTTGGACTTTTCGGAAAGCCTACGGCATCCTCTACCTAACTACGACTGGATATCTTTAATTGGGTGGGAACAAGTTCTTAAAAATGCAAAATACAGTTTGCCACTTTTGGGGTTTGATATGGTCCTCACCTACCACCATAATGAGATGAATTAAATACAACCTGAGGTGGTTGGGGTAGATTTGGACTTTCTCTCTCTTCTCTCTCTCATTCTTCCTATAAATTGTAAGGAGGGGCTTCTTTCTAAAGGTTGGACATTCTTGTTTTGGCCCCTCCCTTCTTCTCTTTGGCAGGTAGAGTTGTGGAGCTCAAACCTCCCATATGAAACTGTAATGCACCTTTGCCTCTGGGCATTTTTGCAGTGTATCAGTATCAACCTTCGTGAGAAAATAAATGCATGATCGTGGATGTTTCTCAACCCTCTATGTGTTTCATTTTGCATCCTCCTGATCTTTCACTATGAATATGTTTATCTCAGGCATGATTTTGCATTGCATTTTCGTGGTCTCGTGTTTAATTGGCAAAACGTATGTTCTTCATTCCTGCATCACCTCCTTAGCTTAGGTTTGTTTTTATGCATTTTTCTCTCCCTATCTCCTTGGTAGTTAGATTAGGTTTTAGTAGACTCTCTGCATTTTATTGGTGCATCTGAACAGAGGAATAGGAGCCGGCCTTCATCCGGAGAGCTTTTCCGATTTCGCAAGGTCCCACACTTGGGAAAAGCTCCATGTTGTGCAATCGCACTGAGATTCTCAACCCATCGAGTTGCAGAGTCCTAGGGGTGCTGTGATTCGACACCAATAGTTTTGGCATGCCCGGTGGGACCAAGAGGTCATTCCATAGATTTGAAGGAGTTTTCATGAAATTCGGACCAAAAAATTGCAGGTTTTACAATTCCAGATTTTTCACCTTCCAGGCTGAACTTTGAAATTGATTTTCAAGGACTTAACTTGCTTGAAACAAGTCAAAATTTCATCAGTTGATAGATCGGGGGGTAATCTTCAAAAGGGTATTCCTAGAATTTTGAGATTTTGACTTTCAAAATTTCATGGTTTTTTGAATTTCGGATTTGTGTTTCGTAAATCGCGTTTTTTGGGTTTTGGGACTGTCATTCCAAATCAAATTCCAAACCCTAAAATCTCAAATGTGTAGGTCTTTAAAAAATTTTGTGTTTAAATATTGTCAGGTTTGGTGTGTAACTTGGCAAAATCTAGTCTTTTGAGGCTTGTTCTCTAAACACATCCTGGCGACTCCAAGGGATAGAATTCAAGTGGTGTGAAGAAGACAAGTTGCCTAGGCACATGAGAAGAATTCGAACCAGGTCCAATACTCAAGAAGAAGGGCTATTTTTCCACTTCGCAACTATCACTGGCAGAGGAAGGAGAGGAAGAAGACCACAAAGATCACCATCTCCGCCTAACAGACTTTGTCTACACCTCCACCCCGGTAGGCCTTTTCTCGCATCAACCAGTGGTTCTTAGGCCAATCATAATGGCGCATCTACCACCGAATCCCTTTGTCAATTTCACGGGGCAAAGAGTCCACTTGCCCTAAATGCTCAGAATCAAATTCCAGTTGCAGCGCTAAAGAATATCCCCTACTTCACAGGTGAAAATCATACTACTCCTATTGATCACATCCAGGATATTGCTAATGTATGCGCGATCCACGAAATAAATGAAATGGATGTTGCAGTCAAGCTGTTGGCTTCATCTTTCAAAGGCAAGGCCTTACAATGGTTTAGGAGCCTTACAGCAGGGTCTATTACGAATTGGAACCAACTTTGTTCTGCTCTTTGCAGCCAATTCGGGGAGAGGGCGGACAATTTATCCCTGTTGGAACAGCTGACAACAATCAAAAGGGCTCCTAACGAACAAATGGCAGACTTCAACTTCAGGTTCCAACGGACATGGGACAGGATCCCAATAGCTGTTAGACCAACTGCCGAAGGAGCATTCCTTTATTTCTTAAAGGCTATAAATTCAGACATAGCCATGATGATCCAATCAATGGGAGGAACAACGCTGCCAGGGTCCTATGACACAGCGATCAGAGCAGAGAACTGTTTGATCCAAGCCGGCAAGCTTGCACCAAGGCCACCAATGCCTCTCTATCCAGACATGGGAAATCCTACAACCAGTCAAGCACCAGAGTTGAATCCCATTCCAACTCCTAGGAATCAAAGCAATAATGAGGCGTCGACTTCTTCAAATACTTCAAAGGAATTGCAGGAGGTTATGAAACAGCTACAGAACCTTGGAAATGAGCTTGTGACTATCAAAAGACAGCAAGCTCAAAGTGCTAGACCGTATCAGCCTCAAGCACAGTACCAAGCTAGGCCCCCATACCAACAAAATAGACCACCACCTCAGGCTGCGAACCAAAGCCAAGGACAACCTCAAGCTGCCAGGCCATTTCGGCCGTATGATCCAAATGCAACGACATCCTCGAGAGCCTTGGTCCCGACACAAAATAACATGGCACAGGAGTACGACTGGTGTTACCCTTGCAATCTACCTCACAATCAGTCAGCATGTTTCAATGGTGCACTGAATCAGGCCTTGATGGTGCAAACCATTGGTGTGCCTCAAGAACCAAGCCAAGAAGGGAATCAGCAGCAAGAAACGCAACAAGAGGGACCTCCGACAGAAACCACATTGGCAAATTGGCAAACGGAAGACTTCTGTGGAGTTAACCAACAGCCTTTTCAAGGCGTGGCTGCCAACACACGGTCAAAGAAGAGAAGCATAGTAGAGGAACAACCATGTAATCCAGTTGTTCCTCAACCCGCTCTTACACAACAAGGGGCCAGCAGACCAAACGCAGCCCCAAATGCGCAAAACCAGACTAAGGTACCTGTTGCAGCAACACATGCACCCGTTCAAGCTCCAGAAAAGCTTGCACCAAGTAAGGGGCAGCAAAAGGACAATTCATCCCCCTTCAACATCATCGATCAAATGAAGAAGACACATGTGAACATTTCCATGTGGGAATCACTGGCGATCCCAGGGCAACGAGATTTGTTGCAAGCTGCAATGGCTAATTGGTCTGCCACAAATGTATCAAACCAAGGACATGAGAAAGTTCTCACTAATGCAAACAACATGATGGGGGCCGATAAGGAAAATTTGAAGCCTCCACCATTCTATGTTTCATTGATTGTTGGAAACCACTTGGTACAAAATCGCATGATAGATTCAGAGCAAGTAGTTCAAGGTGATGCCAAAGCAAATAAGCGGATCAACTGGTCTCAAGTACGAGCCAAAGGATCGAAAGGAGTAGTGCAACTAGATGGAACAAAGAAGGGGGAACAGCTTGGGGTCATCAAGGGTTAAGCCTAACACTACATTCATGTCCTAATGTTACAGTTCTGCAAGATGTGTCTGTAATTGACCTCCCGCCACTCTTTGCGTTGTGTTTATCAAGGGACTTCACTGCAAATATCGGTGGATATTTATCTCGCAGATTGGTCACACATGATCTTTAGGACAAGGTATGGAGCTAAAGCAACAATCAGATCAGAATCGATTGCCAATTTTCATATTGAGCCTTATGTACCAGGCCCTATCAATGCAAATTGCTCAGCTTTTGATCAGGAGGAGTGTTCAAGTGATCTAGAAACAGGTACTAAGGTCGAGGGAATTCCTGATTTAACTTTGGATGAATGGGCAAACAAAAGTCATGAATTTGACCCATACAAGGAAATTGAAGAATCTGAATTGGGCATGTATTGTATACACGAGGAAAATTCACTCATTCCTGACATCATTCAACCTGAACAAAAGGATGAAAACAAAGTTTGGAAATTATTCTTCGATGGTTCGAGAAGCAGGCAAGGTGCTGGAGGTGGTGCAATGTTGATTTCACCACAAGACATCAAATATTATTCAGCTTTTCGTTTCCAGTTTTCTTGTTCGAACAACACAGCTGAATATGAGGCCTTGATTCATGGACTTCATTGGGCCAGGAAAAAGGGCATAAAGAACTTGCAAGTGTTTGGAGATAGCGAGCTAATCGTCAACCAAGTTAGGGGACAACATGCTACAAAGAACAACCTGCTGAAGAACTACAAGAATAGGGTATGGGACCTCATTGAGGATTTCGAAGCTTTCAGCATTGTGTCCATACCTGTGAAGAAAATGAAGCCGCAGATAGACTCGCAGCAATTGGAGCGACGTTTGATGTGGTTGACAACATCAGAAGAGAAAAAACGCAGCCACATATCCATGTAGTTGTGAGGCCAGCAGTTCCAGATAATAACACAAGCTGGCAGGTGTTTGAGAACGATCAACAGATCGTCAATTTCTTGCAAGAAGAGGCTGAATTCTCAGCTAGAAATCAGGACAGACTAGAGCAGCAGTACGGGGATCAAGTAGTGCAGTTGCGGACAAACAAGCTTCCTAAGGGTTTAGTAACATTGGAGTCTATCTTCAACCCTAACGACTGGGCCCGTAAGGAAAAGGCTAACATACAGGTCAAGAGAGAAGATTCAGAGCCAATTCTAGTTGGGGAAGGAAAAACACTTCAAATTGGTAAAGTGGCCACTGAGCAGGAGAAATCAGATTTCATACAACTTTGCCAAGAATTTCCAGATGTCTTCGCTTGGAGCTATGAAGACTTAAGAGGTTTCGATCCGAAGTTGGCACAACATACCATAGAATTGGATCCAGATGCTAAGCCCATCAGGCAGAAGCAGAGACCAGTCAACCCTCACATTGAGCCTCTAATGAAGAAAGAGCTAAATAAGCTAATAGAGGCAAGCATTATATTTCCGATCAAGCACTCAAGCTGGGTTGCAAACTTGGTTCCGGTCAGAAAGAAGAGCGGAGAAATCAGGTTGTGTGTGGACTTCCGAGACCTCAACAGGGCATCTCTTAAAGACCATTACCCACTTCCTTCAATGGAACAAATATGCAAGTAGATCCGGTTCGAGAGGTTCTCTCTCCTAGATGGCTACTGTGGTATAATCAGTAATGGTGAAAGAAGATGACCAGTTCAAGACAGCTTTCACCACCAAATGGGGCACCTATGCCTACAAGAAGATGCCCTTTGGGCTATCAAATGCTGGAGCCACTTTCCAAAGGGCGATGGATATGGCATTCAAGGGGTTGATCAATAAAATAGTTTTGATATATCTCGACGACATCACTGTATTCTCAAAAATGCAATGGATCACCTCTATCATTTGAGGCAAGTATTTCAGAAATGTAGAAGATTTGGGGTATCATTGAATCCCAAAAAATGCATATTCTTGGCTCACGAGGGAAAACTTCTAGGCCATATTGTTTCAAAGGAGGGGTTGGCGATTGACCCAGAAAGAGTTGAAGCAATTCAAGCATTGCCATTGCCAAGTCACAAGAAGGCTCTTCAAAGCTTCTTGGGAAGGATCAATTTTGTCCGCAGGTTTGTTCCAAACTTTGCAGCTCTTGCGAAGCCAATAACACTGATGTTAAAGAAGAGCATGGCATTTAAGTGGACATCTGAAGGCAAGGCAAGTTTTGAGGCAATAAAAGAGGCTATATCTCAAGCCCCAACTCTCGTCAATCCAGACTTCTCTAAGGAATTCATGCTATATGCCTTTGGTGGTGGAGACACAATTTCTGCAATCCTGGTACAACAAAACAAAGAAGGGTTAGAACAACCAGTTGCTTTCTTCAGTCAAAGCTTGGAGGAATACGAAACTAGGTACTCTTTCATTGAAAAGCATGTCCTTGCGGTAATCAGAAGCTTAAAGAAATTCAAGCACCTAGTCTCAAACAACAAGATCCAATTATTAGTCTCTCATGTGGGAGTCAAGGACTTCCTTCTAAACAAGGATCTGAATGAGAAACGTGCAGGATGGATAACTCGTGTCATGGAATATGACATCGAGATCAAGGTCACCAAACTAGTACGTGGGAAGGGACTATGTGAGCAGCTAGCCTTGAGTCAGAAAGTTGAAGCTGGTGATGAAAAGGAGACTACCTTGGTACTACAGGATGATCAAGAACAAGAAAATGATGACGTGCCTACTCCTTGTTGGACTCAAAATATGATACACTTCCTACAGACAGGCCTATGCCCTCCAGAAATGAGCAAAGCAAAGAGGAGATACTTCAGATTACAAGCCATTCCATATGTGCTTGTTGATGGTGTTTTGTTTAAGAAAGACATCAATGGAGTTCTATTGAGGTGCATTGGGATAAGTCAAATTGAGAGGGTGTTACGAGATTTTCATGATGGAGATTCTGGAGGACATTTTGCCCCCAGAACAAACTCTCAAAATAATGAAGGCAGTGGTATTATTGGCCGACAATCTTTAAAGGATCGCTATACATGGATAAGAAAGTGCAAGAAATGTGCACTCTTCACAGCAAAGAAAGACAAGCAAAGACTTCCATCGCACCCAATCTCGTTGACCAACCATTTATGCAATGGGGATTGGACTTCGTCGGGGTCATTAATCCAAACTCGAGCCAAGGCCACAAGTGGATTCTCACGCAAATGACTATTTCACCAAGTGGACCAAGCAAAGAGCGCTCAAGGAAGCAAATGAGTCTAACATACTAGACTTTTATGAAGGAATAGTGACCAGGTTTGGTGTGCCGTCCACTATCATATCAGACAATGCATTGGCATTTATAGGTTCCAAAATTACAGAATGGGCTGTTAAGAATGGAATCTACTTGAGCACCTCTTCAAATTATTACCCGCAGGGTAATGGACAGGCAGAGTCCACAAACAAAAATTTGCTAAGAATCATCAAGAGGACTCTGGATGAAAATCAAAGAACATGGCATACAAAGCTAAAATCAGCGTTATGGGCTGACAGAATAACACCAAAGAGGTCTACAGGGAATTCTCCCTACAAGCTGGTCTATGGGAAGGAGGCAGTATTGCCCATATCATTAGAACTGCCTGCATTGGAGTTCATGAGGCAGTTGGAGTTAGCTGAGTTCGAACCAATGGAGGCTAGGTATGCAGAGTTGATGGAATTGGAAGAAATTAGAGAACATGCAGTTCAGACGATCGAAAAGGATCAGGCCTTAGTAAAAAGATGGTTTGATAAGAAGGCAAGAGCAAGGACCTTCCAGGAAGGGGATCTAGTTCTAAAATGGGATGCAGATCGGGCAAGACCAGGAAAGCATTCCAAGTTTGACGCCATTTGGAGTGGCCCCTACATGGTCACGGGGTGCAAGAGTAGCAATGCCTTCCAATTATCTACATTGGACGGAGAAGAACTTTCGATTCCGGTCAACGGAATCTATCTTAAACATTGCTACTGAAAAGAGAAAATTTCTACCCTTGTAAATATTAGCTTAGATTTCAATTCCTCTAAGTGCGTTTGCACATTGTCTTGTTGTAGTTAGGTTTCAGTTTCCCTAAGTGCTTTGGCACAGGTTTCGTTGCTCTCAGGTTGTTTCTACAGTTCAAAGTGCTGTCGGAGAAGGAGTTGCGGTTTCGTGCTCCTGGATCGAGATCAAGTTGGTTTCAAGTATTGCTTATGACTCCATGCCCAATGGATTTCTAAAAGGGCCACTGATCTTCTACCTAGCAGGCAGGTGATCCCGTTGAGTCACCAAATTGTTGTATATATCTTCCCCCCGGGTAGATATAGACAAGCAGGAGAATGGAGAAATCAAAGAAGCTCAAATGCCTGACATGACCAAGGCGCACAGAAATGGCGCATAACAATGAGTGTCAACATGAGAATGTATGCGCCAAGGCGCAGGAAAGTGGCGCACAGAAATGGATGTCGACAATGTAAAGGATGCGCCCTTGGCGCACGGAAATGGCGCATAACAATGAGTGTCAACAGGGAAAAAGTTGCGCCTTGGCGCACATAAGAGGATGTCGACACAAATGTAAATGCGCCCTTGGCGCACAGAAGAAGATGTCAACATAGAAATAGATGCGCCCTTGGCGCACAGAAAGGAATGTTGACACGGAAAAAGTTGCGCCCTTGGCGCAGGTAAAGTGGCGCACGTAAACATGTGTCGACACAAACATATTTGCGCCTTTGGCGCACAGAAAAGAGTGTTGACATGCAAATGAATGCGCCTTTGGCGCACAAAAAGGGTTGTCGACACAAACATATTTGCGCCTTTGGCACACGAAAAGGATTGTCAACATGCATATGGATGCGCCAAGGCGCACCTTCAGGAGGCGCAACATTCTGAGCGCTGACAGGAAGCAGACCCTGACCCAGATATTCAGATGGCCATAACTTTTGACTGGGAGCTCCGATTCACACAAGGTTGGACTTTTCGGAAAGCCTACGGCATCCTCTACCTAACTACGACTAGATATATTTAATTGGGTGGGAAAAGTTCTTAAAAATGCAAAATACAGTTTGCCACTTTTGGGGTTTGATATGGTCCTCACCTACCACCATAATGAGATGAATTAAATACAACCTGAGGTGGTTGGGGTAGATTTGGAATTTCTCTCTCTTCTCTCTCTCATTCTTCCTATAAATTGTAAGGAGGGGCTTCTTTCTAAAGGTTGGACATTCTTGTTTTGGCCCCTCCCTTCTTCTCTTTGGGCAGTAGAGTGTGGAGCTCAAACCTCCCATGAAACCGTAATGCACCTTTGCCTCGGGCATTTTGCAGCAGTGTATCAGATCAACCTTCAGAGCAAATAAATGCATGACTGTGGATGTTTCTCAACCCTCTATGTGTTTCATTTTGCATCCTCCTGATCTTTCACTGTGAATATGTTTATCTGTGCATGATTTTGCATTGCATTTCTGTGGTCTGTGTTTAATTGGCAAAACGTATGTTCTTCATTCCTCGGTGCATCACCTCCTTAGCTTAGGTTTGTTTTTATGCATTTTCTCTCCCTGTCTCCTTGGTAGTTAGATTAGGTTTTAGTAGACTCTCTGCATTTTATTGGTGCATCGAACAGAGTAATAGGAGCCGGCCTTCACAGAGGAATGGGAAAAGAGCAATCCGCCGAGATTCTCAACCCATCCAGAGAGAGCTGTGATTCGACACCCGATTTGCATGTATCAAAATTTTGGCTCTAGGTGACGGTGTTTGACCTTAAGGAGCTAAGGAAATACATACCTTAGGTTTATAAAAGTAGATAATTCAGAAGTGGAGGTATCAACGAAAGTTTTACTTTTCTTAGGTTCAGATGTCTCTTTGTCATAATTTTTTGAACAAGTAGAGATGTGCATGGGGTTAACTCGATGAGTAGAAATTTTAGGTATGGATTATTTAGGTTTTGACGATGAAAATGTTGATGTTGATCCATCCTCGATGACTTGGGAGGTGGTAACGTAATAAGTGACCACTGAAGGAGGTCATCTAAGATGGTGGCATAATTCCCTTTAGGTGTAGATGTGGATGGTGATGAGATTCTATCTATATTCTCCTTGAGATGAAGTAAGATTTTAGTTGCGTAGCTTTGTTTAGTTGTTGGCTACAGAGGATTTCTAGGCATCGTAATGGATCACGAGCGAGGACCCCTGTATGGGTGTCCGTTGCTTAAGGGTAGTTGGATTGTGTAAGGGATGAGGGACAAGGACCTAGTATAGATGCATGTTGTGGAGTGATGGGTGTAGGATATAGACTCAATGTAGGAGCTTGATAGGTGGACTTTGACCCTGAAATAATGGGGTGATTAATAGGTATAACATAAAGACCCACGAAAAGGGTTTTGATCTGGAAAAACATACTGAGGGATTTTGAAGACTTGAACAACACCTTGTTTATGAGGTACTTTTGTGGTTTTAGATGAGGATGCGGGAGAGCCAGATTTCCCTGAGGTAAAGGGAGTTTTGGGTTGTTTGTCAGATGTGGATTTAGGTGTAGTTTTGGGAGGCATAGAGGATATAGGTACATATTCGGTAATGGCATATGACGAGGATGTGGGAATAGTTTTAGTAATATTCTCAATAGATGAAGATTCAAGTATTCGTAGTTTCAGGCTTGTTGGGTACTAGTGTTGATTCTATAGGTTTTGATTTGGTAGGTAATGAGGTGGATCTAGGGATAAACTCTGTCTTTTTATTATATTGATGGTGTGGACAACATTTTTTTATGGTTGGTCTGAAGATGAGGGGTGATTCGGAAAAGGTTTTTTAAATATGTCAAGATTTTGATTTGGGGTGCATTTGGATTGTCTAAGTGGAGTTCACCCTTGTCGATCAAGTCTTGAAGTATGTTATGGAACATGTGACACCTCTCGATGTCATGTCCATTAACCCTATGGTATTTGCAATAGTCATTATCTTAGTACCAAATGGGTTTAGATACTGACGTGTCAATGGGTCGAATAGGTGGGAGAGATATCATGTTGGCGGTAAGTAGTTTGTCAAAAACTACACTATAAGTCTCTCCTATAGGTGTGTAGTTACATTGTTGACAGGAACACTCGGTAGTGGTTTTTCCTTGGAGAAGATTTAACTACAATAGTGTTAGAAGATGTTTTAGACTTATCAGGGTTGGATGATGACTTAGATGGAAACTCAAATTTTGGTTTCTTAGGATGAAGCTTAACCCGACCATCTTCTAGAGCTCGCAATTCCAATTTACGAGCCATGGTAAAAGCTTCATCAAAAGTTTGAAATGATTGGATTTGTAATGTGGATGAGATGTGTTTGGCGCATGAATGATAGAAAATTTGATTAATTTTGTTTTTGGTAATGAAAAGGATAGTTGATTAATTAATCCTCTCCAACGGGAGACAAAATCGGTAATAGATTCATCCTTGAATTGTTTAATGGCATACAAGTCATTGATAGTGACTTTACAAGTTATGTTTATGGAAATTTGTTCTAAGAAGAGTTGAACAATTTGTCCAAAGGAGAATATGGAATATTGTGGAATACTATTGTAACAATCCAAGGCAGGAATGGAAAGGGACATGGGAAAATTCCTTAGCATAAGGTCTTGGTCGTGAGCTATTAGATAACAAGCATGACGGAAGGCACGGATGTGTTGTTGAGGATCTTCCTTGCTATAAAATTTGATGAACTTTGGAAGTTCCTAGTGAGGCGAGATATGCTTTAAACAAAATTGAAGGGTGAATGGGCTCATTACAAATTTAGTCATAGGAGAGCACATTCTTGGGTGCAGATGAAGCAGCTTCGAGACTGGATATGCGGTTCATAAGGGCTTAGAGAGGATCAGGTTGAGCTTATTGCTACAAGGATGAGCTAGGTTGAAATGAAAACTGGCTAGGTTGTGAGTATGTTTGATACTATTGAGGAATGTTTTGTTGGTAGGGAATATTCTATTGTGGGACATTATATTGTGAAATGTTTTATTAAGTTACATTGTATTGTGTGATATTTTGATGTAGTATGTTTTGCTATGGGATATTTTGTTGATAAGGAATGTTTTGTTGAGATGGAATACTTTGTTGAGATGCTAAAGGTTATGATGGTTGTATGTATTGGTACTAGAATGGAATTGATGTATAGGTGAGTGGTTGTGAATAGGTAAGTGACTACTGGAAGGATATAGCCGAATCAGTTGAGGATAGTGTTTGTTGCAAAATGTTTTGTTATGGGATATTGTATTGCGGAATGTTTTGAAGAGGTGTAGATTGTGGTATGGAGATTAGTGGTTGTGATAGTTGTGGTATGTGTTTTGAAATAGGGTGAGTGATAACAATGACACTAGTATTGATTAGTGGGGTATTTGTGGGAATAGACATAGTGATGCTTTGAATTGGGTTAGTAAAAATTATGAAGATACAATAGTGGAAAATTCCATAGAACTTACCAAAGGTGTTTTAATTACTAAAGATATAAGAGGGATACATGAGGAAGAAATGATATTGCTTAGGGAAGGTTTGGAACTCATAAAAGGATTGGTGAAGATGTAAATTGTTGGGCAGATATGTTTTGTGATGAAATCATGTGAAGGTCGTAAATAGGAACTGAAGAGACATCAAATGTCTTAGGTTGACTAGTAGAATATTGATCATTCGATGTTTCAAATTGGTTAATAGGAATAGAAGAGTTGACATTTGATATTTCGAGGTTGACTTTCATTTGATGTTTTGGATTGACTTATTAAAGTGTATGAGTATAATTGTTGGATGATAGGCTCTTGATTTGAATCGATGAGACGTGCAATGGTGGATGAAGGATTGTAGGTGTATGGAATTGGTTGGGGTGTGAATGGTTGTAGTTGAACACCCCTGGTTGTTAGATAAGCATTGAGAGAAATGGGGTTTGAATCTAACATTTCTTCAAAAATAGGGTCTCCCTATTATAGAAAGGAGGTTTAGATGCCTCTGATTGAGAACTAGGAGAAAAGGGTTGTTCTGCTTCTCCTAGTCCAAATGTATGAAGGATTTGACTATGATATTGACGTGTGGAATTCAAAAAAAATCTAATTTCTTCATTATATATTGCCTCTAATTCATTCCAAGTTTGTTGGGCATTAGAAATGGGAGTGAATGGGATTTGTTGTTGTATTGGTGTAGAAAATGTTGTAGGAAATGGTGTAGATAATGTAGTATAAAGTGGAACATGTTGCTGAAATGATATAGGTAGTGGGGTGGACATGTTTTCAAAAGTTTGGTTATGAGCTTGTTGTCTAGTAAGTACCATGGTAAACAAACACACAAACACCTAGAAAATGAAAAATAACTAATTGGGTTGATTTACAAACAACAGGAAAAAGCAAGAAAAATATCATTTTATATTTATCTTGATTAATTATGAAAGAGTGAAATGTGTAAGATGGTTAACGAAGGTCCTAGGAAATGGTAGTCTATGGCTGGTTTCAGGAATTGTTAAGGGTAGATTCCTCGATATACCTGAAGGTACATGAGGCCCAACTCTGTACAACTACCAATACGAGCGTGGTATTGGGGCCTACCCCTCACTTCATGGTCCCGTGGCAATAAGGGTGTCGGGTGCTTTGCCAATATACCGATAGATAGGTGATTATACTCGACCAAAACATCGAGTCAACTTCTCCTCTTAGGGATCAAATCCAAGTAGGTATCCACCTAGGTAGGAATTGTTTAAATGTGTTTTGATATTGAAGTGATTTGGTTGTGTGTGGGGGAAGAAATAAGTGAATGCAACAAATTTCCTCCCTAATTAGACTATGTGAAGCAAGGAGAATGCAATTTATTTATTTTAAAAACCCAAAATGAAATTTTTCTTTGGATGAGGACAAATAAACAAGGATGCAATACAAAAAGCAAAAAGGAAAGCTTTAGGACTCACCTTGAAATCACTCCTTTTTTATTATTATTTTAGCAAATTTTTAATCTCAAGGAACTCCAAGCAAATCAACAATCCAGAGGCAGTAACCTGTAACTAAGTTAGGTAGAAAAAAAGACAAAAAGCTAAAAATAGAGATTAAAAAGGCCAACTATAGAGTAATCAAATACAGTAAAAAAATCACCAGCAATTGCAAGAAAGCCCGACGATTGCCCTAATCGCAAGAAATTACCAGACAGAAAACTAGAAAAATAAAAAAGAGATGAAACTATTAATGAGTTAACAAGAGAAAAGGTCCCCGGGTGGCATGCCAAAATGTTTAAGATAAATGTCCTCTCAACCTAACTTAATAAGCAAGATAATAAGACTTACCAAACCTCGATATGGCGGGGTTTCAATGATACCCGCAAGATGTGATGGAAGATGATTGGATTGTTACACTTTGTGGAAGAAATAAAACCATCTCCTCTACCACGAGAATACATGCAGATAACATACACTAAAAAAAAGAGAATTAGTAATATAGATAGGTGGGTTACCCGGAAAAAAGACCGGTTCGTAAGTCAAAGGACTTCCTTGTATGGATGTCAACCCGCTTTGAAATACTCAAGTTTATTTATGGAAATGAAGTACAACATACAATATATGAAATATGTGATAAAATGTTTATGATTTATTTATCTTATTAAAAACACACAATTGATAAAGTGATGATAGAAGGAAATATGAATAAGGCTCAAATTCATAATCAAGATAAGTGTCTGGATTCTCAGATAAGTTTGAACCCACAGAGTAGTTTGGGTTGTCCTCCTCAGAGAAGTATAAATCGGGCTCCTCAATATAGTCATCCTTGAAGAAGTTTGAGTACTTGTCTTTGGTTTTGTATTACTGTGCAAAGACTAAGTTGGAGTCTTCAAACTTTCCTTCACTTTCAAATTCAAATTCAAATTCAAATTTGGAGCCTTTGGGAATGTCTAATCTAGCCTCGTAATGATGCTCAAGCCAAGCGATGTCAACTCAGATTCATTTCACCTCGTATTAAGCCTCCAAAAAATTTCAATAGCATCGTGGAGATCATCTAGAATGAATTCAAAAATACTCCCTAATCTATCGAAGGGGGCTGAATGGATAGCACACAACTCAAGGTCATGCAAAAATATCATATTGTTCCCAATGAAGTGGATGACGGATGATTAGTAAGGAGTTGATGCTCATGATTGGATGATTGGGTCCACATATGGCCATCTAACAGAATCCATCCTTGACAAAATGTTAGCAACACAAGAGATAAAAATGATTGATAGGAATTATTGAATGAAATCTAACTGTAGGAAAAACTAGAATCCATGGGAATCGCAAGCGATTCTGCAAGATTTTTATAAACTAATAAAAGGAAAGATTTGACTAACTAATACGAAACTATGGTCCTTAAAAATATACTATAAGATGACAAATGATCAGATAAGAATACTGAAGTGTAAAACAGAATGATAAGATGATATCGACCTTGATTGATGATGAGGGATGAGAAGTTGGTGTGTATTGCAGCCAGATGATGAACATGCTTCAACAAAAATCCAAGGTACTTGAAGATCATGAATGAGAATGCTAGATGATAATGTGCTCTCCTTGATGTAGAGTGGTACTGATGAACTCGAATGGAAAACTCAAAACTTGACTATGCTCGTGGATGATCCCCAAGAGAGGTAGAGAAGTTAGTTTATATAGATCACCGGTGACTAAAGGATTCACCTAGTGATTTCGGCTAGTTCGAGCTTAGGAGTGATAAGGGTGATTATCTTGCTAATTTGAACTTGATTTGATTGGGGATTTCGAGGGATAAAATGTGGTAACTGGACTAAGGTTGAGATTAATTTAGTTATATAGGTTTAAGTTAGGAATGAGTTTGTTAGGATAATTATGGGATGATTTTGGAAGGTTTCCTAATTGATTTTAAACTAGACTTAACTAGTGTGAAAGAGGGATTTCACATGGGGGTGAATAAGATATAGGAAATCAGGGTAATTAATTAATTGAATAAAATGGGGTGGGTTATGACTTAGGATAGGTGGGTATAATTTATTTAAATTAATTGAAGGGTACTAATGGATTACCTAGGTTGGGGGATGGGATAAAATAATGTGACGATGTGTTTTAATTGTCGATGGTTGTAAATGAACGTATTTAATTAGATAATTGAATGAGGATGGGAGGGTGTAGATTTTTGTTTTCTATATAAGGGTTCAATTAATTCATGATATTTACAATATTAGGGTCAAACAATAGGTAGTTGCGGGGCCAACAATACTTTTATCAATTGGATGTATGATCTCATTCTTGTGTAGCACCTAACAAAGATAACATTACAAGTGGTAACAAATTCACATAGAGTGAAAAATTTGGAGAGGGAGCCTACAAATATAGCTCAAATCATATATATGATGTTGTCAATTGTGATGTGGGCAAAGATTGTATAAGCACATTATATAAGGATAGTGGATGTAAGATAACCTTGGCTAACCACCATGGTAGCACATGGCATTACTAATATTATGGGTCATTATATACAATGGATTAAGTGACATGCAATAAATAGAGTATTGGTATATTTTGGAATTCCCCAACCTACTCTACTACCTTACATCTTTGTTATCCAAAATAACTCCCTAGTTATTTGGATAACTTGCATTCTCATTCTAGCTTTGAGGTTCTATATTGCAGGTTGTACGCACTTGATTAATTATTTTGGCATGTTTTCTTGGCTCATGTTCCTCATGCGCCCTTGCACACTCCTTTTATGTGCTTCCCATATTTTCCTTCTCCTTCTTCTATTATGTTCCATTTTCCCTCATGCCCAATTTTTGCACATTCACATTCCTTTTAGCAATCTATGCATCCATCACACGCACACCTTAGACCTACTTCTAAAAATTAGCTAATTCCCTAACATCCTCATGTACCCTATTCCTTGATGCCACAAATTATTTTGTAATGATTGTTCCTCTTCCATACATTCCTCTCGGAAGGTGTTCCATTTGTTCCTCTCGCACACGTTACTTTTGTGTGACTCACGCTTTCCTTTCTACGCCTTTTTATTTCACGCATTATCACACCTTCTTCGCACCGGTTCATGTACCACATAGATTAGCAGGGTATTGAGTGTATCATGCGCAACCTATCAAAGTGCACCAATATGGTGTTGAATCCTTGTAACCAACTAAGGTACGACATTTGCCAAAAATGAAAAAATAGTTGATGACATGAGTTACACTCTAGGTCACTCAAGTTCAAATTTTTGCAGTTTAGGTAGGTGAGAAGTTGAAAATTGTCTCTTATGCTATTAATGTAGAATCTAATTGCTCCAACCACCCGATTTGATTTAGATCTCACTCATTTTATTCTCCTACATGTCAAAGAAACATGGAGAAGTGCATTTGATGATTTGTAGGTGGATTTACAAGAATTAATCTTTGGTTGTTCGTGATTGAGTTTTCAAATCAGATTTTCCCTCCTTCTCCTCCTTTTCCTCTCATCCATCCATCTATAAATGAAATACCATTTCTCATTGATAAGGGATGATTTTAGTTTACATAGGCCATGCATTGCATTTTGAGTTGCAAACCTTTAGATCTGGTCTTTGCATGTGGATCTTGGCCTCATACACCATCATGAATCGACCGTGCATTTTTGGAAGAAATAAAAGCATTGTTTTGTGGCTATCTTCTTCTGTAGCTTGTTTTTGTTCTTCTTTCCTTCCTTTCCTTCACGTTGGGTTTTTTTTGCTTTCTCACATCTCTTTCTTCTCTTTTTCTAATTGTGTTTCATGAAAATGACCTGCATGCGGTTGTGTTACAGTCGGTCTTCCATATGTGTCTAGCCTTCCTCTACACATTTACCTTCATTTTCACTCAAAGCTGGTCGTATTCATCCCCCTTTCTTTCTTGTTTTATTGCCTCCCTTAGTTTTAGTTTTTCCTCTTCACATATCCTTCTATCCTCGGTCCCTTGGCATGTTTATTCTAGGATTTTTTTCTATGTTAGGAGTAGTGTTAGTGTTAGAAATAGATAGAGGAACCGACCTTCTCTCGGAGATTTGTCTCAAGTGTGCAAGGTCCACAACTTGGAGATGGTCCCATTGTTGACTCAATGAATCAGTTCTTTTAGATCTAAGATATGGGTGCAAGTTTGAGCTCCAACACATACCATGAAATACTTGGGAGATGAGAGGGATGGTATTATATAGGATAAATGTTGTGGTTCCACCTTTGAGACCGCAAAAAAATAAAACCAACCCCAGAGATAGGAAGAAAATAACGAAGGATATTGGAGGGAGATTTAGAGTCACACTCGAAAGCATATGTTATAGAGGATAGCACAAAGCATGGTGCCCCAACATTGGATGATTCCCGAGAGGAAAAGGAGCTAAAGGTTTATAAACCCCAACATTGGCACTAGGACTAGATGTTAAAGAGACCAAGTGAAGGTTATTAATTTCCCATAAGGATATGGATTATAGACATTATAGCAAGATATTTAGAGAGGGAATCATGGTATGTGATGAGAAAACCTCCCATGATGATTATACAAATAGAGGTGGCAACAACTAGTCATTGCAAGAAAACTAGCTAACAAGAATGACATCATGCTAGGTGGAAGAGTAGATGTGGCAGCCACCAAGAATATTTAATGACATATATGTATGAAATGTGTTATAGTTTTAGATAATTTTACAAGTCGTTTACTTTTCTTGATAATGAGATTTTGCAGAGAGAATAGATTTAAAGTGGCACTCACTTCTTGGAGTTCACATGATGAGATATTTGATGGTTTTTTTAATTAGAGAGACATAAAATTGATTCTTGATTTAGTGGCACCCTTGAGATCTTCTAGGGTCATTAGAGAGGAAAATTAGGAGATGTAAATACATAGGGAAGAAAATGTAGCCATGAAAGGTGAGGATATGGGATCCTTACTACATATGATGATTCATTTGCAATGTTACTCAATGAACAAGCAAGAAAGGAGGTTATTTAATAATGAGGAAGTTACCACAAGGAAACACGTGGACATGGCTTAGTTGTTTTCCTCACGGATCGTAGTTAGGGTGTGGTCTAAGGCATCTTCCTTAGCTTGATTTCTACGGGTTAGTACCAAAGCCATGTAATCTCATATTATTTATCTTCCTCCCCTCCAAAGGTTGAAGGGGATGATTGGGGTACAATTATGTGTTATGTATTGTGTATGATGTATTATGCACATTGAGATGCACTATATATATATAGTGCATCTCAATGTGCATAATACATCATAAACAATACATAACACATTGAGATGCACTATATATATATATATATATATATATATATGACTTAGTTGTACATGGATTATGATTTATATAACATGATTTCATTTATATCGTGTGTTGATATATGTTTTCATTTCTATGTTGCAAAAATGTGATGAAATCCAAGAAAAAAAAATGAAAAGGCAAATGATAAAGTAGGAGGATAAAATGAATAGCTAATGAAAAAAGATAGGAACATATGATAAATTAAAATATTTGATAAAGAGAAGTAAGTAAAAGGATATCTAATAAAATATAAGAGAGATGAAATAAAAAGGAAGCGAGTAAGTAGTGGGACATCAATATAATCTAAGACAGATTTAAAAATTTAAAAATATGTGGCAATCAATAAGTAGGCAAGAAATTATGACACCGAATAAAATCTAAAAAGATCATAAAGTTAAGAGTTGTGGAAAAGACGATAAATGTGATAAAGGGTATCACATAAAAATATATGCAGGATCATGTGAACAAAGAATATGGAAAAGATAGTAAGAAACATTCAATGGAAAATAAGAAATGTCAAATAAAACAAAATCGTGATGATGAATTGATATAAGAAAACATCACATTGATTAGGATTGTAATCAATGATTGCATTGTATTTTCTTGACAGTAAAACACGACCATCCAATGTCAAGACTAGGGTGAATGGAGATCGAGTATAAATGTAGAGGGATTATTTGTGAGGAAGTATTGAAGGACTGAAAATCATAAAAATTATTTGACAGAAGTTGACACCAAGGAGATAGATTCTATTGTAGGATAGTATGATGTAATAAGGAATAAAAGGTTTGGTCAACGAATGGAAATATCCTTGGGGAATATGATGATTGATCATGAAGAGGGAAGTAAGGAATCACATAGGTGATATAAAATACATAGAAGATAATGAGAAAATATAGTCAATAGAATATTACTATAGGTTTCAATCACCAAGGAATTCTCCTTCTTTACAACCATATTTCAAGTAAAATCAAGAAATCAAAATTTATTTTTTTATTTCATCATAGTAACAACAAGGAATGTGAGAAATAAACCCATGTCTATATCTTCCTCCACTTCTTTGAAACCTGTCAAGTTGAATGCCTCAAAAAATTCATCAAACGTTGCAATAACAATTTTAAATACCAAAAATGTCATCATAAATAGCGATTACACTCGACCATAAATCACATGCACGATCTAAAAACAAAATTTCACAAAAATATCCATAAAAATCTCCATGCCTAGCTCCAATTAGAGCTCAAACCAAACAATGAAAATACCAAAAATGTGAATATATTGCATGCTTACGTTTCCCAAGGAACTGAAAAAATTAAATCCTCGTTCAATGCTAATTTCACGTCGTGTCTTTCCAAACTTAAACCATAAACCTTTCCCAAATATTTTCCAAGCATAATTTTGTTTAAAAAATTAATAAATTCCATAACTTGCATGGTGGTGCTATGTACCAAAGCCAAATAACATCATTTAAACCTTGCATGTGCTAAAATGGTTCATAACCATACTTAACAATATTAACCAAACAACCAAAATTTGTTATCCACAGTGGTCCCAAGACCCATTCCATATGCCAAAAAAACATAAGAAACAATACTAACCAATAAGAGGTCATATGACCTACTAAAATAAGCGTTTTGATATAGATAAAATTCACCATATCAAAATATATTATTAGTTAATTTAGATCCATATTGAACATATACATGTGTGTGTGTGTGTGTGTGTGTGTGTGTGTGTGTGTGTGTGTGTGTGTGTGTGTGTGTGTGTGTGTGTGTGTGTGTGTGTGTGTGTGTGTGTGTGTGTGTGTGTGTGTGTACTTATTATTAGTTATTAGTTACTTAAAACATTATCAAACATGTATATCTATGCATATATATCCATTACCAACTTAATACATTATTATTATTTTATTAGAGGTAAAAATGGTTGAGAGGACCCTACCCTACCCCGAACATAGTCACCACTCCATGAGAGAAGATAATTACATTACCATACCATCAAAAAACCAATAATATAACAGTTCATAATAATACAAGCTCCCCCAAGAGCAAAAGTAGTGAAACAACAAAGAACAAAAAAACACAGAGGAACTAACAATGAACATAGAAACTAACAGCCAAAAAGCTACAGAGATAGTAAATATAAAAACACCCCTCCCCAGATCATTTATAGGCTTTTTCAAGCCCCTCTAGCACCTTATCCCATTCCTTAGCCTAGAGCATCTATGTTACCAGCCAAACACACCAAGTCAAAACCATCGGGAGTCACCTTTATTTTCCTGCCCTGACTATCCACAACACTATATGCATTAGCGAGATGACCCGAGTCTAGAGATGTTGTAGAGTAGATTTCACCATGACTACACTCCACTCCATGTAGCTGTGGAGAATAGCACGAACATGGTCCAACTCGTTGGTTATGAAACCATAGTTGGCTTTTAAAACCTCAATCTCTCCACCATGCCCATTTGACCACTTCCTCAACCTACACTTTCATCTTATGCCAGTCATTGAACAAAAACTACACCAAACTCTTAGTGAGCCGCATATCTCCCTTAAGTTCCTCAATATTTGTTGCCATCTTAGCCAAATGGTTCTCCCCTTTCACAGTCCAACGTGCCCCATAGCCTCGAATTGTTGTTCCAATTGCACATTGATAGGAGTCGAAAGATCCTGTTTACTAGACTCCCCTTGGTGTTCAAAGGGACACTAGGAGCCTGCTTAGATTTCATTTCCCTAAGATTCTAGGCTGCCACAATCTCAACCTCATCTTTATCCTCTTCTGAGTCACCTTCCTGAGAGTTAGAATCTTCACTCGAGTCTTCTTCCTCTAATTCCGAGTCGACTCCATCCGCATAAGCTTCTAGAGCTTTAGTTAGGGAGCCAGTCTTGTCAATATCCAAGGCAAGATATTTTAACAAGGGTGAGAATAAAGCCTTGATGGAGCGGGACAAAGACCCTTCTGGTTTTGAACTAAGAGATAGAGGCACACAGGAGCGATAAAGAAAGTAGGGGAAGCTAAAATCCTGGCCACATCTGAAATGATTAAGCATAGGCAAGTGGTAGGCATAAATACATTTGTGGTAGCCCTTAAGAGTGAGAAATTGGATAAGGGTGAGAGCCACATCGTCAAATGGTTTAGGTAAAGACAAACGAAGATAACTAGAAAAATGGGAAGTGATATTTTCATTACCTTTGAGAAACAGGTTTAGCTCTTCATAGGCTTATTTTTAGGTTTATATACCTCCCTCTCGACTATAGGAATACCCATCACTTTGGCAACCGAATCCATAGTAATCTCCATGCTAATCCCCTTCATTTCAACCACCGCACCTTTTTAGTAGTCTTCCAGCACTAGCAAAATCTTTGCTAAGATTTTCAAAATGACCTTCAAATTTTTTTAGGAAGGGTGTAAAACCCTTGCTATCAAATAGAGCCATGAATTTAGGCATCACCCCTTCGAGATCAACAGGTTCAATTATAACCAGATCACCACCCATTTGGCTGCACAAAAAACTGTTCACGAAAAAGACCAATTTCAAGTAGCTATAGGATTACATGCAGGCCCAAAAATGAAATTTCTCTAGGCACGGGAAGAAAAAAAAGCTTTCTAGACACACGAGCAGATCCCCTCCCTGATCTTCACATTATTTAGAAATAAATGCTCACTATTCCTACAAAAATGACCATGATGAATTTGACACACCATGAACTGACATTATTTTGTGACGTGTCCATTTATGTCATTATGTAAGTGTGCTCACACCTTGGGATCAAGAGCTTCCACTTCATTGATAAGTGTCAACTCATCACAATTAACCCCCATATTAGCAAAATAATCCGCCACAAAGTTAGCCTCCCTATAAACATGCTTGAAGGTAATAATTTCAAATAAATTTGACATTTCCTTAATACTCTTAATAGAGTTATGGATGGAAATAGAGATGGAACCTTTCCCATTAATGTTGTTAATTATGTTCAGAGAGTCTCCTTCCACCTCCAAATTGGCAAAATTATGTTGAAGAGCTATAGACAAACCCCAAAAAAACCCCGCTACTTGAAACATGGTTTGTTTGAGTTCCTAGGTTGTGATGGTACCCAAGAATAAATCTTCCTTCAAAATCCGGAAAACCCCACCACAGCTAGCTCTACCAAGGTTTCCTTTGGAAGCACCATCAAAATTCAACTTAAAACACTCCTTGCTAGGTTTCACCCATCCTTTGAGTCTAGGGTTAAGAGAAGGGGTACTAGTAGATGAGGATCCCAAACCCCACTTTAAGGAAAATTTGGATTCATTCTAAAAGATAGACTTCTTTTGAGGGTTCATATTAGAGAAATTAGCCAGAATGGTATTAACACAATGGGCTCCAACTTTCTTGGAAGACTCTTTCTTGCCTTTGAAGATTCTTCTATTTCTCTCCTTCCAAATCTCCCAAGCTAAATGCATAATAGAAAAGGTCCACAAATATTTTAACCCTTGGCTCTTAAAAGGATTAGACCATTGAGACCACAACAATTTTATGGAATCAAGGAAAACCCAATTGACTTCAAAAAGATTGAGAATGGTCTTCCTAACCGAGACCAGATAGGCAGCTGAGAAAAAGGTGTGAGGAGTCTTCACACTCAGTTTCACACAACACACACACTGTTAACCATATGGAAATTTCTCTTGTTTAGGTTGTTGACAGTTAGAATCTTATCATGGATAACCAACCACCAAAACATATTAATCTTGGGGATTAACTCTTTGACCCAAACACTTCCCCAATTGAAGTTTTCATTTCCCCACCTCGAAAGAAGGAGTTGTAGGAACTTCGGACCGAGAATATTCCACTGTCCTCCTTTGACCAGTAAATACTATCCTCTTCTAAGCTCTCCTTATTAACAATAACACCTCTTAATTTGTTGTTAATAGAAGAAATCTCAATGTTGTTAGAACCATCCAGTTCAATGGTTTTCCATTGTCCAGGGGTTCATCAAAGTTGAAAAAATCTCTGACCTTGGTCCCATATTTGGTAACAGAATCTCTATAGACTGTGGGGTAAATGATCTTAAGAGGAAGGTCCCCTAACCATTTTTCCTCCCAAAAATTGATCATTCACCCATTTCCAACCATCCATTTGCTACCCTCAGAGACAACGTGTTTAGCCCAGTTTATCAATTTCCAGAAACAAGAACCATTTGAATCCTGGATGCAGAAGCACCATTCATTGGATGAAAGATTTGGCCAATATTTACCTCTGATAATAGAATTCCAAACACTCTCTTCCTTGACCAACCTCCAGCTCATTTTAGACAACATTTCTTTATTCATTTTGGTCCAATCTCTGATACCAAGACCTCCAAGTTTTTTGGGGGCACAAACCTTTTCCCATGCAATTAGAGGAATTCTATCTTTGGGTTCTGAGCCACTCCAGAGAATTTTTTTTGAATACTCTCTAGCTTACTAGCAATCGAGGAGGGTAACCTATAGATAGACATCATATAAATAGGTAAATTTTGAATCGAGCATTTGAGGAGGACAGCCTTGCCAGCTTGAGATAACAGAGAACCTTTCCAAAGCCTTCAAGTTTCTTCAAAAACCTATCAATTAAGAAATTCCAATCAGCATTCTTAGGTTTTTCCACCCCAATAAGCATACCTAGATACCTAGTTGGGAGGGTTTTAGACACACAACCAAGAATTCCAGCAATTTTATTGCATCTTCTTTTTAGGGTGTTGATAAAGAAAACCGAGCTTTTCCCATAATTGATCAATTGGTCTGACGCCTCCTCATAATCACCCATTAACTATTTGAATTCCATAGCTTTGGGATAGAAGCTTCACCCACCAACATAGTGTCATCAACAAAATCTTTGGTGAGCGGTAGGAGAAACAGACTTTGATCCTCCCATCCAAGGAAACCTTATTAACACTATTGTATATGAAAATTCATAATGCAAACAAAACGACATCTAATAAGTTAATAAAATATTATTGATTTTGCTAGAAAACATATATACAACAAGTCGGGATGTTACAAAAACAAAACACAAAATACTCATTATTCATCCCTTCACTAGATACACCTTATTCCTCGAATAATCAACGATGCAATCTCACCCCAACATGAAGAACATAAAAACAACATGATAACACAAGATGCACATCAATTCCACACTTTCTTAAATGAACAAGTACAAAACAATGACCCAACCACAATATGAACATCACATATAGGCACTTTCCACAACACCACATTTTCATGGTTACATCTTTATTGCAATCAAATTCCATTGTTTAACTTTAAAGACTTGAAGATAATTTAATATGTAAACATATATTCCCATTCTCTAAATTACATTTTCTTCATTTCATTTAACATTTAACTTATAATGAGTACACTTAATTTGTTTGTTTCTCTTATTGCAATTAATTTGTATAACTCAATTGTTAATTGAAACATTTTAAACACACATGAGTCTCCTAGTACTTGTTCTCAAGCTAAGGATTCATTTCTCAAGAGCATGTTTACTTGATATTGTATTTTACCTTCATTGCAAAAAGGGGAAATTCACATGAAGTAAAAAAAGGGAGACTATTAGGTCTAAGAGTGGACAGATTCCCATGTTTCTTTTTCATTATAATGCTTAAACACTAAGGATACACTCTATTCACTTTCAATTTATTCACTAACTATGTAATTTAACTATTTAGTTTGCATCACTCATGATATGTATATGATTCACAATCTACTTGCTCCCAATTAGGATTCCTTGTTTTCAAAATTCATGTTACACATGGAATGGTTCATTTTACCTGTGTTAACGTTATGAGGGTTTGCATTGAGTTAAAGGGATGAGTCTCAAATTTCACTTTACTCCTAATCCATCATCTTAAGAATTCAATATCGATAGCTAAGAGTTAATTATAGGTTTCAACCACAATTAAACTTCTTAAGTGGTCCTAGGTTTAATTTATTTCCATTGACACCCAAGGGTTCTACACCCTAATACAAGTCAATTCTAGAGTGTTTAGACATCCTTATCTCACAAAACCTTCATAAAAGTCCAAGGTATCATGTTACTACCTACCAAGGTAACATGTTTATCCCTAAGGCTTAGTAATGTCAAGATGGGATTCTTTCACAATGTGAGTTTGGCACCATTAACAAGTCTTCTAGTTCCTTACTTGTGAAGGAGACAAATTGGCCATGAGGGGAAAGAAGGGACATTCCCAAGAGTCACGTGCGAAGGATGGACAAGGTACAATGTTCACCTTCTACAAGACGGTCAAGGAAACACAAGTAAGACTCATTTGTTTGGTATACGATAGAACCTAATCTCAATATAGAAATGGGAGATGACATGGTTAAAAGTTGACTAAGGTGTTTGGTCCTACTATAGAAACATGGGTACAAGGTAAGATCAAGGGGACCATCCATACTATGAAAGTTATTATTAGATTAGAGTCATCTTGATATCTATTAAAATAACATCCTAACCATGTTAAACTATTAAACTTATCATACAACAACACAATTATTTTAATTGAAGTTTTCAACATACAACTCCAAAACACACACATGCGGATATAACTCAGCTATATATCCATACAAAAAAGGTTATCATTTCATTTCATAAAGCAATAAAAGTTTCTTATCTAACACGGTAGAATCATTCTATAATTTACATCTAGTAGTGTTACCATTCACAATATACAATGTATTCATCACAATAGTACATGCTATCACAACATAGTAAACATGTTACTACTTCCTCCCGTCCAAGGTACTGCAACCATGACATGATCGATCTGACAAAACCTGACATGACATCTTCCTACAATATAGCACAATTCACAATTCCATAGTTTTCCATTCACATGATTACAACACTTAGCACACAACAAGAGAGAGTTGGAGATACATATTTAATTTCATTTCATTTCAAAACTAGATGGAGATAGAGAGAGGAGAGAGAAAAGCACCATTTTCGCACAATTAATTTTCTTAAAACAAGCAACCAAAGAGGGTTCCATACCGTCATATGTTAGTGTATACAAGTTTTCTCATCTGTTATTTCACTTGATAAGGGTCCCAGGACAGTCTTTCTCATTTTGCTATAAGTTTGCTGAAACATCTAAATTTGCCCAAGGGCTATGAAACTACATTTAAAAACTAATTTATGATGGTCAAATGCACCATTTGAAAAATCTTATACACTCTCTTATATAAAAGGAAATTATTTGAGTTTACAGAACTCAAATTTGGCGAATAGGGTTCAAACGACAACTACCTCTCTAGAGCTACCAATTGTAATTGTGCCAGATTGACCTTGTCACCCAACGACCGGAGGCCTAAAAATGCACTTGTAAAACTATTTGAAAAGTGATTTTCTCATAACTAATCATTGATAATGATTGTCACATATAAATACTAGAGGTACACAGAGGTCAAATTCCATTTCTCCACCCAGGGCCTAAACTGTTAGCCAAAACCAAACTGAATTTTTAACTTTCAGGAGTTGTCCAAAGCTGCAAAAAGGTTAATGGGGCTCCTAGAGGGGTGATAAAAAAAAATACACGTATAAACATTTGAAGTCAATCTAAGGTTTGATATAACACTCCACATGACAGTGAACACATTCAAAATTTGACTTACCCATTTCGGGGTTTGGAGACGCGTTTTGCGAGTCACAAAAATCATGTTTTATTAACTTTTGTAAGGAAAACAAATGGTAGGTTTAAACTAGAAATCAAGTTTGACTCGTCATTCTAGTAATTTTCATTATCTAGTATTGTTATCAAAGTTATCGAACACCGAAGGAGGTAATTCAAGAACTAGGTTTACACTCAAAAAAATTCCTTCTAGTTACATAGAAAAGAGGAAATTTTAAATTGGTTGGTGCTACATCTCATTTAAATTCACTAAAAGCATATCCATCATAGGTTTTTTTCAATAACCATTATAAAGGAAAACTAGAAACACTAAAATCATGCAATATGAAATAAGATAACCATGCATGAGAAGAAATTGAATCAGGTTACGTAGCTCTATGGATGCAAATAAGGTTGTTGTGCCCCATCAAGGACCAACTCACCTTTTCAAATCTACGTCCACCAACCATGTTCCAAGTGACACATTTCAAACGACAAGAAAAGACCAAAGTGAAGCGTTGAACACAATGGACGTGGAATGACCAACCAAATCCATACCAACTTCCTAAAGGCTCACCAGCACGTTGATGACACATTCTCAATATAGTAGGGCCAATGTAAATATGTATACATATGTTTTTTACTTTAATTTTCCTAAATAAGCTCAAAGGCGTCCCAAAATTCCTCCGCGCATTTTGGAAATAGTTCTCAGGCTTGTCTATGCTTGTGCATTTCGTCACACACTTGGCATGCAAGGTTCACATGTTACTATTTCTTTTCAGGCTTGTAAACATCATATACAGTCGTCATAGCTCATTGGAAAGAAAATTATAGAGTTTAGAGTTTCCTTATGCTATTTGGGCGCAGTTAGTCCAATCCACCCCTCCTCCATTGCACCTGTGCGCTCAGAAAACGATTATAAAACAAAAAGGAGCTCACGTGGCCTGCATTGAGTTCCTAAGACCACTATTCTTCAACAAATCCATTGTGTTCATAACATGTAGTTGTTGCATAGCCGCATACCCTCAAGACATTTTGTGAGATAGTCCATGTGTCTTGTCTAGGCTCCCACATTTTACATACGGTTCTAACAGCGTATTAGCAACTACAACATCATGCAAAATTCCTCTCAAACTTTTGGTATACGCTCCCATTTTGGCACTACCACAAGGTGTGGCGCAGACTTCGCACATGTCCATTGATTAAGATAAGGAATTCGGCCAAGTGACCTGCTAATCTCTTCCTCTTTAGGCAGTACAGAGTCCAAGTTTAGCACACATGACAATGTCCAAGCGGAGCGCCCACACATGGCCATCTCCGCAAGTTTCTAAGCCATTCCAACACCATGTGAGGCTACAAAGTGAAATAATTGTGTTAGAAAACTGTCTGTTGCACTTTGTGAAACGACAACAAGGTTGTGTGAGGATGCCCATATCTACTCATTCAACGCACAGGCTGGAAGGATGATGGCGGTGGTTAGGAGTCTAAATTTACACCTGCACTCTGCGTTTTCTTAAAGGTTTCCAAAACCATTTCAACAAATCCATTTTGGGAAAATCTCGCCAGTGTTGAGCACTTGTCTCGTCCCTTCACCTAGTTAAACACTTTATAGCATCCACCAAACGTTTACCATTTCCCATCTGCCTTCACATTGAGTCATCACTCCATCCACCAACTCATCCCCAACTACCCATGTCATTATGTTTATTTGTTTTTATTTATTATTTTAATGTTTTATTATTACATTTCTATTTATTTTAATCTTTTATTTTCTTGATTATTTAACATATTTGATTAGTATTACCATTATTATTATCATATTCAATAATTTTAATAATGATAGCTACAATATAATGAAAATAACTTTTATTATTGGGAATGTATTTCGCATTTTAGATCAAATTAACTCATAAATGATCGCCAAAGAGAAGGTCCAAAAATGATCCCTCACACACATATTCTCCCGAACGCTACGAGAGGTGGGTATTAATGCACTAATGATTGATTTTATACCCAAAGATAGTCTCGTATTGAAGTCGACACCAAGATTTTCTTGGGATACAGACGAGGTGGCTCGCACACCTACTATCAGTGCTATCGGAGAGAGAAGTGAACCGTAAGGGAATTTACAACTCGTTTTGCCGAAAGATCAATATTTTCATCAAGCGAGCATAGCGGAGTGTGGCATTACACGACTCTTCACCACCTTCCCCATCATCAATGTCCTCATTAGAGGGATTACCATCTTTTGTTTCACAATAATCCGATCTTTTCATCACGTGATTTTTTAAAAGGAGCCTCTGCGTATTTATTCTCAAAAACTCAACATCCTTATTAGTGTAGACCTTTTTGGTTTTCATATTCATCTATCTATAATTGTTGCCTCATCATTTTACCCCGACAAGATATATTTTTTCCTTTTATGTCCACTTTAGTTCTCTTCTTCTTAGGAATGTGCATACTTGCTTTACATCCAAAAACGTTGAGATGTGAAATTGATGGATTTCACCCGACCAAGAATTTTGTGGTGTTACCCCATCAAGAGTTACAATGGGAGCTTTGTTTAGTACATACACTGTCATTTTTTATGCTTCAGCCTGATATGTTTTTGTCAAGCTAGAATCGTGAATCATACATTACACCATTTCCATGATATTATGATTTCTCTATTCAACAACACCATTTTGTTGTGGCGTATATGCAGAGGATCCATTTGACGATGAATTCCATGAGTTTCCAAGAATGCTTTGAAATAATTACCGGTGTGTTCTCCCCTCGATTTGAGTGGATTGTTTTTATTTTATAACTAGTTTCAGTTTCAACAAAAACTTTGAATTTCTTGAAATTCTCAAAGGCTTCATCTTTTGTGTGGAGATATAATATCCAATTTTTTATTGAAAAATCATCAACACATAGCATAAAATATTGAATCGACATGACTAGGTATCATGGGTTCACACATATTGTTATGCACTAAATCAAGTTTTCTTGGAACCCAAAATGTACTTCTTTGAAAATGTGCTCTATGTTGTTTTCCTTCCAAAGAATGTTGACACTTAGTTGTATCAGATTTTTTTAGAGGTGGAAATCTCCTCACCATGTTATTATATCGGTGGAGTTTGTTGAGATATCAATAACTCATATGAACAAGTCTTTTCAGCCACAACTTTGTTGAATAAGTGTCCTTACCCAAAAGGTCCTAATCATATCTTTGAACAAAATCTGGTTGAAACATTTTTCTCACGCCGAAAGATCGTGCAACACTTTGAGAGCTTCATGACTTATGTCATGATATATATTTTTTACCACCTTCATAGTTAAAATAAATCTTAAGATTATGTTTTAATAGTTGATTGATTGATAAGAAATTTTTAATTAAATCAAACGCATATGGTATGTCAATTATTTTACATGTATAAACCCCAAGAAGTAGTCTAATGTTCCTGGTACCTTGGAAATTGTATGATGTATCGTCACCCAAAGAAACATGATTTTTAGTGGGTGTGTCATTCAATGTGAAGAACCATTTTTTTCAACCAATGATGTGTAGGGTTGCACCTGAATTAACATACCATATAAAATTTTGTGAAGTGGATTCTTCATGGTATTATGCAACATACAAGAAATCCCCATCATCAAAATGATCTTACTACTCAACAACGCTCCCTTGTTGTGGTTTTTTCTTCCACTTTCCCTTTTTTCATGTTGATTATTTTGTTGTCCCTATGATGATTGTTGGTTATTGGGACTACATTACCACGACCAAATCCATGTTGGAATGCATTATACCAACAATATTTTATTTCATGGCATTTACAACCACAAATGAGACAATGTTTATGTTATTTATTTCCTTGGTGATTCTCTTGGTTACATTACTTATGGGGTTTTTTAGATGGTGTTATCTATTTCTTCCCTTTTTGATGAGAAGCAATGGTTTGATCCTTTTTTTTGTCGAGTGCATTAACTCTTCTTGTTGCAACATAATTAGAATTTTATCAAACCTTACAGTTTTCTCGAAACATTTAGTGAATTGAAAACAAAATTTTAGGAGGGAAGTGCTCTCAAGACGATAGGTGTGAGAGTCATATGTAACTTCCTCTTCTAAGGCAAGACTTGATGACCTTAGTGTTGTAGCACACCTTAAAAAAGCTTCAAGTTTCTCATTTGGTTTGAGTTTTAGACAATGAATTTGGATTTGGAGTTGAAGAATAGTGTTTTTAATCTTCGCTTCACACACAATACTCAGTTTATCTCAAGCTTCTTTTTTTACATCACGGATCCGGGGTTGCACCTCATCGGACATGCAAAATAAAAGCGATGAATTTGGTTTTACGATTGGCCCTATTAAACAATCTTTGTTTATTAGCATCGACTTTTGGTTATGTCAAAGAACCATCTATCGTGCCCAAATAACTTCAAATTCCGGTTGAGCTCTTGTGTTTTTCTAGAAAACAAAGTTATCACCCCTAAAGATTTGTGAATCAGAAAAAATTAGAGCATTCTTAAGAACCATTATGGAGACTATATGAAATGGGTGGTTTCATGTTGTCAAAGCGCACTTGCAAAAAAATAATATTTTTGGCAAAAATTACTTGTGTTAACAGAGAAAAAACCCCCTTACAACCTAAAATATTTGACTTTTTTAATTTTGTTTCATGGGATTTCATGGCCTTAAACAATCCAATATAGCCTCGCGCCCCCTTTCACTTGAAAGAAGTTATAATTTTTAAATTTCTTTAATACAAAAATAGCTTGCAAAAAAAAAAAAAAAAAAAAGGCAATAATGGCCTCTTTTGGCATTTTTGTATTTACAATTTGTTTAAATCTTCAATTTTACAAAAATTTAAGAAAAAATTCCAATTACGAGTTTTATAGCTTAACTTAGATAGAGGTGGGTTAATGTGATTGGAGGTGTTCAAAGTTTAACAATGTCACCTATTTGGAGCATGCCCACTATGTTTTAAACAAAGAATTTCACATGCTTTTATATGGGTAGAGGGTGTGAGCGTTGATCATAAGATCTCCACCCTCTTACAAGTCTTTGTAAAATGTATGTTATCCGTTTAGGCGGATAACTTCATTAAATATGTTTATGAGGGCATTTGTATTTAAACAAGCTAAAGCCATAGTTTGGTTTTTTAAATAAAAATTCATATGGTGGGTTGAGATTTGAATCCATGACCTCAAAAGTATAAGAACGTCCTTATAACTAGGTGGTAGATCCTATTGGCAAAGTGTGTTGAAATGAACAAATTGATATTTATCTTTTAAAGCACTTATATGAATTAAAAAAATAAAATGCCACCAACCTTGGTGCCAACCGGAGGAGGAGAATAGGTGGCGAGTTGCATTGAGATTTAACTTGAGATGGATTGCATGTATTTATCCAATGTGAATTGAAAAACTATTACTATGCATGAATTAATAACATATGTGTCAACAATCAATATCCACCACAAAGATCCATTATATTAATTGTTGTAAAACACAGAAATTTCATACATACATAATACGTGCACCATAAGTTATGCGCGCCCATAAACCGAAACATAACTCTATTACAAAAATGATCCACTAAACCGTGCAAATTAATACATATATAGGTAGTGGGGACTTTCCTCCACCACCTAAGCACCCCCAAAATAGATTACATGCTAAGAATAGCCATGCGCCCTTACATGATAAATACAAAAGAATGCAAGCTCGCTAATAATAGATCATCTAATAATACAACTACAGTCTAATCCTATTAATAGCTCCAAAACTATGCATGGTGCTTGATCTCCTACTTGTCCAAAATATCATTTTTTTCCCTTCGAGTCTTCATAAAAACGTTCTCTGCACTCCATGTTTATATTTAGCCTCCTACGAAAACGGATAAGTCCGAAGTCATACTTTTCCCGAGCGCACCCCTTTTCAACCACATCTACGCACCCTATGTTTGCGTGCCTACTCCTTATGTGCCTTCAGTACTTAGGCTACAATCTATCAGCCCAACATTACCCCACACTAGTTTCATTGTCACCCTTGGCAATGGATAATCGCAACTTATCTCTCCACTAATAAAGAATAAAGAATAAAATAATACTAAACAAAAAGAATAAAGGAATACTCGGGCATGCTATCCCTCCGTATGTAGTATCAATTCGGGATATTCAACTTTTATTTTTGCTTCAAATTCATTACAATCATTCAGCGCCTTATTTGTTTTTTCAAGGATGTCTCACAAGCATTCCCATCCATCTCATCCATCATCATGTTTTGTCCTTCATTCTGCAGTACCCAGAGAACATTTGCCATGCTCAAGATCATCCCTTCCATGATGTCCATCCGTGATGCGATCAATTTCCCAATCTCTTTGATCCTTTCCTTGTGACGTTTTTGGGTTGTTGTAAGCAAGTTGTGCTTCTTTTCTACCAAGGTAAGCCTTTCCTCGTGCCTAAGTGCCTTAATCTTTACCGCTTTGAGGACCTCATTCTCTTCTTCAATGGTCCTTATCTTTATTATTATGTTGGGGTCCGTGCATATGTTTAATGTCATATTTTCTTTCTTCAATTCATCCTTTAATGTCTGCAGTATGGACTCATAATCGGTAATGTTGTGTGTGATTGTTGTTGCCCTTTCTTTTTATGCATGCATTGCAATATATTTCGGTCTAGGCATGCACATTGGTCCTTCATCTAATACCAGGTGAACTAATGTGCACAAATAATGTAGTGCAGAGGGGAATTCCATAACCACCTTTTCCTCATATTGTGGTCTCACTTTTAAAATCTCATCCCCAATTTGTTCCGCCATTTGAAGGACTTTCTGCACCTTCACCTCAAATTTTTCTTTCTCTTCTATCAGGCACTTGATTTTAGTATCCTTATCTTTTCTATCTTCTAATAAGGCCCGAATAGTTTCGCTTTATCAATATTCTAGCGCACAACTTCCGCAGATACCTTAGTTAAAGCATTACTAACCTGTTCATCCGAGAATTGAGTTGGCTTGATGGTGATATGGTGAGAATGTGGCACCCTCTTCATTCTTCATGACACACATGATTCCTCACAAACATCAAAGTCAGGATCATCCATGTGATTTTGCATACTCCATGATAAATATTTACGACTGTGTGTAGTTACCATGTTTGGATCCATCAAGTCCCAACCATATAATTGTTCCTTATGAAAATTACCTTGGAACCTAGTGCGAATTATCTTGGTTGCTTCATCAGCATAGCCAAGGTTTCATGTTCTCACCACCTCATCTTCATTGGGCTAACTGGTACACGCTCCTGCACTTCGGTGCCCACATTTTGTTGTACTTCTTCCCCATCAATCTCCTTTCCTTGCCCAGTGCGCAACATGTTCTACCAACTCTGTATCACCACCAATGCAACTTTCTTATTTTGGTCCCTATGTACCTATACTAGGTACATCATCCTCATACATAGGCTACTCACCACCTATCTCTTCATCTTCTCTCGCTTCCAGGCTTGGGGTGGCACATCATTTTGCGTGTTCTTGTGTGAATACTTTTCGTCATCACAACCCTTAATAGGAACATACCTTCGACACTTATTTCTTTCTTCCTTGACATTCTTCACCGGTGTCACATGCGGTGATCTTCTAACTAGATGTGACGTCCCAACACCAACATCCGCACCCGTACGCCTCTTGTACAACACTCTCCTAGTATGATCCAATCCATCATTGTTTTCTTGTTCTCCTTCTTGTTGTTCTAGGATCCTTTAGGTACCGACTCTTCCTCTCTGGGGGTGTATGTTCAAGTGGCTTCCTTTTCCCACTATTTGTTTCCCCTTCAGAGGACCTGGAAAACCTAAGTCCTCTCATGTAAGTACCTACCCATCCTTGAAGCATGACCTTATATACACATAGACACGCACATGCTCAATTTTCTCCACGGCTAGAGTCTCCATAGTTATATCAATATTGTTTGTCTCCATCGTTTCTATATACACTTCCCGGTTTGGCCATGCATAGCTTTTACACAAGATATGTATATCTACATCTACCTTTTTAGCATCAAATTGTAGCTTCCACACATTATGCAATATGTTCATTGAATCCTTAAAATAGTGTGCGGTGAAAGCGAAGGGTAACTTAAACCAAGGGCTATTTTTTCCTATCTTCATAAAGAAGCTCCCCAGGCTAAAGTGCAGGTACACCGTGAACTCAACTTGTCCATCCAACACTATAGGAATCTTGCGCGATATACACCACTCTCCTTCAAATTCCTGTCATGTCCATCTAAACCATTTCTCCCTGAATTCCTTATAGGTGTTCGAGATGCTCCTTGTAGGTGTTCGAGATGGGACTGTGACATGTATACTTCAAAAATTTATGCACCGTTGATTTAATTTCTAAGGGATACTCCCGGACTTTCTCCTTTGGCCCGTCAAGCACATCGATTTCACTTAATACAATCAAAATCAAAATAGCACCCCAAGTTATTTTTTCACCTTTGTCAGCTTGTACACACGCCTCCACTACTAGGCTCTCTGCAATATAATTGGCGATGTTGTAGTAGGTCTTGCTCACCATTTTATGCGCTATGTGTAGCCAGTGTTGGTTAACCTCTGTCCACCTCTCCAAGGCACCTAACTTGCAACCTATGAGCTGTGCCACAACCCTGTGGCCATATCCTCTATGTTTGTGACTTTGAATGCTCGTCGTCCCTTCTTATACTTTTACATGGTGGTCATTGCATCAACTCCTCATCATCTGTTAGATCACCAAAGAATCTATGAACCGGAATCACGTAAACCTGTGACCTTGCCAACTAATTTGGTGGTAATATGCATCCTCCTTCCCATAAAATAGGAAAAATATTCGTATACTGCAACATTAGCCAATGATACAATTGGTCAGGCTTTCCAAAGTATGGAAATTCAAGGAGCTGCATGACCCCAACACTTTCCAACAATCTTTTCACTGAATCATCCGAAACCCTTGTTCCATCTATTGTCCTCTTGTTTCTTTTGGATAGTCTCTACAATGATATCCTTAATAGTCTTATCGGTCCTGTGATTGAAATCAGAAATTTTGCACCTTGTTATCTTTATTTCTCATGGTCTCCCTTCGATCACCCCCTCTAGATACAACATCTCTACCAACCATTCCTCTGCCACTTCATCAACCTCGGTTTTAATGACTAGGGCTCGCCTCGGTGCCATCGTTTTTTTTTTACTTACAAGGACGTTTCGTAAATTTAAATTTGTCACCTTCTTACCATGCATGCCTCGAATTCAAATGATACTCTTTGATCCTATGAAACCTTAGTGTGAATATGTCTTCCTCAAACCCTATCCGCACAAACCTACCTTTGAGAACTCACACAACCACCTCAATAACACTTATGCATGGAATGCTACCAGCAATGTGCTTCAACCTTTCTGGTTCGTCGCTCTACTGATTGCTCATCACATTAAGTTCTTCTTCACACTTCACAATTCGATAAATCAAACAATGCAAGGTAACAATAACGTTACACTCACCGAATTTATAGCCCAATTCAAAAAAATTCACATTAATTTCTCCTAACCACCACCACATGCGGCATTAATTTTTCTCTCCGCACTTTTTCGCACTTTACACCCTATCTTCTACACTGTCTTTTCCATGGCTCACCATAACCTTCTATTATGCCTACTACTTCTTAGTCACGGATTTCCTTTACGTGCGCTTCCCCGCACCAAAGTATCTATCCAATTTGACTCTTCCCAAGTCATTCCCGATGCTACAACCTACCTCACATTATATTGAGAATCCATCCTCCTATGTGTGGTCTTCAATTCAAGTAATTGTCTTGAAATCAAAATTATCTCTTCTCTAAGCACCTGTAAGTTTATTTCTACCATGCATTACGATCCAAACAAGGTGCCGGTCAATCCTTCCTCATCCACCCCACACTAAAAGTATGTGTTGTACTTATGTATGATTTCAATAGATAGTAATCAGCTTCTGGCGCACAAGCGTGCTTATTACACATAACATTGAACTAAATTGACAAAGCATAATGATGTTGAAAGGAAACACATATAAATATAAATGCATTAAAGGAAATCTAATCTAATGACAATACTACCTTATTAGAAACACCAGAAGATTATTTATATTAGGGCTTCATCCTACTATTGAAACATTTTGCCCCGTGGGAAAGATTTTCCAACAAGGTCCCAGAATGGTCACAAGCTCCTAAGTGGGCCCCATAGGTTGCAAACAGGTCACATGTGTTTCCAAGGTCTTCAAAAGCAATTGCAGGTGTTTTGGAACATTAAGGATACCAATTGGCCATGCGCAGGTCATATTGGGCTCATAGTCCGTTACATAATGCAATATGCGGTCTTCGGTCTCCGAAATCAATCAAAACGGGCCCAAGATGGAAAATACAATATTTTAGTGTTCTAGGCACCCCTCGTCTCTCCCATGGTCGAGAAATGTGAAAAAATTCCTTTTCCGGAGATAAAATGGCATTGAAAGCCCTACTAGGGCTTAAGTGAAGGAAGAGCTAGGAAATAACTCGTCAAGTAGCTCGGTGAGCTCATCTATCATCATGGTAGCAGGGAAAGTTGAGATTAGCTCGGTCAAGCAACTCTATGGCGGCTCGAGCGGGGGTCAAGCTTGGTTTATCGAGCTATGGAGACATTGAATCGATTCGGTGGAGATCTCGGGCGTGTGAGCACCGACTCGGAAAAGGCCAAGCGTGGGGAGATGAAGTCTGGAGGTTCAAACCGAGGAGTTACTTGGGAGGATGGAGAGCCCAGGATGCGATGAATGTAGCTCGGTGAAGATCTTGCTTTGGCGAGCTAGTGAATGCATTGGTAGGCTCACGATGTGTAACAACCAACGCAACAAATCTAATTCGGACGAGTCCGATATGGAGGGTTGAGTGGGGATGGCAGAGCTTAATGGTAAGCTAATCATAGGTGTGAAACACGAACCTCGGTGGTGGATGCATGAGGGTGAGCTCGGGGGGGCACGAGATGGAGTAGAGAAAGCTTGAATTGAGCTATGTGTGTCTTTACATGGTGCATCGTGGAGGATCAAGTGAGTAACTCGACAAGGCATATGGGAATGGCTCGAGTAAGTGGTGAGGCACTGATAAGCTTGTGGCAAGAAAATTGAACCTTGGGCAAAGAAAAATCCAAATAGAGGCAAGTCACAGGGTCGTGAAGAAGGGAGATGGCACACTCAGAGACTCATCAAGGAAAACAAAGGTGGATGGTGAAGAAGGCAAGTCTAAGCTAGAGCTCATTCATTCAGCCATGGAATTATCAGCCATGACAATGCTAGGAAAAAGCAAGGATGAGTAACTCGTGAGGAGTAGAATTTCAGGTTTCGAATCAAGCTATGGCCGTAAAGTTAAGTGTGAGGTGAGCTCACTTAGCAAGCATGTGATGGCCGAAGGGGTGAGGTCTTTGAGTTTTCGTGGTTGGCGTCTTATGGGATTCAGCGAACCATCAATCTGAAGCGGCAAGCCAACAAATCATGAAAGGTAGAAGGCGTGAAGTCCAAAGTTTCAGACTTGGGATTCGGTGAATTTGGGGGTTCAGAGTCTTCGCCGAGTAAAACTAAAAACATCAACGCAATTTTTGAGTGTTGAAGGCCCAAAATCCCGAAGTGGGTTGGGTGACGTGGTGAGCTGAAAGTATTTCAGGGTCAGCACGTCTTTGGCCTCAATATGGGGGTCGACTTCGGGACTCAATTTTAGAGTCTTGAGTGATGAGAAACCTGAAATTTCAGGCGTCAACTCTGCAGTTTCGAGGTCTTGTTTCAGGTTTCCATTTCGAAGTCTTGAGCAGGGAAAGCCCGAACTCAACTCGGCGGGGAATCCAAAGTAGCGAGTATCAAAATCCCGAAAGGCTTGGGTCCGAAACATACAAATTTTCCTCCAGCCATGCAATTTCAAGGGGCCCACCAAGACATTGAAATTACTTGCCGAGCCAAGCCAAATGGGGTGTCAAGGGGTGTAGAAGGTGACATGACAGATTCGGTGGCAAGTAAAACAACCATGTGCACTAAAAGAACCAACTCGACGGTGGCATAGCCAGCTCAACATGCAAGAAAAGAGCTCGGTAATGCTTGGAAATAGCTCGATGGTGAAGAATAGCTCGGTAGAGCTCATGAAAACCCTAAAATGACCCCAATTTCAAACTACAATAACTTTCACAATCCTTGACCATTTTTAACAAAATTATGCTTTCTAGAAAGGGAATTTAATGAATATTTTAATGATGATGGCCAAGTTCAATTTTAGAGAAATAGTTGAAGGAGAAATCCCAGTGAAGCACTAAGAGAAAAATAATGATATCTTCCAATGTACTCACTCGTTTCTTGTAAATTTACAATCATTAGAAAGGTAATTTCGGGATCTAGAGCATGACATCACCAAATTTTGGATTTTGGGGATTTCTGAACCTCAAAAATGGCAAGCATAGTAGTGGTAGGTGAGATCCATTAATGGAGGTAGGTGGAAGAATAGGTAATCATGAAGCTAAAATGAGCTAGACTAGACCCAAGTACGATCACAACAAGTTTCTTAAAGCACAAGAAAAAGGCATTAATGGAGCAGGGATTTTGGAAAATCTCCAAACCCTCCTTTCAATATTAGCCAAGGATTTTTTATGGGTTTTGTTGCAATTTTGGGTTTCATTTTTTCTCTCTCCTCTTCTCAAATTTCTACTATAAATATTGTAAGGGGTTGCACAAATAAAGGGTTGATCACCTTTCTTCTCCCATGCACCCCATTTCTTCTTGGGGCTTCAAGCCTTCTTCCCAAAATCTGTAATGGCTTCATGCCTCTCTCCCACATGTAATGTACTGTGTATACTTCATGAGTAATAAAAATTATGTTCTGTGTTAGTTGTTTTAACCTCCACATGATTTTGTATATCTCTCTTACCTCTCATTGCAACAGGTGTTTTGTGTATAATTTTTGGGTATTGCAGATCTCGGGTGTTTTGTGCTTATCGAGGATGGAGACTATTTACATTTCGGGTTTTTTTCCAGTTGTCCGCCTCCTCAATGCATCGTTAGAACTTAGGTTTGTGTTGTATGTGTCCAATCTCCTAGGATTCAACATTTCTCTATTTTTTAGGGTTGGGAAGAATGATTAACACTCCTCTTGGTGTATCACTACTTTAGTGTAGACTTTACTCTCATGCATTTCCTCTATCCATGTTCCTTGGAAGCATTAGTTTAGGGTTTAGTAGTAGTTGTTCTGCATTAGGAGTAGTTAGTGGCGGAGTAGGTTAGAGCACGAACCGGCCTTCTCGGAGAGCTATCCCAAACCACAATGTCCCACACTCAAGATAGTTTAATGTTTTGCAATCACATTGAATGCTCTAGTCCATAAACTATCTCATTAGGAGGATGGTGTGATTCTGCATCAATAGTTTTGGCACACTTGGTGGGAAAACAAGAAGTCAAGTTTTATATTTTTAAGGTGTTCTACTACATATCAAAGATGACATTCAAGCCTAAGTTCAAAGAAGATACAATTTGGGAGGTTTCCTAGCATTTTGGAATTTGGGAGTTGTAATTTTCAGATTTCAGAGGTTTCAACTGTACAGTCAAACTCCGAAATCAATTTTAGAAGGCTTAAAATGTGCAAAATGGGCTCAAACTTCACCAAATGATAGATCAGGAGTTGAACTTCAAAAGGGTATTTCAGATTTTTGAAATTTCAGAGTTTTTTTAATTTCAGGATTTTGGGTTTCAAGATTTTGGGACTTTTGAAATTTTAGACTTTTATGAATTTTGGGTTTCAGACTTTCAAGATTTTAGGATTTTAGAATTTCGAGTTTCATAGGTTGAATAATTTTGGAGGTCTTCATTTTGAGATTTTAGGTTTCGTGGATTTCGGACCTTTTTGGGTTTTGAAATTTCATAATTTCAAACATCTCGTGTTTTGGGATTTTGGGCTTTCAAAATCTTGCCTTTTCGGGCTTTCATGTTTTCAAAATTTCATAGGTTCTCTTACTTCGGACTTGAGCTTGTGGAATTTAAGGGTTTTGGAGATCATTTAAAGCAAGCCAGTTTAACCTCCCAACCATTTTGAGCCCTTTCAAGGTGTGCATTCAGATATTCATCCTATTTCATCAAGTTCGTTGT
Organism: Taxus wallichiana var. yunnanensis; assembly: GCA_018340775.1. Lineage (NCBI taxonomy): Eukaryota > Viridiplantae > Streptophyta > Pinopsida > Cupressales > Taxaceae > Taxus > Taxus wallichiana. The sequence goes on from CM031240.1 coordinate 80,590,327, forward strand.
GCACTTGGTGGGATTATTGTCTTTGGAGACACGTACAAGCACAATTTGTGACTCCATTTGAGTCAAAACCCATTCTCTGAAGTAGTAGACATCCCTTCTTTTATCCATCCATTCCCATATATTTTCTTCCATTTTCTTTCACTTTATTTCCATCCCATTGTAGACACCAAATTTGTGTCTTACGACCCCGAGGACTCGCATCTCATTTCGCAACCTAACCTCATCACCTAAACCTTACACAATTATTTATTAATTACTCTTGTAATTGATAAATCCACATCACCTTACCGCCACCTCATTTTGCCACCTCATCATGACCTAGTCCTAACCCTAAACTAACCTAATTAAGACCTATAACTTGGTCCACATCCACACCCATGACTAATGACCCCTTTCTCGCACCCAAAACCGACCTTCTAGTTACTTGACCAAGCCCTCAACTAATCTCTCGGGAGAAAATGAGGGAAAGTTGGCTATTTTACTAAAAATAGCCCACTTTGACCTGACCGATACCGGTTCCTACTGACGCCGTCGGTTACGTAACCACCATCGGTTCCTGTAAATGGGCTCCCTAACCAAAAACAAAGGTGGAAGGATTTTGGATCAATCGGGATCATCGAAGCGATCAAGAGAATCGGATCTTTACTTGGCGAGTAGAGACAAGTGAAGAGACAAGTAGAGTTTGCAGTGAAGGAGATCAAGCCCAAGACTGCAACTGAATAGCCAGAGCCCTGTGACACTCATCTGATCATTGGGAGGGAGACATCTCATCTTCTGGGTATCAGGCCATCCTACCTGAGTTCTGCCTTTGTCATCACAGTTCTTGGACCTGCATCTTCGTCAATAACCAGTAAGTTATATCTTGCATGTCCTCTTTAGTAACATTTCTTAGACTTTTGAATCACAGTCCTCATAAAATCTATTCCTAGATCTACTACCCAGCAACACATTATACCTAACTATCATCCACTTACCTCTCATCACCCCATTACCTAATCCTGCTCATATACCAGCCTTACAAACAACACAACTATCCTACAACCAACCCTCACCAAAAGTCCCAAAAACAAAGACCCTACCAATATCGGTTGACAGTAACCGGTATCGGTTATTGTGACTCAAAACCAGAAACCAGCCTTTTCCCCTACCTGTTTCAACGAAGCAATTAAATTGATATTTTACAGTCTTTGGTGTTAATTCATATTAGCAGGGGAATTGACCACCTTCGAAAGGAATTTTTATATTTCCTGGGCCCAAAGCCAGTTCCCTCATTTATTGTCTAATCGAATCTTGTGGTCTTGTGTTCTTATTTGCAGGTAGTCCTTCCAAGACAAAAAGGAGTTCTTCGCAATCAGCCTGATCTCTCTCTATGGTATGCGCACACCATCTCAACATTCAACAGGTATTCCTCCTAGCCCTAACCCTTATTTGTTTCTAAAAGGAATGAAAGGATAGAAGCAACTCTATTCCCAAAGAGCCGAAACATTCCGAGCGAAACATTTTGGCACGCCCGGTGGGACCCATTTTGGGTTTCTTTCTTTCTTGCTTGCTTTCATATTCACAAGGTATTTTTTTATTTTTGATAAAAAAAACTTGCTTTACTTTTACATCTTGCATTAGTGAAAGTCATCTCTTTTGCTTCATCGAATATCATTTTCGATTTGGGTTTTAAAAACACGTGCATCACATTCTTGCTTGTTGTTTTCAATTCTAGTGAACATAGATTAAGTAACAGGTCATACACGTGGGGGTGATTTCCATGGTATTGACAGGAAATTAATCTTACTTTCACTACACAACACATACCGAATCACTTCATAATTACACATGACTCAAAACACCCCCTTTTCGCGGTATTCCTCCGCCCGATTGAGGTAACCTTATAAGCCAAAACAAACTTGACATTTCCCTAAGTATTTTGTTTAGGATTCGACATCATTCTACGTCTAAAGGCATAAGCCCACGATAATTTAAATCAACCCTAGGGTTAGTATACGGATTTACATGTGCATCTTGCTTGTTTCGATTCTGTTTTTCGTCATACTACATCTTTCGTGAACACCTCAAAACTATTTGATAAATGCACCTTTGAGCGTTGTTAACAATCAAATCAGCATCTTCTTATATTTTCTTATACCAGTCTTATTACACCGACATCGGTTAGCTAACCGACGTTGGCTATAGTCTAACCGACATTGGTTACCAGACCGATATCGGTTACTGTCTTTTACAGTTCCTGACAAACCAGCAACTTACCAATTTCACCATTCTGAGTCTATTTCTGTTCTTGATAGATTGAAACCCTACTGTGTACTCCTGTCCATGGTTGTTATCACTCGAAAGCAAGCCGCCATGGTTTCACATGCTTGCTCTGTGCCTTTGCCTGAATCACCCCCTTCACATTCTGTGGGGAATCCTACGGACACCAGCGAGGTTCCTAAAATTCCTGTGGGAGATAAAGAATTTGCCAAATTTTTGGATGCTAATCCTAGCAGCTGTACAATACTATTTGTCTCATGCCCTTGACCATACACCCGATGGTCAACTCCTTGTTGGCATGCCTATCAGTATAGCTGCTCATTTAGCCCCTTCTCCACCTGATAACTCCGCTTTGCCTTCCACATCCTTAGCCCCGTCGCCTACCTCAGGCTTCGAGGGTCCATACGGCTACTGATTGGCTTTCCTTTGGTTAATCTTGGGCCCAACATGTTATTACCGCCAATGTGCTCTACCTCATCTCTCTTGCAGACTACTCCGTTCATGACTTGCTCTCTGCCACCTATCCACACGAGCTTTCCTTCTCAAGCTCCGCCCACCTTTTCATTTCCACACACATATCCGGTAACCTCAATGTCTTATATAGGACATCCCTATTTGGTCGCCTCAACACATTCGTCCTCCATACCTTATCAACATTTAACCCCACCATTGTCTAGCGGTGGCCCTTGGCCCAATTTGCCTCCGTTTACCACAACCACACCATCATCTCATCCATCCAACTACCGATTTAATTAAACAAATGATGGACAAAATGAAAAATCTAGAGGCTTTGTTTGAGAAGTCGTAGCGCCTTGACATACGAGCAAGTTTGTGGGAGCCCATCCACCCTCGGATCCCCCTTCATTCATATCCTCCTCAATGGGAATTACCAAAGTTTACCCGCTTTAACAGTAAGGAGGACCCTCAACAACACTTGCGATCATTTAGACATGCCTGCTATCTGATTGCTCACGACGACGCTTTACTACTCCGCACCTTTCCCATGTCCTTATCAGGACCCGCCTTGGAGTGGTACAGTGCTTTAACCCAGCACTCAATCTTCTCTTTTAACCAGCTAGCCCAATCTTTCTTGGATCATTTCTCCATTAACATTGCCAAGAAAGTATCTATCACCGACCTCTATGCTATCTCGACAATTTGAAGACGAATCTATCGCGAGATTTCGTTGGACGATGGCGGGCCTTATCAACCAACTTACGTATGCCTTGCCTCGGACCGAACTTATCGAGGCTTTTACGCGGGCTGCGCTAAGCACATCTCTCCTACCCTCCAAATTCAAACTTTCCGTACATTTGACGAGGCCTTTACTATGGCTCGAAAACTAGAGATTCGAGCCTTAGAGGAAGAGAAATTGTGGTTGCGCAACAAAAACCCCACTTTCCGAACCCAAGATTCCACCAACAAACCTAACATCACCAATCCTCACCCATCGACTGCTTCGAAATCAAAAGGGGCCATGCACGCGGTGATGGTCAAATCCCAACCACCATCTAATACCCCGCCAAAAACCACCTATAAGTATAAAGCTGAGCCCATCAATTACACTCCCTTGGGAGAAACTTATGGTGTCATCTTGGAAAAATTGCTCAAAGCCGGTGCTATCACCTTACCTCCTGTTAAACCTCACTCCGGGTTTGACTCCACCCGCACTATACCTTCCTGGTACAAAGAAAATGACTTCTGTAACTTTCACCGCGTAAAAGGACATAGTCATGAAAACTGCAAGATGTTGAAAAACATAGTGCAGGAAATGGTTGATGCAGGGGATATAACCCTCGATAATCCTAATGCCCCTGCCAACCGAAATTTGAAAATCTTCAACAAACCATTCCCGAATCACTCTTCCACATGGTAACATAAACTAGGATATCTTAGCCGAGGAGAGTGTTCATGAGATCCATGCAGTCTTCGACTCCCAGCCAAAAGCCTCTATCGAGAAAATTTTGAATCAAGCCTCTTCACTGACACAGGGGCCCGAACCTCCTTCACCACCATCAAGCCAAAGCGAAATCATTCCTTTACCTATAAAGGAGTTAACTGCCCAGAGTTCTCTTCTCATAGATGAGTCTTCTTACACCACATCCCTCCAAGACTGCGAACGGATGTTATCTAACCTATCTATTTCCCAAACGTCTCCCTCTACCGCTCTTGCTGCACAAGAGGAAGGCTCGCCACTCCTTTTGTCATCCTTAGACGAGAAACCCCTTGCACCGACATCACCAAATTCTTTAACCATGACGGATCCTCTCAAACATGCCCTCCTACCTATTAGTTCTTCATCGCCTAAATCTTTTCAGCGACCGGTTGACCTCTTAACACCTATTGATACAGTGCCTCATCTACCCCCTGTATCACACCCACAGTGGACCGGAATCACAACCCACCTTTCTTCCATGCAAAAATTCCAATTCACACCTGAAGACTGTCATTCTCCAGAAGATAGACGAGTCCTATGGGAACGTTTGAGTACCCCCTATTCTACTCAAATGCAGATGACCGATCCAGACACCTCTACCATATACCCGAAGTGTTTACAGAAACTCAAAATGCCTATGTCCTCATCATCACCCCCCGCATCTCTACCAAGTATCTCATCCACCTCTGTCAGCTTAACCAAATCTTCCCCTACACTTGGGACCTCACCAATACCCAGTCTAACACACCCGCCTAAGTGACTAGATTTATCCAAAAATAAAGCCGCCCCTCCACTTAGGAGACAAACTCAATCCGTGCCTCTATCACAATCAAAACCATCATCGTCACACCTACCTTCCATATTGGGACCTCATCCCTCCACCTTGCATCAATATATCATACCTCCTGCGTTTTCTTTAAAACGACCTACGCCTTCTCCACCCATACAGAGATCTAAGGGTATATCAACACTATCACCCCACGTATCCTGTCCACCCATCAACCCTAAACAAATTTCATCATCAAAGGACTTGTTTTCCGTCACTCCTCTTTTGTCACCATTGTTTCCGGATACCACATTATCTGGAACCTCATCATCTAACCAGCTAAACGTAGCTCCTGCGCCAAAGAAACCTCGTTTAGTTAAAACCACACGTCAACACCCCTTGGCTAAACCACCACCCGTACGAACCAACCATGCCCAAACATTACCAAAACCCGCTCAATCAATACCCTCATCCTCCTCCGATTTTGACCCACTCAAAGGATCTTACGCCAAAATCCTTGCTATGTTGGTGGAGAATGCGACCATTTCCCTACCCCCACTTAGATCTTATGACCCGTCTAAACCTCGACCTATAGGGTATGATGAGTCTAAAATCTGCGCTTACCATGCACACCAGGACATGATGTGGAGGGATGCAAAGCTTTAAAAACCATCCTTCGTCAGTCACCTCTCTCAGATAGAAAGGTTAAGAAAGACAACTTACGAAGAGGGAGACCTTTAGCTTCAATTCCCTCTCCTATACCACCTATCCCCGCCTCACCAAGATCTATCATTATTACAGCCCCACCTCTCGAAAACCATGACCTATCCCTACCATCTTCCTCCTCTCGTATTCACGAGATCAATATGATTAGTGTTGCTACTCGAGGGCAGAAAAACAATGGGAAAGCGAAAGAAAACACACCTGCGGCATCTCTTTCTCCGTCCAACATCCCGATTGCACCACCACCTAAAGTGGTTATTCGCGGACCCGCCTATCCCATCTCTAATGGCATTGCCCACCGAACTATGATCAAACAGCTTCACCAATCACCTGTAAAAATGACACTATATGATCTCATTCAAACTTCTGAATCTCATCGACAAGCTCTCGTTGAAATTCTTCAAGGGATTGAGGTCTTACCTAATGAAACCCTACCTGTTACCTCCATTCTAACACCCAATCACGTTGCTTCCCTCACTAAACAATCTACCGCCCCAACCACTTCTGTTTCTGAACAACAAGCTGCTGCTGTCAGTTTCTCCGAAGATGAAATTGTTGACTTTGGTACAGAAGATCCTGACCCTGCTCTTTTCATCTCAGCTTACGTCGGGACATTCGGGTATGTCGTGTTATGATTGATGGGGGCACTAGTCTAAACATCATCTCTTCAAAAGCCTTCCAACAAATGAATATCCCTTCTAGCTACATGTGTGCCAACCCCATCATGTTGCGGTCATTCAATGATGCTATTACCTCTACCTTAGGCACCGTGATCCTTAACATTCGTGTAGGACCACGTACTTTACCCGAACTCTTCTATGTCCTTGAGGGAGAGTTCCAATATAATATATTGCTAGGTCGCCCTTGGATCCGGGCTATGGGATGCGTTCCCTCAACCTTACATAGATGCATAAAATTTGAGTACGAGGGGAAATCCTACACTGTAAAAGCTAATCCTCCCCCATTCAAAACCTGCAATATGTTATATCGCCCTAATGATGTGCTTGTACCAATCAAGATGCCCGTTCATCCAACCCAACCATCCACTTCAACCACACCTCTACCATTCACTTCAACAACACCTACACCTTCAACCCATGAAATCACCGTCGCAAAAGCCACTTCCCTTCCCGCAGCTAACATCCCAACCGCAGACCCCTTAGTAGATGTTTTTCAACGCCTTACGCTGGGGGAGTATCGCCTATATAACGTTAGTTCTTTCCATACCCCGCAGGAGTACGGACAGGTACATGCACATCCTACCTATGACCATCGTGTGGGGGAAGTAATCCCCTATGGACCACCTCATTGCCGCACTAACCTAACATATGGGGGTGTCGATGCATCTTCCGTAACCCCTGAACCTCCTCTTGGCGTGGTTCCCTTCCAATCCGATTTTCAATACCTGACAAATCGTCGTTTTGCCCTTACCTTCTTGACTCGCTGTGCTTGGAAAGGCTTTGGTTTTGGTCTTTATGAACAAGGCCGACATACAATCATTCCTGTAACTACTCGCAAACACAATGATCGTAGTGGTCTCGGATTTCGGGAACACTTACACGAAAAAAACCTCGTGTCAATTATCTTACGGAAGATGACAACGTCACCCATACCGAACCATCATCACCCATTTTGCCTTCGTCACCCACAGAGTCGATAGATCCTGAATCTATCCCTCCTAACTTTTTTTTTTCATAAATGCTATCTTCCTAGGTCCTCTCACTTATCAACGCGATAATGAGGACCCCTCTTCTATTCCCCTTCTATATCCAGATATGATTGAAGAGGACTCACCTTCAATTAATGTTGTTGAGTGCCAGGATGATGACTCCATCCTCACTTACCTTGGTGCGGATGACTCTTATATTCAACGCGCCTTACCATCTGAAACTCAAACCATGTTGAACGAGTCTACTATAGAAATCAACATCCACACAGAGGAAGATCCTCACATTGTGAAGATCGGACAATCCCTTAACGCATCAGAACAAGTCACCTTTACTACCTTTCTCCGTGCTCGCAACCAAGCTTTCGCTTGGTCCTACGCTGACATGCCAAGAATTGATCCTGACATTGCTGTCCATAACATTACTCTGAAGCCCGATTCCAAACCAGTCAAACAAAAACTGAGAAAAATGCATCCACGCATTGCCCTCTTGGTCAAAGAAGAGCTTCAACGACTTCTTTCTGTTTCCTTCATCTTGCCTATTGACTATCCTCAATGGATTTCTAACATCGTACCTATCACTAAAGTGACGGGGGGACTTCGGATATGCACGGATTTCTGGGATCTTAACCTCGCTTGCCCTAAGGATGACTTCCCCCTACCTAGTATTGATCAACTTGTTGATCTCACTGCGGGCCATGAAATGCTTTCTCTCATGGATGGCTTTTCGGGATACAATCAAATTTTGGTAGCCCCGGCCGATCAACATAAAACTACCTTCATAACTCCTTGGGGAACCTTCTATTATCGTGTCATGCCATTTGGCCTTAAGAATCTTTGGTGCGACCTATCGGCGGGCTATGACTTACATTTTTCATGACATTATGCACACTATCCTTGAGGATTATGTCGATGATCTTCTTGGCAAATCTAAACATCGCAGTGAACATCTCGATGTTTTAACCATTATTTTTGATCAACTGTTACAATATTCTATCCGTCTTCAACCAAAGAAATGTGTCTTTGGTGTCCTTTCGGGAAAACTTCTTGGCTTTATCATCTCTTTGCGTGGCATTGAGGTCGACCCATCTAAAGTCAAAGCTATCCTAGAAATGCCCCCACCTACTAACCTCAAACAATTGCGTAGTTTGCAGGGTAAACTTCAATCCATCCGGCGTTTCATCTCCCAACTCTCGGATTGATGTCAACCTTTCCATCACCTTCTTAAAAAGGACATTGCCTTTCGGATGGTGACAAGTGTCACCAAGCCTTTGAAGCTCTCAAATCCTATCTCTTGCAGACCACTGTGCTTATTCCACCGCAAGATGATCACCCTTTCTACCTTTACCTTTACTGCCCCGACCATGCTATAGGAGCCATACTCGCACATCGGGACTCGGCACATCGAGAACAAGCCGTTTATTATATAAGTCGTACTCTCGTGGATTACGAGACTATATACACATGTAGAAAAATTGTGCCTAGCCCTATCATTCGTAGCCACCAAACTCCGACATTACCTCCTGAATCACAAAACTTTTGTCATCACCAACACGGACCCCATTCATTATATGTATGCCAAACCACATCTAAACCAATGCATCACCCGATGGCTTATGCTCCTCGCTGACCTCGACCTTGAGTTTGTACAATAGAAGTCAATCAAAGGACAAACTATTGCGGACCAACTTGCGGAAGCCCCTTTACCTAGGGAACAATTTACCAATTTTACATTCCCCGATGAACTCATCATCACTCTTTCACTCAAAGAGGAATCGTATCCAATGACCCTCTTCTTCGATGGATCCAAATGCCAACGCGGCGGAGGAGCCGGAGTTGTTCTCATTCCTCTCGGCCTGAGTCTATGCCTCTCTCATTCGACTCGATTTCCCTGCACTAATAATATAGCGAAATATGAGGCCCTTGTTCTAGGTCTCAGGTTGCGTTACACTTAGGTGTCAAATCTATCAATATTTTTGGCGACTCTCAATTGGTAGTCAATCAAGTTATGGGCATCTACCAATGTAAAAATGAGGAACTTCAAAAGTACAAACACTACGTGGATTCACTTCTAGCCTTCTTTACTCACTATTCTATCCAAACCATTCCCCGCTCCACTAACAAATTTGCGGATACTATGGCTTGCCTAGCCTCGCAAATTCCAGCTTCATCAACTGACTCTGACATTTTTGTCTTGGTCCAACAACTCTTTGCCCCATCTTACTCGGCCCGATTGTTTGTATGATAAATAATGTGTCTGCTAATTCTCAGGATACCTGGTATCACCAATTTCATGACTACCTTACAACCTCCGTTCTCCCACCTGACCTTACTAGTACCGGCAAACACACTTTTCTTAAACGCGTTTCTCGTTATGTCGTTATGGGGGGACTCCTTTATAAACGTGGCTTTGATGGCATCCTCCTTCGATGTCTCACAGGCGCGGAGGTCACCTATACCATCCAACAGGTCCATGACGGTCTTTGTGGTGGACATTTTAGCGGCCTTGCCGTGGCCAAACGAATCCTTCGCCTAGGTTATTATTGGCCTACTCTTAATAACGATTGCTATGAATATGTTAAGCGTTGTGTTATGTGTCAACAACATGCCAACCTTCAACATACTCCAAGCCACCCGCTACAGGTCGCCCGAGATCTTTGGCCTTTCTCACAATGGGGTTTAGACCTTATTGGTGAGATTCATCCGTCCTCTTCGCAACGTCACCGATGGATAATCACAGCAACCGAATATTACACAAAATGGGTGGAGGCTATTCCGCTCATTTCAACTAAAAAAGAAAAAATTGTCGAATTCGTTAACCATCACATTATCTGTCGTTTTGGTATTCCTCATCGCCTAATAACAGATAATGGTAAATCTTTTAAAAATAAGTTGTTGCAAGACCTTTGTGACAACTTTGGTATCAAACTTAGTTTCTCATCACCCTATTATCCACAAGCGAATGGACAAGCTGAATCTTCTAATAAAACCCTAACCAAAATCCTTATGAAAGTTGTCAATGAGTCCGGAAGAAATTGGCACGATCACATCCCCTTTGCCCTTTGGGCTTATCGTACTAGCATTCGTACCTCCACTAATGCCACACCTTTTTCTTTGGTATATGGTACCGAGGCTGTCTTGCCTCTCGAAATACAAATACCCTCCCTCAGAATATCTCTTCAGGATATTCTTACCAACGATGATTTCCGCCAAGAGCGGTTAGCCCAATTGGAGCTTCTTGACGAGCGTCGTCTTACGGCTCTTGATCACCTTCAAATCTACCAGAAACGCATCAAACGTGCTTATGATAAGCGACTTCATGAGCGTACCTTTAAGGTTGGTGATCTTGTCCTCAAAGAGAATCAACATGTAACCAAACTAGAAAAGAGCAAACGTGGAAAATTTGCTCCCAATTGGATTGGGCCTTACATAATCACTCACACTTACGGATCAGGCACTTATCGTTTAGCTTCGCTTAACGGTAAACCTGAGCCTGAACCCCTTAATGCCTTGCATCTTCGACCATTCTACTGTTGAATTTAGTGTTATATCACTTCTTATCTACCTAACGCTCGTCCCTTGAGCTCATTTACCGCTACATACACTTTGTTTCCTACATCTCAAAATAAAATCAAGCTCACATAGTTTGATTCTCACCTCCCCTTTACGATGCCTTCCCTTTTTAGTCTAGTCCATGACTTCAAAGTATTAAAATAACACATTCTTATGGGATTTTCTTGAGTCAAACTTCTTACCAAACTAGATGCTTCACGCCAAAAGGACATCTAGCTATCTAAATTATATATAGACTGCTCCCTCGAAGGACAGCTATATGCCAAACTATTGCTGCTATTATATATAGACTGCTCCCCCGAAGGACAGCTATACACTAAAATCACAGCTGTTACTATAAATAGACTGTTCCCTTGAAGGACAGCTATACACAGTCAGCCTTTAGCCGAAGCTTCTCGCATTGATCAGCTTCGTGAAGACCTCAAGAATAATACAATTAATATCCCTTGTAGACTTCCCACATCGATCAGTCTATATTCAGTAAAGTAAAGCCACATTCAAAAGAACTTTTGAGTCATGGACTTGTCTATTTAGGGTAGGTTCTCTTTCGTCAGAACACTCACTTTGTACCAAGTTCTCCGTACCTTCAGCTATACCATCCACCTCACCTCACCATTTGTTTAAACTCGGGACGTGACGTCTACAATCGATATATTGTGATCATACAATTCTTTTCACCTATTGACTTCTCATCATGCACGGTACCTAGGGATTCAAGCTGGTTCTACGTTATTATGTGGTTTGTTTAGCTCTTTTCACCTACGGAACACTCTTTCCTCTTTGCCTCGCATCTAGGATTATGTGTTGATCTTAATCAGGACACGATTCCCTACTCCTTGGGAATGCTAACTTTCGCTTTACCCTACCAACACCAACAACATTACCCTACCAACATCAAATTTTTACCAACCAACAAAATTGCCTAACCACAACCCAATTGCTGAATTCACCTCTCCCCGATCCTAAGGAGAACTACATCGGTCTGAGGCCCCTCCTTGCTTTGTGTAATGGGCTATGTAGGCAACACTTCGGAGACATGGGGTCTCCCAAGGTTAGCTCAACCATCCCCTACCATAACCTATCATGTGTAAATATTTTTGTGTATTTCTATTTAATCACATTCCTCTTTTTTCAAAACACCAAAAGTCAGAACGAAAACATTCTTATTATTATCATAACTCAAATCAACATACATATCCAATTTTATTTAGATGTTAAACAAATACATCTTCTCTATCATCGACACGCAGGTCGGCATCCTTATTTATTCTTATCCCTTGCTAACATTTACTTAGACCCTCATGCCTCATCCCGAACTAGGGGATGATCGTGATCGTCGACGCCTCTCACTAGGCCTCTCTGTCCTCAAAGGTACCACAGCTATTAGTACCACCCACTAATCTTCCAATCTCTCCTGTAACATATGAATACGCTCCCGCGCATGGAGGTATCTTGCCTCTAGTCCCTCTGCTCGTGACTCTGTAACCACTAACAATCCTCTTGCCTCATTCACCTGCGTTCGGAGCTGATGAACTAATCTCTACAGACGATCTCTCTCTGCTGTAATCCTAGCTATGTTAGGACGATCACGTACACCTCGCAGTTCTGTTACCCACCATAATCTATAGGCCTCTGTCGTTCCTGCATCCATTACCCTGCGATCGGCTGCTATCTCCTCTGGCCCTTCTGGAGGTGTCGGCCGGGGAGGTGAGAATGCTGCCTCGGCGTCGATCCTCATATATGGTCTATAAGCCAGGGGTATATCCTGCACAAATCCAAATTGTCGCCGCACACGATCTAGAGGAATCCTCTCGTACTCACCCGGCCTATGCCCTGCGATCCACCTCAATCGCTCTACACCCCTCAACTCCTCAGCTATGTGCTCTGTCACCATATAGTTACCGTACGGCCTCCAACAGATATCCGCCATCGTCACCATCTCCCATACCTGCCTATAATACTCAATGTCACCCGTCACGGCCTGGGATCTTGCCTCTTGTTCTATCTGGACCCATCATCTGAATCCCAACCTCTGCACTCCGGTCTCCCCTGACTAGATGGGTCGGCCTATTGGTCGCACACAAACAATGTGCTCATAGGCCCAACAATGTAATAAAAATGAACAATCCAGTGTCGTCCTGTGATTTCGCCTACAAGCCCATAAACCCCTGTATAGCTCCGCCAAATATGCAGGTGCCCATGCAAAAGTCACGTTCCTTTCTATCATCTCCCAAATAACACACATCAATGCTTTTGGAAATCTTCCCCAATCCACCCTCGGAAATGCGTAATACCCTACCGCTATCATTAATATCACTGCTAACCTTGTCTCCTCAGGGTGTGCTGCATACATTATATCATACGTGAATTTCAAACCTCGCTATGTCAAATCTCATGCGTATGGACCAAATACTACTGTTATCGCTCCCCGCGCCGCGCTAGGTAATGCCTGATATACTGGTCTTCCTGTAATTGGGAGTCTCAAAATACGGAACACATCTTCCAAAGTCACTGTCATCTCCCCTGTTGGTAGATAGAAGGTATTCTTTTCTAGATTTCATCTCTCAATCAACGCCTGCAACATAGCATGGTTCCGCGCGATTCTTGAATAATAGCAGATTCCACTTAACCCCAAACGATTTATCAGTGTCCATTCAGCTGGTGTTACATCCGCTCGGATTCATGACAACAGTGCTGGTACACTATCATTCATCCTCAGCCCTGCCTCTGCTTGTATACGTCCAAACAACAAACAACCATTCAATCCATCAAATCCCCAAAGGTTTTTCTCACACTCTGGAAATTCCTGCAAAAACTGCCGGTATCGGTTATAAACAACCGGTAGCGGTTTTGTAACCGATACCGGTTATCCTCTAACCACTATCGATCACTATCAATTATATACACCTTGCCTAAACACGCCACCTACGACAATAATTTGATCGTTTACCCCTCTCTGTACATACAAACATACCCGAAAACCCCTGATTACATACCCCATTACATTCACCCTATCCCGATTCATTGTCTATCACCTTTTTCTTTCTCATCTTTATCTACTTAACTCTCCCTCATCACATGCAAGATTCAAATTACTACTAAAATGTTTACCTCTTGGGCTACAACAACTTGAGGTGGCACTTGTCTTCCCTCTCGTCCCTGCCTGCTGGATGCTTCTCCTCGTTCTGCCATGTTCACCACCCTTTTCAAATTTGCCTTTCTACCTTCTGAATCTCAGATCACATTCACTTTCCCAGTCTCTTTTCTCCTTATCACTCAATTCTCTCATGCAATTACTTGTCTCAGGCGTCAAAAAGCGTCGCATTCACGTATTTAACTTCTTGCATGGCTCTTAAAATAAGAACTTCAGTTGCCACCCCCGCTTTTCTATTTTTAGAAAAGCTCCTTTTCTGAAGATAACCGGTATCGGTTATTTAACCGACATCGGTCTATTTACCATCGACATCGGTTATCTAACCGATATCGGTCATATACCTACCTTTTTTTAAACATAGTCCTTTTCTTTATTTTCTACCTAATTTTTTGTGGTGCCGTCCCTTTTTTCCTGCATAACAACACCGTTATCTATAATCATACATTAAATCCACCTCTCATTACAATTTCATCAATATCATCTATCTACATTACAAAAATAAACAAGCCATCAACAACCGATATTAAAAACCATCAATTTATACACCATTTGGATCCAACTTAACAGCTACATACATTCAATTTCACAAAACCAAAACATACAACATTTCATAATATAACATGTCAATTAAACTCATCATTTATATCTATATACATCCCATCAACAAAAGACATCAACATCATTAATATATAACACCATGTAAATCAAACTCATCATACATCACATATCACAAACCATCGACAAAACATTTAACGCATTTTACGCACAACATGTGGGTCAAAACATCATATCTATATATATACAAAGTTTCAAATATACAATGTGCCCTGCATCGGGGCCTCTGTGATCTCATAATACAACAAAGCTGCACGCAGCCGCTGATAATCATCAATAATCTCAACTCGGCTCGCAGGCTGGTCCCTCATATCAAAAACATACTTGGCTCATAGGCCGGTATCAACTGTACAACCTGTACTCGGCTCGCAGGCCGGTATATACAATAAATGAATGAATAAATGAATGAATGAATACATATATATAGGCACGCAGGCCTCTATAAACACAACCGGTTTGCAGACCGGTGCCCATGTCCAATATACAAATACAAAATATACAGGGACCCCTCAGCTCTCTCCACCGCCCTCTGCCTGTCTGCCTGCTGGTCCCTGTGCCGCCTCTCGCCTCCTGCCTGTCACAGACCCACCGGCTGTGGCTGCACCTCCCTGAGATCTCTGGCTCCGAGAGGTCTCTGCTCTATGTGCCGCATATGGCTGATAATCAGCCCCGGTACCATCAAGAATATCTTGATAGTACCGGGCCTCCGCTCTAGCCTCCATATAACGATCACGAGCCACCGTAGGTGCTGGGGCTGGTCCCCTGACTCCTACTACCAGTGCCCCCTGTGTGCTGTCTTTGGTGCATTGGTGGTGGTGCCTATGGCTATGGTGGTACTGTACCTCTCGGATGTGCAGTGCTGCTTAGTCTAGTCTTCTTCGCTGGTGCTGTACTTGCACAGCTCACGAGCTGGGCTGTTGCCTGTAAGACACCTATCTGTGCAGGCATGTGCGGCAGCAAGCTGCCCCTGTAATAAGCTGTGCACGCCCTCACGAGATGGTCCTCTCTGCTCTAACAGCCGCTAAGTCTGGCTGTGCGGGCTGTGCTATCCTCGCAGCTCTCTCTCCGGCCCACCAAACCAAAAATGCTCCTGTGTAGCCGGCATCATCTATGGTATCATCTACCGGCCTCTCAGCAACCCAATCTGGGTCTACGGGCTGTGGTGCAGGTAGTGGAGCCTCTACATCATCCCTCCGTACTGAGGGAAGCGCGGTGGCTCATCCTGTCGTAGCCCCATCTGCCTGCGTACCCTCTCCAGGGGTATCCTCTCATACTCTCCCGGCCTCCGTCCCGCTATCCATAATGTATACTGGATCCGCTGCACCGGTGTTGAGCTCCTCCGTGTGGGTGATGACCTCTATAAGGTCTCCATACAATATCTAACGCTGTCAAGCCCTCTAACATATGTCTATAATAAGTGACGTCCCACCCTGCAAGCACTGCTCGTGGCTGGCCCACGACCCCCAACCACCTCTGAAAGCTGTATCGTAGAGACGACTGTGGCCACAGCTTGGGGCAGCCCTACTGGTCTAATGCATATGATGTGCTCATATGCCCAACAGTGAAGCAAAAACGTCGAGCAAATCCCGAATCGCCTCATCCGGCGATAGCCCCACAGCTCTCGGTATAACTGCACCAGGTATACTGGTGCCCAAGCATAACATGTGTGCTCCTCCACCATCTCATGTAGCACCCCCATAAGCGCCCGTGGAAAGCGGCCTCCCTCTGAGTCTGGGAGGGCGAAGCAGGTGATCCCAATCATCATCAGCACGGCAAGCCGTGTCTCATGGCGGTGGGCTCGGTACATATCCCCATACGTGATACTCGTGCTATGATATGTCAGTAGCGCAGCTGCATCCCCGAATACGTGTAGGATGTTGTCCATGGCAGTCTCTGCATCCACCTGAAAGACTGCTTCTCCATCAATCGGCAGTCTAAGGATGTGGTACACATCCTCCAATGTAATAGTCATCTCCCCAGTCGGGAGATGAAACACATTGGTCGCCGGATCCCATCTCTCGATGAGGGCGACCATCAAACTGTGATCTCTCTCTATGGCCCTATAACGCTGGACTCCGCCAAGTCCCACCTCGCGCATAATGGCCCACTGCGCTGCGGACACGTGTGGCCGCATCCGTCTCAACAGCGGGGGCATCCTGTCCCGCATCGTCAGCTGCTGACGTGCCTGCAAAACCAACTCACTACATTAGCCCTACTCTTTACAACAACTACTTTACCCCTTTCTTATCCACCTAACCACACCACGACTCCATAACGCACATCTACGCCCACCTATCTTACCCTAAAAACCTCTACGATATCCCCCTCCATCTTCACACCCAACACATAAAACCCAATCATACACAACAACAAACAACCTAACATGCCATCCCCAACGAGAACTTCACACCCAAAACCACCACCGAATGACGCAACAAAAATAGAAAATCCTGTCTAAGGACCGGTACCGGTCACCCATAACCGACCCCGGTCCCCTTCCCACCGACACCGGTCAAAGACCGACCGACACCGGTCGCCGACAAAGCCAACCTTTCCCGAAATTTCGTGACCGATGCCGGTCGCTTAGTGACCGGCATCGGTCGCTGTAAATTTCCGGAGCCGAACCCCGCGCGCCCCCCCCAACTACATTTTTTCCTATTTCTACCAATTTACCCACCCAAATACCCTAAAAACCTACCCACCCTACCGCCTTGACCTATTTAACCCATCTACCCTCTCCCTTTTTCAAATCATTTCCATTTCTTAATTATTTTCTACAAAATGTACATTCCTACCCAAAATCCCAAATATAGCATAATGCAATAAAATGCACACAATGAGGGGTTTCGAACCTACCCGTACGATGACACGTCGTCGTGGTGGGATGGGTGGTGGTGGTCCAGCTGGTCCAGCCCCTCCTGCTCCTCCTGGCTGTGCCATGGCTCTAACTGTCCTCTTCTGAGTCCTCCACCAATCAACTGCTGCCTCCTCCTCACTCGGGCCCACTAACAACTCACTCCTCCACTAAAATAGCTCCACCTCAATCAACAAATGCTCCAATCTCAACTCTCCACGTCAGACAACTCAAATTGGTTTTCAAATTGCAAATGTGACAATGACTGGCCGTATTTTTCTTTTTATAGGTTTTTGACCTGTAACCGATATCGGTTTTATTGTGCCCTAAGGAACCGGTATCGGTTTCTTAACCGATATCGGTCATAGACAATCGACATCGGTTTTTCTCCAACCCTTCCCCCAACTTCTACCCCTATTTACTAATCACCCTTTCTCATAACATCGCCTATATCAACCTTTGCTGCAACCCCCTTTGTTAATCTATTCGGCCTGACCCAAGGCCGCAACCACCTAATCCGGCCCGACCCAAGGCCTCACCCTACCCATCCGGCCTGACCCAAGGCCTCACCCTAACCATTTGGCCCGACCCAAGGCCTCACCCTAACCATTTGGCCCGACCCAAGGCCTCACCCTAACCATTTGGCCCGACCCAAGGCCTCACCCCAACCATTTGGCCCGACCCAAGGCCGCAACCCAACAACTTGGCCCGACCCAAGGCCTCACCCTACCCATCCGGCCCGACCCAAGGCCTCACCCTAACCATTTGGCCCGACCCAAGGCCTCACCCCAACCATTTGGCCCGACCCACGGCCGTCACTCATCAATCAGCCCGACCCAAGGCCGTACCACTTAAATACCCCGCCAACATCAACAACATACACTTTTATCCACCCATCATGTAGCTTTTTGTTCAATCGAGCTCACTTGTTCGTGTTTTAGCATGATTAGGGTCCTTGACTTGATCTGTCGACCAACTTTGCCTAGACCTAGACCGTGACATTTATCTCAACCAAACCAACCATTTGAGTGCTGCCGAACAAATCCTAAACGTTCTATACCTTCCCGTTATATACCCTGGAGCTACTTCCTATGCCTTGGATACCAGGATTATATCACCCTTGTTTGGATAAACTATCGACCTTTGCCTATGCATTGCTGGTTTGCTCGTCAAATCATGTACCCTAGTTGCACTAATGCATTTCAACATGCGTTTGCTTCCTTGGACCTACCCCACCATCTCACCATCATCTCTACACCATTTACCCTTTATCAACCCTATCCCTGATTTCACGTTCTCTCAATCTGTGATAGATTTGAGGGGGATTACCTATACCCTTAACAGAGGAAACCACTTCGTATTATTGTCCGTGCAGCTTTATAAAACAAACTACACGACAATAAGGGGCTAATGTAGACACCAAATTTGTGTCTTACGACCCCCGGGGACCTACATCTCATTTCGCAACCTAACCTCATCACCTAAACCTTACACAATTATTTATTAATTACCTTGTAATTGATAAATCCACATCACCTTACCTGCCACCTCATTTTGCCACCTCATCATGACCTAGTCCTAACCCTAAACTAACCTAATTAAGACCTATAACTTGGTCCACATCCACACCCATGACTAATGACCCCTTTCTCGCACCCAAAACCGACCTTCTAGTTACTTGACCAAGCCCTCAACTAATCTCTCGGGAGAAAAGGAGGGAAAGTTGGCTATTTTACTAAAAATAGCCCACTTTGACCTGACCGATACCGGTTCCTACTCAACCGCCATCGGTACCGCCATCGGTTCCCTATAAATGGGCTCCCCTAACCAAAAACAAAGGTGGAAGGATTTTTGGATCAATCAGGATCATCAGAAGCGATCAAGAGAATCTGGATCTTTACTTGGTCGAGCAGAGACAAGTGAAGAGACAAGTAGAGTTTGCAGTGAAGGAGATCAAGCCCAAGACTGCAAATTGAATAGCGAGCCCTGTGACACTCATCGATCATTGGGAGGAGACATCTCATCTTCGGGTATCAAGCCATCCTACGAGTTTACGCCTTTGTCATCACGGTTCTTGGACACCGCATCTTCAATCAATAACCAGTAAGTTATATCTTGCATGTCCTCTTTAGTAACATTTCTTAGACTTTTGAATCACAGTCCTCATAAAATCTATTCCTAGATCTACTACCCAGCAACACATTATACCTAACTATCATCCACTTACCTCTCATCACCCCATTACCTAATCCTGCTCATATACCAGCCTTACAAACAACACAACTATCCTACAACCAACCCTCACCAAAAGTCCCAAAAACAAAGACCCTACCGATATCGGTTGATAGTAACCGGTATCGGTTATTGTGACTCAAAACCAGAAACCAGCCTTTTCCCTACTGTTTTCAACGAAGCAATTAAATTGATATTTTACAGTCTTTGGTGTTAATTCATATTAGCAGGGGAATTGACCACCTTCGAAAGGAAGTTTTATATTTCCTGGGCCCAAGGCAGTTCCCTCATTTATTTTCTAATCAGAATCTTGTGGTCTTGTGTTCTTATTTGCAGGTAGTCCTTCCAAGACAAAAAGGAGTTCTTCGCAATCAGCCTGATCTCTCTCTACGGTACGCGCACACCATCTCGACATTCAACAGGTATTCCTCCTAGCCCTAACCCTTATCTGTTTCTAAAAGGAATGAAAGGATAGAAGCAACTCTATTCCCAAAATCTGAAACATTTCGAGCGAAACACCCATTTCTTTCATGAAGTCATGCAATCATGGCTTTATTCCTATCATGGAATTCACACTTACACGGTTAGAGTGCTGAGTCATACCTACCTCCACACTTGCAACATGTATTCCCTGATTACTATCAATCACCTCTAGAACCTTTCTATGATGAGGATCAGTATGCATACCCTTATGGACAAGAAGCAAATCAGTTTGGCTATTCACCAAACTATGCATATTTTCAAGGTCAAGAGTATATGAGATGTTGGAGGGTATCCTACGCCTGAATATATTTGCTTGTAAGAGAAATCTCAAGACATGGAGGCAAAATTGGAACAATTAAGGGTTGCATATCATTTGAAAGCATCCAAGGTTGGATTCAGGATACCTTTCCTGTGGTTTTCTCCTTTTTTGAGTTATTACAACCCACGAAAAAACTTGATCTTATGGTTGAAATGAAACCACACCTCGAGGCATGGATCCAGGACATAGAGGCCTATGAGTATAATGTCAATCATTCCTGTCAATGGGAAAATCCTACATTTCCATCTTGTAGTCCCCTCCTAATCCCCATCCAACGTATTTTCAACCAAAGCCACAGTTTCCAAATTTCACACTGTTGCTCCCATTATGAAACCCACTTCTCCACCTTCTACTCTTCCACCTCATCTCAGTTCCTCTACCATTTTCCCTTCCAAGAAAACATCTCCTCCATAAGATCAAGAAATTAAACTTCCTCTTCCACCACCAATGAAACAAACATTAGTGGAGACCCCACCCACCACTCCTCCCATCATCCCAAACCCATGTCGGGAAAAGACTCAAGAAACCATTCAAGAAGAACAACAAGAAGAGGAGCCGAACAAAGAGTAGATGATGAAAATCTTGGTGAATTTGGCTCTAAGGTTCGGGATCACTAAAATCCCCTTGATGGTTAAGCCTACAGAGGAGGGTGAGGTCCACCACAAGTGGTGCGGGATGGTTTTGCAGCTGAAATGGAAAAGGAACAAGAGGATGATGAAATAAGTCTACTTGTTTTGAATGTAGTGTCCACATTGGCACTATCCTTCCAAAACTTGCTAACCCATCACAACCTGAAGATTTAGAAGAAGAAGCAAGAGGAAAAATTATCTCATGATGTGCGAGAAAAGAGGCATGTACAAGTGAATGAAGACAAGCTCCCAAGTGTGCAAGGCATTGTAGTGAAATGCATTAATCCCAATTGCCCCATATGCCTTGAGATTTCTACCTTGTTGGAAGATTGCATATACATACCAAAGTCATCATCAGTTGTAAATAACCAAGAAAAGCCTCATACTATGAAGAAATACCATTTTGGTTCAAAAGGATTGAAAAATAAGCAGGTGATGGAGAGAATTGTAATCCTCTCTTCCCCTCCATCCTTTAAAATTTTTTATTTTGAAGACAAGTTTGAACTTTCAGACTTCATGTTTGAGGACGAGGTAACAAGTGGTGAGAAAATTACAAACCTAAAGGACACCATGAAGGAGGAAGAACCCCTGGTAGAGTTTGAATACCTATCTAACTTGGAGGAATGCTTCAGTGAGGAAGAACCTATAGAGATCATAACCTTTGTTGCCCCACCACCTATCTTTCAAAATGAAGAGCCTCTTGCCATGGAAGTTAACGTTCAAGAGGAACCTATTGTCCATAGTAGCCTTCTTGAAGTGGAGGAAATTGGATCAGATTCAGAGGGTCTTGATGAAGATGCAATCATTAAAGGTTTCCTACTTTAGTTAAGGAGCCTAAGATTGCCAATGAATCTAAAGGAAAAGGAAGGAACGAGGATTCCATCATCACTTTCATACCATCAACCAAGGTGACATATCAGTTGTTTGTAGATGTGTAAAAGGAGGAAAAAAAGTTACAAGAAGTCACCTTTCCCAAGATATCCTGCATGAAGGATTTCTTCCTAAAACTCAGAGCAGCGGGCACATTCGGTGGTTCAAGCCATGCCCCATCAGGTATCTAGCTTTGTTGAAGCTAGAAATAGAGTTTCCACAACTAGTCATGTTCATCCCCAAGCATGAGGGTGAGTTTCATAGTGTCAAGGATCAACTACATCAACTAAAAATCTCTAGGAGCCTGAGGTGAATCATTTTGAACAAGTATTAGTTTGGTTTCCAGTTGATACCTTAATGACGTGGGTGGAAGGTTGTTGCTATATCAATTTTCCACTCATGTGTACAACCATGACTAGTATCAAATCATTTACATGGCTTCTTGTTATAAGAAAGGGGAGATACTTTACACAACCAGTGTCGGGATTTGTTTGAAACCTTCTCTCTCTCTAGTTAGTGTAGGGTAGGAGTAGGATTTGTTTTCAGCATCACAAGTGCTTAGGCACACTTTGCATGTCTACTTGGGCATGTATGATTTTATTTTTATACATATTTTTTGGCTCATGTTTTCTCCAAGTATAGTGCATAATGGTGTTTTAGTGGGCCTCCCGCATACAGGAAAGGAGTTCATAATTGTGGGAAGTTGAGATCCTAAAAGGAAACAAATGTAGAGCAACTAAAATCAGGTTTTATTTTCCTTCTTCAAGTCCTTCAAGACCAATCACAGGTGAATTTCCAAGTGCCTCTACCAAATCAAGAGCAGCCTCCATCAACATGTCGAAGAATGGAACTTTCAGAAGAAAGAAAATTCAAATTTAATAGAGTTCCATGATGTAAAAAATTGAAAATTGTCTTATTCAAAATTTTGCAACAGTGTGTAATACATGTCAAGCAATTGTCAGTTGTGTGCTCCATACTTAGAAGAATCATATTTTTGGACAGTCCATTTTAGTCTCACAGAACATGGTTGTAGAGAGGAACAGTGAAGATCTCAAGTCAAGACAATTTTCTACTCTCACAAATCTTATTTTTAAGATTTTCTTATAAAAATTGAGAATTCAAGAAGTAGTTTAGGTTCGGTGGTTGTAAGGTGGTTTTTAGGTTTTAGTTTCTTCAATTTGAAGCTCAATTTGTAGGTTTAGAGTGACTTTGTGCTCAATGGATATGCGTAGGCTACTAGTTTAGAAAATCTAGTAGGATAATTTCCCCACAAGTTGCCAAATTGTTGACAATTTTGCCTCCCATGGGAAAGATTGTCCAACAAGGTCCCATAATGATCATGGCTCCTAAGTGGGCCCCACAGGTTAAAAAAGGTCACAAGTGTTTCCAAGGTCTTCGAAAGCAATTACAGGTGTTTTGGAACATTAAGGATACAATTTGGCCATTCAGGGCCATATTGGGCTCATAGTCCCGTTACAGTGCAATAGGTGGTCTTCGGTCTCGAAATCATTCAAAACAAGCCCAAGATGGAAAATACAATATTTTAGTGTTTCATGGGTCCTCATCTCTCCCATGGTCGAGAAATGTTAAAAAAACAAATCCTTTTCGGAGACAAAATGACATTGAAATCCCTACTAGGGCTTAAGTGAAGGAAGAGTCGAAAACAACTCGGCGAGCTCATCTATCATGGTAGTGGGGGAGTTGAGATTGGCTCATCAAGCTACTCTATGGCTAGCTTGAGCTCGGTCGAGCTCATTTCTTGGGTTGTAGAGACATTGACTTAGATTCGGTTGAAATATTGGGCACATAAGAACCGACTCTATGAAGGCCGAGCATGGGGAGATGAAGGCTCGAGGTTCGAGCCGAGGAGTTTCTTAGGAGAATGGAGATCTCGGTTTTTGATGGATGTAGCTCAAGTAAAGATCTCACTTTGGCGAGCTAGTGAATGCATTGGTGGGTTCATGGTAGGCAACAAACAACGCAACAAAACCCACTCAAACTAGTCAGATATGGAGGGTTGAGCGGGGATGGCACCGAGATCAATGGAGAACTAATCACGGGTGTGAAACATGGACCTCAGCAGTGGATGCATAAGGGTGAGTTCAGGGGCACGATATGGAGTAGAGTGAGCTCGAATCGAGAATTGTGGGTCTTCACATGGCATATGGGAACGGCTCGGAAGTTAGTGGTGAGGCAATTGATAAGCTCGTGGTAAGAAAATCAAGCCTTGGGAAAAGAAAAATCCAAACAGAGGCAAGTCAAAGGTTGTGAAGAAGGGATATGACACACTCGGAGACTCGTCAAGGAAAAAAAGGTGGATGGCGAAGAAAGGCGAGTTTGAGCTAGAGCTCAAACTCAACCAATCGACCAACTCGGCCATGGAAATGTCATACATTGCAATGCTAGGGAAAAACAAGGTGAGTAACTCATGAGGAGTAGAAGCTCAATTTTTGAATCAAGTTATCGCCATAGAGATAAGCGTGAGGTGAGCTTACTTACCAAGCATGTGATGTCCGAAGGGGCGAGGTCTTGAGTTATTGTGGTTGGCATCTTCGGGGATTTGGTGAGTCATCAATTTGAAGCATCAAGCCAATAAATCTTGAAAGGTAGAAGGCCGAAGTTCAAAGTTTTAGACTTCGAGAGT
This sequence comes from Taxus wallichiana var. yunnanensis, assembly GCA_018340775.1. Lineage (NCBI taxonomy): Eukaryota > Viridiplantae > Streptophyta > Pinopsida > Cupressales > Taxaceae > Taxus > Taxus wallichiana. The sequence continues at coordinate 80,615,050 of CM031240.1, forward strand.
CATTGAATTGGTGGTTTTGAGTCTTCGCAAAGAAAAACTAAAAAAATCAACGCAATGCCTAAATGTCAAAGACCTTAAAGTCCAAAGTGGGTTGGGTGATGTGGAGAGTGAAAGCATTTTAAGGTCAATGTGTCTTTGGGGTCAATGTGGGGTTTGACTTGGGAATCAATTTCAAAGGTTGGCGGGGAAACCATTTTTGGAGTCTTGAGTGATGATAAACCTGAAATTTCACGTGTCAACATGAGGAGTTTGGTCAACTCGGTGGTTTTGGGGTCTTATTTCAGGTTTCATTTGAGTCTTGAGTGGGGAAAGCCCGAAATCAACTCGGTGGGGATTCTAAAGTATCGAGTATCAAAATCTTGAAAGGCTTAGATCGAATGGCCAAAAACACACATTTTCCCCCACCCATGCAATTTCAAAGTCGAGCCAAGCCAAATGGAGTGTCAAGGGCGTAGAAGGTGACATGGAGGATTTGGTGGTAAGTAAAACAACCATGTGTACTGAAAGAACAAACTCGGTGGTGGCATAACCATCTCGGCATGTAAGAAAAGAGCTCAATAATAGCTTGGGAAATAGCTCGATAGAGCTCATGAAAACCCTAAAATGACCCCAATTTCAAACTATAATAAATTTCACAATCCTTGACCTTTTTAACAAAATTATGCTTTCTGGAAGGGGAATTTAATGAATATTTTAATGATGATGGCCAAGTTCAGTTTTAGAGAAAGCAGTTGAAGGAGAAATACCAATAAATCACTAGGAGAAAATTAATGATATCTTCCAATGTACTCACCTATTTCTTGCAAATTTACAATCATTAGAAAGGTAATTTCGGGATCTAGAGCATGGCATCACCAAATTTTAGATTTTGGGGATTTTTGAACCTCTGAAAATGGAAAGCATAGTAGTGGTAGGTGAGAGCCATTAATGGAGGTAGGTGGAAGAATTAGTAATCATGAAGCTATAAGGAGCTAGACTAGACCCAGGTGCAATCACAACAAGTTTCTTGAAGCACATGGCAAAGGCATTAATAAATCAGGGATTTTGGAAAATCTCCAAACACTCATTGTAAGATTATCCAAGGATTTTTTATGGGTTTTGTTGTAATTTCGGGTTTCATTTTTCTCTCTCCTCTTCTCAAATTTATACTATAAATTTTGTAAGGGGTGGCACAAATAAAGGGTTGATCACTTTTATTATCCCATGCACCCCATTTCTTCTTGGGGCTTCAAGCCTTCTTCCCAAAATTTGTAATGGTTTCATGCCTCTCTCCCACATGCAATGTATTGTGTATACTTCATGAGAAATAAAAATTATGTTTTATGTTAGTTGTTTTAACCTCCGCATGATTTTGTATGTCTCTCTTACCTCTTGCAATAGGGTGTTTTGTGTACAATTTTTGGGTATTGCAAGATCTGGGGTGTTTTTGCTTATCAAGGATGGAGATTGTTTACATTTCGGGTTTGTGTTGCAGTTGTATAGCCTCCCCTTAATGCATCGGTGGAACTTAGGTTTGTGTTGCATCTGTCCAACCTCCCTAGGATTCACCCTTTCTCCATTTTACAGGGTTGGGAAGAGTGATTAGCACTCCTTCTCTTGGTGTATCACCACTTTAGTGTAGGATTTACTCTCATGCATTTCCTCTATCATTATTCCCTTAGAAACATTAGTTTATGATTTATTAGTATTCTTGCCTACATTATGAGTAGTTAGTGGCAAGCATGTTAGGAGCAAGAATCGTCCTTCTCTAGAGAGCTATCCCAAACCACAATGTCCCACACTCAAGATAGTTCAATGTTGTGCAACCATGTCTAATGCCCGAGTCCATAAACTATCTAATTTGAGAGGTGTTGTGATTCCACATAAACACCTACTCCCTTTGAAGTTCGGGAAACCACGTCCCATCCAACAAACTGGCAAGCGCTTGAATCAAGTATATAAGTCTCAACATACGGTCCCAACAAATGCACTTTAAGCTTTCTAGGGTGGCACAAAAACTTTGAATCATACAAAAGAATCATTTTTCCAACTTCAAGCTTCTTATCCTTGATATGTGTATCATGTCATGCCTTATGTCCGGCATTTTCTATATTTTAACTTTGTAGACACCTAAATTCTACTTTTGCAGTCTTATTGCCAAAACACACACAATCACTCTCATTCTTATCAATTCTATTATAATTAGTTATTTCACTAATTAACTAATGTTTCTTGCCACTTTGGTCAATTAATAAGTGCTTTGTTGATCACCAAATCCCTTTCGCATTCAGGATGCCACTTTACAATGAATCGTAAGCCAAAATCCTCTTCAAAACAAATAATTAGTGTTTATTAGCTAATTAAGCCTATTTTGCCCTTGTTTTGGTCAATATACCCTACTATTGGCTCAAACCCCTCTTCCAACCACTCAAAATCACCCCACTTTCCTCCACAACATCTCAGTAAGCTTCAAAAGCTTATCCTAGCCTCCTAGTTGACCCTAAGCGGTTGATTAAGGCTCCCACATCTTAATCACTTATTAATTCACTAATTATGATTAGAAAATATTAATCATGATTAGTAATTATAATCTAATTTATGGCTTTTAGTCCCACATACACCAAAATATAAGTTTCTCCCAAAACAAAAACTATAAAAAGATTTCATCTCTTACCGTAATACTTTACACCATGCTTTGATTTGCATCTCATATAATAAATATGATATATAGTCAAGTTCAATCCTTGCCTAAAGCCTTCAACCAGGTTAGTAGATGGACATCTAAAATTACTTTGTAAATCATTTGGAGAGGAAATTTCACCTTGTTTGGAGTAGCAACCATCCCAATTTTATTGCCCTCTTAAGTCTATTTAGGCCCATGTTAGGTAATTGAGCATATTAGTAGGCATGTTTAGTTAGATTTTGAATTATATTCATGTTATTTAAGCATTCATTTAAGCTTCTATCTTAATGTTACATTCCTAGACTTAGAGCCTTGACTAGAGGTGGCAATGGTGTTAGCCTTCCTTAGTTAGTCATGTAATTTGCTTTGTAAATTTTAGGGTGCTTTCATTTGGCATGCTCGGTGGGAGCATACCCCATTTGCATTAATTTTTAATCTTTTTAACTTAGTTTCAAAGTTTTTCATTTCAAGTTTTATAGCTTAGTTTCAAGTTTCTTAGATTAATTTCAACTTTTCTAGTTTAATTTCAAGCTTTTTAGATTAGTTTCTCAAGATTTTTAGATTAATTTCAAAGTTTTAGAGTAATTTTCAAAGTTTTGTAGATCAATTTTTCAAGCTAGGTAGTTGTTTCAACTAGATTAGTGGTAGAAGTTGTGTTTTCATGTTCTTTGCAGGATATAAGGAGGTGAAGCCCTGTCAAAATTCCCTCAAAATACCAAATATTGGACCTTTTTCAATAAATCTTCTCAAAAACTCATATTTTTGACCACCTACAGGAAAAGTGTGCATGTGTGGGAGAAAGTGCGCTTGTGCTAGAGAAAGTGCACCTGTGCTGAGGAAAGTGTGCTTATGCATCAAGAAGTGCACCCATGCAACATTGGATTTTTAGCTCTTTTTGTAAAGTGTGCATGTACATCCGAAGTGCACCTACGCCTTACTAGATGTACTCATGCATCACTAACCATGTAAAAAATAACAGAGGTGTGCCTATGCACTATTATGTGCACCTATGCACTACTGAGTATGCTGTGCTCTACTGAGTGTGCCCATTGACTAAGGTAAAATTTCCTCAAACTTCAAAATTTCAAATTCTGTGTTTTTGGGATGGCTGTCATTTTTAAGGGTTTTTAGTTGTTGTTTTAGTCCATTTATTGATTTTAGAGCAATATTCCTAACAAAATTGCCTTAGGGTTTGATAAGGGATTTTTGGTTAAATTGGGTTAGGGTTTGATGAGTGATCATGTTTTCATGCTTTGATTGAGTTTGGAATAGAGTTGTGTATGCTCTTCTCTTGCACCTAGTGTGATCTTGAGAACCAAAAGCACCTCTAAACCACTTTTTGCTTCTTGGGAGTAAGTAGGAACAATCATCATTCATTTTGTGCCTAAGAGAATAAACCTTCATTTTTGGCATGTGCTTGATCTTTTAGTTTAAGATCTTTTCACTTGATAAATAATCAAGGCTAAAATTTGTGTATGCTCTTCCCTTACACCTAGTGTGATCTTGGGAATCAAAATCAATTTTAGTCTTTCATTAAGAAGCACTTGGATTAATTGGGAATAAACCTTGTTTTTGCAAATTTTGATGGTAGTTAGTTGATTTACAAGCATTTTCATTTCTATGATATTGTGAATCTTGTTGAACTACTAACCATTTGTGTGAAGGACCCAAAACACTTGTCAAAGAAATAAGGGCTCTCTTCAAACCAAATTATAACATTCATGTGTGATTATAGGTTTGCAAAAGGAGTGCGACAGAAACCACATTAAGTCTAAAAGATAAAAATCACACCACAATTATCACATCGTATTTGCAGGTTTCAGTTAAGAGCTACAACTTGTCCACTTAACTAGTACATAACCCCTTTGGCATAAGCCTTAATCTACAACACCTGGGGGTGGTCCTAGTAACCCTAAATTATTTCACGTAAGAGGGAACCTTGTGAATGAAATAGGAAAGTTCTCCACTCTACCGAATTAACTAGTATGCCTTCGTGAGATTAGATTCAAAGTTATCTCCATTGCGACCCTAGTGATAATACACATGAATGCACTAGTTGCTCATTGTATTAGAAAGGGGTAAAGTAAAGCCAAGATACTCCTTGGGAAACCTTGGTAAATCGAGCTTGAAGAGATATCTTGTGACACATAGAGAGAGAACCCCAGGAAAGCTTTTAAGCTTGGATCCAATTTTGTCTTAGATAATATGCTTGAGAGCTCTCACAAAGTGACAACCTTGTTAGATTCAAACTCTTATTTTTTGAACAAGGGAAAGAATCTCTTAAAGTTGAAACTACGTGACATTTCATCACAAAACCTACGAGGTGCTACTTTGGTATATTTTTTCACTTGTCATAAGACAAGGTGAAATTCTGCCAAAGTTAGATTTAGTTTGTTTCATCACTACGTTTTTACACCTTTGTTTTCTTTTGGCCCATTTTGGGGAAAAAGGAAACAATATATACTGATACAACTAGATCTCACGTTTCCACCACTTTTGTATTATACTTGCGACTAGGTTACAATGTTAGAGCACAAGTGTTGAAAGTATGCGTAGTACGTACTCATGATCTAGTAGGCCCTCTTGTCTCAAAAACCCATATTTGAGACTTATTATCATCATAGTTAGGTGATTTCATCTTTTTTTCTTTTGAGTTGTTACATTGCCCACATTTTAGCTATACAATTGATATATTTACGTCTTGTGTCCATTGTGAAACTTGACCTAAATCTCTATATTGTATCGTTACGTTGCTTGCACACATAATAATTCCTTGATATACTTAGGCATATTTTTTACATCCTATCCCTTTTTTGATTTTTTTAAGTGTCGAGTTTACTTTATTAACATCACTATAACACCGTTTTGATACTAAAATATTTCCTTCTCTTAAAGCTTGATTAATGTGTCCAAATAGTGTTGTTACGTTGCTTGTGTTTGTATCGTCCATTTTACAAGACTTAGACTTTGTTAGTGTTTAGAAAATGGTTTTTAGTATATCTTGTTAGAAGATCACATCAACATTCTCTTATCATTTAGGTCTTGTTTGTTTCAAAATTGACCTAATTGGTGATATTGTGTTGTCACTATTTGGTTTAAAACCTATATAGAACAATCATAGGGAGTAAAATTTTCGTTATCACTGGATTTGAGTATTATACGTCATTTTCTAGTCCTAGATGTGTCTTGTCATATATTACCTTGTTATTGTATCATTCTTTATTCTTTGGTGTCCTTAGGTTCATATTGATCCTTCAGATTCGTGGCCATTTATTGTTTGGTATTCTTTGTAACAACTTAGCATTGTTACACCATTTGGTTTGTCCTAGGGCCCATGTTTTCCAAATTTTTAGTTGGTTCTGTTGTGTTGTCCAAATCGATACAAAACTTCCTTCGATTGGAGTTCAATTTCACTATCTCGGTCTAGACATTTGTATCCCACAAACGCTAACAATGACCAACTATCGTGAGGTTCCTTATACATATGACACTAAGGAATCAAAGTTTTGACATTCCCATCAAAGGATGCCCATCATGGCTAAGCCTCGTTTGGTTCTTCACATTAGAGAACCCACTCGGGTACCCTGTTCCCCACCTTCATCTCATAGTCGGTGGTATGGTTTGGACACTTCTGATCCAAATTATTATTCAAGTTCCTCCCACTCTTTTTCTGACTCCAATCCAAACTATTATTATGATTCTTTAGATTCACCTTGATCTTTTGAAAAATTCTCATCAAAAATTTTCTCTTTATTCGACTCTTAAGTCACGAGTCCTTCACAAGACTCCCCTTATCAGTCACCTAAATGAAATATTCCTCCTTTAAAGATCCGTGTGACTCCAAGTCTCACCAATCAAACATCTAATTTGGTTCTTGAGTCACGGTCCTCCCTTTCTTTGTAGGACCTCCCTTATTTACCGCCTCAACAACCTCCTCCTCCATTGAAGATCTGGGTGACCCCAAATTCATCTAATTCGACACCTATGTCGCAATCTCCTAAGATGAATCTTATGTCACGATTTGTCTAAGTCGACACCCATGTCACAATATCCTGAGATGACTCCTATGTCGCAACCATCTGAGTCAACTCCCATTTCACAATATTCTAAGTCAGCACTCATCTCGCAATCACATAATTCAACTCATATGTCGCAATCATCTAATTCGATGTATACACCGCAAACACCTTAGATGACTCCTATGTCGTAATCATATGCTAATTTTCTACGTGATCCTCATTGTTTCCTAGAAATATTTCATCTTCTATGAAATCCAATGCCAATTATTTCTACATCTTCTTCTACTCGCAAGATATCTAGATCCAAATCTACTTCGTCTCTTGAGTCATCATCTTCTCAATCTTCCACACTAGTTGGACCCATTTCTTCTAGTCAACCTCCTATGGTCAAAGAAAAAATACCCCTATTGATCGATTCATCTCGAGATGAGGATATGATCATGGAATTCCTAGGGTCACATAATGGCATTCCCCTAGAGGATTACAATCAAGGATTTAATCTTAACTTCGATACGCTTGCGTATTGGGAAGAAGAAATTGATTCCTTTTTTTGGAATACTAAGGAAGATCCTAAGACCATTGAGGAAGATCCTATATTTTCTTCACATCATTCTTTACATATCATGATTCCTCAATCGTAATCTCACCTTGGGTCACCACCTAGTAGCCCATCGTCTGCTTCTATATGTGGGGCACCTCCAAGTTTCCCTTCATCATCTATTTGTGGCTCACCTTCTGGTATCCCATTTTCTTCTCACCTTGGGTCACCACCTGGTATCCCATTGTTTTCTTCTATATATAGGGCACCTCCAAGTATCCCTTCATCATCTATGTGTGGCTCACTTCTTGGTATCCCATTTTATTCTATATGTGGCTCACCTATGAGTAGCCCCCTTCATCTATACTAGGGGCACATCCTAAAACCCCCTCATCTTCGATTCTTGGGCCACGTCCTAGTAGCCCATCATCTTCTATCTATGGGATGCCACTAGGAAGTCCTTCATATTCAATATTAGGGCCACATCCTTGTAGTCCTTTATCTTCAGTCTATGGGACACCTCTTGGTAGCCCATCCTCTTCAATTCTTGGATCGTACCCTTCACATCCACCATATTGTTCTTCTATCACTGATTGTGGAAAACCCACCATCATTTCTCACATTAATTATATATGTCCACTTTCTTCTCCTACTTCTCAAGATCAGACAAGTCACATATTAGCTTATAGGAAACCAAAACGATTCCTTCATTAGACTAAGTTCAAAAATTCCAAGAGCTCCAAATCTCACAACAATTTAAACGATCTTAAAGTTCGAATCAAACACGATTCAAAAATGCACATCAACGCACCCATCAAGTATGGCGCAAAGTACAAAAACTTCTAGATAGGGACCTCAAGCTCCACACACAACATCCATGTTTCATGATAAAACACAGTCATCTATTGAGTATGAGCTCATCGTGATCATGGAGATAAGGGATAATATGATTCTTGATAAGAAAACAAGCCTAGCCTTCCTTATCAAGGAAATCGCTAACATTGTTGTTGGATCTTATCACGCCAAGTGACCTTGTTGGTCCCACTTTTCAAAAAATACAAAAATACAAAAAAATGAGAAAAAAATTCAAAAAATATCAAAGGTAAAGATCAAACATTGCAATTTGGTATTGAATACACATGGATGTTCTTTCTTCCCTTTCTTGCTCTTCTTCTGCAAGTCTTCCTACCATTTTCATCCCTTCGGTGATATTTTGGTTAGCCAATTTGCATGCATTTTGTGACATTTATCTCTATAGTATCCATTTTACCTTGGTCTTTTATCACCTTGGTAAATTAAATAATGAATGATCTCTTAGAGATCTTATCAAAATATACATATAAAAAAACTTGTTGCGAAGAACTTTTGGACGTGTTTGTTGACACTATCCAATGTCATCATCACAATCACTTCCACCTCCTTCCATCAAGCCATCAGTGATTCTTAACCCCTTGTCAAACAAGAGAGCTGAAATAAGTATTCAAAAAGTAAAAAATCAAAATCAATGATTCAATCACAAAGTAAAAGCTAAAAGAAAAGCTAAAAGCAAAATCAAATTGATGTATATTTCTCTCTTGGGGTATTTCCAATCATATCTATCGGGGTTATGGATGCCCAAATGGTAGTAGAGTGATGTTGAGATTAGAATTAAATACATCTCCATCGGGGCTATGGGCCTTTGTATGGCAATAGAGCAATGTACGGATCTCCTTCCACAATCCATTCACAAAAATCAAGCTTTGAAAAATAAATAGTTCCTACACACTTTGGATAGGGTGTCTTCACTTGTTGTCTATCAAATATTCCCTCCAAGAGGTAATAAATTTCCACGTGCACACACTGGATCTCGATGATAAAATAGGATTAGTATGTTACCAAGTGTCTTTTTTTAGACCTTGTTCAGACTCTTACTCTAGTTTGTATCTTGTCTCATGATTCATGCCTTTGGTTAATCACTTCTTCATCATGAGGCTTCTAAACTACATTCACAACATTCATTGTTCTTCTACTTCATTTAGAACATCCATGTGTATAAGATTTACTTTTTCCAATGTTTGTAGACACTGTTTCCCCTTCACAAAAATAATTTTCCACTTCATTATATCATGTGCTTATTGGCCAGCTTATGCTTGGGGCATCCTTGATCCTTCTTAGCACATCATTGGGTTATGTTCATCATCATGTTGAACCTATCTATATTGGCCCTGATCCATCTTTTGTGTGTGAAGAGTTTAACTTCTTATATTCCCGGCTAACACTAGGGAAATTTCAGATCTTCACTTTCTTGTGTATACCACGTGGCATCCTGCCCTTGTACATCCCATCTAACGCTGGGGGCATCCACATTTCTTAATTTCTTTGCACATTCGCTTCAAAAACTATTTATAAAATGTCAAAAACATTCGTATAAATTTTGAAAACCCCAAAACATATAGATATGTTCCTTGGAAAAATCAAAACATTCAAATACATTTCGTAGAAAACTCTAAAACAATAGAAAATTGTCTTGAAGATAAAAACCAAAAAAACAATGAAAAAATGTCTAAAAATTATCCCACAAAAACAAAGGAGTGGTTTGCTTACTTTTAGTTGTCGGTTTGTATGGTTTTAGTTACATTATTTTTTTATATTATATGCTTTAAATTGGATTTACTTGCTTACTTAGATTGAATGTCACTTTATTCTGTAGCATATTGCATTGAGTTCATTTCATATTGCATACTTGTAAATAAGTGTGTGTTTTTTATTAGATTGTTTTAACTTGTGCTTGTTAACTTTTACTTGTACATTGTGTTATCAATTCATCATCATATCACATATAACCATCACATCTATACATCATATATCAATAAATGCTAAGTCTACATCATCCATGTATGTTAAAGCTATATATCAAGTATCATATCATTAACGGGGCAAGAGGAGTTGCGCATGATCACAAATTTATCCCCCCCACACCAATATCAAAAATAAAAACATGTTTCACTCAAATTATCTCATCAACATGCAATATGATATCAGTTAAGGCTATCTCATAAAGATCTAACATGTGATACAACCATACGAAATAGATTAAGCATGATATATCATAAACAACATGTGGTACATTAGTAATACATCTATCATCATACATCATAAAAAGTATAAATGTCCATGTACAAAACGGTATGTCTTAAAAGTACATCTGATATAATGAGCCAGTATGGCATTTTATACAAAAAAGTTTCTTCATCACGAGGCATAATAAAAAATAATACTTATACATCCGTACAAAAGTATGCCTTCATATCGAGCCAATACACACAAAAAATACATCTAGTACATCAATAAGAGAGTCAACCACGACTCTCACCCTTGTCGGGAATGTCTGGTCCAAATCCACCACTAGGCAGGGGAATTTGAGGTATTGGGAATGTAGAAGGTGTTACGCCATGTTGTGTTGACCTGTTATTCTCGAAGCTTGCTTTGTTTTGAAGGACCCCTGCATAAATCGCATTGATCACGATGGCCTATGGGATCTATATCAAGACGTGAGGCTCAAGTTATATCGACTATTCTCAAGAGCTCTCTGCTCTGGCAAAATAGTCACGTAGTACTACATCTTGTAATATGTGGCCTCACCTACCACATTAGACATGCTTGTGCCCAATCACCGGTTGTACCCATGAAGACATGTCTACACTGTTGAAGTGTATCACACTCCACTCTCACATTAGCTAGCTCTATTTGTAATCGGGTTACATCTGTTATGGCCTAATCCCTCTCTTCCCGTATCTATAAAATATTAGCTATCACCGGTCTCACTCTATCGGGGCTGTAATCTCTCTATCTTGGCTTGTTTTGGATTTATCACAAGTTGATCCCCATCTACGATGGCTGGTCTCTCTCTTTAGAACTCCTGGTCCCTCTCGGCTACCATCTAGAGACTTAGAGTTGTCACTGTTGTCAGAACTACCGCAAGGTAGCCACCGCCCACCACCTGTATATCTTATATATCTAGAATTTCCTACTCCATGTCCTTACCACCCTCATCATCTTCTCCACCTCTGGTGGACCTGTATCGTGGACTCACATGAGGGGATGATGGAGGTGCTGCTGATGGTGCATGTAATAGAACCACATGGGGTTACACCACTACCTATTGTTGTACTAAGACTTTTTTTGCACTGGTACCCCTATATGCGGTCCTCCATGTGGACTGCGCATGTTCTTGTGCCTATGGATCTAGGACCTATCCCCTGTCTTTGTTGCATCCAATACCTCATGTGGTATAGTCAATCTACATGGTAGCACTGTCACATACCACCACCTTTGCACAATCTAGGGTAGTCCTTGGATTGGCTATCTCGAACTTGTTGTACCCAAGTTATGGAACCACCTACGAAATCTCATGCAAGATGGACCCATCCCGATCTCGGTGCCTCATGTGGAAGACCTCTCTATATCTATGTGCATACCACATCTCATCACCAAGAATCCCTTGGATGAGACCAAAATGACATTGGACCATGTCCACTCTGTACCACTCTAGGATATAGCTCCTGCTCCCATTAATGAAATGGTCCACTATAGTTGTACTCAACTCAATTACATCCTGAGGCCACTGGTATAACTTGTATGGCCTTCATGTGATCATATGGGGCTATAACTCGTCAAACTCTCACCTGTAATAGTTTGTGTCTCCCCTGTGGCTGCAAATATCATCTTCATCTGGAACCCACCCATGATGGAAGGCTCTCCAATAACTTGAGCTCTCAAAGCTCATGCAGGGCAGTTTATCACAATGTGATCCTAGGCCCAGATTTGTAACAAAGTAGCAGGACCCATTGACCTCTGTCCATGATAAGCTATCAAGTGTAAATCAGAATATAAATGAGCCAGTATACACTGACCCCAATAGTACACCTCTCCCTGAAGCAGGTCGTGAATCACTCCAATGAGACCCAGAGGGAATCGTGCACCTATATTATTAGGAAAAAAATGTCACGACAAGAGCTAATAAATATACAGGAACCCATCCTAGCCACGGATTGGCCATGCACCTCCTTATGAAAACTACCATACCCCAAGGGTATATCTATCACCCCAAATATCATGGTTGTTTATCACTTAATCCATTCCTAGCGACCATCATATGTAATCAAACAACCCTTAATAGGAACTATTAGTGCAAAATCACAGCACCCCTGGATGCACATCAGGCTTCTAGGTTGATGTTCAGGCATCCAGTGTGATTGCACAACATGGAAACCTCTCTCCAAGCGTGGGACTTGTAAAACCGAGAGAGGAATCTCCAGAGAAGGCTGGTTCCTGCTCCTAAACTACCTGCCACAAGCTATTCCAGTGCAGGCAAGCTAATCTAATCCTAATCTAACCATGCCAAGGAGATAGAGAGAGAGAGAGAAGGGAAAAACAACAAAAGCCTACACTAAAACGGTGATACACCAGAGAAGGAGAATGTTGGACATCTATCAAAACTGCCATGGGACAAAAAGAGGTGAGCAATGGGAAGGATGGACAGATGCATCACAGGCCCAAGGATAGATTTCACACAGAAAGTGTCCCAAAACTCCATGAACACAGCTCCAGATCTGCAGTGAACGTTCAAACATGCATAAATACCTGCAATGAAGAGAGGCAAGAAGAAAACAAGCAAAAACGAGAAAGGATGGACAGATGCATCACAAAACACGTTTTGTTGCTTCAGAAGTTTACACAGAACATCATTCCATTAGTAAAAGGAAAAAAAACGCCATTACAGAGTAGGGAGGAGGTTCGAACTCCATTTTCAACCCTAGAGAAGAAAAGAAGGGAGGGCCGAGCAGAAAGAATGAACAACTCTTTTAAAATGAGCCAAATCTGGCTTTTACATTGCATGGGTCGAGCCCAGGGGACAGAAAACGTGGGAAAACGTGCAAGCCCATTCCTCATTGACTACAGATGCATTAAATCAGCATGGAGGATCTTACAAACCCATACCCTATCACTTTGACTGATTTGGAGGAGAATGTGACCCATTTGCATTAATCTGGCCGCTAAAATGTCACTTCTGGCCGTGCAGAAGAAGAATGCGACCCATTAGCATTAAAACAGGTTGTTGAAAGGTCGCTTCTGGCCATTACCACACGTCAGAGCCATTTCTCGATTTTCTCTCTTCAGACTACACCAAAACTCGAGATTGATCCCAGAATCATGTAGAGCATCTCAACAGCTTTCCGTTGATATAAAGAACATGGAAATCGAGCTCTGGATCAAAAGATATGGCGATCTGAAGATTTAGGGCACGGAACAGATCAAAACGAATTTTAAAATGTTTTCCCGCTCTTCGCCATCTGGACGACACGTGGCACGTGCTGATTGGACGAGAAATTCTCTCTCCTCCGTCTTTCGCGGGCTTTCCTTTTGAAATTGCTTGTGGGCCCCTTAAACTTGGACACGTGGCGCCATTTCATTGGTTTGGTTCAGCGCTCGATAACTCGCCCCTTTGACCTTTTGACTTTTTCTCCTATGAGGACACGTGGCAGTTTCTGATTGGTCTTCGGCTCCTTCGCGTACTTCGCTTCCATTTGTCCCGGATGTCCCATTTGATTTTGGGCCCTTTGTGCTCATTTCGGCCGGTTCGGGCGGTTCGGGCATTTTTGGCCCGCTTGTCCCACTTTGCTTCGGACTGACTTGACCCTTTTCGGCCGGTTCGGCCGGTTCGCGCCCTTTTGTCCCGCGCGTCCCAATTGCTTTTGGGCTCCTTGTGCTGATTTCACGCGAACCGGCCGGTTCGGGCATTTCGCGTCCATTTGTCCCATTCGTCCCGAAGGCGACCCTCTCAGCAGTTAGCTAATTTTTCCTCTCGGTCGAACCGGCATTTCGCGCCCGCCGCGTACTTTTGTCCCACTTGTCCCAAATGCTTAGTGGGCTGCCTGGAGGCTTTTCGGCCGATCCGCGCCTTGACGTCCCAAATGTCCCGACTGTCCTAGGACAAGGACTTAGCCATTTTCGTGATTTTTTCCTGGATCAATCTACTTGCCTTTCTGCAACTTTTTCGCATTTTCTCAGAGCTTGCTCCTTCCTTCTTCGGCCAGGGGAGTTAAAAAAATATCTGAGAGAACCTCAGAAACATGATGTTTGCTCTGAATCAATCAATGTGCCTGGGACTTGAACATTCTGATGCATGTTATCAAAATTACCCTGGGGGGGTGAATTTTGGATAACAGTTTTGGCGACTCAGCGGGGTCATCTGCCTGCTAGATGAAAAGACCAGTTGCCTGAAGCAATCCATTGGGCATGGAGTCATGAGTAGGCCTGAAAACTGATCTGAACTTTGAAAACTTCCCTCTGAGCCACTTGGAAACCCACCGGACATGGAGTTGTTCTCACCAAAAACCACTGGAACGAACCGTGCAAGAGCAAAACCAAGCAAACACCAAAAACTATGTATAAATCGAAAATCATACATGCCCCAAATGGAACATGCAGAGTGTGCACAAGCATTTCTTCTCACTGAAAGCAAACCTAGCTACTCTACTCTAAGCTGGAAGCAAAGGCAAGCTAAACAAACCTGCATGTTGGTTGTGCAAAATAGCTCCCTTTCTTCAAAATTGGCAGCCATGCAACTGATTTGGCACTGATCATGGCTGTTTGGATGGATGGAAAATCAACAAGAAGCTGGTCTTCTACCCAAATCATCAAGGTATCAGCTGAAGGCAAATCCAATACCTCTTTTAGTTGCTCTGCATTTGAATTGAAGAGGTATGGCAGCTGATCCTCGGTACTTTGTATCTCACCCTCATGCTCAGAAGCGAGCATGACTGGTTTTGGCTTCTCCCTTGGCTCCAATGAAGCCAAGTACCTGATTGGGCAAGGTCTGATCCATTGAGTATGCCCATTGCTCTGATTTTCAACTCCAGGAATGGAGTTCTCTTGCAGACCTTGAATGGATGGTGTGGAAGAAATGGTGGAATC
This sequence comes from Taxus wallichiana var. yunnanensis, assembly GCA_018340775.1. Lineage (NCBI taxonomy): Eukaryota > Viridiplantae > Streptophyta > Pinopsida > Cupressales > Taxaceae > Taxus > Taxus wallichiana. The sequence continues at coordinate 80,630,225 of CM031240.1, forward strand.
CTTCTGTCCTTTCTCTTCCTCCAATGAAGAACAGGGAAGATTAGAATCTTCCAATTTTGATTCCAAAGGGCTGTTGTAAGATGCAGGCTGCTGCAAATGAAAGCTCTCCTTCATGGCAGCAGGCTCTGGTGTTTGGAATGTGGATGATGAAAGAGAGAATGGTGAAAACTCAACCGGCTCTTCTCCATCAAAACAGTCCTCCAAATCTGACAGGTAAACTGCCTCATTGCTGTCCTGCTGCTCGTGTTCAACTTCCTCCATGGTGTCCTCTTGATCTGCAACTTGACCACCATGGTTTCCTTCACTCTCCAATATTGAGTTTGAGAGATCAAACTCCTTTTCAGTGCTAGAACTTGAGAGAGATGAAGTGGAAAGAAGAACTGAAGGTTCTTCTGTAACCTGCTTTGTGCTCAAAGCCCTTGGATCTGCGTTTTTCTCCTCCATAGCTAGATTGTGCTCCTCTTCTTTTGGATTTGGAGCAGCTTCTCCTTCCTCCAATGTTTGAAGGCAATCTTGCTCTTGATTGAACTCCTTCTCCAGCATGAAGTTTGTCAAGTCAAACTCTTCAATCTGCTGCTCTAGAGGACAAGTTGGGGCTGCAAGATCTTCTTCTTCTGCTGCAACAAAATCAGTCCTGACCACCATTTGTTCTCCAACCCTAGCTTCTTCTGTAGGCTTGACCATCAAGGGGATCCTTGTCATCCCAAATTTGGCAGCCCAAACCTTCAAGCTGTCTGTCATTTCTTTTCTGTTTGGCTCTTCCTCCTGCTGTCCTTGATGACTGATTTTTACAATTTCTTCTTTCCCACATGGAATTGGGAATGCAAAAGGAGGGATAGGTTGAAACTCCACTGATTTGACAATTTTTTGTGGTGGTGGAGGAGGTGAAACCTCTTGTTTCTTTGGAGGAGGGGGTGTTTCTGTTAGCTCTTGTGGAGGGGATGACTGTTTGGAAGGAAAAAGGAAAGAAGAATCGAGGTGTGGTGGAAGACTGAGAGGTGGAGAAATGGATTCAACATTTGGGACAGCAGATGGAGAGTTTGAAACTTGACACTGCTGAACTGAAACAGATTGGGAAAGAGGAAAAGAAAAGGCATGAGATGGTGTGTTTACCTGTTGACAAGGTTGCTGAATACTTCTCTCATACACTTCTATTTCTTCAATCCACTTTGCAAGCAAAGGCAGCGTTGCAATCATGAAGTCAAGCTTCTCCTGAGGGCTGTAATGACTTGGAAAAGGTCCCACCCATGGACAGGGTGCTTCACAACCGATTCCAAATGCTCTCATCTGTGCCTGAGCCCTGGACTGCACCATCCCCTCCTCCATCTTTTGGATTTTCTCCAACAGACCAGCATCTTGGATCTGATGGTCTTCATTGTATGCATACTCTTGCTCTTGGGAAGCTTCATAGCCAAACTGACTTTGGCACTGCTGTTCATATGAGTATGCATGCTGATCTGGAGGATTTGTAAAACATGTTGGAAGTGGAAAATACTGTTGTTGTTGTAAATGTGAGTTCCATGATGGAAATGAAGTCATGGTTGCACAACTTCATGGAATGGAAAAGAATGAAAGGGATGGAAAGAAGGATGAATGAAAAATGGATGGAAATGAATGGAAAGGAAGGTCTGCAACTTCAGAGATGGTTGTTGACCAGATGGAGTCGCCAGATGTGTTTGCAAGTGCCTCCAAAGGCTGAAATCTTCACAGGAACACATCAACCTGCAAAAGATGAAGTGAAAGACCTCTAAGGTCCCACCGGGCGTGCCAAAACTGTTAGTGCAAAATCACAGCACCCCTGGATGCACATCAGGCTTCTAGGTTGATGTTCAGGCATCCAGTGTGATTGCACAACATGGAAACCTCTCTCCAAGCGTGGGACTTGTGAAACCGAGAGAGGAATCTCCAGAGAAGGCTGGTTCCTGCTCCTAAACTACCTGCCACAAGCTATTCCAGTGCAGGCAAGCTAATCTAATCCTAATCTAACCATGCCAAGGAGAGAGAGAGAGAGAGAAGGGAAAAACAGCAAAAGCCTACACTAAAACGGTGATACACCAGAGAAGGAGAATGTTGGACATCTATCAAAAGCGCCATGGGACAAAAAGAGGTGAGCAATGGGAAGGATGGATGATGCATCACAGTGCCCAAGGATAGATTTCACACTGAAAGTGTCCCAAAACTCCATGAACACGGCTCCGGATCTGCGGTGAACGTTCAAACATGCATAAATACCTGCAATGAAGAGAGGCAAGAAGAAAACAAGCAAAAACGAGAAAGGATGGACAGATGCATCACAAAACATGTTTTGTTGCTCCAGAAGTTTGCACAGAACATCATTCCATTAGTAAAAGGAAAAAAATGCCATTACAGAGTAGGGAGGAGGTTCGAACTCCATTTTCAACCCTAGAGAAGAAAAGAAGGGAGGGCCGAGCAGAAAGAATGAACAACTCTTTTAAAATGAGCCAAATCTAGCTTTTACATTGCATGGGTCGAGCCCAGGGGAAAACGTGGGAAAACATGCAAGCCCATTCCTCATTGACTGCAGATGCATTAAATCAGCATGGAGGATCTTACAAACCCATACCCTATCACTTTGACTGATTTGGAGGAGAATGCGACCCATTTGCATTAATCTGGCCGCTAAAATGTCACTTCTGGCCGTGCAGAAGAAGAATGCGACCCATTAGCATTAAAACAGGTTGTTGAAAGGTCGCCGGCCATTACCACACGTCAGAGCTGTTTCTCGATTTTCTCTCTTTAGACTACACCAAAACTCGAGATTGATCCCAGAATCATGTAGAGCATCTCAACAGCTTTCCGTTGATATAAAGAATGTGGAAATCAAGCTCGGATCAAAAGATATGGCGATCTGAAGATTTAGGGCACGGAACAGATCAAAACGAATTTTAAAATGTTTTCCCGCTCTTCGCCATCTGGATGACACGTGGCACGTGCTGATTGGACGAGCAATTCTCTCTCCTCCGTCTTTCACGGGATTTCCTTTTGAAATTGCTTGTGGGCCCCTTAAACTTGGACACGTGGCGCCATTTCATTGGTTTGGTTCAGCGCTCGATAACTCGCCCCTTTGACCTTTTGACTTTTTCTCCTGTGAGGACACGTGGCAGTTTCTGATTGGTCTTCGGCTCCTTCGCGTACTTCGCTTCCATTTGTCCCGGATGTCCCATTTGATTTTGGGCCCTTTGTGCTCATTTCGGCCGGTTTGGGCAGTTCGGGCATTTTTGGCCCGCTTGTCCCACTTTGCTTCGGACTGACTTGACCCTTTTCGAGCCGGTTCGGCCGGTTCGCGCCCTTTTGTCCCGCGCGTCCCAATTGCTTTTGGGCTCCTTGTGCTGATTTCACACGAACCGGCCGGTTCGGGCATTTCGCGTCCATTTGTCCCATTCGTCCCGAAGGCGACCCTCTCAATAGTTAGCTAATTTTTCTTCTCGGTCGAACCGGCATTTTGCGCCCGCCACGTACTTTTGTCCCACTTGTCCCAAATGCTTAGTGGGCTGCCTGGAGGCTTTTCGGCCGATCCGCGCCTTGACGTCCCAAATGTCCCGACTATCCTAGGACAAGGACTTAGCCATTTTCGTGATTTTTTCCTGGATCAATCTACTTGCCTTTCTGCAACTTTTTCGCATTTTCTCAGAGCTTGCTCCTTCCTTCTTCGGCCAGGGGAGTTAAAAAAAATATCTGAGAGAACCTCAGAAACATGATGTTTGCTCTGAATCAATCAATGTGCCTGGGACTTGAACATTCTGATGCATGTTATCAAAATTACCCTGGGGGGGTGAATTTTGGATAACAGAACTCATACGATCCATCAAACATCCTCAAATGTAATACTCTTCTCACCAAGTAGGCAATCGGAAGGTCTGACTCTCGCTTTGCCATCTCTCATCTCAAGTTGTGAGCAAGTTGTGATCTAAGGTAATCCATGGCATATGAGCTATATAAGATAAACATATCACCTCCAAGGTAATTGCTAGGAAAATATGGCCTCATCGACTAAACGTTACCTCGTAGGTTCGATTCGCCCCTGTCGCTCCCACGTCACTAGTATGTCCAAAGCCACTGCGGAACCAATCAGGTCATTTATTATGATCTTATTCTTTGTTATATAATTAAATTCTTCTATAATTCATCTATTTCTTCCACCTAGGGTTTTCTAAAACCTTAGTTTTCTCCTAAAAGCAATTTAAAATTGAATTTTGTGCATGGGTGCACCCCTGAGTGCACCAACGCACCCCCTCATGCATGGGCATATTTTCCCGTAATGGCACATTTTCTCCCACATTGATTGCTTTTTCTCAAAGCATGCGTACATTTCATCCTTTCTCCTCATTGCCCTAGGTGTGTGAGTGCATTCTATTTTGCACTGCACATGTGTGCTCACACTCCAAAGCAAAAAAACCAAAAAGACAAGCTAAAGAGGTAACAAATGGCATAGGCACATTTCTAAAGGCATAGGCACATATGCGCCCATGCATTTCATTTTCCAGTTGCACATAGGCACACTTCTCTTTGCATCAATGCATAATCACCCCCACATAACTAAAAAATTTAACATGCTAAAAACAACACAATGCATAGGTGCATTAGGTTGTGCATAGGCGCATATACGCCATACGCAACCAACAACATAGGTGCAACCCCCTTTTGCCCTAATTTTACCTAAAAACATGCATTTTAACAAAAAAATTAAATAATTTGCATAACCAGGGTAAAAAGAGAGGCTTTGTGTACTGTGGTCCATCCGCTAGGAGCCTCATGTAGTCCCTTATGTGGTCTCGTGCGATGTTTCTAATTCGGTGCCCTCGTCATTTCCTCCCATAGGTCAGAGATCCAATTGGTGGTAAAAATGGTAGGTGAATGTGGTAAATAAACTTGCCGCGATGGCTTTTATACCCATTTGTAGCACCCGCGACATGTTTCTCACCCCGAAGTGCCTTGAAACCACCGTATTTCTTCTAAAATTCCTCTAACACTTGTCGCGATGATTATTTTTAATAAATAATTATTTTCAAAGACGTTTTTGCTACGATATGGCATATTTTTGCTTCCCGCCGGTGTTTTCCACTACATGGGGCATTTTTTGCCTTATGGTCATGTTGTCAAAAATTCCGCCCCAGGGTAATTTTGATAACATGCATCAGATTATCAGTCCCGAGCAAGTAGAATGATTCAAGGACTGATATCATTTTTTGGGGTCCTCTCGCTTCTCTCTAACTCTCTGTCCAAGAAGGAATCCCAACAGGTCGAGAAAATGGAAGAAATGCAGAAAACTACGCTTGGGGCAAAAAAAATTTAAGAAAATTGGCTAAGTCCTAGCCCAGGCAGCACTGGGACGGTTGAACGCGTCGAGGCCCGAATCGCCCGAAAAGCCGTCGGGCGATCAGGCGGCGTCCGGGACGATTGGGACAAGAGTACGTGGAGGACGCGAATGCTGCGGTTTGGTCGAAACAAGGGAACTTTAGTCGGGACAGTTGGCACAAAGGGACGCGTGGGACACGAAAAGCTGAAAGAGCCAAGAGCCAATCAAATCTTGCCACGTGTCTTCGCTGCAAAGAGGGACAAGGAGGCCCGAATCGGGTGGTTTGGAGATTTTTGTCCCAGACAGTTTGGGACATCCGGGATAAAGATATGTGAAGGACGCTAAAAGCCGGGAGGCCCGCGGATGAATCAAAACAGGACACGTGTCCTAAGAGGAAGGGAAGTTCAGAGCTAGGGAAAGACTTAGAAAAATTTGACAAAGTCTTGGGCCAAAAACTAAAAGGTAAAGGATGACCCCGCGGCCCCTGTCCTCCAACCAGATCATGCCACGTGTCCCAAGTGGCGGGGGCACGGGGAAAAAATGGAAAATTTTCCAAAGTTATAGAAAAGTCAAAATTTTCAAGGGAAACCCGCGGAAAGGTGGAGGAGAGAGAATTGCTCATCTAATCAGCGCCCAACACGTGTCATCCAAGTGGCAGAGCGCGGAAAAAATTCAAAATCCGTTTTTGCCTATTTTTGCCCTAAAATCTTCAGATCGCCATAACTTTCGATCCAGAGCTCGGATTTTCACGTTCTTTATATCAATGGAAAGCTGGTGAAATTCTCTACACAATTCTAGGGTCAATCTTACATTTTAGTTCAGTTTAGAGAGAGAAAATTAAGAAACGCCTCTAGCACGTAATAATAGACAGAAGTGACGTTCAACAACCAGCTTTAATACAATGCATTCGCCGTTTCGCTGCTAGACAGTCCGCCATTTTGCCAAGATTCGTCATTTTTGCCATAATGAGATGAGTTAAATGCAATCTAGAAGTGGTTGTGGTAGATTTGACTTTCTTCTCTCTTCCCTCTCTCATTCTTCCTATAAATTTTAAGGAGGGGCTTCTTTCAAAAGGTCGAACATTTCCTGTTTTGCTCCTCCCTTCTTCTCTTTATCAAACGAATTTGTGGAGTTCGAACCTCCCATTTGAAAGCGTAATGCGACTCGCCTCTTGGAATTTTGTAGTGTATTGTATCAATCTTTGGAGCAAGTAATAATACATGTCCGTGGACGATTCTTAACCCTCTCTGTGTTCATTTGCATCTTCTGGTCTTTCACTACAAATTTTGTTATATGTGCATGATCTTGCATCACATTTGAATGGTCTGTGTTTATTGGTAAGATATGTGTTCTTCATTCCTTGGTGCATCACTTGTTAGCTTAGGTTTATCTTTATGCATCTTCTTACCCTGTCTCCTTGGCAAGTTAGATTAGGTTTTGAGTAAACCCTCTACATTATGTGTGCATTTGAACAGAGGAATAGGAACCAACCTTCTTTGGAGATTCCTTTCTCATTCTTGTAAGTCCCACACTTGGAGAAAGGAGTCAATGTTGTGTAATCACACTAGATGCTAGAGTGATCAACCTGAAACTGATCAACATCCGGGGTGCTTTGTGATTTTGAATCAACACTTTTGTCACACCCGGTGGGACACTAGAGGTCTCATTTCTATTACGTAAAAGTTGATGTGCATCTGCTGTAATTTTCTTGCTTGAAAAGAGCTATTATTTGCATATCGGCGACTCCAAGGGGAAGAATCAATCTGGTTTCAGCAAAGTGCAGGCACGAAAACTCATGAGAAGAGTCACCACAAGGTCAAGAGTTGGAGAAGAAGAAGTGTTGTTTGAATACCGCAATTATCTCCAAGAAGAAGGCAAAGAGGAAGAAGGATTCAAAGGTCTCCATCTCCACCAAACAGAACTCTCTCAACTCCTCCACCTGGTAGGCCTTTCATTCAGTCAACAAGGGTTTTAAGACCAATTAGAATGGCACAAAACAACCCCTATGTCAACTTCACAGGCAGCAGCCCACTTGCCCTCAATGCACAACATCCAATTCCTATTGTAGCCTTGAAGAACATTCCATACTTCACTGGAGAAAATCAGACTACTCCAGGTGATCATGTTAAAGATATTGCTAACCTTTGTGCAATCCATGAAATCAATGAGATGCAAGTGGCTGTCAAGTTGTTGGCATCTTCATTCAAGGGGAAAGCATTGCAATGGTTTAGAAGCCTTGGAGTTGGTTCTATCACAAATTGGAATCAGCTGTGTATAGCACTTCATGAGCAATTTGGAGAGAAGGGAGACAACTTGTCTCTTTTGGAGAGCAATCGACAACCATCAAGAGAGCTCCCAATGAGCAGCTGACCGATTTCAACTTCAGATTTCAAAAGACTTGGGAGAGAATTCCAGTGGCAGTCAAGCCAACAGTAGAAGGTGCTTTTCTCTACTATCGCTCTAAATTCTGATATTTCTATGTTGATTCAGTCCATGGGAGGCATAACTATCCCTATGGCTTATAGCATTGCCATTAGGGCTGAAAATTGTTTGATCCAAGTGGCAAACTTGCCCCTAGACCTCCCATGCCCTTGTTTCCAAGTTTAGAGAGTCCAAACACCAATCAAGCACCTAATTTGGCTCCTTCTCCCACTCCTAGAAATCGAGTTCAAATGAAGGTTCCACTTCATCTCCAAGTACCCCAAATGAGCTTCAGGAAGTCATGAAGCAATTGTAAAACCTAGGCAATGAGCTGATTACTCTCAAGAGGCAACAATCCCAAAGTTTTAGACCTTCTTATCAACCCCAAGCTCAGCCTAACAGCAGCCATACCAACCACAAAGGCCTCCTAATCCAGCTGCAAATATAAATCAAACAAGGCCTCTGCCAATAGACCATTTCAGCCCTATAATCCAAATGTTATATATCGCCTCTAAGGCATTGGTGCCAAACAAAATAACATTGCCTAGGAGTACGATTGGTGTTTTCCATGCAATGAGCCTCATAACCAATCCATGTGCTTCAATGGTGCTCTCAATCAAGCATTAATGGTGACAACTACTGGTGTGGAGGGTGAGGGTAGTCAAGGAAATAGCCAACAACAAGAAACATTCCAACAGCAATCAGCCCCAAATGACACCACATTGGTAAATTGGCAAGCAGAGGATTTTTGTGGCATGAACCAGGCAGTTTCTCAAGGTGTTGCAGCCAACACAAGGTCAAAGAGGAGGAATTTGGGTGAAGAGAAGCCATCAGCCCCAACCAATCCACAATCTTCCATGGTTCCACAAATGGTTGGCAAGCAAAGTCCAATTTCAAATGCACAAGGGCAGCCAAGAACAGCCCCTAGGCCAACTCAAATACTAGTTGTTGTTGCCCACGTGCAAGGAGTGAATGTGCAAACCAAGGGACAACAAAGGGATCCTTCATCACCATTCAGTATCATTGATCAGATGAAGAAGACAAACATCAATATATCAATGTGGGAATCCCTATCCATCCCAGGCCAAAGAGATCTGCTGCAAGCTGCCATGAAGGATTGGCCAACTTCGAATCAGCAAGTTTAGATGCAAGACAAAGTGCTCACAAATGCTGCCCAGCCTAAAGGAAATCATGGAGGACAGCAAGGTAAAATTTTGAAACCCCCTCCTTTCATGTTTCATTGATCATTGGAAATCAGCTAGTGCACAATTGCATGATAGACTCGGGGCAAGTAGCAAGTAATGCCTAAACAAATAAGCCCGATCGGCTAGGGCTCCAGTATGAAACAATATCCAAAGGGTAGTGCAGCTAGATGGGATAGCAGATGTAGCAACAGTTGGAGTGATTAAAAACCTTAGTCTTACCTTGCATTCATGTCCAAATGTTGTTGTTTTAAAAGAGGTATCGAGTCATAAACCTTCCACCACTCTTTGCCCTTTGCTTGTCGAGGACTTCACGGACCAGATTGGAGGATATTTGTCTGCTGATTGGTCACACATGCTGTTCGTAGAGCGAGGTATGGAACCAAATCCACCATCAGGTCGAAACTATTGCAGACTTTCATATTGAGCCTTACACTCCAAGTCGATTAATGCCAATTGCTCAAAGCATTTGATCAAGAAGATCACCCAAGCTCGATGAAGGCGACACTAAGGTTGGAAGCATCCCGGATCTAACTCTTGATGAATGGGCAAAAAGATACATGCTTTTGATCCTTATCAAGAAGTAGAAGAATCGAGCTAGGAATCTATTGTATACACGAAGAAAATCAACCTATTCTGGCATCACCAAGCCAAACCACAAGGATGACAATGAGGTATGGCGGTTGTTTTTGATGGATCAAGGAGTAGACAAGGTGCAGGAGGTGGAGCCATGCTTGTTTCACCTCGAGGAGTAAAGTACTATTCAGCTTTTAGATTTCAGTTTGCATGCTCCAATAACACTGCTGAATATGAAGCCTTGGTGCAAGGGATGCATTGGGCAATAAAGAGAGGAATAAAGAACTTGCAAGTCTTTGGTGACAGTGAATTGATTGTAAATCAGGTCAAGGGACAGCATGCTGCCAAGAATGATCTACTCAAGTGCTACAAGAACAGGGTGTGAGACCTCATGGAAGATTTTGAGGGTTTTGGCATCAAATCCATTCCTAGGAAAGAGAATCAAGCTGCTGACAGGCTTGCAGCAGTAGGGGCAGCCTTTGACATTGTGGAAAGTATTCAACAAGACAAGGTACAACCAAACATCCATGTGATTGTGAGGCCTTCAGTGCTAGATAACAATGTCAGTTGGCAAGTGTTTGAAAATGACCAACAAATCATCCATTTCTTGCAAGAAGAAGCTGAGTTCTCAGCCAAGAATCAAGAAAAATTGGAATAGCAGTATGGTGACCAAGCAAAGTATAGCCGAGAACTAACAAGCTGCCTAAGGGACTTATCACTTTGGAGTCCATTTTTAACCCCAATGATCAGTTTAGAAAGGAGAAAGCAAACATTTAGGTCAAGAGAGAGGACTCAATATCCATCTTGGTAGAAGAGAACAAACCATTGCAAATTGGAAGGATGATAAGCTGAACAAGAGAGGTATGAGTTCATACAATGTGCCAAGAGTTCCCTGATGTGTTTGCTTGGAGCTATGAAGACTTGAAAGGTTTCAATCCCAACTTAGCTCAACATACCATTGAATTGGATCGAATACTAAGCCTGTCAGGTAGAAACAAAGACCAGTCAACCCACACATGGAGCTTCTCATGAGAAAAGAATTGGACAAGCTGATTGAGTCAAGGATCATATTCCCAATAAAGCATTCTAGTTGGGTTTCCAACTTAGTTCAAGTCGAGAAAAGAAGAGTGGGAGATCAGATTGTGTGTTGACTTGAGAGACTTGAATAGATCCTCTCTCAAGAACCATTACCCACTCCCTTCCATGGAGCAAATATTGCAGGTTGTTGCTAGTTCAAAAAGGTTTTCATTGCTAAGCCAGATGGATATTCGGGCTATAATCGAGATAATGGTGAAGGAAGAAGACCAGTTCAAGATGGATTTCACTACAAAATGGGGCACATATGCCTACAAGAAGATGCCATTTGGCCTATCAAATGCTTTGGAGCCACTTTCTAAAGGGCAATGGATATGGCATTCAAGGGCTTGATCAATAAAATAGTTACGATATATCTTGATGACATCTTGTATTCTCAAAAAATGCGGTGGATCACCTCTTTCATCCGAGGCGGTATTTGAAGTGTAGAAGATTTGGGGTATCATTGAATCCCAGAAAATGCATATTCTGGCTCATGAGGGAAAACTTCTAGGCCATATTGTTTCAAAAGAGGGATTGACGATTGACCCAGAAAGAGTTGAAGCAATTCGAGCGTTGCCATTGCCAAGTCACAAGAAGGCTCTTCAAAGCTTCTTGGGAAGGATCAATTTTGTCCACAGGTTTGTTCCAAACTTTGCAGCTCTCGTAAAGCCAATAACGCTGATGTTAAAAAAGAGCATGGCATTTAAGTGGACATCTGAAGGCAAGGCAAGTTTTGAGGCAATAAAAGAGGCTATATCTCAAGCTCCCACTCTCGTCAATCCAGACTTCTCCAAGGGTTTCATGTTATACGCCTTTGGTGGTGGAGACACAATTTCTGCAATCCTGGCACAACAAAACAAAGAAGGATTAGAACAACCAGTTGCTTTCTTCAGTCAAGGCTTGGAGGAATACGAAACTAGGTACTCTTTCATTGAAAAGCATGTACTTGCAGTGATCAGGAGTTTAAAGAAATTCAAGCACCTAGTCTCAAACAACAAGATCCAATTATTGGTCTCTCATGCGGGAGTCAAGGACTTCCTTCTAAACAAGGATCTGAATGAGAAACGTGCAGGATGGATAACCCGTGTCATGGAATATGACATCGAGATTAAGGTCACCAAACTAGTACGTGGGAAGGGACTATGCGAACAACTAGCCTTGAGTCAACAAGTTGAAGCAGGTAATGGAAAAGAGGCTATCTTGGTACTACAGGATGGTCAAGAATAGGAAAATGATGATGTGCCCACTCCCTGTTGGACTCAGAATATGATACACTTCCTACAGACAGGCCTATGCCCTCCAGAAATGAGCAAAGCAAAGAGGAGGTACTTTAGATTACAAGCCATTCCATATGTGCTTGTTGATGGTATCTTGTTCAAGAAAGACATCCATGGTGTTCTATTAAGATGCATTGGAACAGGTCAAGTTGAGAGGATCTTACACGAGTTCCATGACGGGGAGGCAGGAGGCCACTTTGCCCCATGAGTAACAGCTCTCAAGATAATGAAGGCAGGGTATTATTGGCCCACAGTGTTCAGTGACTGCTATACATGGATAAGAAAATGCAAGAAATGTGCATTCTTCACAGGGAAAGGAAGGTTAGCAGCGCTGCCCCTTCATCCAATTTCAGTAGATCAGCCATTCATGCAATGGGGACTGGACTTCATTGGAGTCATCAATCCCAATTTGAGTCAAGGCCACAAGTGGATTCTCACGGCGACGGACTATTTCACCAAGTGGACCGAAGCAGTAGCGCTCAAAGAAGCAAGTGAGTCTAACATACTAGACTTTTATGAAGAAATAGTGACCAGGTTCGGTGTGCTAGCCACTATCATATCAGATAATGCATTAGCATTCATAGGTTCCAAGATTACAGAATGGGCTGTCAAGAATGGAATCTATTTAACCACCTCTTCAAATTATTACTCACAGGGTAATGGACACGCAGAGTCCACGAACAAAAAGCTACTAAGGATCATCAGAAGAACTCTAGATGAAAACCAAAGGACATGGCATACCAAGCTAAAATCAGCATTATGGGCTGATAGGATAACACCAAAGAGGTCTACAGGTAGTTCTCCCTACAAATTGGTCTATGGGAAAGAGGGTGTATTGCCTATATCATTAGAATTTCCAGCATTGGAGCTCATGAAGCAGTTGGAGTTATCTGAGTTCAAACCAATGGAGGCCAGGTACGTAGAGTTGATGGAATTGGAAGAAATAAGAGAACATGCAGCTTTGATGATTGAAAAGATCAGGCCTTAGTAAAAAGATGGTTTGACAAGAAAGCGAGGAGCAAGGACCTTCCGGAGGAGGGGGACCTAGTTCGAAATGGGATGTAGATCGGGTGAAACACGGAAGGCATTCCAAGTTTGATGCCATTTGGAGCGGCCCCTACATGATCACGAGATGTAAAAGTGGTAATGCCTTCCGATTTTCTCGCATTGGATGGAAAAGAACTCCGATTCGATTAACGGAATCTATCTTAAACATTGCTACTAAAAAGGAAAAGGTTTACCCTTGTAAATATTAGCCTAGATTTCGGTTCCTTTAAGTGCGTATGCACATTGTCTTGTTGTAGTTAGGTTTCTTTTTCCTAAGTGCTTTGGCACAGTTTTGTCGCTCTCGGGTTGAATTTCTACTGATTCGAGAGCGCTCTCAAAGAATGAGTTGCGTGATCGGGATCGGGATCGAGAAATCGAGTTGGTTTCGGAGTTATTACTCCATGCCCAATGGATTGTTAAAAGGCCACTGATCTTCTACCTAGCAGGCAGGTGACCCCGTTGAGTCATCAAAACTGTTGTCAAAAATTCACCCTAGGGTAATTTTGATAACATGCATCGATTATCGAGTCCCGAGCAAGTAGAATGATTCAAGGCCCGAAATACTTTTTTGGGGTCCCTCTCGCTTCTCTCTAACTCTCTGTCAAGAAGGAATCCCAACAAAGTTGAGAAAATGGAAGAAATGCGAAAACTAGGCTTGGGGCGTAAAAATTGAAGAAAATTGGCTAAGTCTAGCCCAAGTAACACCTAGGACAGTTGGGACGTCGAGACCCGAATCAGCCGAAAAGCCGCCAGGCGGTCTCACGTAACGTCCGGGATGATTGGGACAAGAGTCGGAGGAGGGCGAACCGGTCGATTCTAGTAGAAACAAGGAACTTTAGTCCAGACAGTTGGGACAAAGGGACACGTGGGACGCGAAAAGCCAAAAGAGCCGAGAGCCAATCAAATCTTGCCACGTGTCTTCACTGCAAAGAGGGACAAGGAAGCCCGAATCGGGCGGTTCGGAGATTTTTGTCCCAGAGCAGTTTGGGACATCTGGGCCAAAGGTACGCGAAGGACGCGAAAAGCCGGGAGGCCGCGGATGAATCAGAACAGGACACGTGTCCTAAGGGGAAGGGAAGTTCGGAGCCAGGGAAAGACTTAGAAAATTTGACAAAGTCTTGGGCCAAAAACTAAAAGGTAAAGGATGACCCCACGGCCCTTGTCCTCCAACCAGATCATGCCACGTGTCCCAAGTGGCGGGGGCGCGAGGGAAAAAATGGAAAATTTTCCAAAGTTATAGAAAAGTCAAAATTTTCAAGGGAAACCCACGGAAAGGTGGAGGAGAGAGAATTGCTCATCCAATCAGCACCCGACACGTGTCATCCAGTGGCAGAGCGCGGGAAAAATTCAAAATCCGTTTTTGCCTGTGTTTTGCCCTAAAATCTTCAGATCGCCATAACTTTCGATCCAGAGCTCGGATTTTCACGTTCTTTATATCAATGGAAAGCTAGTGAAATTCTCTACACGATTCCAGGGTCAATATTGAATTTTGATGGAGTTTGGAGAGATAAAATTAAGAAACACCTCTGGCACATAATAATAGCGAAGTATGACGTTCAACAACCAGCTTTAATACAACAGGCATTCGCCGTTTTTGCTAGGCAGTCCACTTTGTTTTGCCAGGATTCACCGTTTTTGCCATAATGAGATGAGTTAAATGCAATCCAGAAGTGGTTGTGGTAGATTCAACTTTCTTATCTCTTCCCTCTCTCATTCTTCCCATAAATTGTAAGGAGGGGCTTCTTTCAAAAGGTTGAACATTTCCTGTGTTGCTCCTCCCTTCTTCTCTTTATCAGAAAAATTTGTGGAGTTCAAACCTCCCATTTGAAACTGTAATGCGACTCTACCTCTTGGCATTTTTTAGTGTATTGTATCAATCTTTGGAGCAAGTAATACATGTCTGTGGATGATTCTCAACCCTCTCTATGTTCATTTGCATCTTCCTAGTCTTTCACTGCAAATTTTGTTATCTGTGCATGATCTTGCATCACATTTGAATGGTCTGTGTTTATTGGCAAGATAGGTGTTCTTCATTCCTCGGTGCATCACCTCTGTTAGCTTAGGTTTATCTTTATGCATCTTCTTACCCTGTCTCCTTGGCAAGTTAGATTAGGTTTTGAGTAAACCCTCTACGTTTTGTGTGCATCTCGAAGCAGGAGGAATAGGAACCAACCTTCTCTCGGAGTTTCCTTTCTCATTCTTACAAGTCGCACACTTGGAGAAAGGAGTCAATGTTGTGCAATCACACTGGATGCTAGAGTGATCAACCCAGAAATCTGATCAACATCCAGGGGTGCTGTGATTTTGCATCAACAGGTCACTTTTTACGTTGTCTCACAAATTTTTTATTTCTTCCATAATATTTTCTTCGTAAAAATTTAAAAAGAAATTGGTAAAAATTCATTAAAAATTGTAAATAAATTAAAAAATTTCAAAAATTGGTAAACAATGTGCATACAGATGAAGTTTGTATCATTTACATTATCATCAAATATTGAAATATGTCCTACAAAAACATATTTCTATAGTTCTTGCTTTTTCTGGTCTCAAACAACTTGCGGATCATCGTGATCTACCTCTATTAACAAAATCTCAGCTACATGTTATGTCGGTACTCTCATGCAACAGTGAGTTGCTAGAGACTGTGTCATAGTGCATGAAATATTTTCCATGGGACTACTTGTTTCCTCCATTATTCCCCTCGCATGTATCCTTGCTTGGGGCACCATTTTTAACCCTTGTCGTTACAACACAAACATTTGGGAACTGCAGACTTGATAACAAAAACATTGGTGCAACTGTCTTGAATGTTGTTTGTTTGAGTATGTGTGATTGTACTAGTTTCTCTATTAGGTTAGTTGGTTTACTTTCTCATATTGCATTACATTATGTATGTTTCATTGAGTTAAGTGTCATTTTACTTTCTTGTATTGCATTATATCATGTATGTTGAGTGCGGTTACGTAGAAATGAACAAATGTTGGTAATTTAGTTTTTCATGTTAACTTAAACTTTTGTTTATTTCAATAAAGGCTGATGATGTAGACCTAGAAGAAAAGTGATATAAAATGTTGCTTATTGAAAAGATGGATGCAAAGATTAGGCTTGTCCTATATTCTCCATTATCATTTATTACCACTATTATTTTTCATTCTAAATCACCTGGGCCAATAAACAACCATGGTTATCCCTATTCTTATTCCTTCTAAATAACCAAGGGTTTCAAGCCCATTCTATCCTATTTATTCTATCCATTTCAATCATATTTTCAATTGTCGATTGACTTCTTCTACCACCCCATTGACACTCAAGGGGGCATCCTTCATTCTACTAATTTTTCTTCAAAATTTTACTTGTTTATGTTTGTCTACTATGTTTGAAGATAAGTCACTTACTCCACCTCAAACAAGGATAAATGTAGACAACTAAATTCTACTTTTGCATTCTTATTGGCAAAACACACACAATCACTCTCATTCTTATCAATTTTGCTATAATTAGTGATTTTTGTTAATTAACTAATGTTTCTTACCACTTTGGTCAATTAACAAACACTTTTTTATCACCAAATCCCTTTCACATTCAAGATGCCACTCTATGATGAATCATAAGCCAAAATACTCTTCAAAACAGATAATTAGTGTTTATTAGCTAATTAAGTCTATTTTCCCCTTATTTTGGTCAATATACCCTACTATTGGCTCAAACCCCTCTTCTAACCACTCAAAATCACCCCACTTTCCTCCACAACATCTCAGCAAGCTTCAAAAGCTTATCCTAGCCTCCTAGTTGACCCTAAGCGGTTGATTAAGGCTCCCACATCTTAATCACTTGTTAATTCACTAATTGTGATTATAAAATATTAATCATGATTAGCAATTCTAATCTAATTTGGGGATTTTAGTCCCACATGCACCAAAATACAAGTTTTTCCTAAAAGGAAAACTATAAAAAGAGTTCACCTCTTACCTTAATACTTTACACCATGCTTTGATTTGCATCTCATTGTAGACACTAAAATTAGGTCACACTCCCCTTGGTCCCCTGGACAAATAAACACCTTGAACACATCCACCTAGCCATGGTCCCCTTCACCCCATTATAATATTAATTTAATTAATTAAATTAAATTAATTCATTATCCTCGCCATATTTATTATTTAAATATCCTAATTGAGAGAACGCCCATATATCCACCTCATCTAGTCACCTCACCCTAAGACCTATTCTTAGTAAGTTGCCATAACTAACTAAGACCTACCCAAACCCTAAAAATCAATGCTTACATTCCCTCTAACCACATTCCTGCATGTTAGAAGGAAGCTTCCATTCTAATCCGTGGGGCAAATGAATGAGATCCCAAAAAATCAAGGGGATCTGCCTAGTTTAGTAAACCTAGGAAATCCCGCCCTAACCGACGTCGGTCACCCTAAACTACCGCCGGTTAATCTGGAACCGTCATTGGTTACCATTTAACCCCCAAAACAACCTTATTTCGAGGTTGGCACATTTCTGAGAGATAATCACATCTTTTGAGAACAAGTGAGAAAACCAGAGCTGCATGCAAGTAGAACCAATGTTAGTACACACATCAGAGCATCCATAGCTAGCATCGAAGTAATCAAATAGTCATTTTCCTTCACGGGAGCATCCGGGAAGTGCTAGCACTACATCAAGTTCATTCCATTTGATCACCCACCATTACTAACTAGGCATCAAGCTCGTACAAACAAGTAAGTTTTGTTAACTAACACTTGTCCATCATCATTTAGATAGATCCTTTTACTTTTGTTATTAGTTTCTACTCCCCTTTCCATTCCCCCACCATTTTTCCTCCATGCAAACTTGACCATCCTTTTATCCACACCCTTGAACTGCTCATACCAGATTTTAATCATTTTCATGCATACCTAAGACCCATACGAACTTGGCCATTGCCCTTCCATTTCCATCTAGCCTCAGATCTATCACCCCACCAAGTTTTTATTGAGTTTCTTGTACCACGACCATACCAATGCCGGTTACCCATAATCATCAGCTGGTTAACCTAAACCGACACCGGTCATACTAGACCGACATCAGTCTCTGTGTTTTTTACCAGAAACCAAGGCGATCTTTCATTCTCTACCCAATACCTAAAACCACCCCGACCCATACCACCACGACCAATACCTTGACCTTTAGATTCAGTCATAGCTTTTCCTGTTGTGAATGAATTTACTTATTGTAGGCGAATGAGATACCTAAATCATTTTAACTACAGTAGGATTTCCTTATTGTTTCCATTAAGTTGTTCTAAACAGTGGATTGACAACCGTCTAGGAAGTATCACACTTCCCGGATCTAGCACATGCTAGGTAGTCCACTTCATATATTGTTTAACTTTTATTTAGTGGTATTGTTTTCCATTTCAGGTAGTTCCTCCAAGCAAAAAGGAATCTCTCACAATCAGTTGTGGATCCAGAAGTCATATGTGCGCAACAACCTACAACCAAAGCATCTTAACAGGTATTCCTCCTAACCCTTTTTCCCTTATCTATTTCATCAACATTCGAAGAAACACATCTAGAATTAGGTGAAACATTTTGGCATGCTCGGTGGGACCCATTCGGGGTTCTTTGCATTCTTTCATTTCTAGGTGAAAACATTGTATGTTTGTTTCTTTTCTAAAAATTTCTTACATTAAACTTTCTCCCCTGGAACCTTCTTCTCTTCTATTGTCTAAAAGCCATCGTATTTTAGTGCTTAAAACAAACATTTCTTCCCTTTCATTAGTATCACATTAGTGAAAGAGCATCCCTTCTCCTATTCATCTATTTATGGCATCAAATTCTACATTTCGATTTGGGTTTAAAAATCATTTCATTTCATTCTTCTTTTTGCATTAGCTCACATTAATTGAGGGTAACCTATACGCTGGAAGTCATTCCTAGCTGATGGTTGACAAACGAATCGTAGAAAAGCACTTCCTTTCTTTTTCTCTCTCTGAGTCTTACCCAAACATCACAAATTTAAAATATATACACATTCTTAAACAACATCTCACTCGAAAGAAGCTGTAGGTGATCACACGATCACAACATAGTGGGCACCCCGCTAGTTATCTCTGTCCAGTACCCCATCAGAGGACGGCCTACCCCCACCATAACATACTTGAAACCTCTCCTTGTAGATCTCCTTATTTGTAGGAAGTCATCCTCACAAAAAAAATGTATCCTAAAGTTCATGAGTCGGTCCTTAAATAGCATAAGCTCAACAAACATAATAGAAAAAGCACTCTTAGGATCGTATTTTTCTTAGTGTTTCTATTTGGCTTGTGTTTTGAGGTGAGAGGTCATGTTCTTCATTTTTCTTATTTCCCCTTACACGCTCCTCATCACGGTTTTTTATTCCAACTTCATCTGAGTGTGCCTGGACCTTATTCTCATCATTCTCATAATTCTGGGTTTGATTCCACATCTAATTTTAACTCACAACCACATTTTCTTCATCTCTGTTTCAATTTCACAGTGACCGGTGTTGGTCCAGTGACCGTCATCGGTTACCTTCTGACCACCATCGGTTTCACTCAACCAGTGTCGGCTCACTGTTCGTTTGGTTAACCTACCCAAAAGGACACCTATTCACCTTCTTTGACTGTTCAGAGTCTCTGTCACTCTTATCATATTCACTGACCTGGTAATTCCATCAGCTTCTTGCATACTTGGCAAAGTATTGGCCTTTTTCCTTGTTTTGACAAACTATCCATTCTCCATAGTGACCGATAGCAGATTAACTATGACCGGCGTCGGTTTACTCTAATCAGCCTTTGGTTAGCTAGTGTAATTTTCAGTGACATTTGAACCCCAATTCACCCACCACTGCCTATTTATCTTGTCTCTGCTATATTTATGTGTCATTTACAGAAAGCAGTCTTACCTCGTCAGTGCTTGGTCACATGGTGTTGACCGAAGCCAAGTAAACACCCTCATATTCCACGTCAGTCATCAACCACTCCCACCTAGTCCTTCACCACCTTCTATTTTATCACCCATGGATCCTACCCAACCTATCACTATTGCCACAAGAGACGAGGAGTTCACACAACTCCTTGACCAAAACCCTGTCGCCTTGCAGTTTTATCTTTCCCACTCATCCACTCGAGATGCCTCGGGTCAGTTGATATACGGCATGCCCGTATCTATCCCCCTGAAACTCACTCCTACTTTTGCCCAGCCTCTACTAGCTTTGCACTACCTGTATATATCATGCCCCATTCGTTTTCTGATTGGGCCCCATACTTCTTATAACCGCCACATTTGCATCATCCACTATACCTTTGCCAACCACCCAGAACATAACCTCATCCACACCTATTGTTTCATATATACCCGTAGCTACACAACCACCACTGGTGTTAGTGAACCCTAGCCCTTACCAAAACATTGTCCTTTCTATCCCAAAATCCTTAGCCCCTATTGCCACCAAGTTCACCACGACCCTTCCACCTCCATATACGTACTATCAGCATCCTCCCATTTAATCTATCATTCATTCTGGGTACGTACCCATTATTTCATTCCCTCCTCAATATACATATATGGTAGCACCATATACTGGAATGCCACCCTCATCATATGCCCAACACCAACCCTCTTACACTACAGGAGTCACCCAACCATCACAACCTACCAACGACCTAATCAAGTTAATGATGGATAAGATGCAGACATTGGAAGCATCGGTTTCTGGATCCCACAACACTCTCACCTATGATGAGATTTGTAATGAGCCTATCCACCCATCCATTCCTATCCGCCCATATACCATACATTGGGAAATGCCTAAATTTAACCACTTCAATAGCAAAGAAGACCCACAACAACATTTGTAATCTTTCAAACATGGGTGTTATCTGATCGCCCATGATGACGCTTTGCTTCTAAGGACCTTTCCCATGTCTCTGACTGGGCCTGCATTAGATTAGTATAGTGGGTTACCTAGAAACTCTATCTTCTCATTTAATCAGGTAGCCCAAGTCTTTTTGGATCACTTCTCCATTAATGTTGTTAAGAAGGTTACCATGACTAACCTCTACTCTACGTGTCGCTATCGATGAATCTATCACAAATTTTATTGCTCATTGGTGTAGTCTGATCAATCAACTCGCATTCCAACTACCACAATCCAAACACATAGATCTCTTCACACGGGCTTGTGCTAGACATATTTCATTGACCATGCAGGTCCATACTTTCCGAACCTTTGATGAGGCATTCACCATGGCACGAAAGTTAGAGATTTAGGCCATCGAAGAGAAGAAAATCCAACTACGCAATAAGAATTCAGCCTTCAAATCAAATGATGCCTCTTCTACTCCAAAACCACAGAAAAATTATTCAAAATCCAAGGGAACCGCTAACTGCGGTGGTACTCAAGGCCAGCCCAGCTCATCCATCAAATCAGGCTAGTCCCTCATCTAATATTTCTCCTATCCAGACTTTTCAATTTAGACAAGAACAACAGAAATATACCCCAATTAGGGAACTTTATTCTTTTGTCTTAGAAAATATCATTAAAGTTGGGGCCATCACCCTTCCTCCCATAAAACCACACACTAGTTTTGACCTGCTCGCCCCACACCCGCATGGTATAAAGAGCACGACTTCTGTAACTATCATCGAGTGAAGGGTCATAGTGACGACAATTGCATCACTTTCAAAAAAATTGTCCAAGAAATGCTCGAGAAATGCAAGTTAACCTTAGATAATCCTAACGCACCTACTAATCAAATCCTAAACATCTTCAAGAAACCATTTCCTAATCATGCCCCTTCTTCCAATCAAACTGGAGAGTCCTCAACTCATGATATCCATACCCGTGAGGTCCATGCTATTTTCAGCAATACATCCGTTGCTACCCAATTACCTCATATTCCTTCCATAGAGGAAATATTAGCCCGAAGTCCTCCACCTACACTTGAACCCACTTCACCTACTCCTCCACCCACAAAGGGACATCCTTCGTCTCCTCTCTCACCCATGAAGGAGACTCCTGTTGACATCAAAACTACTTCACCTTTGACTTCTCCACCTAGAGAGCCGTCACCCACAATACTTCTCTAGTCCATGGAAGATACTTGTCCATCTCCTCCACTCATAGAGGAGCACCCATCATCTCCTCCACCCACCAAGGAGCACCCATTTTCTCCTCCACCTATCAAGGATCTAGTAGAGATACCTTTGCCTCTAGGTGACCATTCTCCATCAACTACCCAAGATCCTGCAGACTTACTTTCGGCTCTCTTACCCACAAAAGCCAAAGCTAGCAAATTCCCCATCTCTAAGACACATTTTACAAGAATTTCCATTGGATCCTCATCAACCTCAGCAACAACAGTGTCGTTTTCATGCCAATCCGATCACCTAGATTATGTGGATAGAGCCTTACTTTGGGGGCGTCTTCTGCTTCCTGTCTCCACACAAATGCAGATGTCACTTACTGACACTTCCACTATCTACCCAAAAATATTTCGGCCAATCAAACCAAATACAACTACAACTATCAAAAATTCCACCACGATACCACTCATGGCTCAAACCACACCCCTACCCATAACCCAACGCGCATCTACACCCAAGCCTACACTTACATCATCTTCCTTGCCTAAACCCAACACTACCTTAGGGGTCATCCCAACCGTTAGCCTTACTCATCCACCCATCAAATTAGATTTAGTTATATCCTCCAAGGCCAATACTATTGGCTAAATTTTCTGCATAGCTGAAAACCTAGCGATCATGAGATAAATCTCCCTCATTTACCGGTGAGGCTCCCATGTCATATTTGTCAATAAAATATGCTAGTATCTATATGGGGGTTTTACTTTAACTATTCAACTCATGAAGCATAGTTATATAGCTTTGCAACAAGTAAGTAGTTGTTTAAGAAAGGAAATATTTATAGAAGAAGGGAATTATATAAATACAGAGTAGAAATGGGGAAGATGTGCATCCCAATCAATGGATAACAGAGTTGATTGCATGCACATAGAAGAAACCAATAGATATAAACACAGAATTATAAGAAAAGGTAGCTCTAGATCTAGATCTAAAATAACACAGTTTATTCAAAGATCTAAGATAGAAATCTAGAAACAAAATACACTGTGACACAAAGTTCTCTGGAAATATGATCCTGTATATTCCTTTGCTTCAAGTGGCTATCAAGAGTTTCAGACAAAGTCTGGAACACAAGAATGTTGCTTACAAATTCTGATCTCTTTTACGAAGGTTCTTCCTCTACTTATAGAATGTAGAGGGGCAATTACAAGTCGGAAGCTTTTAGTTGAACTGGCACATGTGGAAGTGGGAAAGGAAACAACTGACAATCTCCCTCCTGGAATTCCTCTTTGCATGGCATGCATGATTTGCTGAATGAAGATAGAACCTTCTATTTTTCATGTATGCCACCTATCCCCAAATAGTTGACTTCTTCAAGTAATGGTTTTTAACCAATCACTTAAGTTGTATAATTTAATTGATCGCTCAATTATTTTGTCGAGAGGAAATAATAGAAAGAGGAAGAAAGAGGAAAGTTGTAGTCTTTTCGTTTTCATATTCTACATACTGACTAATTCTTTTGCCCTTGATTCTCACCATGTTGGATCGGAGCCGCTAGATGTAGAAGCATTTGGAAGCGGCTGGATCTGGAAGCAAGTGATTGTGATTTGCTTGCGGGTGTTCTTTGCCTTGATGTCTTCTCTCTTATCCTTGAAGCTTTTATAGCTCTTCTCCGTACATGCATCGATTGATGTTTGCCATAAATAACTCATCATTTTTATTTTTAATTGCATATGAGCAATTAAAAATTCTGGAAAGCACTCGGGTGAATGCAACTTCAATGAAAGATTCAATTTGGGAGATTGGGAGAACATGCACAAGATCCTGGAAGAAATTTTCCATGTACTAACTTCTATACAGTGCGTCGAGGAAACAAGAGGATGAATTTTTCTTTGGAATCCTTTGCAATTATGAGATCTAGATCTGGATCTGTGTCTCCGATGTCAGCAAATCTGGAAGTAATGCATGATGTTGTTGAGCTTTCTTTTTCATCCCGCTTTGCCATGGCTGAATCTGTCTTTGTCTAAGCAATTCTTTTTCTCTTTATTCGGCTAGAATTCTTCACAACTGGTGCAGATCTGGATAATTCTTCATATTCAGAGGATATGTTCAATGTATTGGACATTGATTTAAGCTCCCTTTCTCTTATAAAAGCACCTGTAATTAATTCAAACAAAGATGGCAACCGGAACATGAACAGTGGATTTTAATCATAAAAATTTACATAATTCAAGCCTGCTGCCCCAAATTTGATGTTTTATTTACATGCAAAGCAAGCACATATTTTACCAACTTCACTTGAGCACCTGTATCACTTATGCAAACAATTATCTAGACACAAATCAACCTTCTTCAACCTGTACACCAATTTTGGAAGCTTTAAGCATTAATTACACCTTCTTCTGAGCAAAAATCATCTCCAAATGGGGCACACTTTTTGTTTGGGCTGCACTTCTCTGCTTTGGAATTAATTAATTCATCCTTATGGCAACCCCTGCTTATATAATTCTCACAATTCTATAATTAATTAATGTCTTTCCTATTCCTGGCAATTAATTAATTAATTAATAAGCTTCACTCTTCAAATGGGGCACCTATTTTGTGCATGCTCATGGCTGCCATTAAATAAATTAAATTTATTTAATTTTAGACTTCTGCTTCTAGTTAACTCAAGCTTCACAGTATGCTTTGACCTTAGCCACTGAAAATAGGAATTAATTAATTCATTTAATACTTTAAAAAGTATTATTTCTCTCCCAAATGGGGTGCACTTTTTGACATGAAGGGGCTGCATTAAATAAATAATATTTATTTAATTTTAGAACTGTCTATTTCCAACTTCCTTTTGTCCACTTCCCTTTGTTGACTTTTCCACAAGCCTGGGCACCAAAATTGGGTGAATAAATATTAACAAATATTTATTTAATGCATTATTATTCACCCAAGGTGGGTCACACTTTTTGGAATAAGGAATTTCTATTTTTAAAAGTCAATTGGCAATGGGATTATTTACCTTGCAAGGTAGCTCCGAAAATCTCATGATTCACTTAAGTTGTTTGACTTTCATAATGGGATTATTTACCCTGCAAGGCAGGTAATAAAATCCCATCAATGCCTTAAGTGATTTTTCTTTTATTTCACAATGGGAATTTTTACCCTACAAGGCAAGTAAGAAATTCCCGCCTACTTGCTGCCTTTAATTTTCCCATTGTGACTTAAGTGACGTTGCTTCCATGGGAAAAAGTACCTCTGCTAGGCAAGTAAAAAAATCCCACCGCTGCTTCTAAAAATCTCATGATTCACTTCAAACCCTCTTTTTCCAAAAATATGGCCTGCCTAGAAGAAGCTTTTTGGTGCACGACTTCGTCTTTTCCAAGAGAACCAGACCTCGATGGTGAATTCCTTCTGGCACAACGTGCATAGGTGATCTCCAAATACTCCAGAACAAGAATCAGGCCAAACCGACAAAAGAATTGATCCAGATAAATTTCACAAAAAATGAAACAGGAAAAACATAAAAACACAAAACGTTGCCAGAAGTCACAAATAAAGTCTAGAATGCATTCTGGTCAAAACCCTTTGGTATATGAGAATAATGACATATGCGATTACAACAGGATTAAACTGGAGCACAAATTGCCTCAAACGAGGCTCAAAATAATTAAATACAAATTTCCCGCAGGCAAACCCCAATGACAGAATATAACAATTTTGGGCATCTGGGTATTTGGCGAAAATGGCTAATATGGCTCCTTGGGAATATCTTGACACATTACGGGAACTTTCGCAATAAAAACACAAAACGACCCATTATTTTAAAAGTACAAATTTTTTTAATAGGGTAGTCTCAAATTTCAAGGTGAAATCTTGGGACACCAAATACCAAACCTACTCCGACACCCAAATAGAAGAATGAACCCCATAAATCTCATACTCCAACCTCACCGATCACACATTCATCACCTTCAACCTTTTTATCTGTCTTAGGACCTCGCCTTCTAACACGGTTAAGAATCCTCCACCCATTGTTAAACTAAAAACATAGTAGCCCATTCCTCCATCGCAAACCTCAAACATACCCAAGCGCCTGTTATGATTTCCACCCACATCTCGTAACATCTTTACCACCCATACCTCTAATACCATCGATCACTCCTTCACTACCCACGACACTTCAGTCTCTTTCCCTCACACCTCCGGCACGACTTGCACCATCTACCTTCACAGCACCTCTGTTATCCCCATGGGTAACGTGCCCTCTTCCACCATCCGCCTTTCCCTCTAGATCTCATGTGCCCATATCACCTTTACCCAAGAAGGTATGACCTAAGGACAAAAATTTGCTACCCTCCAATAAGGCAATCAAAACAACCACACACTCTCCTACCAGTCTAGCATACCCCTACCCAAACAAACACGACCAACGCCTAAGATCACACCAACACCTAAAACCGTAGCTCAACCTACTCCCCCTCATGTAAAGACCATTCCTCTACAGTTTGTCGTGCCTACACCCAAACCCACCTTCACTTCCCATTGCGATCCACTAGCGGGGTCCTATGCAAAAATCTTAACCAACCTCCTTGAAACTTCGTCATCACATTACCACCTCTCAGACCTTATGACCCACTCAAACCCAAACCAAAGGGGTTCGATGACACCAAAAATTGTGCCTACCATCATGTGCCAAGGAACGATGTAGAGAACTGCAAAGCTTTAAAAATCGTTCTTATCTAGTTGTGTCCTCCCAGAAGAAAACTTTGACGATGATGACCTTCTTGATGAGGACCCCATTTCACCAACACCCATTCCCACAGTGTTTCCCTCATTGACTATTCAAAGTGATCGAGACCTCCACAACTCCTAGAGCCACCTCCTAGATTTGAAATTAACATGGTTTGCATCAAAGAACATGTCAAACCTCCACCCAAATTTTAGTTTGCTCAACTCATCCCACAAGGTTCTTTCCTGCCACTGGGATTTTTCCCTTCATGTCGTTATACCTTTCATGGCTCACCTACCTCACCTACCTCCCCACCTCAAATTAACATGATCCATGTTGTTATTATCCAAAATTCACCCCCCAGGGTAAATTTGATAACATGCATCAGGATGTCCAAATTCCAAGAAAAATGACTGATTCAGAGCAAAATCAGGTTTCTAGGGTCCCTTCAGGAATCTTTCTAAACTCCCCAGGCCGAAGAAGGAAGGAGCAAGCTTTGAGAAAGTGCGAAAAGTTGCAGAAAGGCAAATAGGATTGATCCAGGAAAAAGTGAAAAAATTGGCTAAGTCCTTCTAGAGGGAGCAGTCGGGACAAGCGGGCCAGAAATACCGAACCGGCCGAACCGGCCGAAAAGAGACAAGTCAGCCCAAAAGCAATTGGGACAAGCGGGCCAGAAATACGAACCGGCCGAACCGGCCGAAAAGAGACAAGTCAGCCCAAAAGCAATTGGGACAAGCGGGCCAGAAATACCCGAACCGCCGAACCGGCGAAATTGTCCCAAAAGGTCCAAAATCAAAATAGGACGTCCGGGACAAAAAGACCCGAAATACGCGAAGAAGCCGAAGGAGCCGAAAGCCAATCAAAAGGTGCCACGTGTCTTTGGCCAAATGAGGGACAAGGAAGCCCATTTCGGGCGGATCGGAGGTTTTTGTCCCAAGCAGCACTGGGACATCCGGGACGAATGGACGCGAAGTACGCGGAAGACCCGGCAGGCCCGAGAACCATTGAGAAATTGCCACGTGTCATCAAGGAAAAGCCGAAGGGTCAAAGGGCAAGATTTGAAGCGCTGGCCCGAGCCAATAGAAATTGGACACGTGTCCAATGGAGCATAGAAGTGCGGAGCTCGGGGAGGAGTTGGAAGGTTTGGCCAAATCTAAGCCAAAAGGGGTAAAAGTGAAGGAAGACCCGGCAGGTTCGTGAACCAACCAATGCATGCCACGTATCCCTAGTGGCGGGGCATGGGAAAAAAATGTGGAAAATATTCCAAGAGCACCAAAAGTCAAAATTCAAGAGGGACTAAAAGCGAGAGAGAGAGAATTATTCAGCGAATCAGAGCATGCCACGTGGCGTCCAAGTGGCAAAGTCGGGGAAAATATTTCAAAATCTGTTTTCTACTGTTCGTGTCCTAAATCTTCAGATCGACATATCTTTCGATCCAGAGCTCGGATTTGCACGTTCTTGATATCAATGGAAAGCTGTTGAAATTCTCTACACGTTTCCAGGGTCAATCTTGCATTTTGGTATAGTCCGGAGGGAGAAAATTGAGAAAACGCCTCTGGCACGAAATAACAAGCAGAGGTAATACTTCAACAACCACTTTAATGCAGCAGACAGTTCGCCGCTTCTGTTAGGCAAACCGCCGCTTTGCCAGAACCCGCCGCTTCTGCCATGATGGATGAATTAAATGCAACCTAGAGGTGGTTGGGGCAGATTTCGAATTCCTCTCTTTTTTCTCTCCCATTCTTCCTATAAATTGTAAGGAGGGGTTTCTTTCTGTAGTTGGACATTTTCTGCTTTGCACCCTCCCTTCTCTCCTGTTCATAAGAAGATTTGTGGAGTTTTCAAACCTCCCATATAGACTGTAACACCGTTTTTTGCCTTCTGGCTATTGCAATGTATTGAATCGATCCTTGAGCAATATATATGTGTCTGTGGTTGCTTCTAAACCCTCTTACATATTTATTACTGTCATTCTTGATCTTTCATTGCATTTTTTTATCTGTGCAGTGCATGGTGTTGTGTTATATCTACATGGTCTGTGTTTAATGTGGCAAAGCATATGTTCTTCATTCCTCGGTGCATCACCTCTCTTATCTTAGATTTATTTTATGCATTTTCTTACGTTGTCTCCTTGGCAGATTAGATTAGATTTTGAGAAAACCCTCTGCATATTTCGTGTGCACCTGAACAGAGGAATAGGAACCAGCCTTTCTCTGGAGATTCCTTTCTCACTCTTCAAGTCCCACACTTGGAGAAAGGATTCAATGTTATGCAATCACACTGGATATTAATATGATCAACCTAGAAAACTGATCAATATCCAGGGGTGCTGTGATTTTGCACTAACAGATTACCCGTGCTCAAAAGGACAAAGGCAAGGAAAAGGCAAATGAGACTCACCAACCAATCCTATACCCAACATACCATCTGCACCCACACCTAAAATCACTATCGTGGCCCCACATATCCTATGGGGTCACACACCGCGCAATACTCAAACAACTATGCCAATCCCCCTTAAAATGTCCCTATATGACCTCATCCAAACCTCGAAATCCCATCATCAATCTCTTATGGAGGTCCTTCAATCTATTGAAGTTTTACCCAATGATCCTACACTCGTGGCCTCAATTATCACACCCCATCATGTAGCCTCTCTCACCAAATTACCCTCGTTAGGTACACCTCTAACTACTCATCAAGTAGCCTCCCTTAGCTTCTTAGATGAAGAGATCGCACCGCACCAAACCGATGACCTAGACCCATCTCTCTTCATCTCTATCCACATCGATGATATACGTGTGAGTTGTGTTATGATCAATGCGGGCACTAACATTAATATCATTTCCTCCCATGCACTCACTCAAATGTGCATATCTAACAATTGCATGCATAAACATCCTGTCACGCCCGTTCATTCAATGACGCTATCACCTCTACACTTGGCACCGTCATCCTCCAAATTCACGTGGGCCCTCATATTGTTCGAGTTATTTAATGTCTTGGGGGAATTTCAATATAACTTGTTACTTGGTAGACCCTAGATTCGTTTCATGGGTTGTGTTCCTTCCACTTTGCATCGTTATGTAAAGTTTGAGCATGAAGGAAACACCTATACCATTCCAAATGACCAATCACCTTTCAAAACTTGCAACATGCTTTATCGAACCAATGACGTGCTTATACCCATTAAAGCATCTACCTCTACAACCACTACCTCTTCACCTCCACCTCCACTCACCCGGTCTACAACCGCGCCTCAACCGCACACGCCTCCTCCATTTCTACCGCTGCCTCAACCTCCACAACCGAACTGTCGGCCTCCCAATCCGTCGGCTCCACCTCAGGCACATCAACTATTTTAGCTACCCACATACCAACCACCGATTCCTTGGAAGGCATTTTTCAACGTCTCACTCTGGGGAGTATCGCCTATATAGTGTCAACATGTTCTTTACTCCACAAGAGTATGGAAGTCTTCACCAACACCTTCATTGTGATCATCAGTATAGGAGAGCACCTCCTTTATGGTTCTCCCCACCTTCGTACCAATCTCACTTATGGGGGACTTTATACTACCACTTACACACACTGAACCACATTCTCCAACTCGCCCATTTTTCATTGACTTCCAGGTCACTCACCAATCATCGTTTCACCCACACCTTCCTCGAACCGATGTGTGTGGAAGTGTTTTGGTTTTGGCTTTTACGAGCAAGGCTACCATACATGTTATTCTATGTACTATCCGCAAGTATAACAACCGTAGTGGTATCGGCTTTATTGAACCACCTACCAAGAAGGCCCACATTGAACTCATTGAGGACATCAGCCCTTCTCCACCTTCTTCACCCGCTCCACCTTCATCACCACCTTCACTGACAGAGTCAATGGATCTAGAATCCATCCCTCCTAACTTTTTTTTTTTTTTTTTTTCCTAAACACCATTTCCTTAGGGCCTCGACTTATCAACATGAGGGCGAGGCTCCCTCTTCTCTTCCCTTCCTGTACCCTAAAATGATTGATGACAATACACCTTTGATTAACATCGTTCAATGTCAGGATGATGAATCTATACTCACCTACCTTGGTGCTGAAGACTCATATATTCATCAGTCATTTCCATCTAAGATGCGATAATTTTGAGCGAATCAACTATTGAAATCAACATTCATACTCAGGACGACCCGCACATCCTAAAGATCGGTCAATCTTTAGATGTTGTTGAACAAGAAGCCATCACTTCTTTTCTCAAAGATCATAACCACGCTTTCGCTTGGTCTTACGCAGACATGCCGTATTGACCCCACCATAGTGGTCCACAATATCATAACCATTCCCGATGCTAAACCCATCAAACAAAAGTTAAGGAAAATGCACCCTCACATTTCCCTTCTCATCAAAGAATAACTTCAGCGCCTCCTTTCAGTTTCTTTCATCTTACCCATTGATTATCCTCGTTGGATTTCTAACATTGTCCCTATCACTAAGGTGACAGGGGACTCTGTATTTACACAAATTTCGTGACCTCAACCTAGCTTGCCCAAAAGATGACTTTCCCTACTGGTATTGACCAGCTGGTTGACCTTACCACTGGTCATGAGATGTTATCACTCATGGATGGCTTCTCGGGTTATAACCAAATCTTACTTTCCCTAGAGGATCAACATAAAACCGCATTCATCACCCCTTGGGGGACCTTCTGCTATCGAGTCATGCCTTTTGGCCTTAAAAATGTTGGTGCCACATATCAGCGGGCTATGACTTACATCTTCCATGACATCATGCATCGTATATTAGAATATTATGTGGACAATCTCCTTGCCAAATCCAAACACCGCTCCGAACACCTCGCCATCCTCAAAACCATCTTTGACCACCTCATTAAATATTACGTTCGCCTTCAGCCCAAGAAGTGTGTCTTTGTAGGTTCTCTCAAAAAATCTCTTGGGATTTATCATTTCCCTACGTGGTATAGAAGTTGACCCTACTAAATTCAAGGCCATTCTCGAAATGCCTCCACCCACTAACCTTAGGAAACTCCGTAGCCTGCAAGGTAAGTTACAGTCTATTCACCGTTTCATTTCACAATTATCTGATCGGTGTCAACCATTTCATCATCTACTCAAGAAGGATGTCTCCTTTAAATGGGATGATGATTGCCACAAAGCTTTTGAGGCCTTAAAATAATACATTCTTCAACCACCCGCACTCATTCCACCGAAAAACAATCAACCCTTCTACCTATACATCTCACTACCGATCACTCCTTTGGGGCTATGTTCTCTCATTGTGATGAAAAACACAAGGAGCATGTGGTTTATTACATAATATGTACCCTTTTGGACTATGAAATCCGATATACCCATGCAAAAAAAAATTCGAGCCTTAGTTTTTATTGCCACCAAACTCCGCCATCACCTACTCAACCACAAAACCTATGTTGTGACCAACACCAACCCCTTACACTTCATGTATGCCAAACCTTACCAAAATCAACGTGCCCTACATTGGCTTATGCTTCTAGCCGACCTTGACCTCAAATTCATTCATCAAAAGTGCATTAAGGGCCAAGCTATCACCGACCAATTGGCCGATGCACCCATTTCTGGGGAACAATCCTCTAAATTTGACTTCCCAGGATGAGACAATTGCTACCCTTTCCCTAGATGAACCCGCTTACTAAATGATACTCTTATTCGATGGTTTTAAGTGTCAGCGTGGGGGTGGGGCTAGAGTTATCCTCATTCCACTTGATGGTGAACCCATGCCTTTGTCTTTCAAACTAGATTTTTATTGTACAAACAATATTGTCAAATATGAAGCGCTCGTGTATAAGGTCTCCAAGCTGCCTATGCCTTGGATGTCAAATCCATCAACATCTTTGGTGACTCCCAATTGGTCGTAAACCAAGTCAACGATATATACCAATTTTTAATGAGACACTTCAAAAGTATAAACATCACGTAGACATACTTTTTACCACCTTCAACCGCTACGCCCTTCAAACTGTCCCATGTTCAACCAACAAATTTTCCAATACCATGGCTCGCCTTGGCTTCTCAAATCCCTGCTTTCGCCCGCCGATTCTAAAATCTTTGTTACCATACAATGACTCCAATCACCATATTATTTACCTTGTGACGTTTACTCTATCGGAACCGCTGCCCCGACCAGTGACCTTTGGTATAAACAATACTCAGACTATCTTTCTCATTCCATCTTGCCTCTTGACCTCACTCGTAATGGACGGGCCTTTCTCAAAAAGGTCTCTCGTTATGTCATCATGGTTGGCCTCCTCTGCAAATGTGGCTTCGATGGCATTCTCTTACGGTGCTTTACAAGTTCGAAATTCCTTATACCATTAAGGAAGTTATGATGGCATATGTGGAGGTCACTTGGTGGCCTCGTTATTCTAAGTGTATTCTTCACCTAGGCTATTATTGGTGACCCTCAACCATAATTTTTGTGACTACGTCAAGAGTTTTGTAAAATTCCAACAACATGCCAACCTCCATCATACACCCAGTCATGCCTTACAGGTCACCCGTGACCTTTGGCTCTTTTCTGAATGGGGTTTGGATCTTATCGGAGAGATCAATCCCCATTCTTCCCAGCGCCATCAATGGATCATCACCGCCACCAAATATTACACAAAATGGGTTGAAGCCATACCTCTCATCTCCATGAAAGCTGAGAAAATATGTGAGTTCATCAACCATCACATTATTTGTTTTCTTTGGTTTCCGCATTGCCTCATCACCGATAAGGCAATCAATTTAAAAATAAAACCTTGCGAAAAATTTACGACGCCTTCGGCATTCAGCTAAGTTTCTCGTCACCTTATTACCCACAAACCAACAACCAAGCTGAATCCACTAACAAAACCCTGAACAAAATTCTCATGAAAGTGGTTAACGATACTGGGAAGGACTGGCATACGCACATTCCTTTTGCTCTGTGGGCATACCACACTAGTATTCACACTTCCATTGCCACCACACCCTTTTCTCTAGTCTATGGTATAGAGGTTGTTCTACCTCTCGAAGTCAGATTCCCTCACTCTGCATTTCTCTCCATGACATGCTCAATGATGATGACTTTCATCAGGACCATTTAGCACAACTCGAGTTATTAGACGAACGTCATCTTAACGCTCTTGACCACCTTCAAGTTTACCAAAAATGTATCAAACATGCCTATGACAAATGTGTCCATGAATGAACCTTCCAAGTCGGTGACCTTGTCCTGAAAGAAAATCAACATGTAACCAAAGCGAAAAAAAAGTAAACAGGGAAAATTTGCTCCTAATTGGCTTGGACCATACATCGTGACCCATACTTATGGATTAGGTGCTTATCGTTTATCTTCACTCGATGGTAAACCCGAACCTAAGCCCCTTAATGCCTTGCATCTTCAACCATTCTACTATTGACTTTTAGTCCTACCTCATCTTCTATCTCTTTCCATGCTCGTCCCTTGAGCGCTATCCACTTCTTACACCTCACCAATGATTAAACAAGAATCATGTGTGTACCCATCACTTGTTATCTTCTCTTGAATATGTGTACCACAGCATTGCACATAGCATGATTCTCATGGATACTTTTCGTCTACATTTAGATGAGATGCCATGGTCATTTCACCATGCTTTCTAAATAAGAACCATATTCTTCACCTTAGTCTTGTCCATGACTTAAAATCCCTCACATGGGATCCAACTCCTTAAGTCAAACTCCCAATAAAAATATGAGTCCCTCAAAAGGACATCTTTCTCTTTACAATCACTGCTATAAATAGACTACTCCCTCGAAGGACAACTATGTAAAGCTCTTTAAAAAAACAAACAAAAAAAAAAAAGAGAGAATTTGAAGCTTCTCGCATCGATCAGCTTCACAAAGACCTCAAGGAGTTAATTTCTTCATCCCATATAGACTTCCCACATTGATCAGTCTATCTCAAACATTAGTTAAAACAAACAACCTTTTAGTCATGGACTTGCCCATTGTGACCTTGGATCTCTTGCCACAAAGGCATGCTACCTCGTACCATATAAAAATGAACCACTTTTCACCCTCTCACCATTCACACTCTCATTTCCTACTGCCTTAAGGGACCTCTTGGAACTATGACATTTGGTGATCATATGACTATTATTCACCTTTAGGATAATCAATTATGCAAAGTCTTTATGGCCTTATATTCACTAGCTTACCTACGGTATGGTCCACCAGTTATGATCCTCACCAATCAGGTGGCTTTCTTGCCCCCTCTTATCTTTTAACCTTCTTTATTACGTATTGATTACCTTATACAAGACCTAGTCCTCGATGCTTACCTTTAGGTAATCTTCTTCTTCCATCACAATCAAAATCACCTATACCAATTTTCCCACAACTCACCCATACCTAACAGACCTAAACTCAAATCATGCCTAAAACCTACTAACTCCTTCTCATATCTCCTCACATTCTCCCTAACTTATGGGAGAACTACATCAACCTGAGGTCCCTTTTTGTCGGGACTATGTAGGCAACACTCTGAGGGCATGGGGCCCTTGGAGGCTACCAATTCATCTTTCATTTTCCCCAATCACATTTTACCCTACTTAGTTTCCTTTTTATATCAAAAATTGGCAATTAAACCAATCAAACAAGTTGCTTCACATTTTTATCATCAACAAAACATACATTTTTATGACTACCATTTCTTTACCATCATCATGCCTATATTATAAAACATCTTAAACATGCCTCATATCATCATCCATTACACAAATTAATGAATTACAAACTCAACCAATTTAAACTCAACCATGCCTAAAACCTAACTCAATCCATGCCTAAACCAAAACCTAACTCGATCCATGCCTATGACCTAACTCCACCATGCCTAAAACCTGACTCAATCCATGCCTAGACCAAAACCTGACTCAACCATGCCTACAACCTAACTCGATCCATGCCTATAACTTGACTCCATCCATGCCTAACACACCTATCCTAAATCCATCTATGCATAATAATAAAATTGTATCAACACAAGCACATAATGACCATCATCATCATCATCTCTATAAATACAATATCCAAACATGTGTATCCATATACATAAATGTCAAATGTCTTTGGCATACACAAGCGGTGTATATAATCCAATCTCTCAAAACTCTCATATACAACCTCACCATCTTGGCGCGTAAGCTGGTATATGCTCAAAAATATACAAAACTCTCGTACATCCTCACTATCTTCGACACGCATGCCGGTATATATTAAAAAACAACTAAAATACATCAAAATATAGGGATGGGCATCAAGCCTCATCCTGACAGAGCATCCTCCATGTCAATCTCTTTAGTCTCCTCCTCCTTGGCTCTGTCGATGGCCTAGTATCATCTCACCGCCCACCATAGGTCATGGTCGGCCCCCTATTGGTACATCACCTAGAGCTAACCTCTATGATCTGGTGGCCTCACCCTGATCATGTCTCGGGGATCAATGGCCCCATGTTCTCTCCACGCTATGAGTACGGGATCTCGTCCTCTCCTTGAGGCTCTGTTGTGCCTCCTGTACTCTCTATAGGATAGAAAATCTATCCCAACCACTATCAATTGATCTTGATAGTATCTAGCCTCACCTAAGGCATCATGTACCTAGATAGGGTCTCACATCTGTGGTGGCCCCATTGGCCTCAACGCCTATACCTGTCTTCGGGACCCTGTCCTGCTCTCGCCTATGAACCGGGACCCTATCACGTACTATGGAGGTGCTTATCAACCTCTCCCCTATACCTATATCTAGGCTGTAAGGTCTAGATTTGTGCCTATGCGGTGGATAGATGGCCCGCAACCCTATGACTGCTGCGCTGTAATGGCTAGCTACCCCTGTGTAACCTGTAGCTTGCGCTGTAGAGGCGGCCACCGACCATCATCACCATCCCCGTATCCACCCTATGCCATCTAGACCCATAGATTGGCCACCTGCACATGTAATGCAGCCACCTCTACCTTCGATGCTCGCTAATTGCCCCACTGTACCATCCCCAATTGGGTAATCAGGGTCACCCACCGACCGCTGGGCATCTCTCTGCACAGTGATGGTGGCTAAATCGGCTTCTGGGCCTTGGAGGTACTGCTCATACCGGGCCACCCACCACTGTCTATACCTATCTATCACGCCGGCATCATCAATCCATTCTATAACCTGCTCCTCCTACCCAATAGGTATTGTCGGTTGTGGAAGTGGTAGTGGTCTCTCCACATCATCCCTCCGATACTATGGGAAGGGTGGTGGTATATCCTATAAAATTCCAAACTACCTGTCGGACCCTGTCTATGGGGATCATCTCATGCTCTCTTGCACAATGCCCCTCTATCCACCTGAGTAGTTGAAGGCCAGCTAGCTCCTCATCCATCTGCCTGTATGAGGGATAACCCACATACGGTCTCCATATAATATCTACCCCAAACAATCCCTCCAGTAGCCTCCGGTAATATGCTACATCATTTGTAGCCTGTCTGATCTCCACTCTCAATAATAGGCACCCATCACCTATACCCCACACATACAAAACCTGGCTAAAAGGCATCTACTCAGGGCATACCCACTAGACGCACATAGATAATGTGCTCATAGGCCCAGCAGTGAAGTAAAAAGGTGTAACATAGGCTAAACCTACGGAGCCACCCATACGCCCATAACTCTCTATATAACTGCACCAGGAATGTTGGCACCCAGGAAAATCAGGTCCTCTCCGTCATCATGTCATGTAACACTCCCATTAGTGATCATGGGAATCTCCCACCCTCTGCATCCGAAGCAATGCAAAACAACAGATTGCCTCCATCAGTAATACTACTAGCCTCATCTCCTCTGGACGGGCTAGGTACATCTCCCCATAGCTCAAGGCTAGCATTGTGGAATGTCAGCTCCACCATCCCCTCACCAAATATTGTCAACATCAACTCCTTTGATGCCTCTAAGGAGATCAAATATACTGCGTACCTAATATAGGTAAATCGCAAGATCCGAATACATCCTCGGGGTGATTGTCATCTCACCCGTCGGTAGGTGGAACGTGTTGGTCGTTGAATCCCATCTATCGATGAGGGTGACCATAAGACTTGGCTGTGACATGCATGCCGATAGTCACATCACCCCACTCAGGCCCACCTCCTCCACATGCCACAACTCCTCGGGTGTGTCCTGCAGCCAGATCGCACTATCACGAGCAGGGGTGGCACCCTATCTCGCATCCTCAGTTGATCTCTCACCTGCATCCAACAAAACAATCACATTATTCAAGCTCAAACCATACCCACAATCACCTACACCCATTACCCTACCTATTTTACTTCGCTACTTACCCGTTTATCCTATGGCCTAACTACCTACCCAACCCAACCCGCACCTACTCACCCTAACCTTACCCAACCCAACCCGCACCTACTCAACCTAACCCTACCCAACCCCATATCACCTTCCTACTTACCCAATCCACCCCTAACCTACCCCAACCCTACCCAACCCAACATCACTTTACCTATTTACACACACCCCTCACCAACTTCCATTTGACCCACTCCCTAACCTTACCTATTTTGACACACATCTATACTTTTTTCCCCTAACAACTCCACCCTTACCTATTTTTACCCCTTACCTATGTTATGATTTTCACCTAACCCACTTTCCTCACCCCTATCTACCTCACCCACCCAACCTCGGGCACCTTTTTGGCCCCTTTTTTCTCCAAATCCTAGACTAGTACTAGTTACCCCTAACCGACCCGGTCCCCTTCAACTAGCATCGGTCACCTGCTTCATGACCAATACCTAATACAAGCACTAGCAGATGCTTGCGACGTCGGCTACCCTCCAACCGATGTTGGTCACTGTCGCATCAAAAACCCGTGACACCCAACCCCCATTTTTCCTTTTAATTCCCTTTTCCTCCCTTCTACCCACCCAATCCTACCCAAATCCCTCCTACACCCTTCCCTACCCCTTCTTCACCTAATCCCCTCCCTCCCCACTCCTATTTTACTGGATTTCCCTCCCATAATTCAAAATTTATTTCCCCCCAAAAATAAAAAACCATTTTTACCCACCTAACCTTTAATTCAATCTAACAAATAAAACAACAAGCGGGATTGAATCCTACCTCATCGTGTTGTCATCTGCATGGTGGCACCTCTGGCCGCTGTACACTGGTGGTCCCCCGATCCCTCTCCTACCTCTGCCATCACCAAATGACCGCTCGCTCTCCAATCACTCAATCCAATCAAATTGATCCAACCTAGCCCATGGATCCACCTATCAACCAACTCTCACCAGCCACGTGGCTCGCCAACTCAGTCCTCAGCCTCACTCTGTCACTTTCCACTTTTTCTCTATCTCTCTTGTCGTTTTCCCAATTTGCTAAAAGACAAATGATTTGAAAAATGTGGTAATTTTTCTTTTTATAACTTACCCGACTTGACCGGTGATGGTTTCACCTTGATTGACATTGATCTTATGCCCTAGCTTACCACGTGGTGGTCTAGCATGACCGACATCGATTACCTTAAACCGTCATCGGTTTCCCTGCTTAGCCTTTTTCTACCCCCTACCCCCAATTTTTGACCTGAATCCTTTTTTATCCTACACTCACCTCACTTGGCCACACCAGTTGACCTTCTTGACCTTACCCTTTATCCCCTCACCTCATCCTCATTCAGGGACTCATTGTTTTTCCCATACCTCAGCCCCTACTACCTCGTGTCGTGACCTGAGATACTTGGACTGGAACATTGTTAGTGATCTATGACCTCATGTGTTTGCTATGCCTTGTGGCACTTTATTACATATGTTGATGGACATTTCGACCTTACCTTGCCTCTTGTCATGACCGCTTATCTCGACCTAACCTTTGGTGTACCGGAAACATACCTAAACATTCCCGCACCTAACCGTGTGTTGTGTTTCCTGACCATATCCTATACCTTGGATACCGAAATCACTTCAACCTTATTTAGATAAGCCTATCGACCTTAGACAATGTAGATTTTTCTTTCTTTTCAACTGGTACCATGTTGAAGTTTATACGTGTGTGTGTGCATTTGATTGTTACTACCTTTGACCCTAACTCATTACCTAGATTACCCGAGTAGAAAAAAATTTTTTCTTTTTCCCATGTTACCCACCTTCATCTTCATCACATTCACCTTTTATCAAACCACTCACCGATTCTTCCTTCTGCCTTCTACCTCGTTAGTTCCTGGTTTGAGGGGATCACCTTCATCCACATATGGGGCAACCACATCTTATTTTTGTCAAGCATCGCTTACCAATACAAACTACACAACAAAAAGGGGAAAATGTAGACACTAAAATTAGGTCACACTCCCCTTGGTCCCTCGACAAATAAACACCTTGAACACATCCACCTAGCCATGGTCCCCTTCACCCCACTATAATATTAATTTAATTAATTTAATTTAATTCATTCAATATCCTCACCATATTTATTATTTAAATATCCTAATTGAGATAACGCCCATATATCTACCTCATCTAGCCACCTCACCCTAAGAACTATTCTTAGTAAATTGCCACAACTAACTAAGACCTACCCAAACCCTAAAAATCAATGCTTACATTCCCTTTAACCACATTCCCGCATGTTAGAAGGAAGATTTCATTCTAATATGCAGAGTAAACGAACAAGATCCCGAGAAAATCAAGGGGATCTACCTAATTTAGTTAACCTAGGAAATCCCACCCTAACTAACGCCGGTCACCCTAAACAACCGCCAGTTAAGCCAAAACCACCATCGGTTACCATTTAACCCCAAAACAACCTTATTTCGAGGTTGGCACATTTCGAGAGATAATCACATCTTTTGAGAACAAGTGAGAAAACTAGAGCTGCATGCAAGTAGAACCAACATTAGTACACACATCAGAGCATCCATAGCCAGCACCGAAAGCAATCACATAACCATTTGCCTTCACAGAGCATCCGGGGAAGTGCCAAAGCACTACATCAAGTTCATTCCATTTGATCACCCACCATTACTAACCAAGCATCAAGCTCGTACAAACTAGTAAGTTTTGTTAACCAACACTTGTCCATCGTCATTTAGATAGATCCTTTTACTTCTGTTATTAGTTTCTGCTCCCCTTTCCATTCCCCCACCATTTTTCCTCCATGCAAACTTGACCATCCTTTTATCCACACCCTTGAACTACCCATACCTAGATTTTAATCATTCCTGTGCATACCTGAGACCCATACAAACCTGGCCATTGCCCTTCCATTTCCATCTAGCCTCAGATCTGTCACCCCACCAAGTTTTTATTGAGTTTCTTGTACCACAACCATACCGACGCCGGTTACCCACAACCATCGGTTAACCTAAACCGACACCGGTCATACTAGACCAACGTCGGTCTTTGTGTTTTTGACCAAAAACCAAGAACTGAGCTTCCATTCTCTACCCAATACCTAAAACCACCCAGAATCTCACCCTGACCCATACCAGTACCCTAACCAAGACCTTGACCTTCAGATTTAGTCATAGCTTTTCTTGTTGTGAATGAATTTGCTTATTGTAGATGAATGAGATACCTAAATCATTTTAACTACAGTAGGATTTCCTTTATTGTTTGCATTAAGTTGTTTTAAATAGTGGATTGATAGTTGTCTAGGAAGTATCACACTTCTTGGATCTAGCACACGCTAGGTAGTCCACTACATATATTGTTTAAATTTTATTTGGTGGTATTGTTTTCCATTTCAGGTAGTTCCTCCAAGCAAAAGGAAGCTCTCACGATCAGCTGTGGATCTAGAAGTCATACGCGCACAATAACCTACAACCAACATCTTAACAAGTATTCCTCCTAACCCTTTTTCCCTTATCTGTTTAATCAACATTCGAAGAAACACATCTAGAATCAGGTGAAACACTCATATAATAAATATGATATATAACCAAGTTTAATCCTTGCATAAAGCCTTCAACAAGGTTAGTAGATGGATATCTAAAGTGACTTTGTAATTCATTTCGAGGGGCCATTTCATCTTGTTTGGACTAGAAAACATCCCAATTTGATTGCCCTCTTAGGTCTATTTAGGACCATGTTAGGTAATTGAGCATATTAGTAGGAATGTTTAGTTAGATTTTGAATTGTATTCATGTTAGTTAAGCATTCATTTAAGATTATATCTTAATGTTACATTCCTAGACTTAGAGCCTTGACTAGAGGTGTAAATGGTGTTAGCCTTCCTTAGTCATGTAATTTGCTTTGTAAATTTTAGGGTGATTTCAAACTCCATCTGGAAATGGCACACCTTTCATCCAATCGTATTAGTTTATCAATGCACTCTTCAAGTGCTTGTTTATTAGCCAAACCTCC
This sequence comes from Taxus wallichiana var. yunnanensis, assembly GCA_018340775.1. Lineage (NCBI taxonomy): Eukaryota > Viridiplantae > Streptophyta > Pinopsida > Cupressales > Taxaceae > Taxus > Taxus wallichiana. The sequence goes on from CM031240.1 coordinate 80,672,366, forward strand.
CGTGCGCACAATGTAGAGAAAGTAACATGAATTCCACAAGCAAAAGCAGTCTGTGCAAACACCAAATGAAAAGGGTGAGGCTTTGTTCAATATTTTATAAGTTTTCATGTATGCCCAAAGTACATAAGATACTTTATCATCTCGAATATTTCCTTCCAACTTCACAAATCTTAGTCAATGTGTGGCTTAATATCTTGTTGAAATCCTCAAAGAAATCCATTAGCCTTTGAGGGTGGTAGGGTATTGTTTTATGGTGTGCCACCATAAATTATGCCAATAATATCTTGATGGTCTCATTAAGGAAATGAGTTCCCTATCACTTGTCAAACTCAATGGGCATCCATACCTTCTACTAATGTTTTCCCACATAAACCTTGTTGTCGTAGATGTTGTATTATCATTTGTAGCACTGTTTCGCCCACCTTGTAAGATAATTTGTACAAGTTATGATGTAGCGTGATTCTATCTTACGCATGGGTGGGAAAATAGGACCCACAAATTCAATTTCCCATTTTTCAAAAGGTTCTACTCTAACAATAGGCCTCAAAGGAATTTCATACCTATGCTCAGATTTCTAAGGATCTCGACAATGGTCACATGCCTTACAATATTCTTTACAATCCTTATATAATTTTTTTCCACCATAGGCCAACCAATTAAATATTGCACACGATAGTATCTCCTGCATAATGTCCACCTACAATACCGCCATGAGCCTCCTCCATAATGGCTTTGCACTCATTCTCAAGCACACACCAACACAAAACTTCATCCTAGCCTAGTTTGTATAAGTCTCCACTAATCAACATATAAGGTGTGATGTGTATGGCAAGTTGTTTCTTCTCTATGTTCTTCATTCCCTCAGCGCCACACTAGTTCGTAAAAAGATAGAAATGTCTTCCATGTCGAGGGTGTGTGGTTTAACTCGAATAGTTGTGCATCCAACATTGTATCCTCAATGCTCTACGCTTCTCGCCTGAATTAATTCTTGATAAATGATCTCGGCCTGAGAATTTCTCTTTCCTAGCTTAACTACCATTGTAAAGTCAAACTCGAAACAACATAATCAAACAAAGATATGCAACCCTATAAAACAAGCTTGTTCACCAAGTATTTCAATGTCATGTGATCGTATAGAAAATAAAAGGTGTTGTTAGCAAGTATTGTCAAAAATTATGTAGTGCGTAGATCATGGACAAGGCCTCACACTTTGTAGTTGTATAGTTCTGTTCAGCTAGTGTCAACTTTCTACTTGCAAAGAAAATAGGATGATCAATAATACCTTCTCCAGGCTAGGCTAATACCACACTAATGGCCATGCCAGAGGCATCCACATGCACATGAAAAGGTTTTTTCCATGAAGGAAAGCATAAAATAGGCGTTGTAGTAAGCCTTTCCTTTAGTGTCTCAAATGTGCATTGTTGCGCTTCACCCCAATGGAACTTGCCTTTACTCTTTAACAATTATTCTAAGGGTGTGGAAATATTAGCATAACCTTTGATAAATTTCCTATAATATCATGTGTGTCCCAAGAATCCATGTACTTCACTTTGGTTAGTAGGTTCCTCTAAGCCCAAAATGACAAAGCAACCTTAGCAGGATCCACTAACAAGCCTTCTTTACAAATAATATGCCCTAGCAAAGTCCCAAAAGGTGTAGCAAAAATGCACTTCTTAATGTTTAAGGAGATGCTCAACTATCGGCACCTCTCAAACATAAGTCTTAAATTATCACAATGATCTTTTACTAGCCCATACATTGTGCAATCATCCAAGTAAACCTGCAAGAACTTATGAATAAATTCCTAGAATGCTTGCACAACAATGCATGAAAATACTGCAAGCACGTTCTTCAATCCAAAGGGCATAATTGTGTATGCAAAACTTCCCCATTCTGTGGTGAAAGTTGTCTTTTCCGATCCTCTTTATCTATCCTCACCTAATGATATCTATAAAATCCATCAATGAAGGAGTAAATCTTGTGCCCTGCAACGCCTTCCAAAATATCCTCTGTAAATGGTGTGGGAAAGGGATCTATTACACATGTAGCATTAAAATCCCTATAATCCACGAAAATTCTTATCTTGCCATCTTTATTGATACTTATCACCATATGGCTAACCCACTATGACTCCTTGATGGGCTCAATGATTCCATAATTCAACATCTTGTCAATTTCTTCCTTCACCTTGATGTGCAGGTTAGGATTCATCCTCTAAGGCCTCCTCCTAACCGAGCACGCACCCTCCTTCAGCTTGATCCTCATCTCGCCCAAAGAGTGATGTACCCCTTTCAACTCATGATAACCTTTAGGGAATAAGTCTTGGAATTCACATAGTAATTCAATTATCTTTGCAACCTCTAAGTCAGACCAATAATCTCCAATGATGACCTCCTTAGGTTCAACATATGTCCCAATGTTGACCTTCTTCATTTTCATAGGATTGTGATACGCGTACACCTTCTCATCGGAACTATCTAATACCTCGTGCGTACCCTCAATATGTTCAACATCTAGATTTTCCATTTCTTCATCATCAATTATGTAGATCATCTCACCCTTTTCTTTTTCTAGGCAAAGCTTGCCCAAGTTGTTCCACATATGTCTCTTCTTCTTCAAAGCGTGCCTTCAGATCTGACTCACCTATCAACTCCCAAATAAGTTCTTCATCCTTTCGCACTATCTCCCATAGTCAAGTGCTTCATAACTCCGTAATGCCTTATTTATTGGAGGTTTAGTGGAAAAATAGTCAAAGGTCTTAATCATACATACAGTCAATTCTTGCTAATATTATGTTTCTCTTTTCAACTTTGCATAAACATACCATGTGTTCACGCAACCTCACAAGGTATACTAGAACTTTTGCACCCACGGTGAAGGTGGTAAGGCCTCCTGCCCCTCTGTCCAAAGTCTCTCACACTGTTGAACATGGTGTTGAGCATCCTTCCCATGAAATTCACATGTCTTGGTAGGCGCATTGCTTCGAATAAATCTAGCAGAGAAGGTGATTCTCACTTCTCGCCACTCTAAAAGATTATCTTTGTGAACCATCCACTAGCGCGTGGCCATCCCATGCAGGTATACACCAACATATTCCTTCTTTCCACTTGATCTATCCATTGAGCTTCCACGAAAGGCACAAAAATACTTCAGGATTCCCTCACTAGTGTACCTTAGTACCTAGTTACTGCCCAAATGTCTAACACAATGCGGCATGTTTACATTGGTAACTACACTCCTCATCTCGCGGCCAACCATTTCATAAGTGTCATGTGCCTAGTTGTCACATGAAAAACTTGTAGTATCACTCATAGATTGTGCATCATCCCACTGAATAACTCCTTCCTTCAATGGTTCAAGTACTTCATGATTTATTATGGTACGCACATAAATTTTGTTTAGATCCTCTTCACTCAAAGGTTCTACATAAGGTGTAACTTTCCCATCTATTAAAGGAATGATGATGTGTTCTTCCTTATTCTCAAAACTGATGTATCCTTTATGAAGCACGGATCAATGTTGTTTGAATAACACCAAGGCCATCCAAGTAATGCTGGAAAAAATTCTTCCTCTGCAAGTGCTAAGACCTCAAAGTCTTCAATAAACTTGGCCCCTTGTATAGTAATAGTAGCATCCTTTAAGACTCCAATGGGTGTGGCTTTACTCATGTTTTCCATAAACAAAACATTGTAAGATGGTTGTAATGGTGGCCTCCCCATATGATTCCACACATCCAAAGTGAGTACATTCACTTATGCACCTATATCAATCAAAATATTACTCAAAATCCATCCGTGAACAACCACATTTAGAGTGATCTCTTTATCATAATCAGACTGTGAGGAGGTAAGTTAGCATGTAAAATTTGTCTCTCGTGCTCAACTCCAACACGCGACATCTTTACCCTAAGTCATTCCCCTAGTAAAGGAATGATGTTTTCTTGTCATAGCATCTTACAAACCTCTTTCAAATCATCAACATATTTCGACAAAGATCAACTAATTTGGCTTGTTCTAGCTTCCGCGATGCTCCTTCAAGCATTGTATCTCACCTGTAAGTTTCTAATAACCTCCATGGTTTCTTGATAAACTTCATTCTAAATGAATAAGGTCTAGATACCTTGCATGCAATACCTCATCCTTTGTAATGATAGACTTATTCTTGCGAACTTCCCTCATGTGTGCATCCTCGGCATGTGTAGTGACTAACATAGGTACCAACTCGGGATCAAGTGCTAATCCACTGGTCTTCCAAAACGTGTTGTACTCTAGCCATCCTTGTGCCCTTGTCCTACTTTTGCTTACTTAGATGTTCATATAATCTGGATATCCTTCATAGTTGTGGTTCTTTCCATAAAAAGAATACATAATATTTTGAGGGCATTCACGCTTATAATGATCAAGGGATCTGCATGTATAGTATGTTCCTCGTGGAAATTCACTTCTTCCACCGCCACGACCTCAACCTCTAAATCCTCCATGGTATCCTCTACCTCGGCCTCCATCAGAGTACCCTTCATTTTGATTGTAATGATGATGCTCACCTTGTTCCTTAGAATTATTTACAACACTAGTTTGACGTACACTAGTATCAATGGCATCATGAATCTGATCAATCAACCTGTAATTCTCAATATCATGAGTGGTAGACTTGCAAATCTTGCAATTACAAGACATGTTCTTCCTTATCGCGTTGAAGTAGTAGGCACCTACTTGAATAATTGTCCAAGTGATAGATCTCACAGTCCAAAGAACACGGTGTACACCTATTTATGTGGGAAACTATCCTTAGTATCTCCTTCTACTTCACAATTTGTGCACTAAATACCACTGCGCATCTCATGTGTTGAATTATGGAAAACTTCTCTAGTTGTTTTGCCATAGCTGTAATCTGAGCCTCCAAAAATGGGCTAACACCTATGTCTACACTCCCAACTTCCTCAGCATGCAGAGATGCCTCAAGTTCCTCACACAAGTCTGTATAAGTCTTATGTGAGAGTGCCCTTCTAAAATGCATGATTAAACCTCCAACAAACCATTGAGCATGTTGACTCGGGTGAATGTCATAAGATAACTTTGACAAAAGGGTCTTGAATCATGCATCATACTCTCAAAACTCTCGGCTTTGACATGTTTAATTTCCTTCTATGCGTTGATGCTCTTATGCTCAAACTCAGGTATGTGAAATTCTGCTAAGAAATCATCATGCAAAGTGTAATATAGTCTACACAAGTCTGGTTCGGATCATATTTCATGTACCAACTATGCACGCACCCTTGCAAAGTAGTTACAAATTGACTTGCCTTGCACTCTAGAGTTGTAATCCCCTTCACGTGCCATAGTATTTCACACATATGCACGTGCTCAGCTACATCTTCTATTCCTTTGTATTCTGGGAGACGAAGAGACATCTCCATATAGATTTGTTGGGGATGGTGTGGACCGTACCCACCGATCCAGACCACCGTATTTCCTCCTATGTTTCCTCTACCTCTAGAACCACCAAATCCACTAGATCTTGAACCACTTGATCCTCCCCTTGTAGTAGGAAACAGACTAGAGGATGCATTGCCTTGTGTTCCAACAGTTGTGCTAAACTGAACTCCCACATTCTGTGAAGTTGTACTACTTTCATATTTAATTCCAACGTTATGTGTGCCCACATTATGTGTTGATGACGTGCCATAAAATATACCTCTAACCAAACCTCCAAATAACACAGATGACAATTGCACCGCCATAGATGAATAAGCTACATGATTAACTCTTGAACTTGATTGCAAATTAAATCTATCTGCCACTACTTTATGGCCACACTAGCTTGCTTACTAATGACTGTTGTAGAAATTGGAAAACCAAGTGCAAGGGCTAGGTCGCTAGGAGGGATCAAATGCGCGCCCACGGTTCTCATAGCTTCCACCAACATGATCTCATCCCGAGTTCGAAGGGGTTCTCTCGCCATTCTTACCAAAATGGGGAGTTCTAGATGCTTCGGCTCTCACGTCCTTTGCATGAGCTCCAAATCCTTCACAAGCCATCTCTCTACTCAACACCATTCTTTCCGCAATTTCACATTACTTATCCAAATCCTTTTGCGCACCTCATTAAAATTAAGTCGTCATTCTTCTATGTGCCTTTCTCGCTGCCAAAGTCTCGCCATCTTTCACCACACTTGTTCCTTCCCCCGCATGTGGTGGGGTTTAGTTAGCCATAAGACGATGTTCCAAATCCATATTCATGATCAATATTTTAATCATTAAAAGGATAAAGTGTAAATATGATCCTCTGGGTTCGTGCATGAACTGGAATTCAACAACCTTTGGATAAGAATAAGTAGAAATTGCGTACTCTAAAATATAGCTATTCAAGACACCACTCCACTAATAATATACAATGCGTGTCCAACTCAGATCAACATCATGCAAAGCCTAGAATTCTTCTTGCGTCCAAACAAGTGTTCTAAACCTCCAATTTCTCTTTGATGCATAAGCTACTAACCACTTGTGTGCATTAAATTTAGGCCCAAGTGTTAAACCCGTGAGCATACTCTTCCTCCAAATTATTTAGCCACTCTTCAATACTAGCCAAAGTCACTGGTATGTATTCATCATGCAACATCTGGCTAACAATTGAAAAGAGGTCCCGACAACGGAACCAAAATCTAGTCTTATTTTACCCACAAAAGCCCAAGGCGCGTTGGCACATCACTCATCGGTAATCGAGCATTCACCCGAAGCACGAAAGGGTACCAAGTCCCTCTTTTATGGCATCTTTTTCAAGAAGTTAGCATGATCATATAAATATTCCGGACCCATAGCAGCTTAATCAAGTATATTACATAACATAGACTAGATCTAGATCTTAACCATATGCAAGATTAACTCATACCAAAATCAAGATTGAATTTACCATGCATGAATTAGTAACAAATGTGTCAACAATCAATATCCAGAGACAAAGATACATTATATTAATTGATGTAAAACACAAAAGCTTCATACATACATAATAATGTTAATAAGTCATGCGCGCCCATAAACCAACAACATAACTCTATTACAAAAGTGATCCTCTAAACCATGTAAAACAATACATATATATAGGTAGTAGGGACTTTCCCTTCACCACCTAAGCACCCCCAAAATAGACTGCATGCTAATATTACCCATGCGCCCTTACATGATAAATACAAAAGCATGCAAGCTCACTAATAATATATCATCTAATAATACAACTACGTTTCTAATCCTATTAATAGCTTCAAAATGTGCATGGTGTTAGATCTCCCACTTGTCCAAAATAGCCTTTGCGTGCCCTTCAAGTCTTCATGGATAACGTTCTTTTCACTCCATGTTTAGCCTCATTTAGCCTCTTTTCACTCCATGTTTATATTTATCATACTGAAAATGGCTAAGTCCTAAAGTCATATTTTTCCCAGGTGCGCCCCTTTTCCAATACATCTACATGTGCATCTATGTGCCCTATGTATTTGCGCCTTTAGTACTTAGGTTGCAATCTATCGGCCCAAAACCCTTGAGAAGCTCCGGAAAAATCATGAGGCGGATTAACTCACCTCACAAAGGAGCTCAATCCATTCAATGGAAGAAGAAAACCTTGTGAAGAGCTTGAATTTTTAATGCACTTGGTATCAATACATGACTTGATCCCTTTACAAATAAGAAATGCCTCAAAATTCAAAGATTTGTTAAAATTAGTCACAACTATAGGGAGCTCTAGATTTAGAGACAAATCCTCGATTTGAAAAAATGTGATTTTTAACTAAAACTTATGACCAAGCAAGAAATAAATAAAAATTTCAAACAACAATAATGCATGTAACAAGTGTGGTACAAGAGGCAATGCTTAGATGAATACTCTTTGCCCACTCTATAACCTTTAGAACTTCTTGGATCAACAAACTAAGAACTGCAAATAATTTTTTGATGCTACTAATTTTGTGTGGGTGTGGACAAGGGTTGGGGTTGGGAGGAGCCAGGAAATACTATGATTTTTTTGCTTCTCAAACCACTCCATAACTCTTCTAAATTTCTTCAATACCTCCCTAACAGTTCAAAAGCTCTCCTTGCTCGATACCAAATCTTAACACAAAAGCATCATAACTTTATTGATGATGAAAAATTGAACATATACACAGGGGATGACAATAATTATTAAAGTAATTGAATTACGTTATCAAATCCACATAAGGTGGATGCGATGTCTCTTGGATAATGGAAAATATACATAAATAACAGATTTCCCTAATTACGTTACAAGAATGCATCCGAGAAACAACATTTCAACAATTGGACAACTACCCACTAATCTAGAGATTATGAAAACTAATTCAAAAAAAAAAAAAAACTAGAGACAAGTAAAAAGGAATAATTTAAATTGTTTCATTTATTCAATTAATCCACCCATGGTGAATTAAATACATATGTTAGTCCTAGCATTATTAATATATTTAATTTTATCATATAATTGTTTTCATAGGAAGTGTTCTACAACAAATAAGCAATAAAGAAAGTGTGTGCAACATTAAAAAGCATGAGATGAGGGATACATGTTTTCTATAAGTAAGATTGTGATAATATATTTATGTCGATAAGATGTGTGGTGTTTAAATAATTATGATTTATGTAAATTATAAATTTAATTAAACACTCATAAAAAGATATCATTATGTATTTGCATGTCAAAAGAAAATGAGGGGATAAGGAGGGGACAAAGGATGATGACGAGGAGGACAAAAATGAAAACAATCGGGAGGATCAAGGTCAAGATGAAAAGGAGTAGGAGAATGAAGAGTACATAAATCACTATGACATTTATTGTTTGTGTGTGTGTATCCAATTGTTCTTAATTATTCTTTTTTACTTGTCTCTAGTTTCCTTAATTATGAAGAGTACGTAAATCACTATGATTTTTTTGTGTGTGCGTGCGTTCTGCATGTGTCTCTGTGATTTACATGCTACCTTTTTTGCTCCCTCATATTTGTGGTTTTATACATTATTGTATTGTTGGTCCAAAAATATGTCGCGCGGACAGATCTATGGATAGACGAGCCAACAGTGTTGCAGGGCTTAGCCCCTCTTTGAGACAGCAAAGTGAAACTGGTTTATTGCTATTTCTACTAGCAGGAACCTATGCAAGTCTCACAGATTCTACCTTCGGGGGTTGGGATCTCATCCCAGTAGAGTATTCCAGGCTGTGAAAGGAAGGAATGAAAGAGGGAGAAGAGAAAGAACAGATCCGAAGGGAGAAAAGAAATGAATTCCAAAGCAGAAAGGTCAGAAGATTTATGTTTTTAGTTTGGTAGTAAACAGAGCCAAACCTACTTGCATAAATAAACAAAGCAATACTGATAAACAAATGACGGAAAAGTAGATATGAATCCAACAGATTAAACACATACAGATCTAACGTAAGAAAGATCTAACGTATAACACAGCTATTGAGCACAAAGTCTGAATAATTGTATTACTGTCCTTTTCTCACAAGAAAGCTCAAAGTCTTTCTCTCCTCACTTCTATTTCTATCTGAAAAATGTTCACACCGAATACAACAAGTATTCTCATATTTATAGAAGATGAGGGAGAGAGAAGGCAAAATGGAGCCAACCACTTATTTACAAAGATATTTACAAAATATCCAAAAGTCATGTTGACTTTGACAACTTTGATGGATGACATCATCCCATGATGCAACATGGATGATGTCATCATTTGTGCCAACACATTTTTAGACATTTCGAAAAGAAAGTCGAAGAATAGAGAGGAGAAGAAGAAGAAGAAGAAGAAGAAGCTATTCATCATCATCATCCTGCGGCCGAAAAGGGGTCGCCTGTTTCTGATGCTGCTCAGGAGATGAGATGTGGAACTGAGCGCGGTATTCCAAGAACTTGCTGATCATCGGCCCAAACCGATCCTGTGACGGATCCTTGTGCCGTTCACTGATTGCTTCGCAAGTTTCCCGCTCATCTATGAGCTTTTCTGGGATCTTGGAATAGTCTTTACCCGCCTCGATTAGGAAACCGATGAAGTCCCTACAGGCCAGTAGGTTGTTGATAGATTCGATGTCGAACGTGACCTCTGGCCCTGTTCCTTGAGAGGCTATCTCCTCAAAACTGGACAAAGTGTCATCAGCTGATCTCAAGGTAAGGGAAGGAGTGAGCAACCCTCGAGTCATAGATAGAACAATTTTCTCCATTTGGTGCATTGCATCCAGGGCCTCTTCCTTTACCTTGTCTATCTTTTCTAAAACAAACTCCAGCTGATCTATCCGATAGTCCAAAGTGGACATAGTTTTTTGAGGGCCCTCGATGGCCGAAGACTCCGAACTTGACCAGATCTTCGACTGAACAGTCGAACATTTGTTGGAATGTCTCGTGCTGGAGTCTAGCATGTTCTAACTCTTCTGATATCGGACCCGCTAATGCTTGGAGTTCCTTATTCGCCTTCTCGATGTTTAGGTATAAACTGATATACTCGGCGATTACTCTTTCACTATCCTTGAGGATTTGGCTCCTCCAAGCAGAAACGGCCATGCCCTGCTCACCAATCTTTGAATATTCATTGATCTTCTCCTGACTGAGCAGCTCAGGAGTTTCGGCGGCAGTTGTGGGAGGTGCACTTCCCATCTTCTGTAAGGCTTGAAGCAGATACTTGTTCTGCTCCTTCAGTAGCCTTTTTTCCTCTTTCGTTTCTCGAAGCTTTCGCAGAGTGCATCCACCGCGGAAAGAGCTTCCCCGGAGACTTTCTCGAGGATGTCCCCATTGTGACTTGGGTCACGGTGAAACTGTCGGAGACAGATCTTCTTTTCTTTGAGGGGTTGGGGTACGCTATTTCCATGACTCTCTCACCTGCAGCGCTCTTCGAGAAGCGTGTAACCGGCTTGTGCTTCTTTACTCCTTTAGCCGGAATGACCGAAAAGTCCATCGGAGCGATGGGGACTTTCCTCTTTTGTTGGCTCAGCTGCTGAGAGATCCAAGCTGGTCCTATAGAAGAAGGACCAGAGACAGAGGGGGAGGCAGCAACGGTAGAAGAGGGGAAAAACGTGGAGACACGCGGCGGCGGCATTGAAAGAATAGCCGAAGAAGTGCCCACGGGAGGAAGGGAGACCGCAACCGCAGAAGACATAGGAAGGGAAGGGAGCTCGGAGATGAGGGAAGAAATGGAAGAAGACAAATCAGCGAGGGAGGAGAAGATAGATGAAGAGGCGGGGGAAAGAGTAGAAGAAGGGGCAGAGGACACAACCAAAGGAGTGGTCGCTTGAGTCACTCGAGGAGGGGAAGGAAGAGAAGAAGAAGGGATAGAAGGGACCTCTGAAGTTGTAGCGACGCCGACATCCTGGGTGGATGGGCGTATAGGACTATCCTCTCACAATTCTTTCTCTCCGCGAATCCAGAGTTATTACTTGTTCAGCTCAAGGAAGAGGACTTTCGTGGGCTTCCTCCTGAATGGTGCTAGGTTCACCTTCTGCACCTTTGCCTTTCAGCTGCTTCTTTGACCTTGGAGGTGCGTTGCCCAAAGGGGAAGTTGTGAAATCTACCCCGAGGTAGATTAGTCCGGTCATGCGGCACCAATGCTCTGTTCTCCGCATAGTCTCTTGACCCTCTCCTCAATTGTTTGAGGAGCCTGCTTCTCACAATGTCCGGGAAGGGCCAATCATCCCCTTCGTGTCATTATACACTTTGTCTACTTCTGCCTTCCGTGGTTTGGAAACCTTTGGGGACAATGGCCACTCCGTATTGAATGATTTCCGTCAATGCCAAGCGCGAGTGATCCTTTCTTCTGAGTTCCACCTCATGGAGAACGTCAATGTAAATATCCTCAATTTGAGGGACATGGATCGGATCAAGCTTCGCCCTTGGCAGAAGCCCCTAGGATCGAAGGTAGGCCTGGCTGGGAAGTCATGCTTCAAATTTAACAACTCCAGCTCTGCGAACATTTCCTTCGCCTTATGGTAGGAGGAGCATGTGTACCGGCCCACTGTGAGGGGGAAAGGAGTTCCGCCCTTCTTTCTTTTGAGGCACTTTTCATGGTACGTGACCAGCTGTCTTGATAGTTCTAATAGAATCAGCCTTGGTCCAGCATACCTCGGTAGCCTGGTTGGCTCTCCCAAAAAGTTGGCAGCCCTTAGATAGGTGAACGTGGGAAATTGGGTGAACAGGGCCCCCCATTTCTCTGTGACTGCCACTATGTTCTTGGTTGTCCGGCTATGAGTCATGTTTGGCCTCAGTAGGCAGATGACATGATAGAAGAATGCATCGTTAACTTTTGTGAAATGTTGGATGCTATTCTCCAGCCTCAGCTCTGGATAGTAATCAAATATCTTGGCTTGAGGCCATACTCCACTTCGGTTCAGCCCCGGATAATCCCTTGCCGATGCTGCAGATAGACTACATAGGAGTTCATATGGAACACTCCCGTTGTGGTGAATCATGTCAGAATGCGCCGAGATGGTGCTGCTGATTATTTCACCCCAGCAAAAGCGCTGATCGGGCAAATTCTTATTCATTGTTTCTAGGTACCGCAGCATCCACTTATGGAAATAGTGGGCATCCAAAGCCCAAGACTCGCTCAGAAGGTGATCGTGTCACTGAGTTCCTCTGAGAAATCACTTCGGTGGATAGTCTGAGGCCACCGGGTCACTACCTTCTTATTCTTTAGGTAGACCTCATTCATCAACTGCATGCACTGGCCCTCGTTGTCTTCCCAGGCCTTGATGCATTCCTGTTGGCTAACTGCCACGTAGTTCCGGTGGTGAGGGATGCCAAGCATCAACTCAAAATGACGGGCAAAGTGAGGTTTATGACTACCTCGCCCTCATCGTTTCTCGACACATCTCTTGTGTCTTTGTCAAACATTGGCAACTACCATCATGAACTCATTGTTCACAATACACGACAGGATTCCTCCGGCAAAGTGCGGAGGCATCGCCTATTAGCTTGTCCATCCATGGACTTCAGAACCTTCGAGTTCTAACCCAGAACTCATCCATGTCAATGTGACCCAATTCAGAGTCTCTGACATCCATACTGCACTCAGCCTGTGATTCGGGCATCCTGACCCTCTGATATTTGTATTTCATCTCTTCTTCTGTCAGCTTAGCTTTTCCTCTTGGTTTGGTGGGTTTCTTGCTTGACGTAGACATGTGTTCTCTCGAACTCAGTTGCTGATCTGCACGAAGAAGAAGTGAGACCCAATCCAAAAAGGTTGAATTAGTCATTTGATCTTCCATTGGAAAGCTAGCAGAAGGAGAGAGTTAGAGATTATAAGGCTCAGGGCGCATGAAAAATGTAACTGGCAGGCCAAATAGATAAGGCGCACAGAAAAGGAATGTTGCATAGGTTATACTAGCGCCAAAGGCGCATGGCGCATGGATGAAGCAGGTTGCATTTTATAACAGGGCGCACAGGAAATGCGTGTTACATTGGGGTTCGGTGCGCCCTTTGGCGCATGGGAAGATTGTGTAACATTAACAAATGGTGCGCCAAAGGGATATGGCGCGGCGCATGGAGGGTTTACTCAACATCATGTTACCGCAACGAGGGTGGTGTGCCCCGCGCCTATGTAATCTTTATACTTGCGCGCAGAAGGCTTGTGCTGCATCGAAACTGGGTGCGCCTTTGGCGCATGGAAACATTATGCAGCATGGATAGAGGGTGCGCCAAAGGCTTCAAGGAGGCGCGGGATTTAGACTTGTAGCATGCAAAGAGGGCGCGCCATTGAGGGCGCATGAATTTCAACTGTAGCAGAACGGAAGGCTGCGCCATTGGCGCGGGTTTTGAATATGTTACATGGCGGGTAGGTGCGCCGAGGGGCGCAACTGTCTTTTTTGCAACAAGGCGCGCCAGTGCGCCACTGGATAAAAGCCTACCCAAATCTTTTCTTTATTCCTCTCTTCCACTTCAAAAATTACTTGAACAAGTAAGGTTTTACAAAAAGCTTTTTAATAGACCAAGCCAGTTACAAAACGACTCCTTTTCCAGCAGATCCGGAAAGAGGGAGGGAGAGGAAGAGGAACGGAAGAAAAAGAACAGGGCAGCACAGGGGGAAAGGCCTAAACATATTTCATTAAAAACCGACCAGCAAACCAAAAACAGACCGAAACACACCAACAGAACACAGACCAAAACACGAAAGCATAAAACAGAGAAGAGGGAGAACCTCTTACCTTAAATATAGCAAAAGATTTGGAAAGCGGGCCCACAGTGCGAGATAGCGACAGAGCAGAGCTGACAAATCCAGAGCAATCACGTGCTTGAAAAAAGGAATGAAAATGACATGGGCGCGCACTGATATTTATAGGAAAACTTGTCATCAATGCGCCACCAACCTTTTGAAATGGCGCATGGAAACGGCTGTCGACAAGGGAAAGCGTGCGCCCTTTGGCGCATGGAAGGAATTGACAACAGAAGAATGAGCGCGCCTTTTGCGCACCATATGCATTGTCGACATGAAGTTATGTGCGCCCTTTGGCGCACCAAAACTTGGTGTTGCAGATATATTACGTGCGCCCTTGGCGCACCAAAAAGTGATTCAACATCATTTGGCACACCGAAAGACGTGTTAACATGTAAAACCATGCGCCAAAGGCTTTTAAGGGGGCGCATCAAAACTATGTGTTACAAGGCAAATCCATGCGCCCAGCCAAAAAAGGCTCAAAAAGACTAAGTTCAAAAACTAGATTTCCCGGGAAGGGATTTTACAATGTTTCGAACGCGAGGGATCCCTAACGAGGGATCGAAACAAAATTTTCGGTATGGTTATCGGTAAAATTGCCCTTGTCAATTTTACGGGATAACAGCTGGCTCTTTCTGGGGACTATCCCTGAGCAAACTCGGGGGTAGAGAATCCCAGATCACATGTGCCTATCCATTGGGTACGGAGTCAAAAACAAGGGGGACCGGAGGGAGAACAAAGGAAACACACAACAAACCGAAAGCAAACACACGACAAAAGCAAACACACAACTAAAATAAACTGTACAAAGAAGAGAGCAAGCTCTACTTCCTGAAGATCTTGAGATGTTGCCCGCTATAGGGAAGCGGGAGCTCAGCTCCATCCAGATATGAGAGATAGAAACTATTCTCTCCATTGAGTTGCTTGATTTTGAAGGGCCCTCTCCATAGGGAATCAAATTTTCCGTGCATGCCCTTTGGTTCTCTTCGCTTGTCCCAAAGAAGGACGAGATCTCCTACTTGAAAATTCCTCTGCCTGGCCTTCTTATCAAAAAGCCTCTTCACTTGATTCTGATGTTCAGTGATCCTGTCGACCACCTTTACTCTCTTTTCTTCAAGTTCCACCAGATACATAATTCTCTTTTCTAGAGAACTCTGAAAAGTTTCATCTTCGATTGCTCGTGCCAAGCGTAGAGCAGGAAGTTCGGCAGAAATGGGAAGTTCGGCATCAGTGCCATATAACACTTGAAAAGGTGACATGCCGAGAGATCTCTTGGGAGTAATGCGGTCCGCCCACAAAGCGTCGTACAAAGACTTGTGCCACATCCGCTGATTTTCATCTACTAATTTCCGTATGATGGTCACCAAGTTCTTATTACTGGATTCCGCCTGACCATTTCCCTGAGGGTAATAATCCGAGGCATGTGCTAAAGTTATTCCATATTCATAGCAAAAACTAATAACTTCCCGCGAGGAGAAGTTAGAAGCATTATCAGCAACGATCTTGTTTGGAACACCGAACCTGACAATGATATTCTCTTTGATAAAACTGCAAACCACCTCAGAAGTGGCGTGCTTGACAGGTATGGCTTCCACCCATTTAGTGAAGTAATCCGTTGCTGTGAGGACATAGCTATGTCCGGCACTCGATTGAGGATTAAGTGCTCCAATAAAATCAATTCCCCATTGCCTGAATGGTTCATTGACAATGACGGCCTTAGGGGAAGGGCAGCCAACTTGGGCTTGCCGACTAATTCGACGATGTGGTTCACACTTTGCCACCGTGTAGCCGCATCTTGAAAGAGCGTCGGCCAATAGTACCTGGCTCGAATGATTTTTGTGTGTGCCACTAAGAAGAAAATGACCTCCACAGGCTGAATTGTGAAAACTTTCCAGCAGTTTTACTTGCTGGGGCTTGTCAACACATCGCAGAAAGACACCGTCTATCCCGCGCTTATATAAACCGTCATCCCAGATGACATATTTAGCTGCTCTGAGCTTTATAGTGCATTTCTCCTTTGCAGTTAGGTGCATTGGGCATTCGCCGTAGGTAAGGAAGAAAGCAATGTCGGAGTACCACTCATCACTGGTTGCAACAAATAAAACCAGAGGTAGAGAATCAGGCTCCTTTAGAGGGCTTTGCTCTTCGTTGGTACAGTCCTCTTTTCCTTTAGGATTTTCTGAATTTTCATTTTCAGCCATTAGCTGACACAGGCCTTTGCCCCTCACCAGCTTGGTGGGCTTAATATCCAGGTCATATTCCTGGACTTTTGCGATCCAATTCCCTCTCAAGCTTCCTAACTCCTGCTGAGTTAGAATTGATTTCACCGCGGTGTCTGGGACCAGCACTACCGTATGTGAGTTCAGAATATAATACCTGAAATTCTTCACTGCTTTGACAACGGCAAAGGCGTGCTTTTCCAGTTGAGTCATTTTCAGTTCGTGAGGCTTGAGAGGAGAACTCATGAATGCGATTGGAGATTCAATATCCTCCGAGTTCTTTTGCATTAGGATTGCAGACACAGTATGTTCGGAGGCGTAGCTATACATAATGAAGTCTTTGGAGAAATCCGGACATACCAGGACCGGTGCATGAGCAACAGAAGTTTTTATCTCCTCAAACGACCTTTTCCCTTCTTCACTCCATCTGAAAGTTGGTGACCCCTTCATCATGTTCAGTATGTGGCGGGTCTTTTCAAAGAAAATCAGAACAAAACGCCTGAGAAAGTTCACCTTTCCGAAGAAAGAATGAATACCATTTTGCTTCAGAAAGCGCAGAGTAAGGTTCTGAATAGCCTTAACCCTTTCAATGTCTATCCTCGTTCCTTCTTTGCTAACCACATGCCCTAACAACTTCCCTTCCGTAACTCCAAAACAGACTTTTTTTGGGATTTAGGAAATTCCATGTTCTCTCGCACCGGCCAACACTTGCTCCAAGTGATCACAATGATCACTTCGTTGTTTAGAGAACACGGTTAAGTCATCTAGATAAACTACAATGACTTTCCCATCATACCTTTAAATGCGAAGTCCATGGCCCGTTGAAAAGTAAAGCACTCTGCATTAGTTAGGCCAAAAGGCATCCCGCTATAGGCAAACGTACCCCATGGAGTAGTGAATGCTGTTTTGAATTGATCTTCAAAGCGAGACTTCAACTGATCATAGCCTCTGAAAAACCATCAAGCATAGACAAGCATTTTCGATCCAGCCATCGTGCAGTAACTTGATCCATTATGGGAAGAGGGTAGTTGTCTTTCAAATCAAGCTTGATTTAAGTTTCGTAAGTCTACGCAGATGCGTATTTCACCGTTTTTCTTGCGCACTGGCACAATGTTTGCCACCCAAGTGCTGTGATGAATAGGGAAGATGATTCTTGCATCCAGCATCTTCTGAATTTCGGCCTGAATGGTGCCCGAAATCTTGGGATTATAGTGCCTCTGCTTCTGACGGAAGGCTTTGACATCGTCTTTCAAGGGAATATCGTGCTGAACATCCTTTGGCTTGAAGGACTTTAAATCGGCGTAGGACCATGCCAATACATCCATATATCTTTTCAGCAACTTGACAAATTTCCGCTTTTCTTCTGGCGTGCAACATTTCCCGATGTTCACAAATTGCGGATGTGCCTCAGAACCTATATTGACTGGTTCTGTCTCTGGGGATGAGCAAGGATCGTCCCGCTTCTTCTTTCTCACAAAACGGTCATGCCTGTCAAACAGGCGTTCCAGAGAAACCAGGCCCTTCGGAATTTTATTTCCTTTGAGCTGACATATGCCGTCTTTCTCCTCTGATTCATGGTTTTGACTGTTGATTGATTCGCGGCATGTCGAGGTGGATCCTTCAAAATACAACTCATCAAAATTTTCTGATTTTTCTAGAAAGGCAATGAGGTGATTATCATCGTTGAATACCTGCCAATGCTGAGAGTTGTCTGGCACGCTCGGGCGGAAAACCACTTCAATGGTGTATTTGTTCGTTTTCAAACCCGGGTGCGGGAGCATGAGAGATGCTGAAACGGCCAATGAATCGGCCATATCATTTTGAGCTCTTGGAATTGCCCCTATCGAAAAGGCATCAAATTCCTCAATGCTGTCCCATACTGCATTACGGTAGTGCCTGAGCCTTTCATTTTTACTTGGTAAATCCTTTTGACCTGATTTACAACCAGCTCAGCATCACCTTGAACTTTTAGATTTTTAATTCCTCTTTCCTTCGCAGCTTGCATACCGAGTAAGAGAGACTCATACTCAGCAGTATTGTTAGTGTTGAAAAACTGCAATTTGAAAGAGAGAGGAATGACTTCTTCCTCAGGAGATATCAGCACAACCCCAGCACCACATCCACTAGTTGCGCAACTGCCATCAAATTGCAAGGTCCAGATCTTATTGAGATCCTTTTCTTGAACGAAAACGTCCTTTGTATCCGCCTCGGTGGATAAGAAGTAGTTCCCCATCCCTGATGATTCAAAAAGGATTTGGGCTTTGGGATCTTCGGAGCTAGTGACCAAGTACTTCTTTTGGGATTCCGGTTCTAAAGTTTGCATTACGCCTTTGACTGGAATTCTAGCTTTAGACCAGTCCATGTGAATTTCTCCACCAACTTCGCTGCAAAAGCTCCTTCCTAGCAGAATTCCATAGGCTGCCGGAATGTCAGCGACAAGGACGGTCATTTTTACTCTTTTATCCGGGAAGGCTGCAAACGCAAATTGCGCGTCTTTGATTTGGCCAATCAACGGCACTTGCTTGGTCTCCAATGAGTAACATCTGCCGAAAGGCTTGGTAAGAGTAAGGCCCAAAGCATGGGCGACTTTCGCCGGCATAACGTTGTCAGAAGCTCCGGAATCAATTATACAGTTGCTCAACTTATGGCCATTGATTAGGAGAGAGAGATAGAAAGGTTCTATTCTTGCCTGATGCGGATGTTGAAGCAACATTTATGTGGGATTCAGGAGGAGTGGAAAGGATTCCTTTTGGGGAAGCCTGATTAGATATAACAGCTTGACTTTGGATATACTTAGTCAATCTTACAAGCTGTTCGGGGTTTGACTGAAGATACTCAGCTTCAGACATCTGGATCTTGGTCTTTTTTGCATGATCTATTATATCGAATGCGGCCAAGGGTTGCGTTGGTAAAGGAATGAGTCCTTCACTTCGCGATGGTGGAACAGGGTTACTGATCTTGATAGGAATATGAGGGGGCTGATTCGGAGGAGAGATGGGCGGAAAAGACTTCTTTGCAAAAGACTTAACAGGGAATTGAGTAGGAAGAGGATTACCTCTTCTAACAATGGTTGGAGGCACGTTTGACACGACCTTCTCCTTCTGCACATGGGCAGCAACTTCCGCTTCCTTTCCTTGCGAGCGGGTAAAAACAGCATAGGATTGTCCGCTTGCATAGCCCTGAGTACTCTCTTCTTCATCAGATTCATCCTCATCAAATTCCATGTATCCAATAGTAGAGTCGCCAGTCGGCTCACCGACATCTTGATCATCTTCGCCTTGAGACGAAGGTTCTTCATAGTACTGCTCTTCTTCTTCTATTTCGGCCAAAGCATTGACCGGAGGAGCTTCAAGCGCCAACCGTGGAGCAGTTGCAGGTAGACGCGGTCTTTGTGAAACATTGTTAGGAACAAAATTCCTCCGCGGGACATCCCGGTACGAGGAACTGGGAGAGGCCTGGGCCAGCTGCTTTTTTAGTGCGAGCAAATCGTTCGCCATCTTTTGGAATGCTGGATCTCGATTTAAGTAAAGAAAGTGAGGGATCTGAAGATTTGGACTTTGATGATTCCTTTTTAACTCGCCAGATATTATCAAATTGTCTTCTATCCGAATGGCAGCAGCCTGAGCGAGAGGCAGAGTAGCTACTCGCTCTTGAAGGAGCAAGAAACTGACTTTTGAGCTCATGGCGTTCACGAAGAAACACTTCTGATTCTCCGGTGTTGGAAGCATGGCAGTAGGGACACGGTTGATTAATGCATTGAACCGGGCGACAAAATCGCGCATGGTCTCATTGGCCTCTTTCTTCAGGTGGGTAATCCGCGATAGCAACGCAAATGCATCTTCTGAAGGCTTGTACCTGTCTTCGAAAGCATCCCGCAAGGTAGCCCAACTGGTGATAGATCCGGCCGGCAAATGCTGAAACCATTCAGCTGCAGGCCCTTGTAGGGTTTCCAGAAAAAGGCGAACTGACACATCTTCATGAGTCACGTCCAAAATACTGCATGACATAATGAAAGCAGATATGTGGGAATCCGTGCTTTGATTTCCGCTCCCGTCAAATTTAGGAAAATTCTTTCGATTTCCGTGAGGGAGCGCGTGAACTGGATGTGGCAGTGCGAGAGGGCCCATAGCGTTTCCCCATGGTACCGCCATTTGAAAGGCTGGAAAAAGCACACGAGCTGGGAGGGTGGTTCCACTGAGCAGCAAGGCACTACAAAGGGACGTGGATGTTCCTTGTAAAAGACTTTTTCTTCGTGAAGGTGAGACACTCCTGGATGACCGGCTAACCGAGCTTAGCGCTGAAAAACGTGCCGGTGTCACGCTGAAATTGTGCCTCTGAAGCAGATCGAAAGTAGGATCAACTTCTCCACGGGCTCTCCTGCTGCGCGTAAAAGGTTCACTCGCCAGTGTACCTTCCAGATCTGCAATGTTAAGGCGCAGATTTAATCCTTATTTTTGGGTGTATTTGCTGATTTTCTGGTTTTTCTGACAAAAACCAGCAGCAAATACTTTTCTGAATATTTAAAAATTATCCTCCTCGAAAAAACCGATGCATGTTAATGACAAATAAAGCGAGGATAAGATGGCAGGGAAGAATAGCAGGCTGATTTTTAGATCTGATCTTTACTTTTTCAGAGGGTTTTAAACTTTTTGGAAAATAGTCAAAAATCCAGATCTACGGAAAAATAATGATTTTGATAAAAACTCAGCGAACTAAAGATCTGTAACTAGGCCCGATCTATGACTCTCAGAAGAAAATTTTTTGATTTGAGCACTTTTGCAAATTTTACGGATTTTTATAAAAAATTCAGGTTTGCAAACAGGCAGCAATCTTTTGATTTTTCTGATTTTATGTTATACCACCAGCATAGATCTGACAGATCTGTTCGATCCCCAGCGGAGTCGCCAAAAACTGTTGGTCCGAAAATCTGTCGCGCGGACAGATCTATGGATAGACGAGCCAACAGTGTTGCAGGGCTTAGCCCCTCTTTGAGACAAAGAAAGTTAAACCGGTTTATTGCTATTTCTACTAGCAGAACCTATGCAAGTCTCACATGATTCTCGCCTTCGGGGTTGGGATCTCATCCCAGAGAGTATTCCAGGCTGTGAAAGGAAGGAATGAAAGAGGGAGAAGAGAAAGAACAGATCCGAAGGGAGAAAAGAAATGAATTCCAAAGCAGTAAAGGTCGAAGATTTATGTTTTTAGTTTGGTAGTAAAATGAGCCAAACCTACTTGCATAAATAAACAAAGCAATACCGATAAACAAATGATGACGGAAAAGTAGATATGAATCCAACAGATTAAACACATACGATCTAACGTAAGAAAGATCTAACGTATAACACAAAACTATTGAGCACAAAGTCCGAATAATTGTATTATCGTCCTTTTTCATATAAGAAAGCTCAAAGTCTTTCTCTCCTCACTTCTATTTCTATCTGAAAAATGTTCACACCGAATACAACAAGTATTCTCATATTTATAGAAGATGAGGGAGAGAGAAGGCAAAATGGAGCCAACCACTTATTTACAAAGATATTTACAAAATATCCAAAAGTCATGTTGACTTTGACAACTTTGATGGATGACATCATCCCATGATGCAACATGGATGATGTCATCATTTGTGCCAACACATTTTTAGACATTTCGAAAAGAAAGTCGGAGAATAGAGAGAGAAGAAGAAGAAGAAGAAGAAGAAGCTATTCATCATCATCATCCTGCGGCCGAAAAGGGGTCGCCTGTTTCTGATGCTGCTCAGGAGATGAGATGTGGAACTGAGCGCGGTATTCCAAGAACTTGCTGATCATCGGCCCAAACTGATCCTGTGACGGATCCTTGTGCCGTTCACTGATTGCTTCGCAAGTTTCCCGCTCATCTATGAGCTTTTCTGGGATCTTGGAATAGTCTTTACCCGCCTCGATTAGGAAACCGATGAAGTCCCTACAGGCCAGTAGGTTGTTGATAGATTCGATGTCGAACGTGACCTCTGGCCCTGTTCCTTGAGAGGCTATCTCCTTGAAAATCCGGACAGTGTCATCAGCTGATCTCAAGGTAAGGGAAGGAGTGAGCAACCCTGGAGTCATAGATAGAACAATTTTCTCCATTTGGTGCATTGCATCCAGGGCCTCTTCCTTTACCTTGTCTATCTTTTCTAAAACAAATTCCAGCTGATCTATCTGATAGTCCAAAGTGGACATAGTTTTGTTGAGGGCCCTTGGATGGCCGAAGACTCCGAACTTGACCAGATCTTCGACTGAACAGTCGAACATTTGTTGGAATGTCTCGTGCTGGAGTCTAGCATGTTCTAACTCTTCTGATATCGGACCCGCTAATGCTTGGAGTTCCTTATTCGCCTTCTCGATGTTTAGGTATAAACTGATATACTCGGCGATTACTCTTTCACTATCCTTGAGGATTTGGCTCCTCCAAGCAGAAACGGCCATGCCCTGCTCACCAATCTTTGAATATTCATTGATCTTCTCCTGACTGAGCAGCTCAGGAGTTTCGGCGGCAGTTGTGGGAGGTGCACTTCCCATCTTCTGTAAGGCTTGAAGCAGATACTTGTTCTCGCTCCTTCGCAGCCTTTTTCCTCTTTCGCTTCCTCGAAGCTTCGCAGAGTGCATCCACATGCGAAAGAGCTTCCCCGGAGACTTTCTCGAGGATGTCCCCATTGTGACTTGGGTCACGGTGAAATCTGTCTTGAGACATGATCTTCTTTTCTTTCGAGGGGTTGGGGTATGCTATTTCCATGACTCTCACTGCAGCAGCTCTTCGAGAAGCGTGTAACCGGCTTGTGCTTCTTTACTCCTTTAGCCGGAATGACCGAAAAGTCCATCTGAGCGATGGGGACTTTCCTCTTTGTTGGCTGGCCACCGGGCCGAGAGATCCAAGATGGTCCTATAGAAGAAGGACCAGAGACAGAGGGGGAGGCAAAGAACGGAGAAGAGGGGAAAACGTGGAGACACGCACGCGGCGCGCATGAAAGAATAGCCGAAGAAGTGCCCACGGGAGGAAGGGAGACCGCAACCGCAGAAGACATCGGAAGGGAAGGGAGCTCTGAGAGGAGGGAAGAAATGGAAGAAGACAAATCAGCGAGGGAGGAGAAGATAGATGAAGAGGCGGGGAAAGAGTAGAAGAAGGGGCAGAGGACACAACCAAAGGAGTGGTCGCTGAGTCACTCGAGGAGGGGAAGGAAGAGAAGAAGAAGGGATATAAGGGACCTCTGAAGTCAGTAGCGACGCCGACATCCCGGGTGGATGGGCGTATAGGACTATCCTCTGTCAATTCTTTCTCTGGCGAATCCAGAGTTATTACTTGTTCAGGCTCTGAAGGAAGAGGACTTTCAGGGGCTTCCTCCTGAATGGTGCTAGGTTCACCTTCGGCACCTTTGCCTTTCAGCAGCTTCTTTGACCTTGGAGGTGCGTTGCCCAAAGGGGAAGTTGTGAAATCTACCCCGAGGTAGATTAGTCCGTTCATGCGGCACCAATGCTCTGTTCTCCGCATAGTCTCCTTGACCCTCTCCTCAATTGTTTGAGGAGCCTTGCTTCTGTCAATGTCCGGGAAGGGCCAATCATCCCCTTCTGTGTCATTATACACTTTGTCTACTTCGTCTTCCGTGGTTTGGAAACCTTTGGGGACAATGGCCACTCCGTATTGAATGATTTCCGTCAATGCCAAGCGCGAGTGATCCTTTCTTCTGAGTTCCACCTCATGGAGAACGTCAATGTAAATATCCTCAATTTGAGGGACATGGATCGGATCAAGCTTCGCCCTTGGCAGGCAGCCCCTAGGATCGAAGGTAGGCCTGGCTGGGAAGTCATGCTTCAAATTTAACAACTCCAGCTCTGCGAACATTTCCTTCGCCTTATGGTAGGAGGAGCATGTGTACCGGCCCACTGTGAGGGGGAAAGGAGTTCCGCCCTTCTTTCTTTTGAGGCACTTTTCATGGTACGTGACCAGCTGTCTTGATAGTTCTAATAGAATCAGCCTTGGTCCAGCATACCTCGGTAGCCTGGTTGGCTCTCCCAAAAAGTTGGCAGCCCTTAGATAGGTGAACGTGGGAAATTGGGTGAACAGGGCCCCCCATTTCTCTGTGACTGCCACTATGTTCTTGGTTGTCCGGCTATGAGTCATGTTCGGCCTCAGTAGGCAGATGACATGATAGAAGAATGCATCGTTAACTTTTGCGAAATGTTGGATGCTATTCTCCAGCCTCAGCTCTGGATAGTAATCAAATATCTTGGCCTGAGGCCATACTCCACTTCGGTTCAGCCCCGGATAATCCCTTGCTGACGCTGCAGCATAGACTACATAGGAGTTCATATGGAACACTCCCGTTGTGGCGAACTCGTCAGAAGCCGCCGAGATGGTGTCGCTTGATTATTTCACCCCAGCAAAAGCGCTGATCGGGCAAATTCTTATTCATTGTTTCTAGGTACCGCAGCATCCACTTATGGAAATAGTGGGCATCTGAAAGCCCGAAGACTCTGCTCAGGAAGGTGATCGTGTCACTGAGTTCCTCTGAGAAATCACTTCGGTGGATAGTCTGAGGCCACCGGGTCACTACCTTCTTATTCTTTAGGTAGACCTCATTCATCAACTGCATGCACTGGCCCTCGTTGTCTTCCTGTGCCTTGATGCATTCCTCGTTGGCTAACAAACCACGTAGTTCCGGTGGTGAGGGATGCCAAGCATCAACTCAAAATGACGGGCAGTGAGGTTTATGACTACCTCGCCCTTACTGTTCTCGACACATCTTGTGTCTTTGTTGTAACATTGGGCAACTACCATCATGAACTCATTGTTCACAGCCATGACGACAGGATTCCTCCCAAAGCAAAGTGCAGTGGCACCGCCTATTAGCTTGTCCATCCATGGACTTCAGAACCTTCTCGAGTTCTAACCCGTAACTCATCCATGTCAATGTGACCCACCTCCGAGTCTCGACATCCATACCGCACTCACCTATGATCGGGCATCCCGACCTCTCGATATTTGTATTTCATCTCTTCTTCGTCGCCTTAGCTTTTCCTCTTGGTTTGGTGGGTTTTTGCTTGACGTAGACATGTGTTCTCGAACTCGCCTTGCTGATCTGCACGAAGAAGAAGTGAGACCCAATCCAAAAAGGTTGAATTAGTCATTTGATCTTCCATTGGAAAGCTAGCAGAAGGAGAGAGTTAGAGATTATAAGGCTCAGGGCGCATGAAAATGTAATCGCGGCAAAAGCCAAATAGATAAGGCGCACAGAAAAGGAATGTTGCATAGGTTATACTAGCGCCAAAGGCGCATGGCGCATGGATGAAGCAGGTTGCATTTTATAACAGGGCGCACAGGAAATGCGTGTTACATTGGGGTTCGGTGCGCCCTTTGGCGCATGGGAAGATTGTGTAACATTAACAAATGGTGCGCCAAAGGGATATGGCGCGGCGCATGGAGGGTTTACTCAACATCATGTTACTGCAACGGAGGGTGCGCCCGCGCCTATGTAATCTTTATACTTGCGCGCAGAAGGCTTGTGCTGCATCGAAACTGGGTGCGCCCTTTGGCGCATGGAAACATTATGCAGCATGGATAAAGGGTGCGCCAAAGGCTTTCAAGGAGGCGCGGGATTTAGACTTGTAGCATGCAAAAAGGGCGCGCCATTGAGGGCGCATGAATTTCAACTGCAGCAGAACGGAAGGCTGCGCCATTGGCACGGGTTTTGAATATGTTACATGGCGGGTAGGTGCGCCGAGGGGCGCAACTATCTTTTTTTGCAACAAAGCGCGCCAGTGCGCCACTGGATAAAAGCCTACCCAAATCTCTTCTTTATTCCTCTCTTCCACTTCAAAAATTACTTGAACAAGTAAGGTTTTACAAAAAGCTTTTTAATAGACCAAGCCAGTTACAAAACGACTCCTTTTCCAGCAGATCCGGAAAGAGGGAGGGAGAGGAAGAGGAACAGAAGAAAACGAACAGGGCAGCACAGGGGGAAAGGCCTAAACATATTTCATTAAAAACCGACCAGCAAACCAAAAATGATCAAACACACCAACACACGATCAAAACACGAAAGCATAAAACAGAGAAGAGGGAGAACCTCTTACCTTAAATATAGCAAAAGATTTGGAAAGCGGGTCCACAGTGCGAGATAGCGACAGAGCAGAGCTGACAAATCCAGAGCAATCACGTGCTTGAAAAAAGGAATGAAAATGACATGGGCGCGCACTGATATTTATAGGAAAACTTGTCATCAATGCGCCACCAACCTTTTGAAATGGCGCATGGAAACGGCTGTCGACAAGGGAAAGCGTGCGCCCTTTGGCGCATGGAAGGAATTGACAACAGAAGAATGAGCGCGCCTTTTTGCGCACCATATGCATTGTCGACATGAAGTTATGTGCGCCCTTTGGCGCACCAAAACTTGGTGTCAGCAGAGATATACGTGCGCCTTGGCGCACCAAAAAGTGATTCAACATCCTTTGGCGCACCGAAAGACGTGTTAACATGTAAAACCATGCGCCAAAGGCTTTTAAGGGGGCGCATCAAAACTATGTGTTACAAGGCAAATCCATGCGCCCAGCCCAAAAAGGCTCAAAAAGACTAAGTTCAAAAACTAGATTTCCCGGGGAGGGATTTTACAATGTTTCGAACGCGAGGGATCCCTAACGAGGGATCGAAACAAAATTTTCGGTATGGTTATCGGTAAAATTGCCCTTGTCAATTTTACGGGATAACATGTATAAAAACAATAATGTATTTATTTTAAGTTTATTTTCTACATCAATATTATTACTTTTTTATATATTAGACAAAAATATTAAATATTACAAAATATTTAATATAATAATAAAATATAATTAATAGCAATAAATACTTAAAATAAATATAATATATTACTTGTAATTAATAAATAATTATATTACATATATTTTTTAAAAAATGAATGGATTGTGTCATTTTTGTGCCACCAAATAGATGAGAAAATGCTTGTTAAGCATCGCTTTGAGTGGCATTAACATGGCACAATCATGATGCAAATAAAATGTATAGTTGCTTCAATTTTTTGCAACAAAAATGTCATGATTTTCTCAAAGAAACGAGGCCAAAATCAACAAAAAAAGGGTCAATTTTTATGCAAATTTGACCCAAAAAGTGACATTTTAACACTTTATGTAGTAGTGATCGCAGCACGTAATGACTTAAAAGTTCTCTTTGAATGGATTGGCGAAACTTGTTGTTCATGGGAGGTTCAAGACGAGGGGTTTGTGTGACATTAATTTGGCGCTCCTCACGAAATATATTGAGGTTGAATGTTCATTTGAGTAATATTAGATTGCATTTGAAGAAAATTGAGTGTTACTCATCCATGCATTTTGGATGGGTTCAAGAGTTTCTCTAACAAATTCATCAAATTTTTGGATGAATTATTGCATTGTAGGTGTGTAGTTAGCATATATTTTATCTCGATTCCTCACCCTTGTGCTCCAAGTTTTCTTCATGAATAGGCTTTTTCAAGTCATATGTAGTGTGAATTCTAGAATTGGATGCATCATCATTTGCCCTATCTATATAGATAGCCCCTCTCTATAGTTATGTTCATAATGGACTGGGATTTTCTTAGTGTTAGTACCAGCCATATTACAATCCATAGATAAGGGTTTCATCCGAGGTAGAGAGTCCTTATTGTTGTTTTGGGAGCTATAGAGATGCTCCATGGTATGAGGCTTTAGAAAAGTGAGAAGCTAGAGAAAATGAGATTGATAATAAGGAGATAAGAAGATGATATGATAGGAAATAAAAGGAAATTACGTGAAGATTACTCACTCGGTGGTGGAGTAGGATTCATGCCAAGTTCACCAAAATGTATGTTGGTGAAGATAATGTGCAGATAAAAAAGAAATGTGAATATAACTCACACAATGGTGGAGTAAGATTCAAATTAGGTTCACCAAAATTTAACTATGTTGATTCAACCCTAATTAAAATAAATAAGAGATGGGGATTAATGTGTTCTTATTTATTGAAGAGTCAAGGGTCAACAATTGGTAATATATTCAAATTAATTAATAAGTATTGATGTATGAATCAAATTTGTGTTCATTAAAAATTTGTAAGATAGAATATGGAAACAATTACTAAAGCATGAGGAAGTGGATGCAATTACTTGATTACAAACTTGGGAAGTTGATATGATAATGTCGTGTGACTATGTAAGTTAGAAATGATCTAGCAGTGTTTTGTTTCCGGAATTGGAGTGAAAAACTAAGAAACCATGACATTGTTTGGTATGCATGGAAGGGTGGGACAATCACATACCTTTCAAATGGTCCCATATAATGATACGTTCGTGCTCTTCAAATTTTGTAACCCTCTACAACACTTTGTGATGACCTTCACTCTGAAAATTGAAGTGTCACACACTTTTGAAACCCTCTACGTGTTGTGAAATGTCTTTAAACCCTAGTCATGGGTAGGAGACCCAACAAAAAGGTTAGTGGATAGGCTAAAGTGCGGTTTGTACACCGCCTACATTGGAAATACTTTGAATAGGCTTCAAACCACATGTAATTCTCCACCTAGCATGTGATATCTATATGGATGCAACTAGTTTGATAACTTGACCACTTGATAATTAGAAACTAAAGCTCAACATGCTTAGCTTGACATGACTTTAAAGGTCTCTAGATTTAGAAGTGCAACTCTTGAACATGGTTTGGAGTACTTCATACTTGTGTGGGGGTTATTCCTAGATTGTGTTGTTGCTTTGAAGGGATTTAGGTGAGATTGGAGTGTTTGTGGAATATATTTTACAAGTATGATCGGAAAGTGCTAAGTGGGGTAAATAGGCGAGTTAGACTCAATTATATAAGCTTTTATAGGCTTAATTTCGTATTAAGGCCAACCTATAGGATATGAATTGGACCATAAAATATCAAATTGAAAAGGTAAATGTTATGTGGGTTGGAATGAAATTTTCGGCTTGAGAATAAATTGTTGGCATTCTACAAAGTTTTGGAAATGATGTCCGAGAGAAATATAATGATGTGGAGTTATGCAATTAGTTATGTCATTGAATTAGCAGTGTGAATAGAGAAACAAGTCGTGCGCAAGAGAGATAAGCATAGGTTAAGCTTGGAATTTGCATGCAAGTCATGTTTTAGGTGCAAAGGCAATGTTGTCATTATCAAATAATAAATTTCCAAATTTAGGTGTCTACATTTCCCCCTTTATGCATGAAATAAAAATTACATGTTTAAAGGAAAAGATATGTGTGTAAACACACTTTTTCTATGCTCCAAGTTGTTGAGTTTGCTTGTGTGTTCACATGCTCGGTGATGAAACATGTGACACATAGTATAGTCAATATCCATACAATAATTGAACTTTAACTCAATTTTGAAATATATGCGTAAATTTGAAAAATAAATTAGTAACTAGTAAAGTGAAAGAGACAAGAGCATGTAAGGAGTACACCTATTTTCTTTATGAAGGAGAAGCTCCTAAATTTTTCGTACTAGGAGATGTAGATTGGAAGATTCGCTAAAGGTTGGGGCGATCAGTCCCCAACTTTGTTGAAATAAATGTCGAGCCACAAAGGAATTGGATTTGATTGACCCAACACCAAAAGAAAGGGTATCGAAGGACTTTCTAATCATCCCAAGAATATTCTAAAATAAAAAGGGGTGTCACAATGTTTTCTATTCACCCCAAAAATCCTCCATGGAAGAGTGAGAATAAGAGTGTCATAGGGTTTCCTTGTTTCCCCATAAGCTTCTTCCCACGAACTACACCGCTATAGATGAATCTAGGTCCAAGTGAAAAATAACACAAAATCGAAAGAGAATGACTTGTCTCATGCCCCCACCGTGTGATGCCCTATGAGTATCAAATGTGCAATGTTGAATATAGAAGAAGGAGAAGAAGACCCATGTCACCATCCCCTATCGTGAAATTGTGCTTAAGTTATGTAGTGTAAATAAGTAATACACTACTCAAAATCCCACATTTTGCACCAAACTATAGTAGACCTTTCCCTAGATTGTGCAAATTGGATCTCGAACTTGTATTAGAAACTTATAACTTACTATGAGAATCTAAGAAATATGTAATCTGCTAAAAAATTCCCCATGATGAAAATGTTTATCCTAGACTATGGCATCGGTGGTTTTGTCCCTCAGTGGATAATTTTTCCGTGTGTAGTTTGCTCATGTTTTGCATTTGATTTTTGTTCCTAAGTATTTGTACTTTGTTCCATTTAGTTCCTGAATTATGAATTTTATTTGTGTGCCTAATGTGCATATATATTTGTGTAATAAACCCCATTATATTCCCCCTCTTTTGAGGTGGGTGAGATGTACAAAGAGAACACTTACCTAAAATAAAATTATGGGTATCCATATTGAATGTATCTCATAGTCGGTGTTGGATCACATTAAGGGTTGTTGTAAGTGGCCACCGTTAAGATCATGTTCTTCCAAGAGTGTGCATGGTGGAAACCATGACATAAAAAAGAGGAAAAAATAAATAAGTGCATAGGAAATCAAGCATATGAGTACACAAGTAATGTCACATATGTTATTCATAACCAAGGCCAAGAGCCACATACAAGATACAAGAGTGTCACACATATAAGCAAGCCACAAACAAGAGACACCAAAGTGTCACAAATATAATCATAACAAACGTCAAAATTTGTGTATATGAAAACAAACCTACAAGCAAATGAATACAATAGAAGATAATGGCCCTGAGGCACATATATCAAGAGAAGTTAGTGTTGTACAAGACACATATTAACGATATTAGTTTTGAAATAACATATAGCACAATATGAGAAATTGAGCATAATGAGGAAGTGAAAGTAATTATATTGAAAAAATCACCAAAATACTATAGAAGATGCCCCCAAATCAGCAAGGCCATTGTAAAGAGGACTAGGCCAACACATGTCATCATAGAATCTTGTGTGTTTTCCATCAAGATCAAGATACTTTGTAAATAATTGTGTCAATAGTATATAGAAAATATGGTATCCATCAAACCATATGAAAAATATGTGTAAAATGAAAACTAGCAAATCGGGTCATATATAGGTCTTGATTTTGTACTTTGAAAATATCTAAATGTTTTTGTGCTTATTAGACTATTGAATGTTTTTTGTTTTGAAATAATGATAATAAAATGGATGGCTAAACCAATAGATTTTCATTGTGATCAAGTAAAATTGGCCCCTGGATCAACCAAATGATATAGCCTTCAAGGAAAGGGATATCAAGGTCACCAACTCATCAAAGGTGAAAAAAGTTTGTAATGTATTCTTCATCAATGATAGGGGTGTCATGTTGTATCAAGAGATTTTGCCAACACATCAAGTTTTGTGGGTGCAAAAATAACAATCCCATAAAATGGAAATAATTTTTCCATCATGAGGGAATAATAGATAATATTGATCAAGATCAAGAACTACCCCCATATGTTGGAACCATGGTGCACCTAAACAAAGTTTATCTCGGTTGTTCATTTTTATTTACCCACAATGTTGTTTGTAATATGTGCAAGTCACAAGAAATTAAGATATCATTAGAACCATGATATTGAGGTAGTTGAGGATCATGTGTAAGAGATAAAAAAATTTAACCAAGTGTCTATAATGTCGCAACGAAAGGCACGTGTTACATAGTTCATTGCTATCGATTAGGACATATTCCCAATACTTGTCATTTGTGTAAATTGTGATTGTAGGTATGTGATGACAATGATAGGTGTGTATGGTCATTGTAGTTGAAGGAAGATAGTTTGATGCATATGGATATATCGACTAAGTATGTAGAGATGGGTTTGTTGATAAGATCAAAGCATGATTGGTAGCAAAAGGATTTTCGCAAGTGTCAGTATTGAGTACATCGAGACCTTTGCACTAGTTTCCAAAATGAACTCTATCCGACTCACTCTTTCCATTTTCATAGCTCAATGCTAGGATGTTCATCAGAGGGATGTGAAGAGTTTCTTTCTTCATGGTGACCTAGAGGAGGAAATCTACATGGAGCAGCCACAAGGTTTTGTTCAGGATTCTTCCTTAGTATGTAGACTTAGAAAATCTATCTATGGCCTTAAACAGACCCTCGGGATTGGTATGCCAAGATGGATTCCTTTCTTCTCACTGTAGGGTTCACTAGATGCCACTCTGATCCAAATGTCTACATTTTATGGTAGGATGATTCACTTTTGATTCTGGTTCTTTATGTTGATGACCTTTTGATCACAAGGATATCTTCATCATCCATGCAGTGGTGAAAGAATCTCTACAAGATATATTTTCCATGACTGAATTGGGTTTGTTGCATTACTTCCTTGGGATTTAGATTTCATAGTCTAACTCAAGGATAACCATTGCACAACCTAAGTATGTTCTCGATTTACTTTTTCGATTTCACAAGGTTGATTATAATCCATTTCTATCTAGAGTCAAGCTTGAGGTTGATTTTACTTCACCATTGGTCAATGTTACCTTGTATCGAAAGATGTAGGAAGCTTTATATATTTGACTCACACTAGACCCAACATTTCATATGCGAGAATGTTTGGTCTCTACATTCATGCAGAGCCTCGTGAGCTGCAATGGAAAGTGGACAAGGGAATTCTTCACTACATTCAAGGTACACACCGATTCGTAATTCACTATGGAGTGGTTTCGATCTTTCGACTTGGTTGGATACACGGATTTTGAATGGTTCGGCGATATTTACAATCGCAAGTCCACTTCAAGTTATAGTTTCTCTATATTTTTTCCTAATTAGTTGGTCAAGCAAGAAGCAAGATGTTATTAGTTTTTAGCCTACCGAGGTTGAATACGAGAGGAGCTATTAATGCTACTTATTAAGGTCATCTTGCTTTGGGGCAACTGATAAAGTTTGGTATTCATTTCAGAAACCCACGGTCATCTTATGTTCAGAGGTAGAGCACCATTCAGATTTGCAAGAATCCGGTCCAACATCAACGAGCCAAGCACATTGAGATTCACATGCATTTCATTAGGAGATAATTCATGGCTGACAGTTGATTGATCTCAAATATTTCCATACATGGGAGGTTGCTGATTGTTGACACCTTCACCAAACCCTTTGTTGAGAGCAAATTTATTCACTTACAAGCTCTCTTTGGGGTGCGGGATGTCAACGTCATCTTTGGGGGGCTTTAGTCCTCCTTTTTGCTTCTCTCTCCACTTTTTGGGGGATTTTTGCCACTATGTTTTCTCATTTTTTCCACTTTTGGAGAGTTTCATTGTACTTGGTCACTAGGACTTGTTGTGATCCACCTTTTCTATCCACCTAAGCTACACGTTTAAGGGGGGTTGTTAGTGTAGGCTATTATTTTCCTTGTATTTGTTTATTTAATTGGGTTATTCCTTCACACATGGGTTTTTCCTACACTCATGGATTAGACTTGCTTAGGTGTCATTTGACTATCATAGGTGTCATAGGAGTTACATTTGATTGTCATAGATGTCATATGTCATAGGAGTTACTCTTGACCAGCTATTCCAAGTATGGGAGTTACACTCCTATTATTGGTCTTTGACCACTATTCTAGGGAAATTACTCTCCTATTTGTACACCTCCTTTGAGAGCTATTCAGTTGATTTGAGTTATCAATTCATTTCATGTGTTGAGAGTATTGTAATTCATTCACATTGATCTTCTTCTTCTTTTATTTCTTGATTCTTCGCAACTACATAGTGCATCCGTTGAGACAGAATCCTCGCACACAAAACTTCCATGTGTGGTAATTAGATTACAATCCATCATTAAAAACTTCTTGAGTGTTGTATTGCCATATTTCAATTGCGATACAAATATGTGAGTTTATCTTTGCCAAACTTCCAAATCAAGACAATAATACTGAAGCCCCTAGATCTCGTCATGTCAAGTGATCAATTTTGATCTTTCTATGTTGACTCAATCATTTTAATTTTTTTATTAAAGTGATATTTCTTTATTGGCTTCATCAACAAAAATAGTGTACTCATAGCCATCATGTATAAATTTGACATATTGATGAAAAGTGAATGGTAAATCTTCCATAGCGTGAATCCAAGGGTGTCCTCAGAGGTGGTAATGAAGAGCATTCTCCATAGTATGAAATATAATAGGAAGTTTCTTAGGACCAATGGAAACATCCGAAGGGATTTTCCCAAGTGTACATCGTGATACATTATCAAAGCCTCAAACAAGTAGTAATAGTCTTATCAATTAATTTCATAGAGATATCCATTTGTTTGAGCAAGAAGATAGGGCATACATTCAAACCATATCCACTATAAATCCATACAACAATGAGTAACGATGGACAACAATAGCCACTTTATGATTAGAATGAAGCTCAATGGGATTGAAAGCAATAGCCTTGTCTATTCTTTTAAATGTGTCTATGTGTTGGCTAGATTTTCTACATAGCATCAAACCTAGGTCATATGAGATAAATCTCCCTCATTTAACCGGTGAGGCTCCCGTGTCAGATTTGTCAATATAAATGTGTTTTTATCTATCAGGGGTTTTACTTTAACCACTTAGTTCATGAACCATAACTAAGAAGTTCTGCAGCAAGTAAGCAGCTGTTTAAGAAAGGAAGTATTTTATAGAAGAAGAAAGTCAAGGTATTACAGAGAAGAAGTAAGGAAGATGTGCATCCCAATTAGTAGATAACGAGGCTAATTGCATGCACATAGAAGAAACTTAATAGATTTGAACACACAGAATTCTAAAGAAAAGGCAGTTCTAGATCCAGATCTAAAATAACACAAAGTTTACTTTAAAGATCTAAGATTTAAAAGCAAGAAACACAAGACTGTTGTGACACAAAGTTCTCCGACACCGCTTCTTTGTATTCCTCTCGCAACAAGTGGCTCTCGGGGTTCAAAGACAAAGTCTAGAACACAAGATTGCTTTTACAAATTCTCGATCGATGATTAACCCAGAGGTTCTTCTCCTACATATAGAATGTAGGAGGGAAAGTACAAATAGAAGACTCAAACTAAACTAAAGTATGAACAACAAGTAAAGATGACATTTGGCAATCATCCTCAACTAACTTCTTCTTAAGTGACACATGTATCACTTAACTAATAGAAAGGTTCCACATGACTTCAAGTAATGGTCATGAAACCAATAACTTAGAAGTTTACAATTTCATCCGGGAACATAGAAAATAGAAGAAGTCATGCCAGTTGTAACATCTACATCTTCTTCTTGTTCTGATATCTGATATACTTGTCGAACATATAATTCAGCATCTTTCCATCTGTTTTAGCTACTGCTTCCTTTTCTGTCCTGAATTGCAGCAATCCTTCATTCAACACTTTGCTGCATGCTTCCACTTCTTCCAAACTTGGCCCAAATCTCGCAATGCCTGCAGTGTCACCAGCCTACTGATAGAGTTCATCGTGAAAGGCTTGGTGGCTTTATCAATCCTCTTTTGCACCATCAGAAGAGAACCCTCCAGGGAATTATGCACCTCGTTAGAAACAATCCGCACGTATGAAGTAATACCTCCATCCACTCTTTCCTCAGTGAAAGAAATAATACTGTCCGGCAAATCTGATGTTCTACTCTCAAGCGCCTGCATCCTCTTCAGCAAAACTCTGCAGATCTCCAAACGGAAAGATACTGCAAACTCTAGCTGCTTCCCCTTCTCGACTGATCCATCCGGCACAATTTGTTCTGCAACCAATACATCTCCCGGCAGCTTGTTGATCTCGGCCAAAATACTCAGGTTACTCTCTGCAACTGTATTCATTCCTTCTATGCTTTCTATCAGTTGCTTTAGTTGATTTGCTGCATCGTTCATAACCTTTAGGCGGGCTGGCACTTCCCCAAGTTGCACAGAAGCTTGACGAATAATCAGATCCTTCCATTCGTCAATAGCCTTTACTTGATTGCTTGCATCTTCCATTTCCTGCATAAGATGATCACTCACCTGCGCTGAAATGGGCTGAACGGAAGGTTTAGCAACCTTGGCTATGATCTCACATAATTGAGATATTTGCTTCTGCAGCTCTTCTTTCTCCGCCTTTTCACTGTCAAGCCTAAGGAACAAAGCATCCAGCAACGTCTGCGTGTCCTGCTTCAATCCTTCAGTGGTAGCTTGACCGAGTGGTATTTTGGTCACCGTCACATCTTCTGCCGTGAGTTCCTCTTCTACCTTTCCTTCCGCCGGGATTAATATCTCAGCAAACTTCTCTCCCGAATCCTCGATGATCAACCTAGAAGTTGCTTTAGCAACTTTAGGCCTTCTGTCTCTTCTGCTCAGATCCTGAAGTAGCTGCAAGTCATGTTCCTCTAAGTTCATCTCTACTCTTGCTTCCGGAACCAACTGCAAAGCTAACCATTCCGAGAAATTACTTCTCGGAGAGTGAGAAGTCGCTGAGTGCACTACCATTTCCCGCTCTGCATCCTCTCCATCAGAAAGTGTCACAGTATCATGGCTGCCATCCTCTGAAACATCCAAGGACAAAGCTCTTTCGAACTCCGTCATCTGCAGCTTCAACATCTCCTCTGGAACGGGTGCTGAACGAAGTGGCTGCGGAGAGAAGATGAACGTTGCTGGTTTTAATGAAGGCATGGAAGCATCCTGCTGCTGTGGTGCAATAGTTGGTGATCCTTTAGGTACTGGAGAAGTCGGAGTCAAAGCTATGGTCGTAGAAGTGGTCTTCTCTTTCTCTTGAGATCTTCTGCGTACTTTCAACTTCTCGGAACTTCTGCTGCTCTCTCCTTCATGCTTTCGCTTGAGGGAATCTCCTGTGCCGAAGTTGCCTGTGATTTGGTTCATCAATACTTCATCAAGGCAGTATCCCTTCGTTAGCAACCAGCTCGAAGTACTCACCAACACAGCTCCAGATCTTTCTTCTATTGTGCTGCAGCCGCCATTGCTATCCTGCAGTAGAGCTTTATCTCCTCCCATTTGATGGTAAGTGTCAAGTACCACGTTCCCATCATCTTTAAGATCCGCAGGTATCCGCGCTAGTCCAAAGTCAAATACTTGCTTTGCCGACAGCCTGCTGAAATCTTTCTTTCTGACCTCGTACTCACTTCTGCACTTCATCCAGAAATCTTCTAACGAAGGCACATGTGCGTACTCCTGGGAGATTGTCTTCCTGGCTATTCCAAATGGATCGAAATTAAGCCGTGCAGGGAAGAACTCTTGCTCATACTCGGACAACATTTGTGCTTCCATCCCTCGAGCTCTGTGAATGCTGATGCAACTGTAATATCCCACAGTGAGTGGGAAGAAGCCCGTAGACTTGTGCCGCTTCGACTGAAGGTCGTGTAACTCCACAAGTTGCCTGCTCAGCTCCATGGCAATCAATCTGTCACTCGGGTACCTTGGCATCTTTGTTGGTTCACCTGAAAAGCTCGTAACCCTGAGGTATGTGAAATCTGCAAACTGGATGAATACACTGCCAATCTTGGACACTGCTTCCCATGCTTCCTTGCTTACCCTGTGAGTCTTCAAGTCTTTGTCTAACCTGCAGATGAAATCGTAGAAGAAACCATCGTTGATCACTTTGAAGTCCTTCTCGCACGCAGGTACAGTAAGCTGTGGGTAGCACTCGAAAATGGGATCCTTGGAAAGAATACCACATCTATCCAGCTTGGAAAAGACACCTGTGAAGCCTGCAAAGATACACCAAGTATGAAGTCATCTTGAAGCTGAAGGTACGCTTTACGTTCCGCAGTTGCTCACCGATGTTGCTGCTAATAATTTCTGACCAACTGATTATAGAATCAACCTTGTTGATTTCAATGGTCCTGATGAAAGCATACATCCATGTCCGGAAAGTGTAGGCATTCGCTTCACCATTCAACCTGCATAGCAATTTGACAATATCATCCGCCTCCTGCACCAAATTGGATCGTGGAAGAGTTCTCGGGAACTTGGAAGGGGATCTAGGCTTCTTCATGAACCGGCTATTCATGATGCTCACACAGTCAGCTCTATGCTTTTCCCACCTACTGTCAGCATCCTGAATGCTAATAGAAGTCACCACCTTTCGTACTGGAATCTTCAAACAATAATCGAAGAATTCCGCATCCAAACGAATTATTGTCTTTCCCGCAACATCACGCACTGATCTGGATGAAGGATGATAAGATCTAGCACACTCCATCACAAACTCTGGCAATTGGGCTGTACACGGGAAAGCTGCAGCTCGAATAATTCCACTACTTTTGACCGCACGCATGAGTGAAGTCTTTCCAGCTCTGGATCTGTCAATCAAATCAGAAAGAGGTTCTGGGCCTAGATCCGTGTCTCCTATGTCTGAAAGTTTAGAAGCAATGCATGAATCCATCGTGCTCTCTTTTTCATCTCCTTTTGCCATGGCTTTATCAATCTTTGTCTGAATAATTCTTTTTCTTCTAATTTGGCCGGATTTCTTCAATACTGGTGCAGATCTGGACAATTCTTCAGATTCGGAGGATATTTGCAATGTATTGGACATTGATAAATACTCCTTTTCTTTTATAAAGCACCTGTAATGAGTTCCTGCAATTTATTCAGACAAAAATGGCCACCGGAGCATGAATAGTGAATTTAAATTATAAAAATCTGCACTTTTCAAGCCTGCTGCCCCAAAAATTGGTGTTTAATTTGCACATAAAGAGAGCATGAATCCTTTCAATCAACACCTGAGCTCCTGTAACACCTGTGAAAACAACTATGCAGACGAAGATCAACCTTCTCCAAAGCATGCGCCAAATCTGGAAGCTTTTAGCCTTTGTTAGCACTTTGTCTGTGCAAAATCCTTCCTCTAATGGGGGCGCACTTTTTCTCCTTGCTGCAATTCTTAACCTGTGAATTAAATAATTCATCCATATGGCTGCCCATGCTTATATAACCTTCATAATTCTATAATTAATAATTGCCCTAACAATTAAAGGCAATTAATTAATTAAAAATCATGCTTTTCTCTTTTAAAAATAGCATGTTTAAGGACAACCATCCAATAAATTAAATTAATCCAATTTAATCCTTCACACAAAGACTTCACTCAAGTCTCACAAAGTGTGCTTTGACCATAGTACTTACCGAAAATAGAAATTAATTTAATGATTTAATGCTTCAAAAATCATTAAATAATGCCCAAATGGGGCGCACTTTTTGAGAGAAGGGGGCAGCCACTAAATAAATTAAATTTAATTAATTTAATTTATTTCTTTTATTCCTCCTTTGACTTTTTGACCTCCTCAAGCTTGGGCGCACTTTTTGAAGGAAGAAAGATTATTTAAAATAATCAATTTAATCACTTTAATCCATCACCAAAGGGGGCGCACTTTTTTGCACATGTAATTCTATTTTTAAGAATTTTTCCATAATGGGATTCTTTACCCTGCCAGGCAGGCACCAAAATCCCATGATCCACTTAAGTGATTTGACTTTGACAATGGGATTCTTTACCTTGCAAGGCAGGCACTAAAATCCCATGATTTCACTTAAGTCACTTTCCTTTTATTATATCATGGGAATTTTTACCCTGCAAGGCAGGCAATAAATTCCCACCTGCCTGCAGCCTCTATTTTTCCCACTGCAGCTTAAGTGACTTTTATAACACGGGAAAAAGTACCCTGCCAGGCAGGTATACAATTCCCATCCTGCCTGCGGCTTATATTTTTCCCATCGCAGCTTAAATCCTTTGTTTTCCAAAAATGCGCCCATCCCCGCAGGGGCTTTTCTGTGCACGACTTCGCTTTTTCCCAGTGATCCAGACCTCCGATGACGACTTCCTCCGGGCAAAATGTGCGTGTATGTTTTCCAGCTGCTCCAGGCCAAAAATCGGGCTTACCCGGCGAAGGAGTTGTTCCAGAGAAATTTTACAGAAAACAGAACGGGACACCACAAAAACACGAAAAATTGCCAAAAGTTACAAATAAAGCCCAAAACTTAAAATAAGTTAAAATCCTTCTGGTATATAGGAATAATAACATATTCGCTTATAACAGAGTTGAAACGGAGCGCAAATAGCCTCATACGGGGCTCAAAATAATTAAATACAAATTTCCCGCAGACAAATCCCGACGACAGAATAAAACAATTTTGGGCATCTGGGTATTTGGCGAAAAGGGCTAATATGGCTCTTTGGGATTATCTTGACGCAATACAAGAACTTTCAGGCAATAAAAACAACAAATGACCCACTATTTTAAAAGTACGAAATTTTTTCGAATTGGGTATCATGATTTCGTGGTGAAATCTGAGTGACACCACTATGATAGACACAAAAGAAGAAGGTTGGGTATCATTAGGGAGAATAGTAGATTGTGATGCCTCGTATAAGATATCCTTGTAAACAAGTGTCTTCTTAAGTAATTCCGAATAGACATCTTTAAGGTATAGTGTTCAATTGACCCAATATATCATAACCTTTAAATATAGCACTAGGTTTAGTGGCATGAGAAAAAGGTGGTGGGGGTAAAGGTTGATTGCCCACAATGGTTTGGTTGTTTTTTACATCTTGTGTTAACATGGACTACGGGTCCCAATCTAATCTTAGGGTGAATAGAGAGTGAAACATAAGAATACATACAAGCTCTTGGATGCATAAAGTAGCAATAGGAATGATCTTAGATTGTACATCAATATAAGCAGGAGTTGCTTTAGGC
Source organism: Taxus wallichiana var. yunnanensis (assembly GCA_018340775.1). Taxonomy (NCBI): domain Eukaryota; kingdom Viridiplantae; phylum Streptophyta; class Pinopsida; order Cupressales; family Taxaceae; genus Taxus; species Taxus wallichiana. Next base: position 80,713,411 of record CM031240.1, read on the forward strand.
CGAGTAAAAGGCATGGAATATCGGTAGGTGGGTCTCATCTCTTAAGCCGAGCATAGCATGGACATGGTTAAAGGTATGGTAGCTTGTATCAACTTGAGGGGGTGGACCCTTAGGATTTATGCTAAGATCATAAAAGATTTCCTAAGCGAGCCATAAAAACATTAATGAGAAGGAAGCCAAGAGCTAACAAAAGGATCGTGCACCAAAGAAGTGAGGATAAGCCTTAGAGAAACTAGGGTTTGATCAACAAATGGGTTCACATAATGATTTAACCTTATAAATAAGAGTTGGGGTTAATGTGTTCTTATTTATCTACGGGTTAAATGGTTAACAACATGTAGTATATTCATATTGAATAATAAACAATAATGCATAAATCAAAATATACTTTCATTAGCAATTTGCAAGATAGAATATGAAAACTATTGCTAAAACACAAGGAAGTGAATGCACTTAGTTGATTACAAAGCTAGGAAGTTGATATAGTAGTGCCGTATGAGTGTGCGGGCTAGAAATAATCTAAGCAATGCTTTGTTTTTAGAAGTGGAGTGCAAAATTGAGTAGGTATGGTAATGTAAAAAGAGTTCGATGGTATTGTATTTGTATGATAATGCAATGGAACTCTACAACATTTTATGACCTCATGCGACACTTTGTAATGGCCATCACTATGAAAGCTTAGGTGTCACACATTTGTGAAACCTCAAACCCTAACCATGGGTAGGAGACCTTACAAAAAGGTTAGTGGTTGTGTTTAAGTACAATTTGTATTGCGCCTACATCGGCAATGCTCAAGAGACCTCAAACCGTATGTAGTTTTCCACATAGTATGTGATATCTATATAGCTGCAATTGATTTGGCAACTTGATCACATGGAAATTAGGAATAAAGGATTGGCATGCTTAGCTTGGCATGGCTTTGAATATCTCTAGATTGAGAAGTGCGACTCTTAAACCTAGTTAGGAGTGCTTTAAACTTGTGGGGGTGGTCGCTCCTAGATTGTGCTACTACTTTGAAGGGATTTAGGAGAGTTTGGAATGTTTTTAAAATGTATTTTGCAAGTTTGCTCTTGAAAGTGTCAGGTGAGGTAAATAACTAAATTAATTTGCTTATATATGTTTTTATAGGTTTAATTTTGCATTAAGGATGACCTATAGGATATGAACCTACCCATAATAATATCAAATTGAAAAGTAATTGTTGGGTGGCTTGGAACAAAATCGTCGGTTTTGATTGAACCATTGAATGGTTCGGATCGGATGAACGGTCTCACACATGCATGCGTTGAGATTCTGCAAAGCTTTAAGAATGATGCACGAGAGGAATATGTTTTTGTAGACAAATGCAATTAGTTATGTAAGTGATTGAGTAGTGTGAATAGATAAGCAAGTCATGCAAGAGAGATAAGGATAGGTCACCTAGGCTTGAAATGTGTGCACAAGTCATGATTTAGGTGCAAAGCCAAATTTATCATTGTTAAATAATCAATTGCTAAATTTAGTTGCTTACATATGGTGAAGTCAAAGTGATGATAAGAATAAAAAGAAACATAAATATGTCTCACTCAAAGGATGAGTATGATTCACGTCATATTCGCTCAAATGTAATATTGGTGAAGTTGAGTGAAGATAATAATAAAATGAAACATGAATATGACTCACTCAATGGTATAGTAAAATTCACATTTGGCTCACTAGAATGCATGTGGACTAAGAACGTCAATAGATTGCCCACCCTTCTAAAGAATATGGATAGGACAACATTTTAGGGACTATACACAAGCAAAGATTGTAACCAAATGGTGCACGACTTATGGATCTAAAAGACGAGTAATACACACTCTATCGAAGGCATGATATTCTAAAACATAAGTCTATGATATGGGATGGAGTATTACTAGAATTGTAGGTTGTAAGAAGATAGATAAGAGATATTTGCATATAAATAGATAGAAACTAGGTTGTAAGAACCAAGTGGTGGATATAAGCAATAGACAAAGAATATGTTGTTGGCATTGAGTGGTCATTGATGTCAAAGTGTGATGTATGAAGTATCATTGATGTCAAAAGAGATATGATGACTTGCAAAGGTAGTGCACTATTGTGATGATATGGTGATGATATCATAAAGAGTGTTGAAGGCTCTTACAAGTGTGCATGTGTGGAAAAGACATGAGGAGGTCAAGTATGGATGGTGCAAGCATGATTAAGATGATTGGTTGTGAGGCCTAGTCAACATTCATGAAGGAGGAAGGTATGTCATGGTGGTTCTCTAGTATGTAGTAGCTAGTTGAGCATGGAGAGCATGAAAATGAGGTTTAGGATGCATGACTAAAGGTTTGAATGTTAAATGGAACAAGAAGACCAAGGTGTAGAAGAGACAATTGAAGAAAAAAGTGTTGTTTGTTGTTTTGGTGTCTCATACAAAATGTTTCTGAGTCTATCTCGAAGTTTGTTCAAATGCTTCGGAGTTTGTCCAAAGTTTTTGGTTTGTCGTGGTATGGGACCAACAGTGTTGGCCAACTATTGTAATACATCCTTCAAAGTCTTTCCTAAGTGTCTCGAACTTTGTTCGAAGACTTTTCTATTTGCTTTGAGTCTATCCAAAGACTCGTGGTTTGTTGTGATTTGGGACCTACGGTGTGAGTCGAGTGTTGCAATGCATTTCTATGTTTGTTGGATCAATTTTTGTGATCGTGTTTGGTCGACCTTCAATAGATTTGAAAGCAGATTTGTGTTTTTCTTGTTGTTGGGTGACAATCTTTGTTTTTGGCACTAAAATGTTCATGTTTTTGGCCAACCCGAGTGATGGTGTCTAAAGCATATGGTGATGACCCTGAGGTCATGTAGCAGATTGTATACCTATTTTGGTTGCATGATTGTGTGTTGTGATGGTGTTTGAGCTTCATGTTTGAAGACCTGGTTTTGGAGCAATTTTGGGCAGCTTCAGTGCCCCTGGTTGCAGAGGTGTTCTTGGGCTTCTACAGCCCAAGTAATGGTGTTGTGAGCAATTGATGATGATCCTGAGGTCATGAGATTTCTATCCTTATGTCATTTGTTCATGGTTGAAATGATTTGGTGTTAGTTTGAGCCTCATCTTTGAGGACCGGTTTTGTAGGTCACGAGATATAGTGAGAATATTTGTTCCTAATGGTGGCTTCACAATATAATATGATGCTATAGAGTTGGAGAAGGATGTAGAAGGCATGGAATGGACTTAGACAACATGTCTAAGTGGTTTCATAAGTTTGGTGAATGCCATGTAGGCCCAAGTGGTCTTGGTTTTGGCGAGAGGGCAATTTGGGTGCTTTAGGGCCTCTTGTGTCCTAATGGAGGATTTGAGTTTGTGGATGCTATTACCGACCTAAGTGGTCTTTTGTATGATGTCCTTATGATGTTTTTAAGTTGTGTTTATGATATTTGTCCTATGATGGCCGACCTAAGTGTGTTATAATCACGAGTTAGGTATATAAGCATGTTATAAGGCTCATTTCAATGTGTGAGAGGATAAAAAGTGCACGTTAGAGGGCAAATTGTGGAGGTGTAAGAGGTCTTTGTGACCATCTAGACAGGGAAGAGAATGTGTCTTGACATTCTAGAGGGTGTGTTATTGTTGGAGAGATAGGTCATTGGACCTAATCACTTGGTGGAGAAGTGCTTGAGCGAGTTAGTATGAAGGAAAAGATTTGGAGAAGATAAAAGGAAAGAGAGCTTCATAGTGTCATCATCAGTTGTTGGTGCAACATTTCAGAGGTGACAAATACATCAAGTGGATTTAGTTGGTTTTGATTCATCTAGGGGTTGGTGCCTCCTTGTAGGGTTGGTACTCTACTAAATCTAGGGGTTGGTGCTCCTTATGGGGTTGGTGCTCTTTATGGGGTTGGTGCCTCACTAAACCTAGGGGTTGGTGCTCCTTGTTGAGTTGGTGCTCAACTAAATTTGATTCATTGCTCATAATAAAGTTTTGTTTTAGTGGGTTTTCTTCCCCTTGAGGGTTTCCCACTTATATCTAGTGTTCATGTGTTGATGTGTTCTCATTTTCTCTTTTATGGTTATGTTTTTTAATGCATGCATGCTTAATGGTTAAGTTGAATTGAATGGTTGATGGATGTAAATGTTTAAAGTGATTGAAAGTTTTATCACCCACCGATTCCCCCCCAGTGGTTGTGCTTACAACATATGCTACTCTATTCTAGTCTATAATACACATTATACATAAATAACAATGAAGATTAGAGATATTTACCTATGTAAACAAACCATTGACACATTAAACACTCGGGTTAGTAACACCTTATAAAAGAGGAGTTGTGGGGGACCACAAGAGGGATAGAAAATGGCCTAAGTAGACCATAGTTAGGGACTCCAAAGATTTGGTAACCCTTGTTGGTGTAACTCTTCTCTTGTGTACCCTAGATCCAAGCAGCATCAAAGATAGACCTCCAAGAGTTAGCAAAACTAATCAAACTTGTAAGTCCTTTAAGAGAAACGTTGCAGTGTTGGCATAATTGCATTACACCTATAAATAGGGACATGACTAACGATTGCAAACCCTTTGTAGTCGGGCCGCTTCACCATGGTCAATGCACTCGACTAGTAAAAGTACAATGCAGAGATCAACCATGGTAGATATCGTCAACTACACAATGGTTAATCATTGAGGTCCTAAGAGGAAAGGATCGAGAAATGGAGCAAACACTTGAAACAAATATGTTAGTTATTTGATAGGGATGTGAGTGTGAGGTAAGAAGGTATGTAGATTATAGCAAGAAAATAACAAATGGGTATCAAAGGAGGTACCTTTGTAGGATAGGATATCTAAGGCTTATTTGACTATGCAACAAATCTCTCTCACATGTAATACCACTAGCAACCCCACCCTACTCCCAGTGATGCCCCTTGAGGCATCACTCATGAAGTTCAATGTACCAATGGTACCTATAAAGAGAAAAGACAAGAAGAGTGAAAAATAAGGTGTATACATCTCCTATTAACTTGAATGCACAAATCCTTTAATAAAAATAGTCAAAAATTCATTGTCATTTGAAATACTATTAAATTATATAATATTCAAGTTACATTATTTAATGTGTAGATTACACTTCGAATATTTTTCTTGAATATGAGTCTACAAATCCTTCTCCGATTCAACAACCCGATTGCCTCGTCCACTTTCAATCCATACACCTATCTAGAATTGCGTATGTGAGACATTTGATGGTCAACCTAGACATACATGAGGGGATCAAACCATCTAGAATGTAAAGTTGAATCATAAATTAGAAATTGACATTTAGTGCAAACTCTAAAAATAGATTAGAGTAAACAAGGATCTTAACCATAACTCCATAATGTTGAATCCTCAAAATTACATAAATAGAATGTGTCATTAAGCAAGGCACTATGTATGCTAACAATCTAACCCTTGCAAATAATTATTGATGCCTATGTCGTGTGGCTGGCTTTTAAATTATTTTTAGTCTTCAATATATTGTTTGCTTCTTTTTTATAAGTTTGTGGACTCCATGTTTTTATTAAAATACAGTTAATAAATTTCATACACTATTTTGTGAATATATCTTTCTAGGATTTTGTGCTAATTTTTATTCTTTAATTATCCAAATGCCAAGTGATATGAGGGGACAACACTCTCAATTACAAAATCTAGATGTATTATTTATGTATGTAGAGCAGATATTAAATAGTTGTGGACAAATAAACACTTTCAGAAAGTGGCCCATAGAAAGATAATAGGATCGGAGCACACAATTTTCAAATCTATTCATCCTAGGTGATATTGAGGTACAAAACTCAAAATTGAATAATTTGTGTTACAAGCACATGTAGAAGCAATATTGATTAGTTAGTTCATAAATGAACAGTATTCAAAGAGTGACACATAGGAAAGATAAAATTAAACACTTTATTAATGGGTATGTGTGTTTATCTTCCACTAGCTATATTTATCTATCATATATGATCTTAACTATCCATTTAGATATGTATACAATGTGTTACAAAGCTGTGATGCCTAAATAATTGTTAAACAAGATGAAATGTTTGCAATTCCACGTGACTTTGTGATAGCTAAATAATTGTTAAACAAGTTGAAATGTTTGCAATTCCACGTAACTTTGCCTTCTGGCAATGGAGGTTAATAGCATAAAAATTTAATGGGAAAAATGTGACCATGTTGGACATAGATCCACACCATCATATCGGGGAGGGAGAGGAAGGAAATGGGGCTTCGCCCTTTAGGAATGAAAGCAGATATGTTATCAGATCTCGGCAGTACCACACTTTGTGAAATAGAACTTAGGGGTTGGGTCTATAGACACTCGAGACCCTAAAAATCATTAGTGAAGACAGCTTAAGATATGGAGTGCACATGTATGGCAACACGCCTGATCTGCCCGGATTGCAATATGTCACTGTAGTAATGTGTATGACATCTAGTGGAGATGGGCTGATGATCTTGAAGATACCACAAACCTCTAGAGGCGGTTCAAAATATCGGGACCATAAAGCACAAACCATTATTATTGTAGGCAACTAAATTGGCCTTGGCGACAACAATACGAATCTATTTTGAAGACTTGCATGGATCATTTTATGGTATGGGATTCATATCAATCTGATTTTCGGGAGTCAATGTAATGGGATTATTTGCACATATTCTTGAATAATTACAAGTTATGCGTATTCCTTTGACAAAGTTTGCAATATTATTGATTTAAAAATACTGCTGTTTTATAATGGTTTCTATGGTGTCAATATGAATATTAAGTACGCAAAGGTATGGATCAATATCAATCTAATTTGTGGGAGTCAACATAATGAGGTTATTTGCACATGTTCTTGAATAATCTCAAGTTATGCATATTGCTTTGACAAAGTTTGCAATAATATTGATTAATAAATATTGCTTTTTATGATGGTTTCTATGGTGTCAATATAAATATTAAGTAGTCCGCAATGACAAACTTAATGACAAACTTGTAAGGGTGATGGTGACTTACATTCAAAAAGTCTTTTCAAAGAACAAATAAATTGTTCTTATGCTAGAATTTGGAATCGAAAATTGTTATTAAAAGTGGTTTGGTTAGATTCCCAAGGGTAATTGTTAAATTTGGCAATAGTTGGGTGGCTACACAAAGTCATGCTTACTTTCTAGCAAATGGCTCTCTTGTATTTGAGATTCTCAAACATAAGCATATAGTTAACGAAAGACATATACTATCAAGTTGTGGCCTTTATTTCAAAGGCTTGTTCTCTAGAGATAATCTGTGTGTATACATGCTGCCAACTAATCCTTACGACGGTCTAGATCGTGGTTACTGTGGAAAGACCTGGGAAATTATAAGGGGCCAATGAACCAGATTGATATTCCCTAAAAGGAATGATACATGAAAACCATGATCCGGGTTGCACTTTCACTTTCACGATTTCTCTAATGTCAAAATCATGGGGTCTGCTGGAAATAATCTGTACAATGTGTTTCCTGAATACCGAAGGATCAGTATTGTATTGTTTCCCTTTGCAGCATTACCGTAGGCATAAAGGAAAAAGCTAACTAACATTTTGTATTATATAACAATATAAATTCTTAGCCGCTACTGTAAAAAGCTCCAATGGCCAAAAGCTAATCACATACACATACGAAAGTAGGCCCCCTCTAAAATTAAACTCTACATTTTTTCCTCGAGAAAACATGTACATCACTTGATCTTCAAGCTTTTATAAATTAGGAATTATTTACGTAGAAATGTGACCAACAATTGGGAAATAATGTAGTAATAAGAAGTATAGCCAATGATATTGGAACTTAACAGCAATTAGAATGGACAATGAAGAAGATATTCATCATGCGAACAAACATTTCAATTTGCAGTAAGATAAATACTCATATGATATGTACACGGAACAATTTAAACCCCCTCTTGACCCCTGAACAATGTGAAGAATAGATTTACCGCATCAACCCTCCCTGCAATTTATTCAGCACTCCTCTGCCAGCAATTTATTCAATTAAAGAAAAGTCGAGAAACATGCTTGTCAAGGACTTTCACTAAACACCATTTCCTGGAACATGGTAGAAAGAAATGAAAATCAGTGTCAACAGAAACAATAAACAAAGAAAAATTATTCTAAATTTTGGATACGAACATAAAAAAGTAGAACCAAGATCTAAATTTTGAAAAAGAACATGAAAAGTGCTTCAATCCAAAAATACGCAACACACTAGACCCCTCCAGATTTGTAAATAAAGAAAGACATTGTCAATTGACTTTGTGTAAGGTCTCTGGACATTCTTCAGTTGTGAATGTGGAACTTTGAAGAAATAAAAGAGAATATAGCTTCCAAATTATATTCCTTAAGAAACTTGTCTCAATCTTTTGGTTTCGTGAAAATGCATAAAAAAATATTTGACCAAAATGGATTGAATCATTTTGCATTTGGAAAAGAAAACATTATGATCTTAGGGTTTCCTATAATGAATATAGTTCATTCTCGCTTGTGGCAAGCCACACTGAAGATCGCCACAAAAAGCAACCAGTAAAAGAAAAGACTGAAGAATGTGAACTATAGAATCCTGGTTTCCTATTTTTTTTCTTTCCTTCAAACAAAGGCTTTTAAATGAATAAAACTCCATTAAAAGTGAAAACATCTCAAACAGTGGCAAGACCAAAAAAATTCAAGTTTTAGTCCAAAGAAACACCTTGATCTGTAATCAACATGGATATTCCATAGCAAAATTCATGAACACAAATTTACTTTCTTTATAGGTTGTTCCCAAGTTCTATGCTATTGAAAAACACTTGAATGCTCATACTTGATGACTACTAGTCTACTACAGCTCTATGACTGCCATCTATGTCATACATTTCACCATGCAATCTTACACATGCTCTTATACATGCCTCACACATCGCATATCATGCTTCTTTTACTCCAACCATGCTACTTACCATCAAACATTAGACAATCATCGAATCCACAAAACATTAGTGCATAAGTATGTTCTAAAGCTTCACGAGAATGAATTCAGTTACTGTTTGTTGTTAGGATCAATTATAATGATTGTGCTTGTACATTCAACTGATTTCTTATGCGTTCTTGATTGTTTGAGATAGTGAATTAGTTGCAGGAAATAGAAGCAACAGCTGGTCAAACACACAAGTGAAAGATCAACACAAGAAGTTGCCCTGGAGAAACCTAATGTGGGAAAACCCCAAAAATTGAAGCAATGCTTCCTCATTACACTATCTTCTTTGCAACTTCACAAGCTTACTGCCTTCCTGAGGCGTTCAAGGACACCAACATCAAAAACACCTGACACTTACATATGCAGTCTGCAATCTAGTATGGATCTCAGCAAACTTGACCACTGTCCTCGGCCATCTCAGTTGTGTAGTCTCACAATTCAGTTTGCACCATGTATTTGAACAATTGGATGAATTTCCTTCAATTCATTCCGTCCATTTCTTTCCTTGAACCTCCATGGGTTTATTTTTACAATTGCAATATCCCTTTGGCTCAACAAGAAGCCCAAAAGTCAGGAAGCTGAAGAAAAACTGACTGCCATTTACTCTTGTCACGTATTGCATTCAGGCAAAACCACTGTTTAAGAGAAGGCAAAACCTCATCTCAGAGAACCAGCAGTTGCGATACAGCCACATAAGGTTCAAAACCGCCACTTTGTGAAGACCAGCAATTTGGTAATACTAAAAAGCCGTATAACTTGCACAGGCTATAACTTTTGCATACAGACTTGAAAGCAAATGCCTTTTGTTTTGGAAGTGTAGCTTTTGAGAGAAATCCATGTGGTTAATTTAAAACCACTTTGGATATTTTCCCTATGGTACTTTTTGCCTATACATTAGAAACTATCTTTATTAGGTCATAACTTGCCATGATCACTTCCTAGAGCTCATTAACAGATGATTAACTCAACCAACTAATTTTGATGATGTACATGATCCAATTATGAGTCACACATCCCCAGTTTGAAGGTTCTTGGTCCTAGAAAAGCTCTATGATAAAATGATAAGGATTCAACTCCTATCTTCTCAAATGGGATACCTGTCCTTTGTCATCTCTTTTTGACTGGGAATGTTTCTCTCTTGGAGAACATTGTTCCTCTCACTTGGAGTGTATTGTTCCAACCTATAAATTGCAAAACTAAGGTGGTTTAGAGTCCGCAATTCCTTTAAATCTGTCAACTAATCCTCTTACACTTTCAGGTGCCATGGTCTTCCTCTTTGCTTTCTCTTTGCACTCTCAATGCCTTGTCTGCTATTGGCAATTCCTCTTAGCCCCTTTCATGCAATACACATACCCATAGGCTAGGGTGCAGCTCTCTCTTGAGATATGTTTGCTACATTATCTTCCATGTTGTTCACATTCTTACTACAGGTGATGACAACATGTATCATGACGTAAGTGGCTTACAATAAATCGCAAATTTTAAAAAACTGACCCATTATATTAAGCTTTAAAATTCAATGTTTGCATTAACAAATACAACATACGTATATTGAAAACACAATTCCATCCACAAATATGCGCCTATTTTATAACTCAAGGTTTGCATCAAACAAATACAACAAGTGTCTTATGAAGAACATGGATGCCAAATCACACATCCATAAAACCAGCAGTCTTCTTGTAGAGTGCTACTAACCGTGGGTGCTCTTCTCACCTTGTATCAATGACCTGATGTCACGCCACTTCTTCTCCCACCCTGGAAGAACTCTTACCTCTGTCATCATACCCAAATCAGTATTGGAAAACCTGCCACAACCATACCCCATGTGCATAAAACAGTTCAAAAATGCATGCTACAGATTTGCTACAGTTGTTGCAACTTATCATGTGCATAGCACACCCATCATAGGCATGCCACAGCCATTCTAATAATGAAAACAGGCCTATACCTCTATGCTACAATCATTGTAGTTCCCCTATACATGTTTCAACACTTATAAGTAAATAGACATGCTATAATTGATGTAATTTGAATGTGCAGGGAGAAACATGAAAACCAACTTGCTGTCACCTTTGTGATGCCTTGGTCCTCAACCTTTGCATGGAGTTTCTCTGAACGTAAAGTGGCTCTTTCTATAGACATGTGCTACAAATGGTAAGGAAATCATGCTAACTCCCATGCCAACATAAATATATCAAAAATTTGGAAATGATACCACCTATTTTGATGCAATGGGATACTCATAAATGTGCTTCTGAAATTGATTGAATGGCTGCTCTACATTCACCGTTGATGAGTGAAATGCCTTCCTCCTAGCTCATACAAATGAAACACAAAATGTAATTTGGAGTTGCTTCTCACTATGAGTGTTGCACATACATATGCATGTCGATCAACAACTTATCTTTGCACTTATTCAATCCATGAAACCAAAAATGATTTCTTACCATTACCCACTTGCAATGGTGATGAAGAATCCTCAATGGGCTGCTCCATCTTGATTGTTTCCATCTTGGACAGCTCTTCAAATGGATGCAAATCAAATTCTTAGCTTTGCAACTATCCTTCTAAGGATTGATCTCTTACCATATTTACCTCTTTATAATGGTGGTGGGGACTCCTCCATGGGCTGCTCCCTCCTCATGCATTCTTCTTTAGATAATTGGGCTTCTTCATTTACCAACTCTTGATTTGTTTTGAGCAACTTCCCTCTTGCTTGTAGATGCCTCTTCCTTCTTGGAATGACCCTTAGGATTCTTTGGGTGGAGTTGTGGATGAAGTTTCCAACATTAACTATGCTCACTCATGTTGCAACTAGTGCAATAATGCTTTTTCCCATTTCCTTGGACAATTTTTTCTTCTTCCCCTTCTCGTACTAATTTGGAGAGTGCCTTTTAAAGCTTGCATCTTCTTTGCTTACTTCTGTCTTGGAGAGGAGTATAAACAATTGTCCTTTTGAAATACTTAAGCTCCTTGGTGATGGATTGTTTTTTCCGATACATGGTCACACAATGATTATTCATTCCACAAAATGAACAAGGATAGATACATCAACATTATTGTGCTACATGACCTCTCTTTCTACAACTGAAGCAAATAATGGAAGACATATTCTTTCTATACCTTCAGGCTTCTTGGGATGCCCTTCAACTTTCTTGTGCAAATTTGATGAGGTGGTAATGCTTTACTCCTTTACCTACTTTGGGATATCCTCTTCTTTGATGCTTTGAATTCTGCTTTGATGCTTTTGCCCTTATATTCCCTTCTGGGATTCAACTTGCATTCACTCACTAGTCATGAAGTGGCGATGTGGTATCTCCTCTTTCATGAAGCTGTTGTCCTCTTGGAGACTCTTCTTTAGTCGTTCAAGGTGGTGCAATGCTAGCTTCCTATTCATGAGAGACCTGCCTAATTTATAAGGAATTCAATTCCTCATTAGATTCGACAAAAGAAGGATGCAATTAGCTTGCATGGGCTGTCTTTGTTGAGCTAGTGTCTTGGGCTCTTTCTCTTCGTTGAGCTGTTTTCGAGCATTCTCCATCTTTTACTTTGCCACTAACATATCCCAAACCTACATAGTGAGGCCTATGAGTGTCCGGGTCCACAAACAATATTGCATCAACCAAAAGTTTTTTTGAGTGTTCATGTGCAATCAGTCCCAATCAGCAATGTGAAGACGACCCACAAACATCTCTGGAGGTCCATGACACATATGCAGGTCCCAGGGACTGATAAAAAGCAGTTTTAGCCATTAAGAATCAAGACAAACAGTTCTTAGTCTCATTCCACGACTTCCGGTCAACGCAATTTGTGATGCAGAAGCATCTGGTTCCACAAGCAATTTTGCATCGATCAAAACGATTTACTAGCTTGTTTGTGTGCCATCAAGCCCAATCAACAGCGTGAAGAAGGGAGAGCAGTTTCGCCATTGAGAAAGAATTCTCAGTATCATGGTGAAACTGCCAGTTAATGCAGGTTTGCATTAACCAATGATTGCAAATCCGCCAGTCTACAAAATCTGGCGGTTTCACCCGCAGTAGTTGCACAAGCCTAGTAATGGCCCAGAAACATTTGATTTCTCATTTCGAGCATTTTCTAAGATCCAATGGGATTCCAATAGTCACCTCATACAAAAAAATGGTAGTGAAGGGTTCAGACAAGGTAGGTTGGAGTGAGAGAAGCTTGCTAGGGAGTGTGGGTGCTCATTCAAGGAGCACAGAGGAACAAAGAGATGATTTAAGTTCATTGAGAGGTTGATGGGTGTCTTTCTTCTTCCTATATTGTAATCAAAGAGAAGATTGAGTGAGTGTGTACTCTAAATTTTTGTAATTCCTAAGGAAGAGTAAATAAAATGGGCGGCTTTGACCTCTAGTCTCAAATTTGTTAGTGTAAATGTTTACTATTGAGTGTATGAAAGTTTATAGTTGCAAGGACAAGACTGTTATTCAATTGAACCCCTATCTTTGACCACACCACATGGTATTCGAGCTTGTTTGAATCCAGTTTATAGAGAATAGCACCTATTGATAAAGATCTGCAATTCGGCATAATTCTATTATTGTCTGTGTCGAATTATTTCTCGTCCTTATTTTCTATTGAAAATGTTCTCTTAGGCTAAAAACTCGTATTTCATTCTCTAGGCTAGAACCTATGTTAACCTTACTATTTAATTTTTTAAGATAGAAATTTATATTTATTTAGTGGGTCGACCACTAACTAAAGATATGTCACGCAGATATCAAACAAAAGAAAAAGATAACTCGCAGATAAATGTTTGGAGATAATAAGGCTTTGTTTTATTAGTTAGAGAGAATATATGCTTTAAAATCTATTTTTGGAATATCCACATGAGAGTACAAGAATCAAAAGAATAATTAAAGGATTTCCTTTAATTATATTTGAGTGGATTTAAAAGCTATTTTAGCTTTTATATTAAAATATTAGAAGGAACTTGAGTGAAGATTTAAAGAATATTTTATTTAGGATGAGGATAGATATATTATTATTTGAGGATAATTATGGAATTTCAAAGCTGGTGCATGTTGCAAACTTCTACTACTACTTATCTTCTAGATTTTTACAAATGAAGTCTCTCTATGTTTTGCATCATTTTCCTTGAATTCCTGTTTTTATTTCAACAATACTATAGTGAAGGTTTCAAACTCGTGCAGAATAGTGTCCAATACCTTTGAATTAATAAAGAGAAATTGTGTCTTCAATGTGATAGATAAAAGGTGGTATGATGGATTTCCCTTCAGCTTGCTTCTCATGTTATCTGGCTCCTTTCTTAAAATTGGGTGCTCTGTTATCTCATTGTGTCAATTTAACACCAAGTTCAGCACATTTTCGTTTTTCTTGTGTTGTGATCAAGTACAGGAAAGGATTAAAATATTTTGGTGTATCACCCCTTTTGTGTTTCTTTTCTTTTTCCACAAAAGTTTTAGACCGGCACTAAGAAAGAAGGAACCAGCATACTCTGGAGATTGTACCTGAGATAAGTGTCCCCCACTTTAGTACACTCCACATTATGTCTGAACTGTGGGTAGCTTTAGATCAGACCTTTCAACGCATTAACTGTGTGTGGCTGACTTGAGGAAGGTGAAGATAGATCGGACCAAGCTCAAGGGACATGCAGCCCTATGTTGGAAAGAGATGCAAACTAAAGGAACAGGAGGGGTAAGGGAAAATTAACCTATTGGGAAAGGATGGTTGCCAAGTTGAAATGGAAATTCCTGTCTATAGACTACTAGTTAGACTTGTTGAAGAGGCTATAAAATTTGAGGCAAATGCAGCATAGTGTAAAGGACAACACGGAGGAGTTCTACAGAATCACGATCTGGGCCGGTCACAATGAGATGGACCAAGAAATGGTGGCAAGATACATAAATGGTCTGTAATTAAACATTCAAGATAAAATCAGCATCATGAGATTGCACACTGTGGAAGAAGCACACCAATACGCTTTAAGTGTGGAGGAAAAAATGTCAAGAATACAGAAAAATGCATCAAGAGGAAGAGGAAGTTCACAGTGCTAGGGACCAGCCACCCTGAGAAAATATTCAGTAGTGGAATGAGAAAGATTCTAGCACTTCATAAGTACCAGATCAGCAGGTGAGAGATGGAGCCACCTTGGGATGAGGGAGAGATAGATAAAGAAGGGAAAGAGGAAAATCATTCAGCGTAAAGTGCTTCAAATGTGGAGAAATTGGTCAGCGTGCTTATGAGTGCCCTAACACACCCCGTGATGGCAAAAGAAGCAGAAATGAAGGTAGTGCACAAATTCTACAAGCAGATGCAGAATTTGTGGCATCACCCAAACATACTGAGGAACCTGAACAAGGAGAGAATTTGCTAGCAAGGAGGAGAGTTTTGAAGGTTAAAGGGAAGAAAGAAGAAGCATGCCACAAAAAGACACATGTTCTGGGAAAGATGCAAAACAAAAGCTAAGTGATGTAATGGTGTGGTCAATAGTGGGAGCACATATAGTTTAGCATTCGTTGAAATATTAGTTAAGCTGAATTTGGTATGCATGCTACACCTAAACCCACATAATGTGTCTTGGTTCATTATATAGCTTTATGTGAATGTGGTGAGGTTGATATACAAATTGATAAGTACAAGGGCAAAATATTGTATAATACCCTGCCCATGAATACATGTCATGTTCTGTTGGGTAGACCATGACAATTTGATGGTGAGATGTTATTTGATGGGAACGCAAATACATTGTGTATCAAGAAGGGTGGTCATAAGTCCCTTAAAGGACAAATTAGACAAGCTTGAGCACAGAAGCCATCTTATCATGTGTAGTGACAAGTATGCTTTACTAGAAGAGAAAACGAAGTGCACAACACATTGGTTGGGAAGGGGAATGCAAAAGATGCAGCTCAAAGGAGGATAAGGGAAGAAGTGGACCTTGAGTGTCTTAGTGTGATAATGGTCTATGAACAAACAGAAAAGATGAAAGGTTCTATTTTACTCGAGAGTCAAAACAAAAGTGAGGGAAACTAGAAGGTTATTAATTTCAACTGAGAAGAAAATGGAACAGCGGATGTTTCTATCAGCACAGGCCCGTACAATAGAGAATGGAGTTACGGTTGACGAAGTGAAAGAGATGTTGAGCTCAGGCGGAAATGGTCAATCCAAAGTTAGTGGAGGATGGAATCAGAGTAGTGTGGGAAACATTTGGCAGAGGATTGTCTATGGTCCAGTAGATGGCTGGAAACAGAGGGAGTGCCTAGTTTAGTGGAAGGTCATGTCGGCCTTAAGTTTTTAGTCAAAAATATGTTTCTACCACCTGGCCAAATTTGTGAGCACAATGCTCACAAAACTCTTACTTGAGGTGTATGATACAAGAGCATCCAGGTCCACAAGCAACCTTGCATCGACCAAAAAGATTTACAAGTGTGTTCCTGTGCAATCGGGTCAATCGACAATGTGAAAACGACCTGCAAACATATGTGGAGATCCATGACACTTCTCTAGGTCCCTAGGACTTAGAGAGGACGTTTCAACCACTGAGATAGAGTTCTCTCTCTCATGGTGAAACCTCTAGTTATGATCTGCAAAAACCAATGATTTTTCCCGCAGTAGTTGCACAGGTCCAGTAACAGCCCAAAGACATTTGATTGCTTGTTTTGAGCTTTTCTAAGATTCAAGGGGATTCCAATAGTCACCCAATGCACAGAAAAGACGAGGGTTGAAAATAGGCAGGCTGGAGTGAGTGAAGACTTACTAAAGGAGTGTGGGTACTTGTCCAAGGAGCACAGAGGAAGAAAGAGATTAGTCCAGTCCACTAAACGGTGGTTGGGTGTCTTTCTTCTTCCTATATTGTAATCAGAGAGAAGAGTGAGTGAGTGTATAGTTTGAATCTATATAATTCCTTAGGGAAAAAAAGTAAAATAGGTGTATTTGTCCTCTCGCCTCAAATTTATTTGTGTAAATGACTATTATTGAGTGTATGAGGATAATGGCTGCAAGGACAATGTTGTCATTCAATTTATGCCCTTAACCTTGACTGCATCATTTTTTCATTCCAATGCTTTTTTTTCCAAGACCTTTTCCGTGTCTTTGCCTTTCTTGTTAAGCCCTTTTCCATCATAAGCAATCTTGAATAACAACATAGAACCAACTCCCATGGTATGCTTCACAAATTTACCAAAGGACTCATCTAGATCTTGATGGGAAGAAAGAGTATATGGTGGAATGTGTACTTGGCATTTACTACCCTCTAGTTTGATTGGCAACCTCCCTCATCTGTTTTGGCTTGTTTGTCACGTTCTATGCATTTCGCGACTCTCTTGTGCTGGTGTCTTGGTGTGCAATACCCTTGTTGGCCGTTGTTAGGTGGTTTCATTTTTCCTGACTTTTTTGAGAAAACGACCTTTCCATGTCATCTTGGGCTTATGGGTGAATTTTGAGCCTTTTGGTTTTCTGAATTATTGTACCTGACCAATGCAATGGTGGGGTTAAAATTACATCAAATGTCATTGGTCTACACTGAATTTTGAGACAAATTATAACGCTTTTAATCAATGTGGTATTTGACAAATCGAAGATGGCTGCTTTAAAATGGATATCTCTCAACATTCATCTAATAGGTGTATTTAAGATATTTGTTCTTGTATGAATAAATAAACATATATATCAAGAGGATGAGGCTTGTCATCAGATTCTTGCTAAAGGAGCGTTGTTGATCAAGGATGATCACTCCTTGGATACTAAGTTGTACTCTAATTTGCTTTTGCTCTTGTTGCTATTAGGATGAAATTATGATTCTCATATATATATATATTCATTCTTCCTCCGTGTTGCTTTTTGTAAATATTTTTGTATATGATGTATCCTTCAAAATAAAATTAAATATATATATATATATAGAAAAGGTTTTAAATGAACATGTGTAAACATATGATAAAATAATAGCGTGTATTAAAATGATTGATGAATTTGAACAAAACTAAGTTTATATATATATATATATATATATATATATAGAGAGAGAGAGAGAGAGAGAGAGTGAAAATGGTTAGGGGGAGGTGTCCTTATTGGAGGTCGACAAGATAGAAGAGAGAGAAGCAGATTAATGAGGGGAGGTTGGCGAGTCGGTCGGATGTGGGTAGAATAGGAGTAGGCTTTTATTAGCGTCGTGGGGAGTGGAATGGGGGCGGTAGTCACTTGCAACTACAACTGACAAAAATCCTATTTTCTGTTATGGCTTGATGGATGCCATGCCCTTTTCCAAAGCTCTTATTCTGGCACAAATCTGATTGCTGGAAAGAAAAAAATGCAGGTCTGCAATAGGAGAAGATAGAGAATGGAGGGAAGGGGCGTGGGGCGGCCGGGAAGATCCTGCAAGTAGCGCATATCATGAGAGGATATTTCTTTCAGGTATTTTTTAAAGCAGTTTTCATCCATGCTTCCACTGGTGCACATATGTCTACCAGGGAACTTGCACCTGCAACATTTTGGGAGGGCGTGTATGAGATGGAAGTGGCATTTTTATTTTTATACTTGGAGTGTTGGTAGTGGGAAAGCCTGAGTTACCAGAGTTTAGGGCTTCAGTTGTTGTCATCCACTGGTGGACCATTTCATCCATATTGGGTTGAGGCTGGAACCCTATGGCATCCCTCTACTATTAGGCAAGTGCATGTTCGAATAAGCATATCGGTCTTTAAGTATTTATTTGCATGGATTTTAGTTTTAAGATTAATGAATGTTGGAAATTCTCCATTTACCCACTCTCCTCAAGTAAGGATAATTTTCCTCCTTGCTTAGGCCATGAATCTTTTCAACATTCAAACAAATTCATCGTACTTTATGTCATTGTTCACTCTATCTGCCTCATGGACTTCACAAAGTCATTGTTCACTTTATCTCTTTGACATGGTTCATAAAAAAATCATCCTTCCTTATCTTTGTTCATTTCATCTCTCTATTAAATTGGTTGTATAACCAACACTTACGTTTATTTCAAACTGTTTGGAACAAATCTACACCATGGATTTTTCCCACTTCAGTGTATACAAATTACCCAATTTTCATTCCAAATTACTGGTACAACATTTAGTATAGCCACCTTACATAAGTGTTCATTTGGAAAAAATTACAGATGATGTGCAGCAGGCCTGGAATTTTAACTTAACTATATCCATCATTTCAAAATTTATTGAGGGCTAACTTTTATTTGGGTAGCTGCAAATCGCAATATTTATTTCTATACAGATTACATGTTACTAAATTCATTGAGTTAAGCTTCCAAGTTTCTGCCTTCTCATAAATAATAACAGTTACATTTATTGGAATAATATCTACCCAAACAACTAGCAATGTTTTATCCTTAAAAATTAACAGTCATTGAATTATATATATATAATGTTTTCAATGAAGAGATAGTCCATAAATATATGGTCTACTAATTTTTATTTGGCCATAATTATTTATGTCTCGCGATTTTTTTCCCCTTTAATATAATGCCAGAAAAACAAACAAGCTACAGACCAGCAATTTCTAGGCCTTGTGCACAAAATAGTTATACATGGTTCCCTACACCAGTTATTCTAGTTATTTTAGCCAATTTAGATGCCTTAATTTAGTGCTGGTTTGGAATGAATTAGGTTAGGAGTTTCCTTTGATATTGGACCTTACCTAGGTTATTATGAAAACATATGCTAGTAGTGTGGACAAGGAGATAATGGTGTTTTGTAAAAATAGAGTTTTCTTTAAAATTTAATGTTCGTGAGACTTAGCCCAGTGCAAAAGGGGGAAATCTTGAAAAGTTATGTTATTGAAATCAAATCCACAAGTATAGTGAGACGGAACCCATGGTTAGAGCAAAGTCTTAGATCAAGAGTACGATAATCTATCAAGCCAAGAAAGGAAATTCAAGGGCTAATAAAGTAGTTAGATAAATCACATTGTGTAAGAAATTTTATAGAAAGAGCTTAAATGAAATATAAATCAACGGATCGTATCAAAGGTCTTGGTTATCATAGTAAGAACCCTAATTTTGTGGGGAGCTCATTGAGTTCTTTGAGTGATCTATGAGCACATGGTTTCATATTCAATTTTGGAGGGGTGAATCTTAAAACACCTTGTTATGTTCCTAGTATCAATGGATTGCTCCCCCAACCAATTATGGATCTTATAAATCTCTTACTAATTATAGAGAAGCCTTTATAGTCCTTAAGTAATTGATAGTGTAAAACTTAACGAGAAGGAGCCCCTTTTCAATTTTAACATTGTGGGGGTTTTGGAACCGAATGAGGTTGGTAACAAACAAATTCGAACAAAATGCTTTTTGGAACTTTAAGTTCATTGTGGAAACTAAGGCCTGAGTGACCTTTGTCTTCTTTCCTTTTGAAATGTAATTAATTTGTGACTTTCTTTATAAACTTATTGCATCCTAATATTGCTAATGTGAATTTTGGCCTTAGAATAAAATTGAAAGCTTGAACAAAATTCTTCCTCGTTGCTTTAATGAAGTAAAAGCAATTAGTATTATTAAATCAAGAAAATAGACTTAAAATCTTATCATTCCAATGGAAACTTTTACCCTTTGAGAAAATGGGTTTTCGCATCACCTCTAAAATTGAGCAAAGCATGAGAACAATAAAACACATCAACAATAGAGAAAATTAGAGCGTTTGGTGTTTTACCACTCTTTCCTTAGAAAAATTAAGAGGTGATCCAGAAAAAAATCCTAGCTGAAAATACAATCAAAATTATTAGAGGATGATACCTTTTTTTTAGCTTTTAACTATTCTAGCGAAACCAATTTGGAAATGGAGTAAAATAGATACCCATTGGTGAAATTTATCAAATCTAGTAAGTAAACCATATTTAAAATGGCTTAGAATTACCAGTCCAAAAGTCAGATAAATTTTATACTAGTGTTTATAATTAAAATTAATAGGTTTCCAAAATCCCTTTTGCAAGTAGTCTTAATAGTGCCTTTCCTAGCCTAGAAAACTTGTACGTAATTCTAGGTTATTTCTAAGAGTTTTTCATGGAAAAAAATATTTGTCACCTTCCTAGCATTCTCGCTAGCTTAGACAATTCCATAGAACTGGCAGATTTAATTATTAGTTTCTGGTGAATGTATTAGTTAGCAGTTCCACTTGAGTTTAATTAACTCAAGAAATGTAGTTCTTAACAAGTTAGCACTATCTGAAACTGCTGTTTTCACCTGCAGATTAATTTCTATTGTTTAGTTAATAAATTTTTTGTCGCAATCCCTTGTGTTTCAGTGGTATAGAGGACTCCTTGGACTCATCAAATTCCTTGACCACCCTCGCTAATTATTTAACTAGGGTTTTGAACATGATTTCCTAGCTTTTAACATGTTCAAATTGTGGGCTTGAAGCATTGTTTTACTCCCACAAGTTATCTAAGTGTGTTCTTGTGTTAGAGACTTGTCTTTGGCTTTTCTAGTCTTGAATGCCTAGCCTGGACATAGTTTTGTATGTTGGGTCATGCAGGTCATGCAAGTGGTTGTTGTAGGTCTTGGGTTTGTGATTGTGTTATCGAGGCAAGGACTTAATGAGAATGGGCAAGTGGTTGAAGATGTTACCCGTGAGGTAATTGTGGCGTTGTGTCTTTGAGGCCAATTTCCCTCGCGGGAAGGACTAACACACTACACACATCAAATAACTACATCCGGGCTTGATCTCTATTTTGGTATGTAGACATCACTTGAATGTGCCGGTGTCCAACCCAAATTGACTCACACCTTTTTTGTGTCTTTTTTTAGCATGCTCATATAATGTCCCCTTTTTCGAGACATTATTAATATTTATTTTTCATTTGCATTGTAACCCCTTGGCATGCCTAGCGCTACAAGTGGGAGTCTTTTAGTTAGTTTAATGTGCACATAGATTAGTTACTTTTATATTTTTAATTAAAAAATAAATAAAGTGCACATAGTCTTAGTATTAAATATTTTAATGAGAGTTTATATTTTTCCTCCAAAAGGGAAAGGTAGGTCTTTATTGGATATTGCACCCCTTAGTTCTATAAAAGGGAGGTCGCATTTTCTTAGAGGACATGTTGATGAATTATTGATTTCACTCCATGCTTGGAGAATTGGAATGTATGCCCATGGGATGTATGCCCTAGTTCTTGCATTGATCTCTCTCTTATTTGGATCTATTATTGAAGATTATTGAAGACTCCATTGTTCTTTCCATTTTACTCTCTTATGTTCAAGGTGTTTGTGCATGATATTTTCTCTCTAACTTTGGCGAATTGTCTAGAGTATTGGTGCATTTTATGAGGGTAAAATCTGCATGTTATTGAGTATTTTGAAGGGTTTTAAGTGCTGGAAATTATTTATGCAATTTACCCTAACCCTAATGATCGGGTTTGGGATTTCGGGGTTGATTTGAGTGGTTTCTAGTGCATGCAAAGATCTGATATTTATTTTGATGAGAAGCTCATAGTTTTCCCTTTCTACCGCATTTGGTTTCAAGTTAAAAGAGTTAGTGTTTTGGGAGCTATTAATTTCCAAAGTTTCGCTAATTTTTTCATAGTTATTATTTATTATTTTTACTTCTGCAAATTGTATTGGATAAAAGAGTGTAAATACCAAATGGATTGCCCATCAAACCCTCACTTTGGCTCACTCCAACCCTATTTGGGTTGTATTGAAGTTGACACTAAGATTTGTTGAGGTAAACCTAGGAGGGTTTATCTTCTAAGTGTTTATTTTTGCAAGTATTTAATAATAATCAGTTAATATCCTACAAGGGATATTACAGTGGTATCAAAGCTTCTTTCCTCTACTCTTGTGGGGGTTTGTGTGGCAAAAACAAGGAGGAATAAGGCAAAATTAATTTCATAAATCTTGGAGTTGAATTGGTGCCCTAAATGTGTTGGGCGACCTAATTTTTGGGCAAAAATTAGGGTTTGGTGTTGGCTAGTCAAAATTTGGTTTTGGGATATTGTTTCTCATATTTTTGTGACCCAAGATCCAAAATTTCAGCTCTTTTGGACTTTCCTAGCCAAAGATACGGATTTTTGAAGTTGCTATATTTTTCTGCAGTGTTTCGGGTTTTAAAAATCAGATTTCAATTATTTTCAGAAAATTCCTTTTGGAAAAGTTGCTCCATAATATTATCTACCATTCCCCAAAGTTTCATGCAATTCCGAGGTGTTTTGAGCAAGTTATGTCATTTTTCTAAATTCAGCTAGGGATAGTGATGAACTTACTATTTATAGTAAGTCTCCCATTTTCAGATTTAAAAAAAAAATTGTTTTGGCATATTCAGATTGGAAAAAATATTTCAGAATTATTGCAAGTTGTTTGAGGTAAATCAGAGTAGTTTTCTTCTTTTCCGGCGGGCATTGTTTTGCAGATCATGGAGATTGCCAGTGACGGACGTTTGAGAACCAAGCTCTATAAGCTTGGGAAACAGCTCAAAAAGATTTCATTTGAGAAGAGTGTATTGTTCCACACTCTTGAAGAGATAGTGAGTTGTTTATGTTTGATAGAGCAATCTGATTATAGCTCTATGTTTTCAGTTGTAGCTCATTTGGTAACACACTTGGCTATAACTAATTTGTTGAGACATGAGGAGGTAGATGTGAGACTTTTGGTCATTGCATGCATTAGTGAGGTCACACGGATATGGATTCTATGCAAATAATAATGTCTCTAATGTTGAATGAGTATGAAGAACCTCCACAACCTTTGTTATCCATACTTGTGGAAGGATTGGAACAAAAAGAGTCATGTCTTGCTCACTCCTTAGCAAGAAGAGTTGTGAATCAATGTGCAAGCAAAGTAAAGACATGCATCCAAGGTATGAGCACTTTTGTTTTTGATGATGAATTTTTGGCATCTAATGATTGCATGGGTTTGAATGGGTGCAAGGAGAAATCAAATTTGGTTGATGGGCATGAAGAGGATATTAGTGTCAAGCATATGCATGATCAAGAAGAAATGATGGCAAAGGAACATGTGATGGAAAAATCAGATTTGAGGGGAGTTGTTCAACCCCACCACAAGCCATTTGAAGGGCAAGGAGAAGGCATGGTCAATGATCTCACCGTAGAAGGGTATACTCATTCATATAATACATCATTTGTGTCTACTTCTATGTGGCAAAAAGAAGAAATCTTGAAGCATTCATTGTATGGTAATAATCTTTTGATGTTTGACAAATTATTAGTGCCTACTAATTGCATCAAGTTGAATATGAGTGCAAAAGGAGCAGGTTTTCAAGAGGACTATGAAGATGGGCTTGTGAAGAGGTATGCTTATAAAGGAAGGACATCATGGAATGTTTATGGTAATTTGCAGTTCGCTGTAATTTTTCGAACAGCAGGCCCTTATGGGCAATTGAATGAGGTTTTTCACCCAAGCATGAGTCTCATGGATGTTCCAAGTCATTACCCACCAAGTATGAAAGCTTGTGGGGAGGACAAAGGGGTTTTAGACAAGGAAAGTAATGAGGAACTAAGTGTTGTTCCAAACTCAGAAATTTTGAGTTTTGTAGATGTTGGGGGCAGCCCAAGGTATGATCTTTCTTGTTTTATTTCTCCTCAAATCTTGAGTTTTGATGGATATGATTTTGAGCATGATAGAGAGATGGATATGAGGTGCAACATGGAGCATATTGGTTGCATTTTTATTGGTACTCTTGCTCTTAACATTTGGGTGCATATGGAGCATGATGGAAAAGGAGAAAGAGTGATCATCACTCTTCCCAATGATGGAAACCATAACAATAAGTTTGCTGGTCCGTATGAGAAATTCATCATTAGAAGGCACAAAGGTATGATGATTTCATGTGTTTTGCCTCCTATCATAAGGTAAAATCATTGGCACAAAGTAAGGTACAAGGTTCCTTGGTTTCTCTATGATAATATTCATAAATGCATGCATTATATTTCAGCTCTCTCATTTCCTTTTGAGTATAGAAGAAGAGAAAATTTGTGGTGTTATCTTGCACATATTGCTTCATGTGGTAAGAGGATAAAAGGATTTGGGTTTTGCAAGTTTGGTTTGGATATAGAAATCTCATTTCATTTCTTTTATCAAATAATGCTAACTCCTATCTCTTGGGAAGACGTGAAAGAAGGATGGATCACATGGGCTACACTTTGCATGGTAAGAAGTTCATTTTCAAATTTTGAGCTACAGTTATGCCTTCCATTTGGGTGTTTGATTGAGATACTACCAAGGGTAAAGTCAACCAAATATAAGTATTGGGAATGTATGAGTGATGTTGCTTACATGACCACCATCTTTTGGGCTTCAATGAAAAGTATGAGAAGTTTGAAGGAACATGGTATGAACTTTTCTCAAGGCATTTCATTTTCAGCTGTGCATGTGAATAATTTTCAGTTTGTTATGATTGAGGATGAAATTTCAGCTATATGGGAGCCATTTCTTTTCACTAAGTTGATGATCATTCATGTTGGGAAAATAATTCTGAATTATGCTAGTTGTTGTCCTCTCATTTTTATGGATAATACTATTAGGACCAGCTCCACTATCACTCCCAAAATTCAGATTTTTTACATACATTTGGTGACATGGTTGTTGGTATTTGATTTTGGCTCATGGGTAACTATTTGGGGGTGGAAACCAGCCATCCTAATTCTGATTTTCGAGGAAATAATGCATGATTACAACAGTGTTGGGAGCCACATAACAGATTTTGGGGACAACCCATACATGAGGGAGGTTTGGAAGCTCTCCATGCCTTGAAGACATGAAGAAGAAACAGGAAAAGTGTTTCTCAACACTTGTTTTTCTAATGAGTTTGCTTCATGTGCAGGATTAAAGACATGTGATGGAAAATTGTTGTCCTATTCATTTCATGAGGGCATTTTTGAGTGGGCAGCCTTGGAGCTTAGCAAAGCTCATCCTATTGATGACTCTCTTGGAACACATGTTATGGAGTTAATGACCCATATTTTTGGGTTGACATAAGTGAAAAAAATTTGTTCTTTCCAACTCTTCGCCACTTGACAGGCACCGGATCGAGGCTTTGGATGCACCACCCCACATCTTCTCTTTGGGGCATGATGCATGGATCTATGAGCTTGCTATTGCTTGAGGGCAAGCAATTTCTAAGAGGGGAGGACTGTAATGTCCCCTTTTTTGAGACATTATTAATATTTATTTTTCATTTGCATTGTAACCCCTTGGCATGCCTAGCACTACAAGTGGGAGTCTTTTTAGTTAGTTTAATGTGCACATAGGTTAGTTACTTTTATTTATTTAATTAAAAATAAATAAAGTGCACATAGTCTTAATATTAAATATTTTAATGAGAGTTTATGTTTTCCCTCCAAAAGGGAAAGGTAGGTCTTTATTGGATATTGCACCCCTTAGTTCTATAAAAGGGAGGTCACATTTCCTTAGAAAGCATGTTGATGAATTATTGATTTCACTCCATGCTTGGAGAATTGGGATGTATGCCCTAGTTCTTGCATTGATCTCTCTCTTATTTGGATCCATTATTGAAGATTATTGAAGACTCCATTGTTCTTTCCATTTTGCTCTCTTGTGTTGAAGGTGTTTGTGCATGATATTTTCTCTCTAGCTTTGGCGACTTGTCTAGGGTATTCACGCATTTTATTGAGGGTAAAATCTACATGTTATTGAGTATTTTGAAGGGTTCTAAGTGCTGGAGATTATTTATGCAATTTACCCTAACCCCAATGATCGGGTTTCAATTTCGGGGCTGATTTGAGTGGTTTCTAGTGCATGCAAAGATCTGATATTTATTTTGATGAGAAGCTCATAGTTTCCCTTTCTACCGCATTTGGTTTCAAGTTAAAAGAGTTAGTATTTTGGGAGTTACTAATTTCCAAAGTTTCAGCTAATTTTCAGCAGTTATTATTTATTATTTTTACTTCTGCAAATTGTATTAGATAAAGAAATGTAAATACTAAATGGATTGCCCATCAAACCCTCACCTTGGCTCACTCCAACCCTATTTGGGTTGTATTGATTGCCGACACTAGGGTTCGTTGAGGTAAACCTAGGAGGGTTTATCTTCTAAGTGTTTATTTTTGCAAGTATTTAATAATAATCAGTTAATATCCTACAAGAGGATATTACACTCAAGAGCACGCTACTAACCCCTAAAAGGAAGCGTAGACACTAGAAAACACACCTTGCGCATAAGGTCTCCTAAACTAAAAATATAAAAAATAGTATCAAACCACAATAAATCCTAAAAATCAAATATTCCCTGCAAAACACCTAAAAAGTAAAAAATAAGGTGATAAAAGACACCTCATATTCTAACCCTCACCCACTCACATTTAAATTTATCCATCCCACCTACCCATTTGAATGCCCAATGTACTATGGACCCTTATCATCTCACCCAATGCACATTGCACCCATATGTGTCACAATCTTCTATGAACTCAAAAACTATAAAATAACATCCACCCCCTCATTCCAACCTCTTCAATCTTGTCCACGTGAGCCCATACTTTAGTTTTTTGCTTCTTTGCTTGCATATTTCGGTATTGCAAGTTTTAGAGAGGCGCGACGGTGGATCACAAAGGACTGGTGCAACCCACAACATCACTGTTTTGGCAATATTTCAACACAGGCTAGTCGGGTTCGTGGATCAAGCTTGCAGCTTTGCGACCTTCTTGCAATTTTTGGCAAATTGTAACCGAGTCAAGTATATCACTTATTTTATTCAATGTGCAAATAAATGTCTTGTCTCCTTAAATGGGTTAGCGATCTAACCAAGGCAAATCCCCTAACCACCAAAAATAGCTAATCTTCTTCAAGTGTTTCCATGCAGGTTTTAAATTCAAATCTAGAAAATTTAACCCACTTTATTCATTGAAAGAACCCATGATTGTCCTCATTTTCAATGGCAAGTGTAAGCCCATTTATTTAAGTAGCATTGATTTGGGGATTTTTATATCAACTAACACATCTTGCAGGTGATCCAAATCTAGGCATATAGGAACTAACTATAGGTAGATGCGGACGTAATAGGAGTTTTGGTGTTGCGCTCAAAGCATAGTGGTTGGAGTTTAGTCACCCGATTAAGAAAATATGTCTCGTAGTCAATTTTAGTTGTTCTCGCCTTGTCCTTTGTTTGGTTAAACAAAACTTTATCCTCATATCTCGCTAAGTTGTTGATAATGTTAAATCGGTCTTGTGTTAGAACATTTTCTCATTCATCCATGCATCAAAATAGAGCATCTAATACACGTTATTCAAATAGGATTTATGACAACTCTCAATGCAAAACAAGTTACCTAGATTCTATCATTTCCATATTTTTCTAGAGAGAGGAGAGAAAAGGAGCAGATTTAAACCAAGTGTAATTTCAAAGGATGAACAAGCATGTTTCAATCATTGATCAAACACCAATTAGGAAATGAAAGTAATAAATAGTATGTAACTTTGTATGTGGTAGACCATAATGCATGTGAATTGTTCACAATTAATGCTACGATTGAAGAAATTTGATACAAAGTGCTCATTCCCAAAGCTTCGATCTTCATATTTCGTCACTAGTCTGATCTATAAACTTTGTCATTTAGTGCTTCCTCCCTCATCTCGATCCTGAGGGGTCACGAAAGGGCTATGACCGTGAAAGCAATGGTTTTTAATTTCCTTTATGCTCGTGAGTGCCCGCCCGTGTTCAACGTAATCTTTCAGTGCTTGGATCCAATCTCTCGTGGCAGCGATATCCTTTAAGGAGTTCGTGAGCCATGGAAACTACTAGGAAAATCGTATTTGGTAAGACCTCATTCAAAGATGTTCTTCGTGGCCCCTCATCCTCAAAAACATCTTCCAGAAACTTTCAGAAATTGCCCTTTGTATGCCCAAACTGGATCCTCGGAAAAATGACAAGGGATGCATGCTCACGGCTGACGGAACTCCAGTTCATCACCTCAAGAAGGAAGATGTGCAAGATAATCTACGTGAATTGGAGAATCGAGGTTTAATCATTAGATTTCTTGGCTTTTGTCCCTCGCTCACAGCTCTGAAAGAGTGGACTAAGAAATCGTGGAAGACTAAAGGTGAGTTCACTATCTCTGTATGTCCCAATGGTTATTTCTTGGTTTTTTCGATTCAACAACAGATCGGGAATTTGTGTTCCAAGGAGGTCCATGGTTTATGGGTCGTGCGGGTTTATTCATGAAACCCTGGCATCCTATGTTTAAACCTGAGGA
Source organism: Taxus wallichiana var. yunnanensis (assembly GCA_018340775.1). NCBI lineage: Eukaryota > Viridiplantae > Streptophyta > Pinopsida > Cupressales > Taxaceae > Taxus > Taxus wallichiana. Next base: position 80,742,572 of record CM031240.1, read on the forward strand.
AGAATTACCTTCGGTGGCTCCGGTATGGGTTAGACTGTATGGTTTACTAGCAGAATACTGGAATCAAACTGTGTTTATGGCTATTGGCAATACCTTGGGTAAATTTATGATGATCAGTTGATGCTTCCATCCAGTTGGAACAAATGATCTATGCCAGGATTTGTGTCCTCATGGACCTAAATAACCCATTACCAGCTAAAATTTCATTAGTGATTGATGAAGAGGAATGGGAACAAATGTTGGATTATGAGAACATTCCCTTTCGTTGTCGTCTATGTCACGAATATGGTCATTTCATGAAAGATTGCCCTGCTAAAATGCCAAAATCTAAGGAGGCTGAAAAGAATAAAGAGGAATTTGTTGTTCCAAAAAAGAAACAGGTAACAAAAAAATATGGGAAGGAACGGCCGGAAATCAGCAACTCGAATCAGTATGCTAGTCTTCAGGAAGAAAATGACGAAGAACAGTTAGAAGACCTCATGGAATCACAAGTCCCAGAAACACAGCCAGAAAAGCCCATAGATATGGCAAATAAGCAACAGATGGATACTCAGAATCAGCTGGTTGTTTTTCAGGGTCATCCTCACAACACTGCTGAGCAAAATGGAATCAAGAGTTACCAAAGGAAAACCAAGTTCAATGAGAAAGTTTAGGAACAAAATTATACTTCAAAGGAAACTGAAGATCTTGGCAAAGCATTAATAATCAAGGAAAGTACCAAGCCACATCATGAAGATCTATTATTAGGGATGGAATAGGAATAAAACAAGAAATTCAAAATGGACACTACTAACAAAGTGGGAAGGAAACCCAATCAGCTTAAAATTCAGCAAGGACAAAAGTTGAGTAATTCTGGAGCCACCAAGGATGTGTCCCAATACCTTTAGCATTCCACGCAATGAAGCTCATTACCTACAACATAAGAGGTTTGAAGGGATCCCCTTCAAAGTTCCAAGAGATTAAAAGGATGATTACGTCACATCAGCCAGCAATGGTAAGTATTCAGGAAACAAAAGCTTCTATGGAACTCATGTCCATACTTGCAGCTAATATGTGGCCTAAAGCTCAACATATTTCTATTAGTTCAGCTGGAGCCTCAGGAGTTCAAATTACTTTATGGGACCCTCAAGTAATTTATGTTCTTAACTCATGTGCCATAAAAGGAATGATCTGTTTACATGTGTATGATAAGATGGAAGAGCAGCAGTTCCTAATATGTAATATATATGCCCCAATTTCGGTGGAAGACAAAAGACAACAAAGAAAAGGAATGGACTACATCATTCGATCTTTTCCACAGGTTCCAATCATAATAGGAGGAGACTTAATACTATTCTCAATCTGTCAGAAAAGCAGGGTGGAAATCAGCATTTAGATGCTAGTTCCACAGAGTTGCAGCAGTTTATACAGATTCATAATCTTGTGGATATTCCTACGGACAATGGGATAATGACATGGTCCAACAGAAGACAGGGACAGGAATGTATTCTAGAAAGACTGGATCGTTTTCTTATTTCTAAAGCATGTTGGTTACAAAGATGTGCTCCTAAAGCACGGATTCTTAATAACAGTGGATCTGACCATTGGCCTGTATGTTTGGAAATAGGCAAAACTTTTCATATCAAAGCACCTTTCAGATTTCAGCTGATGTGGCTTCGTCATGCAGATATTCAAGATCTTGTCCGTCAATGGTGGCTGGAAGGGAGGCCTAGGCATGGAACATATATGTATATGTTTGTTCAAAGGCTGAAATACCTAAAGTTCCAACTTCAGAATTGGAATTGGACTGGATTTGGGGATATAGCAAAAGAAAAAGCTAGGATCCTGAAAGAGCTCGATAAAATTAATGTTATTCATCGCAATTCAGGCATTTCTATGGATCTCTTTAAGAAGGAATGCAGTTTGAAGGCAGATCTTCATGAATGGGAAATAAGAGAAGAAATCATGTGTAAACAGAAATCTAGAATTCAATGGCTGAAGGAAGGAGATAAAAACTCAGCCTTCTTCCATAAATCATTATTAGCTAGGAGAGCTCAAAACCACCTTCATTGTCTTACCACAGAAGGAGGAGCTAAGGAATGTTCAATGAATGGTATGAAGAAGGTGGCTAGCCAATACTTTCAACATCTATTTATGGAACAATCTTTGGATTTGACTGCACAACAACAGCTTTTAGATCTGATTCCTAAACATATCACCCAAAATGATAATGATAAAATGACCCAACCAATCACGGAGGATGAACTTAAAAAGATAGTGTTTTCTATGCAGAAAGGTAAAACCCCAGGTCCAGATGGGTTTCCGATAGAATTCTTTCAAGTTTTTTGGGAAATTATTAAATCAGATCTATTACAGGTGGTGGAGGAAGCAAGGACAGCGAAGACCATGCTTAAAGAGTTGAATAAGACTTTCATAGCTCTCATTCCTAAAGCTAGAGAGGTTGAAGATATTTCTGGATTCCGCCCTATAGCTCTATGTAATGTAGTGTATAAGATAATAACAAAAGTTACTGCTGAAATCATATCCCCCGAACAAGGTGGATTTGTTCCTGGACGTCATATTCATGATGAAATAGTACTGGCTCAGAAATTTTACATTCAATGGACATCCTAGAAAAGGCGGCAATGTTCATCAAGTTAGATTTATCCAAGGCATATGACAGGGTGGATTGGAATTTTCTATGTAAAGTTTTGGAACGGTTTGGTTTCTCCCTTAACTGGATCCAATGGGTTAGAGCCTGCTTCTCTTCTGCATCTTTTGTTGTTCTAATTAATGGTTCTCCTTCGGAATTTTTAGCGCATCAAGGGGTATAAGGCAAGGAGATCCGTTATCCCCTTTTCTTTTTATTATACTAGCTGAATGTCTGGGCAGAATGAGTAAAAAAGCATGTCAGGAAAAAAGAATTAATGGAGTGCAATTGGCCAAAACTGTTCAACCACTTTCATATCTTCAGTTTGTGGATGATTCTTCTATGATGGGGAAAGCTACAATGACAAAAGCTAAACAAATTCACAAGATCATCCAAACTTTTTCTTCTGCTACAGGTTAGACTATAAACAATGCCAAATCCAATATTTTCTTTTTCTATTGTTCTGAAAGACAAGAAGATCAAATCCAGAATATACTCCAATTTCAGAAAGGAAAATTCCCTTTGAAATATTTGGGTGTTCCTTTATCCCCTAGAAAATTGAAGGATTGGCAAAGTGGCTGATTGACAAAGTTGAACATAAAATGCAAAAATGGACGAATAAGTGGTTGTCGACAGGAGGAAGGATGACTCTCATCAAATCAGTTCTCCAAGCAATGTCGATTTATGTGGCGTCGGTGGTGAATATCCCTGGTATAATATTAAAAAAGATGGATTCTATCTGTCAAAGGTTTCTATGGAGTGGGATACAAGAAAAGAAAAAGTGGACTTTGGTCAAATGGGCATCTCTTTGTAAACCAAAAAAAAGAAGGGGATTGGGCTTTCGGTCCTCCATTCACCAGAATATAGCCTTAGCGGCTAAACTCTATTGGAGGCTTATTGTTTATCCTAATGATCTATGGGCTGTTAATTTTCGTGGTAAATATGTGGAAAACAGTAATCTAGAGAAGATTATCAGATCAGCCCTTCCTAACAAAGGCTCTCCAAAGCATTAATGTTTATCAAAAGTGGGGAAAACCTAATTAAAAGGCAACTTTTCTGGATTGTTCACAATGGAGAATTAGCAAATTTCTGGACGGATTTATGGGAAGGTAAACCCCCAATTATAACACTCTTTCCTCAGCTTCAACCTATAAAGGAGAGTATGCAAGCCCAAGGGTGGATTAAGATAGCACAGTATGTTCAACCAAACATTCAGCCTTGGGGAGGTGACAAATGTTGGATTCCTATCAGCGAATGGCCCACAGGGATGGATCATGAACATCAAAATTTGTTGAACCAGATTCTGCTTGACAGACCTCTTCTTTATTCTTTTGAGCCTGATGAGTTAGGTTGTGGTTGTAGTTCTTCAGGGAGATATGAGGTGTCTTCGGGTATACCTTTTTAATCACAGTACACCCACATCCAGATCAAGCTCTGTTTAAGCACATTTGGCAGCCGAGTGATATGGCCCAAGGTAAGTTTTTTCCTTTGGCTTCTCATTCAAAAAAGGCTCTTAACAGGTGATAGGCTCAAAAAAAGAGGATTCAGAGGTCCATTTAGATGTGAGCTTTGTACACAAGATGAGGAAACGATGGACCATCTTTTCTTTCTTTGCCCATGGATCTCTCCTTTATGGCAACAACTGGCTTGTTTAAGCTTCAATGGAATAATTTTGGATCCCTAGCACAGGTTACAAGTACATGGAAGGCAGCCATTCCTAAAGGACAAAATTTGCTTCCAACTTTGTGGAGTGGCATTTCCCTTCTCTTATGGAACACGTGGAAAGAAAGAAACTATAGAATATTTCGTCAAACCAGTAGAGAAGCTATATATGTCTGGGAAAGAATCAAATCTAATTTGACAGAAAGTCTTAAACATAAGGGATCACTTCCAGCTCAGCCAACTCCAGAATGGGATCATATATACACACAACTCACTTTAGACCCTAAGGATGCCACCATGCCACGCTTTCATGCTAGGAGCAAAACAAAGACTAAAGTTTCCGCGAGAGATACGGCAAACTATGATGGTATACTCAACACAGATGGTGCTTCAAGGGGTAATCCTGGAAGAACTGCTATGGGAGGGATTGGTCGAAATGGAGAAGGAGAAGCATGCTTCATATTTGCGGAAAATATGGGTATTTCTACGAATAATGTGGCGGAAATCAGAGCCATTCGAAGAGGAATGCAAGAAGCTATAAAAATAGGATGGCAAAAGATTCAGATTCAATCGGACTCAAGAATCATGATGAATTTATTAAGTGATTCTCATAATGGATGTCCTCCTAACTGGCGGATCGCAAAGGAGATTGGTAAAATACAACAGCTGCAACAACACTTCCAAGAAATTCAGTTTAGACACATTCCCCGACAACATAATAAGGTTGCGGATGGATTAGCAAACTGGGCCCTCGACAACAATGATATGGTTCACCACCCCTATGGTGGTCTACTAAGATTCAAGAAGATATTAGGACAATCCTTAATTTAGACTCTGTATAATGGATGTGAATATTGATAGGTTAGTTTATAAGGCTACTGATATGGCTAATAGCTTCCATGCTTGGCATGGTCGGATATGTAATTGAGTTTGTTTGATTAATATATGGTTGGAGGTTTTCTTTTTCTTTTTTTAAACTTTGTATGTGTTATCTTTCGCTGGAAATTAGTTCGTGAAATGTTTCAAAAAAACTTGTATTTGTTTTAGCTAACATTTTGGGCATTGCATGGCTTACCTCAGTCATGGTTTATGCATCGTTGGTAGACAATGATCTCCTTTGCATCAAAGATTGTTCTCTCCTCTTCACTCATACACTATCATGGAACTTTGCCAACATCTCTTCCTTTATTTGCAACCCTTGTTGTAACCTCGTCAATGATGCCCATGAGGAAATCTCTATGGCTCATCAATCTAGCTTGCAACTCTTGCTTATCATATTCCAAGTGCTGCAACATCGTTCTCAATTCACTTTTTCCATCGGTATTCGATGGTTGACCTCTTCATGCTCTTGAATTTTTTCTCTTCAAACTTGTAATGCTCATATTCAACATTTCTCTCTCAAACACACCACTTCCGATGATTATATTTTGGCCCACACAACACACGTGCAATACCATATACAAAAGCACAATGGAACAACCCCCTTGAGAGAATTTTCCCTAGCGGAAGCTTGATTTTCTGCCCCTTTGCAGCCAGGCCACGGTTTTTTCCACAAAAGCAACAATCGACCGCTCATTATGCCAAAACTTCAATGGTTTGGCTGCACGTGTTATTAACAGCTCTATTGTTAATGTACACCCTGTTTTTCACCCATTTATATACTACTTTGGCCTCAAATCGCCCATCTTGCAACTTCTAAGAACTTCTTTGTTGATCTTGACTCATATTTGATCATCGCTGCATCTATTTCTAATTACTATTCACTTGCGATCACGGTTCAATTTCTCCCAATTACTCACAATTGGCAATTTCTTGCCCTATTGCTTTGAGCATTTATGCGTTTGTAGCTTCCTACTCTCTTACTCACACCTTGATTGAGGGTCTACTAACTCTAATTTTGATTTTCGGTGTTGCACATCCCACAACTTCTCTAATTGTAATGTCCCCTGCCTAGGACACGTCAGAAATAATATAAATCTGATCACATACTTTGCTGGAAAATAATTAACTTTCAAACCCCAACTGCTGCAATTTTCAAAAAATTCATATCTTTGGCTAGAGAAGTCCAAATGAGCTGAAATTTTGGATATTGGACCACAAAAATATGAAGAATAATATGCAAAAATCAGATTTTGCACAACCAACACAAAACCCTAATTTTGCCCTAAAAATTAGGTCGCCCAACACATTTAGGGCACCAAATCTACTCCAAAAATTATAGAATCACCTTCTCCTTATTTCTCCTAATTGCTACAATCACATTCAATATTAAATTGATCCCAAACTACAGATCTGAAATTAATATTTAATTGTTAGCAACCAAATAGTTGCCAAACAAGCTGAAATCTTCTAAAATTCATAACTCCTTCAATATTCCATATTTTCCCTTCAAATAAAATGCAGATAATTCTATAAATTAAGATCTTTCCAAAGAACTAAAGATCTGAATTTTATGATAACTGAAACCCCTCCAAAACAGCCCCCAAAATCCCCAAACCAGTCGCTAGGGTTAGAATAAATTGCATAAATGATTTCGGCACTTAATAACCCTTCAATACACTCAAAATAGCTGCCCAAACTTAGCAAAAATAAGCCAACACAGATCAGATCTTGAATATAGATGATTTACCCTTAAAACATGCCAAAATAAGACCCATATCAAGTCGCCATAGTTGGAATAATTACAGCATTAAATTCCAACCATAAAGACATCAAAAATCACCACTAATCATTCAAATATCCTCATCAAACAAATGTGCCACATCCCAAAGCAAGTCGCCAATGTTAGCAAGTATGAATCATGCAAAGAACATACTTCAACACAAGAGAACTCAACAAATGGAACAAGAGAGAATACTTCAATTGATCAAAACCAACTCACTAACTTCCCACGCAAGAGAGAGAGAGAAAGCATTAATGGGCATGCATCCCAACTCCAAGCATGGAGTATCAAATAAATCTCATCATAACATAAGTCTAACAATGATCCTAGCACTCCTTTTATAAGCAAGGAGGCACAAAATTTGAAATCCCTAGGAGAGGGAAATTATTAAATAAAAGCTAGTTTATTTTCTAGGTGTGGCGTCCCCTTTTCAAAGGGTGATTTTAATATTTAAAAGCCACCTAAATATTATTTAATTAATTCCCCTTTTTAATTTGCATTTTGGGAATTTAATTAAATAATTAAATACATTACTTGCTCCATAAATATTAAATAATTAAATAAATATTGTTTTATAATGTCAAATGATTAAAATCACTCTCCAGGCAATATTATCTAATTATTTAATATAATTTTCCCCTTGCAACATCCCTAAAGCCCACAGGGAATGATAGGCTAAGGGTCTTCAAAAATGGGGACATTACAGTCCTCCCTTCCCAAGATTGTTTTCCCTCAAGCAATAGCAAGCCCATGTGTCTCGTGATCAAAAGTGTGGTACTCCAAAAACCATGCTCTCATGCCACTCAAGTGAAGTAGCATTTGCAATATCTTGGACCGCTTCATTCTCCTAAAAGTTAGGAGTGTAGTATGTTGTAATTTCTTCTTCAAACTTGTACATGAAGCAAACAAATTAGAAAAATAAGTGTTGAAGAACATTTTTCCAATGTGTCTCCATGGCATGTAAGATTCCTCCATGTATGGGTTGCCCCCAAACTCTGTTATGTGGCCCCAAGTGCTGCTGTAATCTCCAAAAATCAGAATTGGAGTGGTTGGTTTCCACCCCCAAATAGTCACCCATGAGTCAAAATCAAGTACCAACACCCATATCATCAACTGCATGTGAAAAATATGAATGATGGAAGTGATAGTAGAGCTGGTCATAAAGATATCTTCCATAAAAATGAGAGGACAACAACTATCATATTTCAGAATTCTTTTCCCCACATGAATGAGCAACAATCTAGTGAATGAGATAGGCCCCCATGCAACTGAAATTCCATTCCCAACAATAACAAACTGAAGACTATCCATATGCTTGGTTGGAAATGAAACTCTTACCATGCAAAATGTGGTCCATGTGATCCATTCTTCATCTTCACAACCCTCAATACATTGTTCCCAAGAAAACAAATGCTGAAACTCAATCATATGCATGATATAGAGCTGATCCAAAGTGAATCTCATGACAAATGTGGTACTTCTCACTATCATGGCTGAAAATACAACATGCTTACCCTTTTTCTCATAACATAACATGACAACTCAACACCATACCTTCCTCTTCGTTGTTCCCAATGTAAAAGAAGTGTTAAATGGTCAAAAGAAGAACCTATAACATGTACCAATGATGCTCCAAACTGAAAATCAGCATACCATGTGACTAAATCCTCTTGTAAGCATGCTAACATGTCCTCAAACAAACCAAAAATGTACATTACAGCAGTGTGAACATTAAGCATACACATATTCCTCTTGGTTGCCAATTCAAACATGAATAGATGATGCTCATACCTTCCTCTTATGACCCCAACAATCAAAAACTGAATTTTATCAAGGTATGAGAACAATAGAATGTCCATCTTAATCATCTCACTAGTAAATACAAACAACTTGTTACTTACTTCTCCATACCATGTAGAGGGATGACATCTCACTATGTTTGTTGCACCATGCATATAAGAAAAAGAGAAACCATAATTCATGCATCCATAAACCATCACTGTAAACCAAAGGAACTTCAAATCTTTGATTATGCCCATGTACCTTCTTTATGGAAAATAGATCTAAAACATCATGTTTGGGGCTGCTCATTACATTTTTGTACCATAAAACACCACTTCTCACCTTGTAATTATGTGCCTTTACTTGACATGTGCATGGAGCTTCCTTAGAACTTGATTCTAGAAGAGAAAGCACACTTATTTGCTCCCTAATAACCATTGTTATACACAGGCCAGCAAGCTGACTGTCATGATTTTCGTTTGTAGGAGTCTTAGGCATCCCTTTCTTTTTGCCATGTTGACACTTATGCACCCAAGTGTTAGGAGAAAAAAAATCAACAATAGTATAACCAAAATACCTCTTATCCATTCAACTAACATGCTCATACCCATATTCATCAAAGCTCAACATATAAGGAGAAAATAAGCATGGAAAATCATACCTTGGGCTACCCCCAACATCTACAAAACTCAAAATTTTTGAGTTTAGGACAGCGCTCTTTCCTTCATCATTTTCTTCATCCAAACCCCCTTTTTCTTCCTCACAAGCCTTCATACTTGGTGGGTGATGACTTGGGACATTCATAAGACTCATGCTTGGGTGAAAAACCTCATTCATTTGCCCATTAGGGCCTGTTGTTCAGAAAATTACAGCGAACTGAAAATTACCATAAACATTCCATGATGTCCTTCCTTCATAAGCACACCTCTTCACAAGCCCATCTTCATAGTCCTCTTGAAAACTTGCTCCTTTTGCACTCATGTTCAACTTGATGCAATTAGTAGGCACTAATAATTTGTCAAACATCAAAAGATTATTACCATGCAATGAATGCTTCAAGATTTCTTCTTTTTGCCACATAGAAGTAGACACAAATGATGTATTATATGAATGAGTATACCCTTCTATGGTGAGGTCATTGACCATGCCTTCTCCTTGCCCTTCAAATGGCTCGTGGTGGGGTTGAACAACTCCCCTCAAATCTGATTTTTCCATCACATGTTCCCTTGCCATCATTTCTCCTTGATCATGCATATGCTTGACACTAATATCCTCTTCATGCCTATCAACCAAATCTGATTTCTCCTTGCACCCACTCAAACCCATGCAATCATTAGATGCTAAAAATGTATCATCAAAAACAAAAGAGCTCATACCTTGGAGAATCATAGTCTTTACTTTGCTTGAACATTGCTCTAGAACACCTTTGGCAAGTGTATGAGCAACATGTGATGCCTCTTGACTCAATCCTTCCTCAAGAAGTGATAGCAATTGTGGTGGGGGATTATCATATTCATTTAACACTAAAGACATAATGGTTTGCATGGGAACCAATACCTCTTGAGTGTGATCATCATGTACAACATCAAGGAACACTTCAAACATGTGAGAAACAAGATCATTACATTCTAGGTCCATCATTATCACACAAGATCTTACCTTTGCCATAGTGTTTAAAATACTAACGCTATTACCAAAGTAAGGGCTTGCAAGGTCCCAAAGGCCTTGGAAACTTCCCACCATGACCTCAAATATGTCTTCCATGATAGCATCACTATACGGCAATTTAGGGGTTGCAATCCTCATGACCTCACTAATGTAGAAGATGACCATAATTCTAACTTCCCCATCTTTGTGATCCAACTCCTCATGCTTAGCCAATTATGCATCACCAAAGGATTCCTTCTAAGAAGCATGGATCCACAATCATCTTATTCTATTGTTGCCAACCAACTTGCTGCTTCTTCTAGAATTTTGAGCAACTCATCCTTTGATGGAGGTAGGTGCTTGAGTGCTCTACCAAGTTTCGAAATTTTGCCTTCATGTTACCTGCACTAGATAAATCCATAATTCATAGTACTCGGTGTTACGCGGGGGACGCGTCCCCCGCTTTTAACACGCCTGGGACATCCGGGCATCCGGAGACGCGGGGACGTGGGGGAAACGTTTCCCCCACATTTCCTTCTTTGAGCAGATGGCGTGAAACGCCTGGGGACAGCTAGAGGGTGGCGGAAACGTCCCGGGGACGTTGGGGACATGGGGGGGACGGGGGACGTCCAGACGTCCCCGCCATCCCCTACGGCTGTTGCGGATTTTCAAATAAAAAAACAGACTTTTAATACACAAACACTTTTTTATTGTATATGACTAATAGCATAAAAGTAACATTCCTAACCTAACCCTAACCCTAAAAGTGTTATTTTATGTTATAAATTTGCAATATGGGCTCATTTCATATTCACACCAAGCAAGAGCAAGAGTGAGAGTGAGAGCAAGAGCAAGAGCAAGAGTGAGAGCAAGAGCAAGAGCAAGAGCAAGAGTGAGAGCAAGAGCAAGAGCAAGAGCAAGAGGAAGAGGGAGCAAGAGGTATTTATAATTTTATTTGCTTACAATACTTGTTAAAGTTTTTTTTTTTTAATTTAGATTATATTTGCATTTGTTAGGGGCTGTTTTTTAGCATTTGCATCTACATTCACAATGTAATCATGCATATAGTTTGTAGGATTTAAAAAAATGCATATTGATAGAGTTGATCAAAAGTGATCGTGAACGTGTTTGGTCTATTCGTTAGCCTTCGACAACTGATGCAAAAATTTGGTTTCAACGAGCTCCACTCTTGTTTCGAAAGGGCACCCGGTCGTCGTGGTATATTAGTGTGGTGTCCCAGTGATTTCACCCTGAAATCTGAGACTACCCCATGTTAAAAATTTCGTACTTTAAAAATAATGGGTCGTTTTGTGTTTTTATTGCCAGAAAGTGTCTGTATTGTGTCAAGATATTCCTAGAGAGTCATATTAGCCAATTTCGCCAAATACCCAGATGCCCGAAATCATTATATTTTGTCGTTGGGGTTTACTGCGGAAAATTTGTATTTAATTATTTTGAGCCCCGTTTGAGGCAAATTGTGCTCCAGTTTAACCCTGTTGTGATCTTACATGTTAATATTCCCATATACCAGTAGGGTTTTAACCAGAAATGAATCTTGGGCTTTATTTGTGACTTCTGGCAACGTTTTGCGTTTTTGGTGTTTTCCGTTTTGTTTTCTGTGAAATTTCTCTAGGTCAATTCCTTTGACAGTTTAGTCTGATTTCTTGCCTGGAGTATCTGGAGATCATCTATGGACGTTATGCCAGAAAAAATTTGCCACAGGAGGTCTGGTTCTCTCTAAAAAGACAAAGTCATGCACGAAAAAGTTTCTTTTGGGTAGGTCGCATTTTTGGGAAAAGAAGATTTTAAGCTACAATGGGATTTTTGGTAGCAGCAGGCAGGTGAGAATTTTGTACTCGCCAAAGAAGGTACTTTTTCCCATGAAAACAACACCACGTAAGTCACAATGAGAAAATTAGAGGCAGCAGGCAGGCGGGAATTTCTTACCTGCCTTACAGAGTGAAAATTCTCATTGTGAAATAAAAGAAAATCACTTAAGGCATTGATGGGATTTTATTACCTGCCTTGCAGGGTAGATAATCTCATTATGAAAGTCAAACAACTTAAGTGGATCATGGGATTTTTGGAGTTGCGGTGCAAGGTGAATAATCTCATTGTTAATTGACTTTTAAAAATAGAAATTGCCTGTGCCAAAAAGTGCGACCCCTTTTGAGAAAGAATGATAGCTTTAAATGCATTAAATTAATTAATTTCTTCTCCAAATTTGGCACCCAGGTATGTGGAAAAGTCAACAAAGGGAAAGTGGATAAAGGGAATTAGAATTAGAAATTCTAAAATTAAATAAATATTATTTATTTAATGCAGCCCCTTCATGACAAAAAAGTGCGCCCCATTTGGGAGAAGAATAATGCTTTTTAAAGTATTAATTGATTTAATTAATTCATATTTTCAGTGGATGAGGTCAAAGCATACTGTGAGGCTTAAGTTAACTGGAAGTAGAGAGCTAAAATTAAATAAATTTAATTTATTTAATGGCAGCCATGAGCATGCACAAAATAGGCGCCCCATTTGAAGAGAAAAGTTTATTAATTAATTAATTGCCAGGAATAGGAGGGGCAATAATTAATTATAGAATGATGAGAGTTATATAAGCAAGGGCTGCCATAAGGATGAATTAATTAATTCAATAGCAAAGAAGTGCAGCCCAGACAAAAAGTGCGCCCCATTTGAAGAGGAATTTTGCACAAAAGGTGTATTTATTGTTGGAAGCTTCAAAATTTGGCGCCTAGGTTTGAAGGAGCTTGATTTGTGTCTGAATAATTGTCTACATAGTGGTACAGGTGCTCAGGTGAAGTTGGTAAAATTCATGTTTGCTTTGCATGCAAATAAAACATCAAATTTTGGGGCAGCAGCTTGATATATGCAGATTTTTATAATTAAAATCAAGTGTTCATGTTCCGGTTGCCATCTTTGTCTGAATTAATTGCAGGAATTCATTACAGGTGCTTTTATAAGAGAAAGGGAGCTTAAATCAATGTCCAATACATTGAACATATCCTCCGAATATGAAGAAATCTCCAGATCTGCACCGGTTGTAAAGAATTCTGGCTGAATAAAAAGAAAAAGAATTGCTCAGACAAAGATCGCTCCAACCATGGCAAAGCGGGATGAATGAGAAAGATCAGCAGAATCATGCATAGATCCAGATCAGATTCAGATTCAGATCCAGATCCATAATTGCAAAGGATTCATCCTCTTGTTTCTAATGCACACGGTAGCGTGTAGAAGTCATTGCATGAAAAATTTCTTCCAGGATCTTGTGCATGTGTTTCCAATCTTCCACTTGAAGCCTTCATTGAATTTGCATTCACCCAGAGTGCTTTTCGAATTTTTAATTGCTCATATGCAATTAAAAATAAAAATGATGAGTTATTTACGACAAACATTGCATTGATGCATGTATTGGAGAAGAACTACAAAAGCTTCAAGGATAAGAGGAAGACAAGGCAAAGGCAACACCCGTAAGCAAAATTCCAGATCCACCGCTTTCTAGATCTAGCTATTTCCAGATCCAGTATGGTGAGAATCAAGGGCAAAAGAATCAGTTGCATGCAGAATATGAAAAAGGACAAGACTGCAGCTTTCCTCTTTCTTCTTCTTTCTCTTATTTCCTCCGACAAAGTAATTGAGCGATCAATTAAATTATAAAACTTAAGTGATTGGTTTAAAAGCCATTACTTGAAGAAGTCAACTACTTGGAAATAGGTGGCAGACATGCAAAATAGAAGGTTCTATTTTCAGTTGCAAATCATGCATGTCATGCAAAGAGGAATTCCAGGAGGGAGATTGCCAGTTGTTTCCTTTCCAACTTCCACATGTGCCAGTTCACTCAAAGCTTCCTACTTGTAATTGCCCCTCTAAATGCTATAAGTAGAGGAAGAACCTACTGGAGTTAAAAAAGGAGAATTTGTAAGCAACATTCTTGTGTTCCAGACTTTGTGCTGAAACCCCTGATAGCTATTTGAAGCAAAGGAATACAAAGGAGTAGATTTCCGGAGAACTTTGTGTCACGGTGCATTTTGTTTCTAGCTTTTGTCTTAGATCTACTTATAAACTTTGTGTTATTTTAGATCTAGATCTGAAAGTCTGCCTTTGCTTATAATTTTGTGTTGATATCTATTGGTTTCGTCTATGTGCATGCAATCAACTCTGTTATCTATTGATTGGGTTGCACATCTTCCCTATTTCTTCCTTGTGTTTTATTATTCCCTTCTTTAAATATTTCATTTCTTTAAACAAGCTTGCTTACTTGCTGCAAAACTATACAACTATGGTTCATGAGCTGCATGGTTAAAGTAAAACCCCAAATTGATACTAGCATATTTAATTGACAAACTTTACACGGAGCCTTACCGGTAAATGAGAGAGATTTATCTCATGATCGCCTAGGTTTTCAGCTATATGCAAGAAATCTAGCCAACATAGTGTAATTTTAATTTTTCCAATTACACTATAGTTTATGCCATATTATTTCGTGGCCTCTTGGCTTGACACGTGGCATAATATGATCCATAGTGATTTGGCGAAATTGGAGAGATCCACGTGGTGGGTCCTCAAGCCACCACGTGGCCTACCACCACTTACATCCCAACTTGCATTGCCACATTCCAATTAAAGTGCACCGCCTATTTGCCACACATCTACCATATCGCAACATGGTCAAAACCATTTCAAACCACCTCGTCAATGCAACCACAATCGAGCCATTTGAACTCAACAATCTAAGCAAAACTCGTGGGGCTATATTCCCACAAACGGCAAAATAGTTCGGGATGTGGTCGTAGCCGTGTTTACAACCTCCACACCGCATGCTATATTAAGCATTTTCAATGCCGACTCTCGATAGATGTGGGATTATTCCCAACACACAAGCCAAAATAAGGCGCTCAAGGGTATTCCAATCGCTGCAACTTTTTCGCAAAATGTTATGTGCCCAAACCAATCCGCCCATGGGTTGTAAGTGGTGGATAAGGGGCATTCTTCTATTTAAACAAAGTTGTTTCTCCGATGCGTTAGAAGCCATAATAGGTAGTTTGCGGGGGAAACAAAGAATTAAGCCATCCTGGGGGCATTTTGGGACTCTAAGGTGAATTGGAGAGTTGTACAGAACTCAGATACACTCTGTTTGGTGTAATTATTTTCCCGATTGGTGTTCGTTTGAGGTCATTGGAAGCATTTTTCCGCCACTTTTGACGTAGGACATGGGGAAATGGATCATGCAAGTGCCACAGGAAGGTGGAGGACATTGTTGATCGAGTTCAGAGTCCTTCGAAGGTCTCGTGAGCAATTTTCTTGCGGAGTTTGAGATCCGTTATTCATTTGTACTTGCAATTTTGATTTTTAATGGATTGGATGGCGTTCTAAGCTATCCCAGAGAGACCCGATGTGCGGGTTAACTCCATTACCAATTTTGGAGTTGTGTTTAAATCAGCATTTTAACCCATTGGATGCAATTATAACATTTTTACACATTTCCAAAGATCGTATTTGATCCTTTTGATCGTGCAAATTGGAAACGAATAATGAGTTTAAGATCATATTTCAATTCAGTTTTGGTGCACATTTAAATCAGTTTTTGGATCAGATTTTAATCAATTCCTATTAAATAATTCGGGAAAATGATTAATTTTTTAAGTATTCGTTTTTGACAAACTATTTAAACACGAGATCAATGTTAGTTTACAAATCATGTTTTGGTATCAGAGCTGGTAGAATGTTGGATTAGCTTCTGATTGCATTTTTATATCAGATTTCAGTTGGTTTTATTTAGTTTGTGCAGACATTTGGGCTTGTTGATCTTCCATTTGTAGTGTGCAGTTGTTGGGAGTACAGGTTGTTTGCAGAAAACAGGAAACCATGTAATGAGAGGGATAGATGGATCTCTCTTGATCTCGCTTAGCAGTGCATCAAAGATATGGAAATGGAATCCAGTCAGTTAGCATTGGTCACGGTATTTGGTGACTGAAAAACCATATTCGAAGCTTTCCTTTTCGGTGTAGTAATCGTATTTGTTTTATGCCTATGTCCTTTGATTAGGAGCAAGTGAAAAGACCATTCCATTTTGAGATATGGAGAATGGCATTTGGACATTGTTCAAGGAATTGGACATTGTTTTTGCACTCGTTTACATTTGGGTACTAATTGGTTATCAGTTGATTTTATATTCACAACTTTTTCCTAAGCATTGCAAGATGCAATCTTTAAGTTGTTTAAAATTCAACGATTTGTTAACCTTTGCTCAACAGGGTGTACAGTTCTCAGTTTTAAATGAAGGTAAAATTATTCCAGTGTTTTCTTGTCTATGAGAAATGGCTTATTTTACATAGTTTTGGTTTTGATATCTATGTTTGGATAACCTTTGTGTGGTATGTTGGAAAGGAATATGCCTTGTTTTGGAATTTTTCAGAACTATTTGAAAACATGGGGTTTCATCACTACCTCGTTATACAAGAGGTTTATATGGTGTAGCCTTCTATTCAAGTTGTTGAACCGGGAAGAGGGATCAACCCTTGATTTGGTAAAATTAATTTCTTAAATAGTTTTTATTTGCATAGTTGATATTGTTGATTAGCTTGCATTTTTTCAAAGCATACTTTTGTGGGATTCTTGTTGTATGTAGAAAGGAGATTTTCCCATATGATTTTAGCTTTGAATCTGGTTTTGGAGTCACCTGTATGGAAGAACTGAGTGACAGGTTTAACATGCTCAGATTTATCTTCTCGCATTTATGGTTGACAGATTCCATTGTCATTTAGATGTAGTTTACGCAAGTCTAGGGGCATGTTCAGATGTCTAATTTTGGATACTTGCATTTTCAATGTATCTATTATCGTTTTTATTGTGCAAATGTATGGATGCTTATAAGACCCATTTGGGCATCATTTGTATTTGTAATTAATATACAAACTTATTGTATCCACATGTGATATTTGCACATGTTTTAAGTCCCTTATTTTTGGGCATTTATTTGTAACTATCACATGTGGTTACAATTAGGGTGTACATTATTTACACTAACAAACTGGTTTGTAGTTGCACCTGGTGATCTTTTTGCAGTGATGGCGTTTCACCGATTCGAGAATGTGACATTTGTGCGTGGCAGTTTGATTCTATCCCCAATTTCATATTGGATAGATATTTTGATCTTCACTGGTAGTTTCAAGGATTCAGTCTAACTCTTGCCTCTTTATAGGCATTGTGCAGTTTACTTTCTGAATCATTTCCATGATATTTGTAGTGATATTTTGTCGTGATTGATAATTTCACAGTGGTCAGTGGACACCGCCTATTGTTGGCATTTGGTGATCTATTTCATACTGATCATTTATAGCACTTTGCAGTTTCACAGTGGTCAATGGACACTCGCCTATGTTTGGCATTTAGTCGTCTATTTCATATTGATCAATTTCGGTGATATTTTATAGAGTTTGACGGTTTTGCTACAGGTCAATGGACACCCGCCTATTATTGGTATTTGGTTGTCGATTACATACTAATCTAATTTTGTCATTTGTAGTATTGGTAGAATCACAAGGATTCAGTTAGACACTCGCGTATGTTTGGCATTTTGTTGTTTCATACTAATCCATTTCTGTGATAAGCATTTCAATATTCTATAATTTTAACCACTATGCTATATTTTGGTTTCTGTATGTTGGTGTAATGCAAAGAGTCATTTAGCAGATCTAGTGGGTGACTAAACTTTTGGGGACCAAAAGGTTTTTATTGGGGAGGTGTGATCCAGAGGACATTTTGGGTGGTCAGAAGTTCCCTAAATCTCTCTAAGATGTATGGATGGGTGGTATGGGTCTCTTGCCATTCTCGAGAGACAGTGTTTTCGGCACCACTTCGGGACATCTCCTCTAAGATGTTTCTTATGAACTCCCTCATCTGCCCCACTATTCTTTATGGGTATGTTGTCGGGGCCCTCCCTTTTGGACACAGATTGGGCTTATGCTAAGAGGATTCAGACTCTCCTCCTTCGCCGCTTCATCAGATGCAAGAAGACGGTCCCCCAACATATTATTTTGGCAGAGTTCGGAGCCCAACCTTTCCGTCTGGAGACTATATTTGACATATCAACCTTTCTTCTTTCGTATCGAGGGTCTCAGTGATCTCTCCGATCGGCGTGACAGGTATCTGTATCTCGCTTATTGTTCCTCTATGAGTATTGCCCAGTGTGGGCCGTTGTTGGTTTTCCGAGACTTACCGCCTGTTGGATTGATCGGCCAGATCTCAGATCGATCGTCTCCCCCTTCCAAGATTCCCTGAATGCTCCCAGTCATCTCTTGCCCACCAAGCAAGTGTTGAACAGGTCCATCCGGGAGGATATCTACAGAGCTTCATTCAGACTACTTGGGTGAACCCTCCTGGGGGTTTGCACCCTAAGATGTCCTTTTATGCAGAGCACTTTCTTGAAATCAGAGATGGACTCATCATCCGCCCTCAGTACACCTCTCGTCACTGGGTGCATGCCCTTTGTATACCTCTAGGTCAGTTTCGTGTCGGCTCCCACAGACTTCGGTGCGAGACTGATCACCACATTGATCGGGAGGACAAACTTTGTAGGCTCTGTAGCCTTCAAGAGGTGGAGACCGAGACTCATTTCATCTTTTGCTGCCCCATTTACTATGAGATCAGAGGACGATTTCACTGTCTCTTCAGAGGGATTCAGACTCTCCCGGTCTTCTTCAGATATATTGACCAGCGGTGTCTTGCCCTCTACATCCGTGAGTCTTTGTTGTTCGGGACCAGATTCTTCATCCCCCTCCGAGAGTCATCCCCACAAGATGAATTACAGCCTTCTTTCCGGTTCTACCCGCAGGTGGAGGAACTAAACGACAGAGCCTTTCTGACCCAGATACAGTGCATAGATCAATTCGTCCCTGGTTGGACCTTCACACTTCCCTCGATCACCACCAGCAGAATCGGATGCACACATGTACCAGAGGGCAGCCCAGCTCCATTCGTCCCCCTGGCCGTCACTTCAGTCTCAGATCTCAGCAGGGGAGGAGGTTTTTGCCCCCTCTTCGGGTTGCTAGTCCATCAAGAGCTTCTTTTCATTAGCCTCTAATGTTAGGAGGGGTGTGGCTACCATTCCTGAGTAGACCATTGGTCCTCATTTGCCCCCTCATTCCCTTCTTTGCTTCTCTCGTCTTTCTCCCCTGCTTGCTCCATTGCCCCCACCTGTGGGGGTTTTGGCTTCGAGTTTCCTTTCTGCTTTGTCTTTTCTCATTTTTTTTGTTTTTGGGAACTCGTTTTGAGTTGTCCCCACTCGCACTTTGTATATTGTTTGGGCTGCAGTCCCATTGACCTAATTTTGTGGTCATTCGTTGGACATTAATATATTTATCTTATTTAAACCATTACAAAGCATAGAAGAACGCTCTAATAGTTTCCCAACACCTATTGGAACACATGAATCGGACACCATATGCTCTCGGTATCGTTGGTCAAAGTTCATGGTCAAACTAGATCAACAGGGAAGCGCATGTCTACGGTGACTCGGCTCGTGCATAGAGTCTATTTGCATATTTCAGAGTTGATCAAAAGTGATTGTGAACGTGTTTGGTTTATTCGTTGGTCTTCGACAACGCAAAAATTGGTTTCAACAATGAGGTCCACTCTTGTTTTGGAAGGGTACCCGGCCGTTGTGGCATATTAGTGTAATTTTAATTTTTCCAATTACACTATAGTTTATGCCATATTATTTCGTCGCCTCTTGGCCGACAAGTGGCATAATAGGATCCACGGCGATTTGTCGAAATTGGAGAGATCCACGTGGTGGGTCCTCATGCCACCATGTAGCCTACCACCACTTACATCCCAAATCGCATTGCCACATTCCAACCTAAGCGCGCCACCTATTTGCCACACCGCAACACGGCCGGAGCCGTTTCAAACCAACTCGCCACTACAACCGCGACCGAGCCGTTTGAACTCAACAATCTACGCAAAGCTCGTGGGGCTATATTCCCACAAATGGAAAAACAGTTCAGACTTGGTTGTACCCACGATTACAACCTCCACACAGCAGGCTATTTTAAGCCTTTTCAACACCGACTCCCAATAGATGTGGGATTGTTCCCAAACCACAAGCCAAAATAAGGCGCTCAAGGGCATTCGAACTAGCAACTTTTGTGCAAAATGTTATGCGCCCAAACCAATCTGCCCATCAGTTGCAAGTGGTGGATAAGGGGCATAATTCTATTTAAACAGAGTTGTTTCTCCGACTGTGTTAGAAGCCATAATGGGAAGTTTGTAGGAAACGAAGAATTAACTTTAAGCCATCCTAGGGGCATTTTGGGACTCTAAGGTGAACTGGAGAGTTGTACAGAACTCAGAGATGCTTGGTTTGGAGTAATTATTTTCCTGATTGGTATTCGTTTGACGTCGTTGGAAGCATTTTTCTGCCACTTTTGATGTAAAACATGGGGAAATGGATCGTGCAAGTGCCACGGGAAGGTGGGGGACATTGCTGATCGAGTTCAGAATCTTTTGAAGGTCTGTTAAGCAATTTTCTTGCAGGTTTCAGATCTGTTATTCATTTGTAAGATTTCATTTGTACTTGCAAATTTGATTTTTAATGGATCGGATGGCGTTTTAAGCTATCCGGAGACGTAGCCCGATCCACGTGTGAACTCAGTTATCAATTTTGGAGTTGTGTTCAGTTTTGCATCTGTTATTTCTGATTTTTTCGCAGATTTCAATCAGCATTTTAATCCATTGGATGCAATTATAACGTTTTTACACATTTCAAAAAGATCCTATTTGATCATTTTGCTCGTGCAAACTGGAAACGAATAATGAGTTTAAGATCAGATTTCAATTCAGTTTTTGGTGCACATTTAAATCATTTTTGGATCAGATTTTAATCAATTCCTATTTAATAATTTGGGAAATGATTAAGTTTTTAAGTATACGTTCTTGACAAACTATTTAAACACGGGATCATTGTTAGTTTACGGATCATGGACCACCATCTAGGTCTAGAGTGTCCCCATGCTACTGTCGACACGATCAATGCTTCCCCGAAAAACTAGTTGTCTTTGTAGACCAAATTTTTACACATTTCAAAAAGATCCTATTTGATCATTTTGCTCGTGCAAACTGGAAACGAATAATGAGTTTAAGATCAGATTTCAATTCAGTTTTTGGTGCACATTTAAATCATTTTTGGATCAGATTTTAATCAATTCCTATTTAATAATTTGGGAAAATGATTAAGTTTTTAAGTATACGTTCTTGACAAACTATTTAAACACAGGATCATTGTTAGTTTATGGATCATGGACCACCTTCTAGGTCTAGAGTGTCCCATGCTACTGTCGACACGATCAATGCTTCCCCCAAAAATTAGTTGTATTTGTAGACCGCTTTGAGATCCAATTGATTCATATCGAAGCATTCAATGAGCGGAAGACCTATAAGAAACTAATGAAAGCGACTTGGAAGGAGTGCATCCACCCTCATCATCATATATGCTTTGAAATGGCTTTGGCTGATTCCGATGTTTCCTCCCATAGGGCCCCCACCGTTGAGGTGACCCACGTTGACGATGAGAATTTGATCACATGCTTGATCAAGATCTTCCTCTCACCCGTCATTGTTTTGACTCATGTAACCTATGGCCTGTTAGGAAAATCCTACATTAGTACTCACATGAGTGAGTAAATCTATATGTATATTTATATAGGTTGATGGTAGTGTTAATTATATTATGTATATTGTTAGTGAGTTGTGAAATCAACTCACGTCCAAATTTAGGTGAGAGAAATTAGTAAGGAATATTGGTTGTTAGAAAAACCTTCCTTGTTTAGTGTTAGTGGTTTTGGAGTTATTATTGGAGTTAGATATTCATTCATATATATTTGTAACATGTTTCAATGAATATAATGTTGATTGAATTATTATTGAGCCTATGATCTTTTCGCATATGGGGTAAAACCCACATTTGGTATCAGAGCAAGTTCTCGAAAGAGGCCCTTCTGTTTTTCACTCCACCCATGTTTTAGTTCTGTCAAGTAGACTTAGGGAACAAGTGAGCAAATACCATGAACCTTGCAGCAAACCTATTGCCTTTGTCCGTGTCCATCCATTTGTTGTAATGTCAAAACATACAAACAAAGGATAGCAGGATACCACAGACCTCGTGCAAACCCTTTGTTCGTGCGTTCACCTTTCTTGCATTTTATCGATGGTACTAGCAGATACCATGGACCTCACAGCAAACTGCTGACATTCGCCATCCATTCACATTTTTCTTCTCTTTCCGCCTTTACCATTCTATCCGTAGTTTTCCTTCCATATTATTCACAACTTTCATACTCCATTTTTAAAAACCAAATTAGTTCAATCTTGGTTTTAATTTCTTTCTGGAGCATTTTTAGCCAAATTTGGTCCATTTTTTTTTATAATCTGAAGATTTTCTGGTTTTCAAATCTTCACATGAGGGTTTAAAGGATGTACAGAAAGAACATAGAAAGTTCTTATCCTGGGCTCAGCACCAGTATAATAGATTTTGGACTATATGGATTTTCCTATATTGGCATTGATACTGCAGGCGTAGTTTGGATCAGTGTGTTTCTGATTTGTATTGTATTACACGTGCATTGGAATATCCACGTTTGTGCATTGTTGTTCATTACATTTGATCTCAGTGGCATCCTCATTTCTTGCATGCAAATCAAGCTAGAATCAATTTTCTTTGGTTCAACGGATCGGGCACTCCCTTGCGATCTCGATCACTTCTATCTACGGCAGCAGGTGATTGGATCCTCCCCTACAACTCGAGCTCCCTCACAACTTGTTCTCACCATAGCTCGATCCACACTTGGCATGCTTCATTCCATCTCTTTGCTGGCAACTTAGTTCCCACAGATGACCGAGGACAAATAATTGTGGCCACAGGCCTCTCAAGGAGGATTCCGGTTTGGATCTTAATTTGCAACGGCATCAAAGACCCTCACCTTGCCAAGCTCGCTCAACAATTTAACAAGGCCTGATTCGCAGACCTGTAGACTGCATCTAGCTCGACGATGTTGATGGTTTTGAGCTCGACCTGATCTCCTTGATGACAGAGCTTCTCCATTCCATTCCATACTCGCTTGCATTTCTTTGGTGGACCCTATTTTGACTCAGCATATCCAAAAGCTTCCAGCTCTGCTCAATCTACTGCTCACTCCCAACGCTGCACACAGACCCCTTATCAGCTTGACTACCTCAAATGTGTCCCCCATCTTCTAAAATTCAGTGTGGTATCCGGTCTTACAAAGAATAGGTGGCGGCACATGAAACTTAGTAGAAGACTTTGGAATCGCTCCTCCTAATCTTCCAACTCATGCGAACCCTTACACTAAAATCTGATAGGGATTATTATTTTTAAAGGCATTGTTTCTAGAAATTTTGAACTAATATTTCACTTTTGGTTTAGAAACAAAGCTTAGCCCGTCAGCTACTATCCTTTTGTTAAGAGGTTGGTCAAAAGTTCCCCCCTCTTAACACTCCAATGCACAAAGTTTTTTCTAGGGGAGGATTTGGTTATAACACATGTATTTTTGTAAGGATAAACTTTGCGAAGAGGGTGGAATAGATTTCCTATAGTGGAAAACTTTTGTTTTTCAAAAACAGTTCTTATTGTTGTATTGGGGATGGAATTTCAACGGAAACTGACATCCTGGGGCAATTTATACTAAGGGGAGGGAATTCGCAAGTAAAACTCAATGCCAGACTTGCAGCAACCCAAAGGATGGTGGCAACCGAAGAATGAGGCTAAACACATGCCAGCTCTAGAAAGACGTTTTTCAACATTTTCTCTATAGTGACCACTAAAGGGGGAATGTTGGGAAAATCCTATGTTAGAACTCACATGGATGAGTAAATATATACGTATATTTATATAGGTTAGTGGTAGTGTTAAATATATTATGTATATTATTAGTGAGTTGTGAAAACAACTCACGTAGAGATTTAGGTGAGAGAAATTAGGAAGGAATATAGGTTGTTAGAGAAACCTTGATTAGTGTTAGTGGTTTTTGGAGTGGTTATAGGAGTTAGATATTCATTCCTATATATTTGTAACATGTTTCATCAAATATCATGTTGATTGAATTATTATTGAGCTTATGCTCTTCAGATATGAGGTAAAACCGCTTTGATATCGAATTGATTCATATCGAAGCATGAACTATCTTCAATGAGTGAAAGACCTATAAGAAACTAATGAAAGTGACTTGGAAGGAGTGCATCCACCCTCATCATCAGATATGCTTTGAAATCTCTTTGGCCAATCCCGACGTTTCCTCTTATAGGCCCCCACCATCGAGGTGACCCACGTTGACGATGAAGAATTTGATCACACACTTGATCAAGACCTTCCTCTCACCCGTCGGTGTTTTGACTCGTGTGACCCTATGGACCTCGAGGATTCTATTGATGTTAACTTACGCACTACAAAGCGAGACGAAGATAGTTAAGGTTGGAGTTAATCTTTCACTCAAGGAAAGAGAGTACATTATAACAACGGTGGCAAATTCTTGGACACCTTCACCTAGTCATACACTCGATATATGTGATACGAACCCCTAGATTGTTCACAATCTTGTCACCAATCTAGGCACTAGACCAATCTGCTAGAAAGCGTGCTCGATGGCTCCTCAAGCATAGTTACCATGTTAGTACAAATATGATCAAAAATCGGTTTGAACCAAATTTTTAAGGGAAAATGAATTTGTGTAGTTAAGTTCAAGTATTTCTAATATTTTTATTTTTTGATTAAAAATTAATTTGAAAATGCTTAAAACTTAAGACCAAACCCTAAAATGTAATTACAACGAACCGTTATCATGTTGTGCATTTGAAACCCTTCAAGTTGTGCACCTCTACACTTGTATCCTTCAAAGGATTTCGAGTACTTGCATCCTTCCTTCACCAATGTGTAGGAAATTAGTACCGCCTTTTTATCATACTACCAAGGTCTACCAAGTAATACATGGCATACGTCCATGGGCATTATATTGCACAAGACTTCATCTTCATATGCACTTTGTATTGCTCATTTACAAGCAACTAATGCCCCTTCAACAACCACAACACCTCATATGGGTTCGGATGTGCAATTCTCTTCAAACCAAGCTTCTCAACCATCTCATTAGAAACAAGATTATTTGTGCTACCACTATCAATAATGACTTTACAACACTTACCTTCTAATTTGCAAACAATTATGAACAAGTTCTTTCTCTGCACAGCACATTTTTTTCCTTTGCGGGCTTTAACAACACTCTCTTCATCATGAGAGCTTCTCCATGTTCCGGTTCTTCTACATCACAGCTTAGACACATTCCTTTTCTTGTCCATGTGTCGAGCAACATGATCACTAGCATCATTTCTCCTTCCGCCACTACTTTCCTTAACTTGTGGAGACTCAAATGCATTATGTCCAATCTCTCCACGATGGAAATGGGTTCCGCCAAATCTTCTTCCTCTTTTGCATCCTCTTCCTCTCGAAATAAGATCTACCTCTACCACTAGGCACATGACTATGCTCATGTAAGAAGCTTGCTTCACCTTCACATGCATGATTCTATGCATAACTACGCATGCTTCCACTTCAGCACCGAAATTCGCTTTTCCTCTCGTGCATCGCTTTATTGTCTATTGGACAACTTCTCTTTCTCCTTTAGTGTAAATTGATAGGCCTCCATAGATCTCAATCTAGTCATACTAACCTCATCTAGAATCCAAACGCCATCCATTTACATACCTTTAGATCTTTCGCATCGTCGTCCACATGACCCGCTGATGATGTCAACCGATAGAGCTATTCAAAGTGTAATCTTTTACACTCAACTCCTTCAAAGCAAATTTTAAGGTGTTTCGGAACAAGTGCAACTAGTAGTCTATGGGTATGAACTTAGCCTTTAATTTTACAACCACCAACCCCAATTTTTTATCTTATCCTTCCCTTTGTGCACTGTTTCGGTTTGCACATGTTCCCACCATACAAATGCATGAGCTTTTAACTTAGTACAAGCAAATTTTACCTTCTTGGGGTCTTCTACACCTTTGTACTCAAAGTACTACATTTATGTGATCTATTCAACA